>CM068712.1:36226962-37426962 GCA_035079005.1 Fraxinus americana
AACATCATATTCGCCGCCAACAGATCCGCCGCCAACAACAACAAATAACAATAGCCTTCCACGCACATCACCCACTGCCATCCGCACAAAATAACCACGACCACCAATCCGCAACGCTCGATCCACAACACACAACACGTCGCTGCACCGTTTACAACCATTTCACCGCACGCACGCACCGCCGCACCCACCAAAAATAGATCTGCATCAACTACCACCGCTGCACCCACCACAAAAATAGATCTGCATCCTCCAACTCAACCATCGCACAACCTCAGCCACACCACTCAATTTTAAATAAAAAAAAGAAAAAAAAGGACAGACGATGGATCTGTGAAGAAAGGCATAGGCGACGGATCGATTGGAAAACGGAACATGGTCGGCGGTTGGATCAGTGAAGTTGCCGGCAGAAAACGATGGTAACGGTGCAGTAAGATCTCTATAGCGGGGGCGAAAACTACAGCGTAGGACTGCGTGTACTTCTACAACGACGGTGGCTCTTCGATGTAGCGGCAAGATCTCTGTAGTCTCCGGCAGAAGTATCAATAGATGGGTGGGAGGGATCGACGGAGGGAGGTAGAGAGAGAGAGGACGGGGAGGGGGAAATGATTAGGGATTTGGATGGGAGGTTAGAATGAATTTTAGGGTTGATTTATTTTAATTGGGATGAAAATAATATAATTAATATTCAATTAAATATTAAAACCTGATTTTTGAAAAGTTAAACTCGTGATATGATTTTTGAAAGTGGAAATCTAAAACCAAGGTAGGGTGTAATTTCCTCAATATTACTTACGTCCAATTGTTAAAATCAAAGCCCAAACCGCATTTTCTCCCTCCTCAAACACTTTGCCGGCAACGCTCATCTGCACACGAGATCCGAAGATCGCAAACCGAACGGCGACGATCGAAAACTCTTTTTCTCGTGAGTGCTCAAAGCCTCAAACAAGGGTCGAAAACTCTTTTTTATTGTCTAATACAAGCCCAGGGAATACTTTGGATCCCTTCTTTCTCGAAAGCTATGAATGACTGTTGGCAGATATAATTATGAAACTGTTAGTTTCTGTTTTTCATCTTCAAATTTTCGATTTTCAAAATTTTCATCAACATCATCCCCTTTTCTTCAAATTTCGGTGGGCTTTGAAGATTAATTATATTCCAACATCATTCATCCACGAATTCACACGTCCATCCATAAAAATATCAAGAAATCAAAGGTAAATTGACTCAACTTTATGGGTTTCGAAATTTTTCTTCTTTGTCTTAAATTATTGCTCATGGTTGGAATTTTTTGAGTTTTGTTGGGAGTATGTGCGTAGTTGATGTAGGTTTTGTAGATTGGTTGTGGAATATTTGGATTTAGCATAGAATCATGAAAAAATTTTACTCATTTCAATATACTGTGCATATCAAGTATTCGATTAAATGCTTCAAATGAATTAAGTTGATTTCATTGTCAAATGGAGCCAATTTCTGCCATTACTGTTTGATACCGAGAACATGTGCTAGGGGTCCATTCTTGTAAATGAATGTTAATTATTTGAAAAAAAAAGTGTTCTAGTTAGAATTCAAATATCAAAAATTATACAGATAAAGCCAAGATTATCATTTAATTAAATAACATGGGTTTAATCAGATTTGGACGAGAGGATGAAGATGTTTATATCGAAAATCCCTAATGAAGATAGTGCTGATAGTTTTGCAGAAATGGCCAATGCCTACTATCAGAAAAGTTCTCAGCTGCTTGCATTGCTTCAAGACTTGTACAATGACTACATCTCTTTGGCAGACCGTTATTGCCAAGAACTATCATTGTCACTTTTTTTTTAGTTTTTTTGTCACATTTTAAGTTTTTGTCACTCTTTAAGAAGATAAAAAAAATGAAATAATATGTTATATTTTCCTAACATAATCAGCGTGTGGATTGGCCTGAACGTACTGATTATTTTAAGAACATGATTATTGGTGCTGCACAAATGGATTGTGCTATTTTGGCATTTGTTACTTTTTTTGAGTTTGTGTCATCTTTTTGAGTTTGTATCACTTTTTGAGAGAACGCGTGTCACTTTTTTTTTAGTTTTATCACTTTTTAAAAAAAAAGTAAAAAAGTGACCATTTTTATTAAAAAAAAGTAACATTGTGTTACTTTTTCATTTTACACAGTATTTTTTACTTTCTAAAAATCTTTCATATGATTTTTCAAAACATCCCTAATTTTAAGGGTATTTTTGTAAGTATCCTATCATACCAAACTACATGGAGCAAAACAGTTTAGCTAGGCCCAGTTATTGTGTAAGATCCAAAATCCGAATCCGGCCCAATCTAGAAAAGGATTTAGAAGTTCAATTTCTTGCTTACATTATCATTACCAAAGTTCAAAACTTTGAAAGATGTATTTTTCTTTAATATGCAGTGTTGGCCGAGACATGACAATATAATGATTAAAATTTCTTGCTTACATTATCATACCCATTTGGCATCGGTTTTTGAATATGTCATTAAGTCAAAGGACCTCTGAAACTGGTAAGTTAAATTTGATAGCACTGAACGCTACTATAAAATAAAAAGAGATTATTTTTTTTCTTTATCATATTATTAAGTCATGTCAAGTACAACATTGTTTAATAAGTAAAGTCATTTTCCGTAGGTTGTCACATTGTTTTCAGATGCCGGCCGCCAACCGTAGAATCAATCAACTAATAAAATCCTGTTGTGTAGTGACAAAAGAGCAAGAACACCATTGAAAACAACCTAGGACGATGAAATTGAAGTGATCGTGATCTCTCCAATAAGAAAGAGGTGATGCAGACAATAGAGGTAAAATAGTATGTAACAAGTGATAAAAACAAAGATATAATACAAATGAAAAAGAACAATGGATATCCAACTCAAACCCAGCATAAACGATGCCCAAATTACAGAAAATTGAAAAGGAAATTGGTTACAAGGAAAAAGTTAGGGGTGGCAAACCGTGAGCCACTTGCTGATTTGGCTCGTCCTAGCTCAGATCATGGATCGTTCGGGCTTATATTGAAATGAGTCAAGCTTTAGGAGCTGAGCTGGCTTGTCATGAGCTTGTGGGCCAGCCCACCGGCGGACCCACATGGGATCATGTGGGGTCAAGTGACCCCACAATTTTTTTTAAATTTCTAATCTTTATTTTTTTAGTAGTTGTCCTTTACTTAGTGCTCCAAAGAGATATGAAAACTCATTTGATTAAGGAGTTATTTACAATGACTGGGTACTTTTGTTTGTGTTTGCTATGAGGTTATAAATTATAAAATGTTAGTATAACTTAAAGACAAACAAACAATTTAGAGATAATACTTGAAAATAGGAGATTAGAAGGAAAAAAAATAAAGCAAATAATAAAAAAGAGCAATAGCACCTTTGTTAATGAGAGCATGGCCATCATTTGTAGTAAAAAAAGGCCTGCCTGCTTGATACATAAACCAAACTCTTTATATGCAGAAACAAAACAAGGAAATAGAAGAATCTTCCTTTTATTTTAATTTTAGTAACTCAAATTGGCGATTATTACTCTCTCTCTCTCTCTCTCTCTCTCTCTCTCTCTCTCTCTTGATACTGCAAGGAAACCAAGCATGATTGTTGGATAAAAAAGGGTACCCACCCCTACCTTATCATTGGAGTTTGTGTTGTAATTATCGAGTTATAATTAAGGATTGTGTTGTCTAGTGTTAAAAGTAAGTAAAGTATATAATCTGTACTGCATTATTGTAAACGCTATTGGAATGTCCACAAGGCCGGAAGAAGACGTTCCAGCGCCAATTACTGAAGCCTACCTCCCTTGGATGCTCGAGCGTCCTTAATTTCTGACCCTGCAATAGAAAATCTCTGGGTCGGCCCCTGGGCCGGCTCATCTTTTTACTCCCTTTTTTTTTTTTTTTGCTTATTTTATTAATTTCTTGAAAAATCAAGCTGAGTTTAGGTGTCTAAGGGCTGAGCCAAGCATTCCAGCCCTAGACCAAGTTGGAAGGAAAAAAATCACTTATAAAATTGACATAAATAAACCCCTTTTTCCATTGTCACCTATATAAGGATAAACCTGAAGTTTATAGGGTGAACAAAATTACAATGGCAACTACTCCACATGTATTAGCCATACCTTACCCAGCACAAGGCCATGTTATCCCCTTAATGGAAGTTTCACTATGGCTAGTAAAACATGGCATCAAAGTCACATTTGTAAACACAGAATTCAATCACAAGAGAGTTGTCAAAGCATTATCAGAGACAGAAAACACACAAGAAGAACTAAGTGTAAATTTGGTATCAATCCCAGATGGATTGGAACCATGGGAGAACAGAAATGAACTGGGAAAGTTAACCGAAGCAATTTTGAATGTCATGCCTGGGAATTTGGAGGACCTAATCGAAAAGATAAATGAAACAGATAGAGATAAGATTATGTGTGTTATAGCAGATTATGGCATGGGATGGGCGTTGGAGCTGGCCGAGAAGTTGGGGATTAAGAAAGTAGCCTTCTGTCCGGCAGCAGCTGCCATGTTGGCCGTAGCAATTAACTGTCCAAAGCTGATTGACGATGGAATCATTGACAGTGATGGTAAGCCTCAACTCTTTAACTATGTCGTTTCAAAAGTTTAGAGGGTTAGACACGCTTTCTAATGTAGGAGCATACTTCAAAGGGTGCGGGCTAGCTCAGGTGGATTATGGATGATATAGGGTGGATTGTATTAGTGCTATGAGTTACGGCTTTGACAAAGTGGTGGTAATACCATGCATTACTTTCTCACATGCAGTTCATATTCATTTTTCATTAAACATTGAACGATCTCTATTTGCTCTAATAACATGTTGAACTACCTTATCTAGAAGCTTAAGGTATTAAAAAAAAAAATTGTTGTTGTTAACCTGACCAAATAAAACTTTTATGTATGTGAAAACTCTCTGTTTTACAGGAAGAGTCTTGAAGAAACAGATGTTTCAGCTATCTCCAGATATGCCTGCAATGAACTCTGAGACCTTACTATGGACCTGTATTGGTGACTTAGCCACACAGAAAATTATATTTGCTAGTATAATAAACAACAATATTTCAGCAAATTTGGCAGATTGGACAATCTGCAACTCATCTTATGAATTGGAGCCTGCAGCATTAGCCTTAATTCCAAATTGTAAACCCATAGGCCCTCTTCTTCCCAACAAGCGCCTTGGAAAATCTGGTGGCCATTTCTGGCCACAAGATTCTACTTGCCTAGAATGGCTTGATCAACATCCATCCCAATCTGTAATTTATGTTGCATTTGGGAGTTTCACTGTTTTTAATGAAACTCAGTTTCAAGAATTGGCTCTCGGGCTTGAGCAAATGAATAAACCATTCCTGTGGGTTGTACGTCAAGATATCGATACTGTTAAGTCGACCTTACCAAACATGCCAGAAGGGTTTGAAGATAGAGTACGAAATCTTGGGCTAATGGTGAGTTGGGCTCCTCAGCAAAAGGTCTTATCTCATCCTTCTGTTGCTTGTTTCTTAAGCCATTGTGGTTGGAATTCTACAGTGGAAGGTGTAAGTAATGGAGTCCCTTTCTTGTGCTGGCCATATTTTGCTGACCAGTTTTTTAATCAGACCTATATTTGTGATCACTGGGAAGTTGGATTGGGATTAGACAAAGATGAAAGGGGAATAATCAGAAAGGAACAAATTAAGAATAAGTTGGAACAACTTTTGACTGATGAAAGATATAAAGAAAGGGCCTTGAATCTTCAAGCAAAGACCATGGCTAGTGCCAATAAAGGGTGCTCTCATAAGAATTTCAATAATTTTGTGGAATGGATTAAGGAAAGATGATCATTACTTGTAAGATCAGATGATTTCATTTTATGTACAATACTCCGTAGACAAGTATGTTAAGGATAGCAATAGTATGTCTCCTGTCTCAACAACGAATTGTACTATTCAATTGCGTTTAATACTTCCGAACAGTAAGACCAATTTATTGAAGTAGTTACAATTTCGTCTTGAATCTGTTTTGTTGGCAACGTTGTTGATAGATTTAGGACCATTTAGCAAGACTATCAAGAAGTCAAAATGAGCTTTTGAAACTTTTTGAAAATATTTAAGCCCTTGTTTGGCCTCCATTATAATGAGATTTTTGAAAATGATGTATTTTGGAATAGTAATTTTTGAGAGAATGTATGATTAAAAGAGAATGAAAGTTTCTAATTTGCGTATAATATTATTTTATTGAAAAAAAATGTCGTTGAAAATAAGAGCAAAATGTATTAAAACTTTAATGGAGGTCAAACAGGGGCTAAATAACTTTATAAAAATATTCTTTTAGTTAAAAGAGCTTTAACAGAAACTAACTCAAACGTGACTACCTATAGAACCTTTCAAAAGAAAAAAATCTTCTACAAATTAATTTTCAAACGTTAATTTAGGTAGCTTTCTCCAAAAGTTTTCCTTCAAAAAAAAAAAAAAGCACGAACAAAAGCAAAAGTTTGCCAAAGTGCCCTTAGTCTGTTTCACTATTATCATTAATTGCGTAAATTGTTAATTTAGCCCTTTTTATTTTATTTCTCTAATTCTATCATGAACCATCAAAGAGAAATAAAGAAGTTGGAGACTAAAAATCTACTTAATTTTATAATAAGGGTCCGTTTGATTGCAATGGTGGAAAATGAGTAGAAAGAAAATGTTTTACAGGGAATTGATTTTTTTAGAAAATGTTTTACTGGGAATTGTAATTAATTGTGTTTGATGTGTATAATTTTCCATGGAAAATGTTGAAAATTTGGTGTCCATTTGATTTCGTTTTTTATGAAATTTGTCCATTAAAATGATAATTTTTTCTACTATTGAGTCTAAATTTGTTCACATTGTCAAAAAAAAATTTATCATACCGATTATCATTCGTTTGACTTTATTTTGCATGAAAGTTGTCGATAAAAGTGAATTTTTTTTTTACCATTACGTCTAGAATTTATTCTCATTGTAAAAAAAAAACAAACAAACAAAAAAAAAAGGTGGAAAATGTTTTCCCACCTATTAGGTGAAAAAACATTTTCCACCATTTGTGCATCAAAGGGTTGTACCTAGAAAAAGGGAGGAAAACATTTTCCGTGGAAAATTTCGCATATCAAACAGTCAAAAAAGTGGAAGTAGGAAAATATTTTCCTACTTCCCTGGAAAACTCCGCCAATCAAACGGAGCCTAAGTTACTTAGAGATCTAAATACCAAGAAAGAACCACCCTTTTTTCTTTTCCTCTGGTAATGGAAAATTCTTGCATATAATCTATACAGCATTTTCACTTTGGTTTTCTCGAGGTTGAGACCCATAAAAATCAATCAATTTCTGCAAAACAAAAACATGCGTATTAAGAAGTACAATGTATTCGGAAGGTTCTTGAAATAACTGGTCAGTCTGCTTCTCCCCATTTTCGGATGGAATAAAGAATCTTTAGAGCATCCAACTTGTCGGAAACTGATGAACCGGCGACGGTTCTGTCTACATGCAGTGAAAAGATGAAATCTGCATTTTTTTTTTTTAATTATACATAGATTGATGAATATATATATACCGCCCATCATATCCTCTAAACATGGGAGTATCTCTAAGTCTCTGTTTGAGCCATATTAAAATTTTCATTATCATCCTTCTACTCATTTTTAACCATACATTTTTCAATAAAATAATATTTTTCAGCACATCAATAAAGTTTTCTTCTTTTTCAACTATACATTCTCCATCAATTTACTATTCCAAAATACATTCTTTCAAAATAATGTGGCTCAACACACCCTAAATATGGTTATACACAAATTACTCCTATTTCTACTACAGAAAATTGACTCTTAATTATAGCCACAATCTTCTCATATAATCTTCCCTGATATACAACTCATGTCAACACTCTCCCTCAAATTGGTGCATATATATCTATGATGCCCAACTCGTCGAGCTGTAGAAGTATTTACTCCATACAGCTTTGGTAAATATATCTGTCAATTGGTCTTCGGATTTGACGAATGGAAACTGGATTATCTTGGCTTCAAGATTCTACTTGATAAAATATCAGTCTACTTCCACATGTTTGGCTCGATCATGTTAGATGGGATTATGAGAGATATCTATCGTCGCTTTGTTGTCGCAAAAGAGATCCATCTCGCAATTTGGGTGAAATTCAAATTTTGTCACCAGTCTTCTCAACTAGAGGAGTTCACAAAGACCTTTAGTCATCCACGAAACTCCACTTCTGCACTTGATAATGCTAACACTTTCTGCTTCTTGTTTCTCCATGTAATTAGATGTCCTCCAACAAATGTGAAATAACCTAAAGTGGACTTTTTGTCTAAATCAGGCCCGGTCAGCATCAAGATAGCCTTCAATTTTTAGGTGATTATTTCTTCAAAAAAATAAGTCATTTCCCAAGAGAGGACTTTAAGTATCTGAGAATTTGAACTACTGCATTCGTGTGATCTTCACTTGGGAAATGCATAAATTGACTCACTACACTTACTGCATATGCAATGTCGGGCCGTGTGTGTGAGAGATAAATAAGTTTTCCCACCAATCTTTGATACCATCCCTTGTCTGTTGGTACTTGGTTTGGGTATTCTCCAAGTTTGTGATTCTGAAGTATTGGTATGTCTGCAGGTTTACATTCTAGTAATCCTACTTCTGATAATAAATCTAGGATATATTTTCGTTGGGAAAGAAATATACCTTGCTTGGATCTAGCAACTTCAATTCCCAGAAAATATTTGAGCCCTCCCAGATTTTTCATTTCAAACTCGATTGCCAAATACTTTTAAAGTCTTAAGATTTCTTTCAGATTATCTCATGTAATGATCATGTCAACCACATATACAATCAAGGTTGTTATCTTATCCCTTTGATGCTTCAAAAATATAGTGTGTTCTGAATTACTTTGTCGAAAGCCATACTTCCTCGTTGCCGGGATAAACCATCCAAACCAAACTCGTGGTGACTATTCTAAGTCATACAATGTTCGTTGTAATTTACATACAACTTTATCAGAGGTCGCCTTATACCCTAAAGGAATATCCATGTAGATCTCCTCCTCAAGGTCACCATAGAGGAATGCATGTTTGACGTCGAATTGATGCAGTGGCCAACCAAGATTTGCTGCAAGTGATAGCAGGACTCTAACAGTGTTCAACTTGGCCACCGAAGAAAATGTCACTTGATAATCCACTCTATGTATATGTATAGTCTTTTGTTACTAATCTCACTTTGTAGCACTCAATCGACCCATCGGCTTTATACTTGATAGAGAATACTCATTTACACCCTACTGTTCTCTGTCCTCTAAGTAGAGGAATAAGAGTCAATGTCTTATTTTTTAACAATGCCTCAATTTCTTCCGTCATAGCTTGAACCATCTAGGGTCTATTAGAGCCTTATCAATAATTTTAGGAGTATGGTGCAAAGATATATCATTCATAAAGTTCTTTAGAGGCTTGGAAAGTCTCCATGTAGATACGTAGTTAGCAATAGGATACTTCGATCTTTGTGCTTCGATCTCAGGAGAGTATCTGCTCGGTGGTTTGCTATGATTATGCCTGAAAGTTAACTCATAACTTCGATAATCATTCAAAATATGTGGTGTGATCGGAGAACTTACCTTAGTGATATTCTTAAGAGATGGGTCGTTAGGTACTGAGGAGTGTAGGGCATTATTGTAGCTTTATCCGAAGATGGCCCTATTTCCTCAATAGACAAAGGGATAGTCAATACTGTTACCGGTGGTTCTGTATTAGGGTCACCAAATCCTGGCTAGTCTAATCTCATCCCATTAAGCTCTTCATCTCGTGTCTCTCCCTAAAGAGGATAATTGGATGCAAAGGAGTAGAAAGTATATGATTCTAGAAATGTGACATCCATAGTTACATAAGTACGTCGAATAGTTAGGTTATAGCAGTGGTAACCTTTCTGATGTACGGCATACCCCAAAAAAAGACATCGAATAACACATGGATCAAGTTTTATGCATTGGTTCTTGTGGAGGTGGACGAACACTACACACCCAAAGATTTGTGGTGGGAGCATCAATATCGTAGGTAAGGATACATAGGCTGACATAGCTTGTAGCAACGTCTTAAACTCGAATACTTTGGACGACACTCGATTGATAAGGTGTACAGTGGAAACTGCATCGGTCCAGTACGAGCTAGGGACGCGAGCTCAGAGTAAAAGGCTCAAGCTGTTTCGAGGATGTAACGATTCTTCCTCTTAGCAACACCATTTTGCTGAGGTGTCTGGGGGCATGAGGTCTCATGAATAAGTCCAGATTATGGAAATAGTTACGAAACTGATGATTCACATGCTTCCCATCATTATCGGATCTAATAATCTGAAGTTTCACATAATATTAAGTCTGAATCATATCATGAAAGGATTGGGACATTGTAAAGACTTCATCTTTATGTTATAACAGGTAAAGCCAAGTCATTCGTGTGCAATCATCAACAAAAATCACAAACCAACGAAAATCATATATAGTAGATTTTAGGGAAGGCCCCCACACATCAAAGTGCACTAAAGCAAATGGAAATTCACTTTTATTCATACGTAATAGATAAGGTACTCGATGACTGTTGGCTAAAATACAAACATCACACTTATAGTTCGAAATTGACAATTCTGAAAATAAGTCAGGAAACAAATACTTCAAATAACGAAATGAAGGATGACTTAACCGGCGGTACCATAACCAAATCTATTCCATTTTTCTATTAATTAGATGATGTACATGATTTGCTTGACCAACGGTAAAATCATCCATGTAATAGAGCCCTCCCCTCTTAGTACCATACTCAATTATTTCCTTGGTGAAAATATCTGGGTAAGATAGAAATTAGAATGAATGAACATTGTACAATTCAAATCTTTGGTATGTTGACATACAGATGTGAGAAATGGAGGGTACAAGTAAGGTATTGGACAATGATAAAGAAGGTGATAACATCACAGTGCTATCCCATTCAATTGAAGAAATGACCTCATTAGCATTGGCAATACTAGTCATCTGAGGAGGAGTATGATGATAAAAATCTTGTGCATCAAATGTCATATAGTCTATGGCTCTAGAGTCTAGTATCCATGCATTGCAATCAGCACTTCTATTAGACCCAAGGAGAACAATACCTGAATTGGAGAGTGATGACTCAGTTGGAATAAGGGAGATATGCAGTTTTGCTTGAGCTACTACTACCTTACTAATATTGGCCTCATTGTTGGCTACATCACGTTTCCGTTTTACTTGGAGGTCATGCCACCAATCAGGGTAGCCATGTAGCTTAAAACAATTGTCATGGGTGTGTTTAGCATTCCCATAGTGGGAACATTTCTCTCCATCACTGCTGCCTTTTTGTTTATGTGATACACCATGTGATTTGCCACCCATCAATGAGAGATGTCCAGAATGAGATAAAGAGTTTGGCCCATATGTTAAACTCTTGGAAGCCAAAACCACTTCAGGTATGTTACCTGAATCACCATTTGCTGTAATCACCGATTGCCGAACTGCTTCTCTCCTACCATGTGCATAAGCTTGCTCCACAATAAGGAAAGGTTCCATCCGCAGAACACTACTCATAATCTGGTCCAAGTGATCATCAAGTCCATCCAAGAATATTTACACTTTGTTTTCTTGAATAATGGAGTTACAACGCTTCACATTAGTCGGGTACTCCATAGGATTTGGGCGACGAAAGTCTATCTCTCGCCAAAGGCCCTGCAAATCGTTATAGTATTTCTCTAGTGAACCACCAACCTGTTTGAGTCGTGTCACATGGCGTCGAAGGTCATACACTTGAGAAGTGTCATTGTCATCAAAAAGAGTAATGTTATTCATCCCACTGGGGATGAAAACAAAGTTTACGTGGCATCAATGTGGCATTAAATGATGGGTGAAATTAAATAAGTCATTTAATTTCACTTTTCATTTAATTTATAATTTAAACCCACATAGACTGTGTTTTCATCCCCACTGGGGATGAATAACATTACTCCATCAAAAAAGGTAGTGGCGATGGCATCCCATACCTGCTTGTCCGTCGGTATCTAATGAAATTGCTAATGAGGGATGGTTCCATGGAGTTAATTAATCTGCCTTTAACAGTTGCATTGTCTATCCTCTATCTTCTGAACGTTGGGTCCATTGAAGGAGGTTGATCAGGACCACCATTTATATATCCCAATTTGTCTTTACCTAAGATATACATCTCAACAATTTAGGACCAAAGGGCATAGTTGGAGCTATCCAACTTGATGCCAATCAGAGCAGCTCTAACGTCTGATGTCGGGGTCGGGACTGAAGCTTTGCTTAAAACTTCAGTCATCTTTGTCATTAATTCAATCAGGATAGAAGATGATGGAGAATCACCATATTGAGAGTCAATGTCAACCATGGCAGAACAAACTACACTCACAAAAAGAAGAAAAAAACTTAGGCTACTAGAGATACCAAAGAGTAAGGGTTTGTATATTACTCTGATACCATGTCTACATGTAGTGAAAAGATAAAATTTACATTTCTTTTTTCTTTTTTTAAATGTACAGAGATGAATGAATATATATAGAGCCGATCATATCCTCTAAATATGGTTATACACAAATTACTCTTATTTCTGCTAACAAAAAGTTGACTCTTAATTATAGCCACAATCTTCTTCTATGATCTTCCCTGATATACAACTCATGTCAATAGGTTCTACCAATATCGTAGGGTCAAGAGCTTCTCTGAACTTTAGAGGACCTTCTTTTCCTCTTCCTCATCACCATGTTTATGGAATTTCTTGTCTGTGAACCCATTTGAGGCAGCAGAGTAACGATGAATGGTGGCGGAAGTAGTTAATAGGGGATGATGGTATAACGAGTGCTATATGGGGTATGTATGTATAAGTGAGTAGTAGAATAATGCCACTTGTTTGTAAAGAAATTACAACAATACCATTCTGAATATACGATGGAAATACATACATACATACATACATACATACATACATACATGTGTGTGTGTGTGTATTATTTTATGAAATAATGCCATTGTCCTAATTTGGCTAAGCATGCATCATTAGGTAACCATTATCTTAATTTGGTTAGACATGATCGTGTGCATCAAAGTAGAGCAATAGTAGGGATGACAAAAAAATATTTCAACCTGAAACCCGTGGAGCCCTGCCCCGAGCGGGACAGAGATTACCCGCCTAATCGGGTAAACGGAGTGAGGACGAGGCGATGGTCATTGCCCCAAAGCGGGTACGGGAATCATAGTCCCCACCCCGCTACCTGTCCCATTTAAAATTAGTTCTAAATTTAAGTTTTTTGTCAAATAAAAATAATAGATTTATCATATTTTTAAAGAGAATATAAATTGTTTCTAACAAATTGATAAAAAATTAATAATATTTACTAAATAAAGACATAAAAAATAAAAGCAAAAAATAAAAATAAATAGGGCGATAAATGTGCCCCGCCCCGCCTCGCCTCACCTATCCTTGAACCCGCCATGTCCTACTTTAAACGGGTACAGGGATGGGGGCAAGGTAACAAAAATACCTGATGGGACAGGGGTGAGAATGGTCGACCCTATTAGGTTTATATATGTATTGGTGATTTTATGAACAAAATGATCAACTTAAACGATTATAAAAGTTTAGGGACTAAATTGTAAAGTTTCATAGTTGATATGTTAGCTTAGAATTTGGGGTTTCATGTTTGGAACAAGAAGGATTTACGCCAATTTTTCGCTAGCTGCTCGCCGGAGTCATGCTTGAGCGGATGAAGCAGGAACATCCTAGCTCAACCTTCGTCCCACTGTCGCTCGAGCAACAGACCCTTCGCTCAAGCGAAATGTCCTCCTCACTCGAGCGACTCATTTTTCAGCCAGACCTAATTTCGATTTCCAAGACTTTTACTTGGCCCATTTTACCTAAACTGTCCAACCTATAAATAGAAGCGCCACATATTCTACTAGGTAGAGAACATACTATTTTCTAGAGAGAATTCATCTTATACAAGATCAAAAGTTCTATCCTTCAATCATATATGCGCTCATCATATTGAAAACATCAGATCCATCAAGTCAAACACTGAATTGCATTCTTCGCTTGGGTCTGTCAGAAAGATTGTGTAGTCAACTTTGCCGTTTTTGAAGATCAAGGAAGAAGTTGAAGAACGAGTAGTTTTTGGGAAGATCTACAGGAGATAAACTGCGTAAAGAGTCAGGATTGGAGTACGTGTGCTCATTCCAGAAGGACTACTTTACAAAGAAGAATCGGGATTGGTGTTAGTGTGCACATTGTAGGAAGACTGCTTCAAACTTCAAACAGGAGATCAGAAAGCTTGTATCGTCAACTTTGTTGGTAGTCTGTAAGTTTATCAAAAGTTTATAGTGAATCTTTGACAAGCAAAGTGCCCTGAGTTTTTTCCCGCGTTGAGTTTCTTCGTGAACAATTCTGGTGTTGTTTACTACTGTCCTTACTGTTTTGATATTACTGTGGTATTCAAAGATATGACTAATTGAATTGTTTGACTAATCACGTAAACATAATTAACTTGTGACTTGTTGCTTGTTGATTAAAGTTTTAATTCCACATTTACACCTAATCACCCTCCCTAGGTGTAGTTAGGTCAAATCTTGTATTTTTCAGACCCGTCTCATACTCATATCGTTGTCATCCCTAAGCAAGTGTCTATACTCACATGGGGGACATGTTTTAGAAATCAACTAACACGTTAGCGACAATATCGTGAACCCTTAGCATTGTTTAGATAAGATAAAAATTATATTTGTTGATATCATAACAATTAATATTATACTAAAATAATTTATTGGAAGGTATTCTATGTAGAAGTACTAGTGTATTTTGTAGTAGATGTACGTATTAATATTGATTTTCTCAATTTTAGATCAAAAATCATTCTTTATCTTGATTGGTACATAATATCTTTCCATACTGGTCGATAATGACAAGCGTGCTTTATGCACAAAACAAGATTAACATCACACTTGACAATTAAGCACGGAATGTGATTGAAAATGAGTGGGAGGAAAATTAATTTTGAGAAAATCAGTAAAAGGAAAGAATGCACGTGGAAAGAATCAACACGATCAAAAGGTCATAAAGAGAAGAGTCCAATCATTTAAAAAACCAAAGAGCAATCTAGTCATTTCACTTGTTAAAAAGGGCGGTTCCAAGCTAGTTGTATAGTGTGGCCCGTGTGGGATGGATTTGGCCTCCCAAAAGGGCACACGTGAATGCTGTATGGGCCACAAACTTGAAGCCTCAAATGCAAGAAAGAGACAAATAAAAGGAAAGAATGCACATGGAACGTCACATGCAAGAAGACCATTGTACCTTTTCATGTGAGACAAGAAATGTACTCAATGTTCTACACATTCCCTTCATCCAACTGATCTATCCCACCTCTTTCCCCCCTCCTTTACACAATTATCCATTCATTATAGTTAATTAATTAGTCCCTTTAAGAATAATCCGACTACTAGTAGAAGATGAGATTACCTGTGGAGCCGAGGTTCAGTATCCCTTCGAGGGAGACTCTGTGTCTGTGCTCGCAGGTCGAAAGGATTCCAAAAGGGTAGCTTGCATAATAAACAAATCAGTTTGTGATTACAATGATCACTATCATATATATGAACATTATTATTCCTCTGCCTAATATGTCTGCTCATGTTACTTAGAAAAAGGTTGTCCAGTGACAAACCAAAACATGAAGAAGTGCAGGACAAGGCAAAACAGTGATCTCGCAATAAATAGCAAGGGCATAATTTGCCCAACAAAAGTATTTAACATACAACATTGTAATGTTATCTCAGTATTGCTATTGCATCTAGATGCAAAGAACAAAAAAAGCATTTCAATACAGAGGATTAAAACAGTTTTTAGAAGGGGGGTCGGTGTATAGCCTCATGACTAATAGGTTCACCAGTGAACGGATCGAATTTGTAAGGCTCGCCCGTAAAGGGATCAAACCTAACTTGAGGGCGAGTTGCTTGGCGATTAGTATCAGATGTAATGCCAGAACTTATATTTACTCCAACTCTTGGGTAAGTTCTAGATGAAAATGGTGCTGGCTGTGGGGGAGACAGGTGTGTACCGTCCCCTCTTAAACCTAATCCGACTCTTGCATAAGATGAAGTTGGTGTTGCCTCGAAAGGAGAAATGCTTCTCTCCACCAGTCTTCCTACTGATGCTCCGCTTGAAAAAACAAAATCTGAGCCTCTCATCTCCTCTTTTTCTACAGCTACATGACTTGATAAAGGATAATCAGAAAGTGAATAGCGCGGCATGTAAGTTCCAGACCTGCAAAATTTCAGCTATAAAATGATGCCACCTTCCTCATATTGCAATATATGAAACTAAAATTCCCTCAAAACCGCCAATAAATAGCCCCCCTTTCCTTTACCCGGGAGTTTCTAAGCTGAAATGGGGGATGTGGAACAGGGGGAAAAGGAGGGTGGGGGAAGAGTGGGTAGGTTGGGGCGGCGGAAGGGAAGCAGTGGTGAAGGTTTGTAACAGTGAAAAGATGACATGTTGGAGAAGAAGACCCTTTTAACAAGGGGAAACTAGACAACTGAGTGCTTGTTTGGGAATGCTTAAATTAAAATTTCAGTAGCCGGGCCCACAAAATGTGTGGATAAATAGTAGGTAATAAGCTATGGATCCATAGAATGTATGGATAAATAGCCCCTGTTTGGTTTTGATAATGTTAGGAATATTGAGCCTAACTCTACTAAATAAAACCGACTTATTAGGGGAGGATTGTCCTCACCTTATTAAGTAGATCATTTATATTTTCCCAAGCAACGTGGGATTCTAATACGCCCCCTCACGTACAGCGTGGATCATGCCAAACAACCGTGAACAAATCGATATTGGGCGGCACCCAACATTGCACAATTGGGCCTAGCTCTGATACCATGTTAGGAATATTGGGCCTAACTCCACCTAATAAAACCGGCTTATTAGGGGAGGATTATCCTCACCTTATTAATGGATCATTTATATTTTCCTAAGTAATGTGGGATTCTAATAGATAAAAATAAAAATTTTAGTAGATTTAGATAAAGTTGATAAAATGTGCGGTTGAAAAGTTCATAAAAATTGTAGATTCAATGAAATTTCAGGTTGAAAATGAGTTTGGATAAGAAATGGAGCTCAAACAGGGGCATAGTGTGTTTGACCAACTAAAATTGTGAGTAGAATGATCCATAAAATGTGTGATAGAAAGTATGTTTCACAGGCATAAATTATACTGAGGTGAAAGACGACTTTTTAAAAGAAAGGTTTTGTGGTCACACTTTTCACTTTGACCAGTGAAAGAGAGACCTTCTAAAAAGATTGGCCAGTCTTTCAAGTTTTTAACTGTGCTTTTTTTATTCATGTGCATTGGTCATAAATTCATATACTTCATTAAAATTTATATAGCTAAAAGATTTACTTAATTGAAAAGCACAATTAGACACTGGAACCAGAATACTAACCTGGCCACTGGGCGCATGTTCGGATCAAAAGAGTCAATTGCTGGTACAGTTACTCGACTAGGGAAGCTGAATAACTTAGATTCATTTGCAGTTACATCCACTACTCTTGACAAACTTGCTAAGTTTTCACTACGTCCCGCTTTATCAACCAGGTACTACATAGGGACAGAAATACTAAGAACAAAAGCAATAGTAAATGATAACAGCGGTAAAACTAAAGCATGCCTATGCATAGATGTCACAGTTCAGTTACATACTTTAGAAACTAAACCAGCAAGATATGCTCCCTTATTTTGCAAACCAGCTCCTGATAACATGAACTGCAAAGCAAGACATGGGAATCTTAAAATGTTCCAAAGAATTTGTGACCACAGCATTACATACTCAAGTATAAGTTCTTGAAAGGAAAAATAAAGCGTCAATAAATTAAATCAGTTATCCAGGAAAAAATAATTAAGATTTCTCTGAAACCTGGTCAAGGACAGATATAGCTGCAGATTCAGGTATCTGCTTGAGACTGCTCAGATGTTGTATGTCTATCTGTCAACAGACGAGATCAAATAATTGAAATTTCAGATAATAGTGTAAAGATAAATACAGTACATCATCATGTTTAAGTTCTGATGATTTACACCAGGAAGAGTGATGCACAAAATAAGAAGGCAGCTACATGCAATGGTCCAGATCCATTGGTTTTCTAAATGGACAAGGGGAGAGGACTATATCAAATACATGTTCAGCACAGCTTTTATTAGATTATAATTTGGGATCCTACAATATGTGTGGATAATAAGTGGGTTAAAGTAGGTGAAAGTTGCAAGTCCTACGAAATGGGATAAATTAGAGTTTGACCAGCTTAAGCAATTACGCCTTTAACATGCACGAAGTACATCAAGAAATTGAAGAAACAGGGAGGTTTTGGGATTTTCACCAATTGCAAGATGACATGCGAAATCTTAAAAAGGGAAGACATGATGCAAAGAGAGCATCAATGCAAATAGACATGGTGAAAGGATAAAGGCTCCAAGACCAAGGTGGCTGCATAAATGCAACTTCTCTCGAGATTGTGAAAAAGTTACCACTAATCATATACGATCTTCAACAATGAGTTGGAGTTAGCTGAATTTTGCTCCCATGATATTGTTTAATATCAAACAAACTATGACATTAAATGATATTAATTTTTGAAATCATTGCATTATCACACATACTGTTTTATAATGATAATTTTAAACTTACATCAAAACGAGTAGCAATTCCAAGCCGTAGGATCCGGAGTAAACGTTCTTTAATAGATAAAGGTAAAGAGACTACAGCGGCCTCATAAGGGTCAGCAGCATATTCCAATTCCTGGTGGAAAAGAAAATGCTAGATCAAATTATAAGAGAAATATGATACTAGGAAAAGCTCACTATAAATTTCCTTTGCCCTCTAGATTCAACAAGCAAATAAAATTTAGAACAGAAGGATGGACAATTTGTTTGAAGTCCACTGAACCACAAAGGAGACAACTCATAACACACAGCAGGACACGATCTAGCACAAAACAGTGGATAATACAGGCACAAGAACTGAAGCTCAACTGCAGGCAATGCAACATTTTCAATACAAATTTATTACAGGTTTTACAGACTACAGCTACTAATTTTAACATACTAAATTCTTGATAATTGTGTTTTAGTAGAAAAATATTCTTAGCCATAATGTTCTTCCCAGGTTGAAAATCACAAAAAAAATTAAGAAACCAATTGATGGAACAAATGACATTAAGAGAGTGCTTCACCTTCTGGAGATTAATGGATGGACTGGCGATTATTTCCTCCTTCAAAAGTTTGGAATGAACCTGAACCATAGCAGGACTGCTGTGTGAATCCTCATGAGCTCGTTTCTTGCTTCTGCCTGTAGGCCTTGCAACTTCAACCTGTTTGCAGAAAATAATATCAGGTGTAATATTTTTAGTACAAGATTAGAGTTCTTGGATTAGTTTCTGTTGCAAGTATAATTACCTGGAGTTTAACCAATGGACCACTATTAGGTCCTTGAATTGTTTTCTCGTTCATTGTGTTTATAGCTCTTTCAAGATCCTATACCGAGAATTAAAAGAAATCAGCACCGAACTTACAAGTCAGTTTGCCGGATCAAACTAGTAGAGCATTTGACTATGGCATTTCAACTGTCTTCATGGTTTAGATAAAACATGAAAGCAGCAATGCACAGATAGAGAAGAAAATATAAATCAAGCAATATTGGAATTACAAAAAAAAAAAAAAAATGAGTGAATGTACGAAAATTCCCTCAGCCTCTCCATATCTCTTACCTTTGCCAGTCCATAACCCACTAAAAATTAGCACATTGCCACCCCTTTCCACTACCACTGTGTAACTCTATAGAGATCAATGAGTTGATCTTCCACTTCACAATGGAATGTATATTCGAAACAACAAAAAGAATTGATATTATCAGAATGCATATGGATCTATCTAAATCCACTTATGTTGTTAACTTAATGGATCAAGTCTGTGACCCAATGCACCAAAATATTTTCAAATATATATCACTATTAACTCTTATAGAACTGCACAACCAGAGTAGCTCATAGTCCTTAGATAATGAGAATGAAGAAGCCTCACGAAACATGTGTTATATCTCAAGTCGCATACTTTCAAGTGTCTCTGGTGCAGGCCCCACCTCACACTCTTCGGTCTTCGCAAAGGGATGGACTGGAAAGAAAAAACACAGACAACTGGGTTTTCCATCTCTTCTAGTGCAACCACTTTGTCGATGGCAATATCCAAGTTGGAAGTTAGAACCCAACACAAGCAATGCTAATTGCATCTGCCACTTTTCTATTGTTAATCTTCTCTTGTTTGTGTTTACGTGGTAGCTATAAAGTGCAATGTCACTTTAAAGCTTGCAACATTTAGCTGATCTTTCTAATTTACTGGGTACAAGAACCATTGATTTACGCTAATTTGTTCAAAAATCTGGGAGGCTGCTCTAATCCATTGAAAGCATGCTAATGTATCCAGCAAACTTGTGAATGAATATGAGCACATCAGTCATCACTATGTGCACAAGTTGTGTTTCTGTCTGCCTAATGTACCTGGCATAGTGGCGTCCTTGTGAATGAATATGAGCATATTGCTGTGTGCATGAACTGTGCTTCAGTTAGTCGTCCTGTGTACCTCTGCCTTAGCGTGCAAGCTGTGTGGTTTAGTTTTGTGTATGGACTATGAAAGGCATCAAACAGTGAAGAGAAGGGGAGGGATTGAGGAAGGACCACAAATGAAATACAGGGAGGCCAAAATGTTTGTATGATGGGTGTAGATGTGCCCATGTGCAGGGGATAGTGAGGACAAGATGAAAGGCTATAATGAAACAAAAAGTTGTGACTCCATGTCATAAGTTCAACCATATGCCAATTTAACCAGTAAAATCAGAAATAGAGATTGACTAGGAGGCTACACTCTGATAAGTTACGACAAATATGAGCAGGTTTAAGACAACTCACTGATCGTTCTGTGAAGTGAATGAACGCAACCGGGGAGGAGCTCTTTCTGGATATCGCTACTTTATCTACCTGAAAGATGGTAGAAAGATAACATTACATATGATTAAAAGGTAGATATATAATATAAGCAATGCAAAATCAAGGGCACGTGTAAAACCTTGCCAAAATGCTCAAACAATTGCTTCAAGTAGTTCTCATCTGCATCAGTTGGCAGATTTCTGACAAAAGCTATTTTTACCTGAGTCAAAGAATAAATTCATAAGTATAGTGAAAGACTTTAAAATTGGCATGCATAAGTAATAGAAGGCACTGATAACGAACCTTAGCAAGTTCTGTTGGATCAACTTCACATTCCTCCTCGGCCCACTGAACAGATGGATGCAGTTTTCCACCAAGACGAAAATCCGACTGGGAGCCCACCCTTAGGGCACGTGCAGCAGCCTGTGATTGATAATTTTGAAGAGGCATGTTTAATTTTGGATTTTTATCAGCCTTCTATTGTAGAAGTAATGATTTATAAAATTGGTGAAGGATTGCATAATGAGGGGCAAAAGTAGATCTGCAGAGATGCAAGCCAACCTGCCGATAATAATGAGTTTTATCACAAAGGTGTGTTTGGGAGTGATACTTAGTTGTTATTGTTGTTTACAAAGGGGAGTTTTGACATGGCTCAGTCGAGTTATCAAGTTCATATATATGTGTGTGTGTGTGTGTGTATAGAGAGATTCCAGATGAATATGTTTCCAGAAGTTTAGTTGGTAAATATTCTTTTGATAGGTAGTTGGTAAATATTCTTTAACCAGAAGAAGGTAAGAAAGGCTGATAGGACAAACACTGATCAAAATGTTGGACAGGATAGACTTCAGCTGGATTCAGAGTTGGGGTTGAACAAGAGTTTGGTGTAACAAGAACAGAGAAAGTTGCACATGAGATTCACAGCAAGGGAACTCATAGCAGAACAAACCAGAAGAGTTATCCTATGACAATTTTAGATTACAGGAACCTTTAATACTGGCAAGTGGCAAATAATATTGGGCTTTGCTGAAGAAACCGGAGCATTTTTAGATATTCATATAACACACCACAAGAAGCACCATACTGAAAGATAGTCTCTAGAAAAGAACTAGGATAACAATGTTTTATTACTTGATATTTCTATGGTTTTAATCTCAAATAGCTATTTTGTTATACAGCAAAGACTCAACAAATTAAAAGTGCACCAACTATTTGACATCCATTGCCAATAAATCAGGGAAAAACATTCAAGAAAAGAAATGGCAGAGAAAAAGAATGGTTATAATGAAGGCGCTGAATAAAGAACCAAAAAAATATCGCAGAGTTTCCACAAGAAAAAAAAAAGTGGAGAACAACGCCATTTAGACAGAACCTGAAACAATAACACACAGCCCTTTATGGAAATCAATACAAAAGTATATCGAAAGTTAACTTCAAGAAAAGAAGCACAAAGAGAGAAATTTGCTTTCCATAAATATCATAACTTTTACCAGATAATGCGAGGAAATCAACATTAGAATGAACAGCCACTAAAACCAACACATCTGTAATGGAAGTTTCTTGATTTCAGGAGAAAAAAACAGAATTATAGAATTGGAGGATTATGATTGGTTTTCCACTAATATATTCGTATGTTTGTTTGGAGTTGCACGATTATATGTTATAATGTAAAAATATGAGCATATTTTACTTATCGTAAAATTGTATTCCAAATAACTTATAAACCTTTTTTTAACTACTGGAAGTTATTTTGGTTTCTTGTCTTGTCTAAATTGAAGAGGAGCATCTTTTATAATTATCAGTCAACCAATTGCCATAACAAGAACCGGAATTTTCAGGATGAAACAAAACCACGAACCTGAGATTTTATCCTGTATGATTTCAGATACAACAGAAGAGTGAACTTAATATTGCAAACAAACTTGAAAAATGATAATGCAAGATTTATTAACAAAGCAAACATATTTGAAAGCAAAAAGAAACTCACTGCATGAGATGAAAATTTCACAAAACCAAAACCACGGTTCCGTTGCTTTTGACCAGGTGGCAAGTCTTTGAGCATTGCCAGATCAACAGATACAACATCAGGAAAAACCTGTAGTGGAAGAATACATTATCGAGTGGAGAAGAGAAACAAGGAGCTATTTAACATATTACTTCAAAAAAAAAAATTGGTTCAACTATTGGAAAGAAAAAAAATTGACCTGGAGAACAAGTTTTTCGAATTCATCAGCACTCCAACCTTGACAACATACAAAATCAAGCAGTCAGGCATGTGTATCAACAAGAAACTGTTCTTCACATCAACAGATAGAGTGGACAAAAGAAATTTACGAGTCAAAACTACAACTGGCGAAGGAAGAAAACTAAGGAAACGGAACGACAATGATATACTTTATCAAAAGTTAAAATTAATTAATGCACAAGGGGAAATGGAAAGGGGCAAGACCCACAAACAAGGGGGAAATCTTTTAATGCAATGCACATGATTCCAGTGCAAAACATTCAGATTAAAAGATGCACCTTTTAGTCATTGAACTCGAAAAAAGACATACGTATATGAAGACTATGAAACTCAATTATATTGCACGCCACTACGAAAAGGTATTTTAGAAACTCAAATAAGAAAGATTTAGGGGCCGTTCTCTTGTGTTTCAGTTTTGTATTTTGAGTTTTGAATTCATTTTGTGTTTTGTGTTTTGAGTGTCTATTTTGAAATTTTGGAAAATGTGTTCTTTTTGACATTTTCAAAAACGGTTTTCGAAAATAAAAAACGAAAACGCATTCTCTCTCTCTCTTCATTTCCATTTCCTTTTCGGTCGTCCTCTCTCTCTCTTTATCCCCGTTCTCTCTCTGCTCTCCCTGCGATCTCCTTCTTCATCTTTTTTTTTTTTTGCTTTCTTTGATGGGGTGGTTGGTGCAGGCGGTGGTTGGTGCAAGAGGTGGTTGGTGCAGGCGATTTTGGCAATGGTTGGGTCACCATTTGACGTGCGGTTAGGTCGCCATTTTGCCTGTGGTTGGATCGACATTTTGGGTAAATTGGAGCTATGGCTGGAGACGTCTGGGGGTGGGCAATCGACCGGTGGTTGGTGCAGGCGGTGGCTGTGGTGATTTTGGCAGTGGTTGGATCGCCATTTTGCGTTTTCGTTGGATCGACATTTTGGATAAATTGGAGCTATGGCTGGAGACGTTTGGGGGTGGGCAATCGACCGGTGGTGGTGCCCGACCTTGGGTGTCGCCGAAGGTAGAGATTTCGGCTGAAGCAGTTTTCGCAAGTTCAATTGTTGAGGATGATTTTTGATATATTTTGGTATATGTTTGGGTAGTGGTTTGTGTGATTATTCAAGAAGGGATTGAAGGCTTCACAATGGTATGCAATTCCGGTGGTGGTGGAGGAGGATGGCCGGAGTTCACAAGGTTGGAAGTGGCTACTCCATTGTTTTAGCAGAAGAGGGTTGGAAAGTGAAAGTGGCTGTTTCCCGTGTTTTCAATTTTTTTGTAGGTTTGGCTTGAAAACGCCCAAAATGATTTTTTTTCGTTTTGTGTTTTGTGTACAAATTTTTTTTCGTTTTCAAAAACGCGTTTTCGAAAATAGGAAAGAGAACGCGTTTTCACTGGTTTGGAAAACAGAAAACAGAAAACGATCCAAAACGGCAAAAGAGAACGGCCCCTTAGTTTCTGCATCCAACACAGCAGGAAATAACCTACAGATGGCTAACCTAGGAACAGAGTTATGGTACTTGTATGCATTTCTTATCAGAAATTTGCAATATGAGAAGGGATCAACCTTTGTTAAGGTTTCCAAAATGTAAGGTATCCTGCTGGATTGATGGGAGAACGCCAATCTTCTTTCCATCTACCTGAAAGATAGAAACATAGTGAGAGAACCAAAATGTAGGCTCTAAATGTTGCCAATAGATTAAAAACAAAGAAAACAACCTGAATCGAATTAAATATTCTAGCAGAGAGAAGGTTTAGTTTTCCAAGTTTAGGAAAAGGCCAAGCAAGAATTCAAAAAAGGGTCAACAAAATCTCACATCCGGTGTAATGCATTCCAAATAACCATACGAGTGAATAAATCACGCAAAAAAAAAGCTGTCAGTGAAATTCCAAGTCCCTTTCCCCCAAGGAAGAGAGAGAGGGAGAGGGTCGCCCATAGGTTCTTCCATATTGCAGTAATTTTTTCACATAGTAGAGAAAGAACTTCCTTAGTCTAAGGGGCTGAATTAACTTAAAACGGTTAATACAATAAAATCCATATCACATAAATAGCAGGTGATTGACCTGCTATTTCAGTAAAATAAGGGTTTAAATTAGTCGAGACAACTGACACGTTGATAGTGCCTGAACTCTGAACAGCTAAAAGCAAATTGAGATAACTACCAAAAGAATATTACCAAGACCAGATTAAAATATTAATTTAATACCAGGGTGTAAATGATCTGCATTTAACGAGAGATATAACCTTAATCCCATTAAGAATACTCCAGAAATAAGTTGTAGGATCAAGAAAACTGATAGCTAAAGAAGAGTGGATAAATATGTTGTAGCAACTAATGATCGACTCATGTTCAGCTTATTTAAAGCTTGTTTAACATAAATTCAAGAATATGACAAGTTGACATGATATATTTTTAAGATGCTAATATTTTCAAGATAGGTTTGACTTTGAAACATAAGCGAACAAAAGTTGAGGATTTTTTTCAACCCATTCGCAAAATCAAGCCAAGCTTGAGCAGCCAAAGCACAGCTGAGGTAGCTCTTACTATGAGTGATAATAGGGTTGGTTGACAAAAATTACGATCCTAAGAAATAAATGCATTGGCATTGTGGTTATTCGGTCGATCAACCAATTTAGTAGGATTCAGGATACATGTCCTTATTGAGAAGTGGACAATTTTAAGAGCACGTTGCTGCTGCAATGATCCGAATTAGCATACTTCTGATTTTCAGAGTTTTAAACAAAATTCACAGGCCGATCACTCTAGAAGTAGAATCTCCATGGAAAAGGGTTCACTAGTAATAAATTATAACCAACAAAAAATTGAACAATGCAAATTTAATTCTCACCACAATTCCAGATTTTTCCTTGACAGCTTTGTCTGCAGCCTCTTTTGTTGCAAAGCGCACAAAGCAAAATCCCTGTCAACATTAAAAAGGAAGGGACAGCATAAGAAGATGGTACCAACAATTTAGCTTCTTGCTACATTTGGGGAGGGGATGCTAGATGGTAGGAGTGAGGAAGTGGGAATTAAAAGTAATCAAACCAGAGGAAAGCAAATGAATTATGTAAGATAAACCTTTAAATTGCCTTTCTGGTCCTTTATCATACGAATTTCCACAATTTCGCCACAACCAGAGAATACCTGAATAGGAGGAAGTTTCAACGCAAAATATTTGAATATATCTAGACCTCGAAGTCTTTTCCATAATTTAAGGAGTATGCATGGATAATGGAAGTTAACTTTATACATGATCATAACATTCATGTGCAATGATTTGAAACTCGACAATTATGGAAACATTTGTTGATAAATAATAAACAGTGTCCATTTCGCCTAGTCAATAAGTACAAGGGGAGTTAAATTACGCATGCAGAGAGACATCTAATGTGTCAAAAATCCTCGTAATAATTTATTTAGCTCTCAGCCAATAGGTTTAAAGCAATGTTGCCAGCCATTATGAGCCACATACGAGACAAATTGTACTGTCTTCCATTTCAATGAATTCATTTACATGGTCCAAACCGCAGCCCAAATGGCCAGCTCTAAAAGAGATAGCTAACAAGAGGCTAAAAGAGAATGTTCGTCTAAGAAGACCTAGTTCTTTCCTTTTCTGCTCTTCTTTACTTAATCAATTTGCTTATGCTTCCTTCACACTACAAAAATGGGTTGTGTGACTGTAACACTCTACAATATATAGCTGCCAATACAAGATGAAGGAAGAGAAAGATTGACCTTGCTGATTTTGTCTTCAGATACTGTAGAGGGCAATCCACCAACAAAAACTTCGGTACCTTTGGCATGCTCTTCTCACACAATAAACACAGCAATTAAGTTACTAAATTAATATTCATATAACAAGCTCTTTCTGGGAGATATTAAACAGATCCTGACTGATTGCTGAAGAAAAATAATCAGTTCTAACTTCTAAATTACTCTAAACTGAAACATGTTCATCTGCTACTTCGGCAATCTTGAAGACCTGAATCTAACAATATTAAAAAATATTAGGGAAAAGAAATTACTTGCATCTGTTGAATAATGCTCTGGCTGGCTCATCTGTATTAAATGTAATTAAAACGTTAAGACTACAAAAATAAATCGAGTTCTCACAAAGATACCAAGAAGGCAATTTTTACATTTGGGAATTCAGGTGCGAGAAAAAAAAAATACAGAAATTTTAGAAACTGAAAGAAAATGCTAAAAGAAAACAATATACTTCAGAATATACTGCCCACGCCCCAACCCACCCAACTGATATGAATTCAAGCCATATCTAAATAAAACATTCACAATGGTGAATCCCAAGGCCTGAATTTAATTGTACCAAATTAATCTTTTTCTGACTTTCCAAAAAACCCTTTTTCTCATCAAAACCGTGGAGCAAAGTGATATAAACGCTTGAATTGAACGATAAAAATGAGTGTACTATCAGAAATAAGATGTACCTGTTCGATTGAAATAAAAATGGCAGAATGGAGGTATTGAAATCAATTGGAAACCCTATACGTCTAGACAGTAAAATTATCTGCGTCGAAGTTCAACGACGTTTTAATTGTACTTAGGGAAAATTGCAGCCGAGGTACCAGACCTTTCAGTTAGTTACGAATTTTTCCCAAACCTTTCATTTGTACCAACCACGATACCAAACTTTTAAAAAAAATCGCAACCAAAGTCCAAAATAACGGTTTCTATTAGTTTGACCTCAAAAACCGTCAGTTGACCTAAAACTTAAAAATCTAATAATTTTCTCTGAATAAGGTAAGGACATTTTTGACATAATACATTTTCTCGATTAAATTAAAAATTAAAAAAAAAACTACAACCCCCGACCCCACCCCACTCCACCCCACCCCACCCCCTTCTTCCACAACCCCCTCAACCTCTACTTCATTCCGACACACGTCGCCGCGGAGTCCCCCTCATCCAAAAATATACTGAATGGCCTTTGGGAATGACGATTGACTGTAACTTTAAGCGAAAATTGCATTTTGCTCGTATACCAAGATTTTATTTTTTGGGTGCCACATCCAGCACCCAATCAAGATCCTGCGCCACACACGTGCAACCAGCATCCTTGTTTATTATTTACAGTTAATGAGTGTAATAAATGCTGGGAGTTGCTTTAATTCACCATTAATCAGCCTCCTTGTTTATAAGCTACTGTAATAAGTGTAATTGGAGTTGCTTTAATTCAAATTTTTATAGGGTTCATTGCTCTGCGTCTGTGTTTGTGGTGATATTATTATAGCGAGTGTAGGAGGCGGAGGAGGAGGTGGAGACGAGAGGATTACTTACAGGGGGTGGCGCGAGAGCGTTTGCTGCGAGCTTTGCCTGGGACAGAGACAGGAGGGGAAAATAGGCGGCAATGGTGAATGGTTGACTGGAGAGACTGAAATTGTGGTGGCGGAGAAGGAAGCGGCGATGGGCTCCGCGACGACGGCGACGTGTGTCTTATTTAAAAGGAGTTAAAAAATCAACACTGACCTGTGAGAAGAGGAGAGCATCGCGTGAATATAAAAATGAACATCCCTCTCATACTTAAAAAGATTTGCAACGGTGGGTTCGGCCCGGCCCATCTACCCATGAGCTCGGCTCGTGCTCAAAGGTCAAACTCGGCTCGGCCCACGAGCTTGACAAGCGCATGGTTTTTTTTTTAGTTTATTTCTCTCACATTTTTTACGATCCCACGCTCGGCTCATTGCTCGTTAAAACAATGGCTCGAGCTTGTCTTTTGACGAGTGAGCCGCTCAAGAGCCGCTTTTTTACGAGTCGAGCCGATGAACCGCTCGACTCGATTGCCACCTCTAACTGTGGGTTAAAGCAAAAGACTTTAGACACACATTTGCAAAGAGAGGCAACTTGGAAAAAAATATTGTCAAATTAAAAGTTTGTTAATTTGTATTAATATGAACGTTTATGAATTTAAATATATTTTATTTTATATATTCGTTGGAGTTCAAAGAAAAAAATTAGTATCTTATGCATTTGGGGTAATTAGTTTAGTACACTAGTCCAAGTCAGGATCGAATAATTTTAGGGGTTATTTGAGCCATTTTTTCAAAAAATGCATTTTGTATATTATATTATAATGGAGAATATGTGGTTAAAAAATAAATAAAATTTTTGAACTTGCGTGTAATATTATTTTATTTAAAAACGTGTGATTAAAATGGGATCAAATCACTGCAGATGAATACATTTTGATAAAAAAAAAAAAAATTGGACTAAAACAAGGACTTAATATTTAAGTGAGATTATTAATTTATCGAACTTTTGTTTATCAATGTTCTATTGTACCCTTTTAAGTTTATTATCAAACTTTGGTGTAAAAAAGGCGCCACTCCCGAATAAAATTAATTACATTTTTTAATTTAGTTTTTCATTGCTTCTCTAATTATATCAAATAGGGCAACTATGGTTATTCTGGTTTACAAATGCAATGCTAGACTTATTTTTGTTTAATTATAAAGTGAGAATATTTAGCAGTTTAATATTAATTGACTGCACAAAAAAGATATAAATTCATATACAGACGAATCACGTGTGAAAAGAGAGTAAAAAATGAAAAATTTCTAGCAATGTAACACTCAATATGCTTGAGCAAACTATTTGCGAGAAATTTGAACGATTGTCACTTCTTTTCGCGACGTCGCACGTATTCGTGCATCGGGGTTGTCATGCTATGAATAGGTGTTTTTGGAATATTAGAAGTAGATAGAACAATTATTCGTGGTACAAAAAACTCAAACTCTCTTCATCCATCTTTTAAACCCTATAAAAATGAGGAGTCCACAAGAAATAACGAGCCAGCAATTTTGAGTCCAATCGAACAAAACGGGCCAAAGCCCACAAGTAAAAGAAACCCTTAACGGGCCATTGATAAATACCCTATTTAAATCACACAATTACCCTTCAGCAAAACCCTAAATAGCTTCGTCACGATCGTTCATAGGAAAGTGGCCTTGGTAGCTACTGTGATTCGAAATCTGCTGCATCAATGGCGACTGCTAAAACTGTGAAGGATGTCTCTCCTCACGAGTTCGTGAAGGCCTACTCCGCTCACCTGAAGCGCTCGGGCAAGGTATTTCGTGCAATTGTATTTGGCATTTATTCGCGCCGATTTATTTTTCTGTGTTTAGACTTTTCCATATGGAAAAGTCCATATCCTTCGTCGATATGTTGTGTGATAATGTGATATCGATCTGTTGTTTGAATTGCGATTATAATGCACATAAAAAGGATTTTAATTTGTTTGGAAGTTTGATATCAACAAGGTAGTATGTGAATTTTCAATTGAGAATCGTTAACAAGGGATACAAAAATCAGGAGATAATAAAACAGAATTCTGCCACCATCCAATAAGAGTAGAAGTGCGAAGGAAATAGCCAATAAGAGAAGGAAAAAACATCACCGGATCAATTTACTTAACACATGACGCTTCATCTACACTAGCATGTTTAGCTATGACTAAAAGTCACTTTATTAGCCGAGCACATTTGAAAGTTTATAGGTTAATTTTTTATTTTTTTGAATTTTTAGTAGAAAAGCTTAGCCGGGTATACTGTTAGAATGGTCTCACTGGACAAAGATTTGCCCTTTGTTTTATGGATAACTACTTGATCTTAAGAAGCTCTCGAGCAATCTGAGCATATTAAGTAGAATACCTCAGATTGCATGGTTTTTGTGTGTTTCTTTTTATGAAATCAAGTGTATATTTGTAACAGTTAATATCTTTTTGCTCTCTGTCTTACATTATTTTATTGTTTCTGAAATATAGATGGAGCTTCCGGAGTGGACCGATATTGTGAAAACTGGTGTGCTAAAAGAACTTGCTCCTTATGATCCTGACTGGTACTACATCAGGGCTGGTAACTCTCTCTCTCTCTCTCTCTCTCTCTCTCTCTGTGATTTTTTTCGTGGTGTGCCTAGCTGCTCAGATTATCTCACTGTCCTTGGTTATAATTGCACCTTAGAAAGGAGTAAACTAAAGGCCCCAAAATGTTTGCAATGACATAACTACTCGGGCTAGTTTGTTAATCCTTCTAGATTAAGATCCAAACTGGTAAAGATTATGACATGCCTGGAATTTCTTGTTTCTACAATGCTTAACTAGTTAATATGTGGAGAGAGATTTTTTTTCTTGAAGTTAGCATTGATAATTTGATCATATTCGTGATTCGGTTGTGTGTTTCAGCTTCTATGGCTAGGAAGATATATTTGAGGGGAGGTATTGGTGTTGGTGCCTTCCGTAGGATTTATGGTGGGAGCAAGAGGAATGGAAGTCGTCCACCCCATTTCGGCAAAAGCAGTGGTTCTGTTGCTCGCCACATCCTTCAACAATTGCAGACTATGAACATCATTGACATGGATACAAGGGGGTGAGTTTGATATTATTGCTTCAGGGAATAAAATATTTTGCTTTTAATGATTTACACGTCACAAAATGAAACCCTTGAATAGTGAGTTTTTACCGTTCATAATTGGATGGGATGCGAGAATTTGTTTTATAAATCTGATATTTCACTCTGTTTGCAATGTCTTTAGGAGTTCTTTTTTCTATGATTATACGTTACAAAAATTGTTGTGAATATTATGGGTTCTTTCCTCACGAACTGTTATTCCTTTTACAGTGGAAGAAAAATCACATCCAGTGGTCGCCGGGATCTCGATCAAGTTGCAGGAAGGATTGTTGTTGTCGCACCTTGATAGGTTATTCGTTAATTATGTAGTCTTGTGTTTTTTTACTTTTCTGTAAAGCATTTCGCTAAGCAGAAATCTTCGAACAATTTTTGGTTGCAAATGTTTGCACGGTTACTATGCTTTTGACTTGAGTAATTTTGGCTATTAAAAATTTGCCCATGTATTCTCTGAATGAGTTTTGTTTTGATATGGGGATATAGATTGCAGTAAAAAAGTGTACATCACCTCCAAATGCTTGCTTGACAAGGTGGAGGATGAGTGTGAGCATCTCAATTTAATTTTTATAATTATGCCCATTTTGGATTCCACTAAAATTTTAATTCATTTATCTCTCTCTTTATCAATCATATGTTCTTCAATAAAATAATATTAAATGTAAATTCAAAATTTTTCCATCTTTTTTAATTGAGTAATGTTTCATCCCTAATGGGAAATACAAACACAATGTAGGTGGTGTTAATGTGTCGGTGAAATTAAATAAGCATAACCTGTCATTTAGAGGAAACACACTACTGAACTAAAATATCCAAGGTTCTAACTAAAAAAGGCATTTTATAAACTTTAATATTATTAATTATTTTAAGACCATTAAATAATAAAATAATGTATACCGAATAAATTATTAATTTTTACACCCCCTTTGATAGTGATTTTAATCCCATTTTTTATCAAATTCAACGATTAAAATCACATATTTTATAGGTTTCACAATTTTTCAACATCACATTTCATAAAAATCTAACAATTTAATCTAAAAATCTAATGATAAAAATATTAAATATTTGACAAATTGTGAAAGAATATTGTCATGAATCGTTGTTAAACAAACTAAAATCTGAACTTCAAAAAATGCCCATGTTCACTGCAACTATGTTTATACAAACAAGTTATTTGAAACATTCAACACTTGATCTTCTCCTTTTTATGCATTCGCCTTTGGCACCGTGGACTTATTAGTTAGATGCTTCACCGACCTGATACAACAAAGACAAAATAGAATCGACAACCTCAAAATTCAGTATTCAGTTCAGCTTAGAATATGTGCGAGTGTAAAAGAAAGAACAAGGTTACATTGCCTTCTAGGGACGAACGGCCTGTCAAAATATGGCATCGGTTGAGCTTTAGGAACAAGCTCCTTCCTCAGCCTCTTAATTTCTTCTTCTTCAGCCAACTGCCAACACAGTCATGTTAGAAACATACAACATAAGAATCAATCGTAAGTTTAGTCTCAAAATTTTTAGTTCACCTTTCGCTGTCTCTCCCTTTCCATCTTGTATTGTTCAATAAGGCTCATTTTATCGGCCACCTAAATAAATACAAAAGTTATGTCAGGGGGTATGAGAATAAAAGTAACCAAGCTTAGTCGAGAAGGGAAAAATGTACCTGATGATCAAACTCAGCACGTTCAACAGCCCTAATGTCACTGTGTAGCACGAGATCAGCAGGCCTTGTATAATCTTTGACCGAAGGCTTCATTAAACACTGAGATATGACAAGTTAGCCCAATTCAGTCAAATCCTGAAACAAATGAATGTTTGGTCTGCATTTAGGTACCTAACCAACCACCATAAGGTCAATTTGTTCTACACCTTGAAGGACAACTGCCAAAAATAGCATGCTGAATTCTACTGGGTTACAAAAGGGTCGTAATAATTACTCATAAAGGAGTATCATATCTATTAAGCTAAGGATCAACAAGACAATGTTCAGCAACACAACGCAAAAGTTTTCGTTAAGCTTCAAACCTAGGTTGTGATTAGTGAAAAATGTAAATCTACGTGTTTCTTAACAATCGATTGACATGAGGAAGCAACACAAAATGGTAGCCTTTTCATTACGTCAATTGGCAACTAGTCAGGCCTCAAGTTTTCTTTTGACGAGAAGTCCATGATTAACCGTTGAAGACACCAAAACAGAATTTCTTCCATGCTTTTATATCATAAAATTTTGCCTTCATTTCCAAACAACAAACTTGCCAAAAATGATAATTAGAAGTCCTATAAATCTGGTTTGCCCGAATACCTGTCCCCAAACTTTTGTAGAATTAATATTGACATGAATATTAGAATTTTGCCCTGGAACGAAAAAAGGGAAGGAGGGAAGATCTAAACATCAGAAAAGAATTCAAAATTACTAGGCCCTGTTAACTTGACAAAAAAAAATCGTACTAATCCTGAATCCTGATTCCTAATGTTTCCGAAATAGAAATGAGAATTCTTTTCTCCAGGTTAAAAAGTTACCTCTGGTTGATCCGTTGTCCATGGAAGACCTTGCGCAACTGGTATCCGCAACTTCTCCTCTTCCTCAATTATTTTTTGCACCTTTTTCATGAATTCTTCCTCCTTGCACCTTCCTCTTTGCTGCGGTAGGTGCAATTTATGTAATTTCAATATTTGAGTTAATGTAAAGTCGTAAAAAGTCGACACCTCTTGGAGTTCAACCTGCTCCACTATTGTAATAGTCTATATCTATTTCAGCTGGCTGAATGAATTTTCTTTAGGCTTCCAACTCTACCTTAATAAGTGTTTTGTTCCATTATCAAGTGTTGCTCTCAACTTGCCCTTTAAATTTGCACAATTGAAATAGTTGTTATCTGTCAGAGTTTTATATTTAAATAATCCCATTCCTAACTTTATTATACTATTTAAAATGGCTTCAAAATGAAAGACTTGCTATACATCTTACATCCATAGGCCTACATTATTTTCTCTATTTCAGTATAGAACAATATCGTTCCCAATTTTGTTAGATCATTCATAATAATGGATTTACATCGGCTTGAAAATGCAGGTTGGTGTTATGGATTTCATAAAACTTGATTAAGAGTGGCAGGGTATCTAAACTGTTGCATCCTAATTCTACATATAGCCATTTTCGAAACCGCTCGTCCCAATAGTATAAAAACCTTTTAACTGAAGGGGCATACTGAAGACATGATTAAATGAATAAGTTTGTCCCCTTTCTAAAAGTTTGTTTAAGCTTTTAGACAAGGTGGTTAGGTAAAAATGTAAACTAGATTGACATTTTTGCAACTATCCTGATGTTACCGCTATATTAAACTGTAATAATAACCAGTCAAGTAATGCTCATATGGAGTCAGATTTATATTGAAAACAAATATGTGAAGTGATGAAAATTCCACAACCTAGAGACACAACATAGGCATGAATGAAACACACCTCTGTTCTGAGCATGAAGGGCTTTTGAGAAGTTGCTGCTTTAAGCTGCCTTCTCCCATGTCTTCTCACAGAGGTTCCAGATGATTCGAAGCTCTGCAGAATTCGAAAAATAGATATGATAATCCAAATGAGAAACAATTTTACTCAAAGAAAGAGAAGTATGGATAAAAAATCTCACTTTTCTTCTGCTTCTTCGACCACCAGCAGAAGTTTTACTTGAAATGCTGAAGTTATAGAATGAACACATTTAGAACCAACATAAGACGATTTACCAATTGTTCGATTATGTCAAAAATCAACACAGTCGCTGTTAACCTAACTAACCTTCCTTGGCTGCTGTCTAGTGAAGAAGAACGGTGCGAAACTGAATCCAAACCTAAGCTCTCCAATGTGAGGAAAACATCAGAGGGACTAAATGAAGATGGAGAAACCTGTTTTTCGGCAACCTCAATAGGTTTTCTCATTTCCGTATTAATATCCTCCACTTCGTCCACCTCCTTTTCCTTAGAATCGCTCGATTTTGGAATTGAAAGAAGTTTCTCAAATGTCTTCACCAAATGCATCACCTTGCCAGACCCTGGCTCCGGTGCACACTCCCTACCCTCTTTTAACTGCCTCCCCCTTCTTCTCTTAGTGCCTGTTTCACCATTCGCCTCGACCTCATCTACATCATTCACATTAATCTCACATAAATCATCATTTTCCTCCACTTTGCCACAAAATCCTTTGGCAGTCTCCAGGTTTTGGCTTATAGGGTTAACTTCACGCTCCCGATTCGCTGTATCATCATCACATAACTTCTCCAAATCGACCTTATCGTCAATTTTACTGCTATTTTTGAAGAACCCTTCCTGAGAAGCCCTCAGGCTCTCATAGGCTACACACAAACACTTGGGTTTTCCTGTCCCCTTCTTACACTTGTTACATTCCACTGATGCTGCTGTCGAAGAATTCAATTCCCCCTTTTCCGATTTCCTTTTTGCAATCAAGAACTTCCTCTGCCGAATTTTCTTCACCGGTGAAGGTGACGCCACTTGAATACTACCAGTAGGGTAATGGTTTCTGGAAGTAGATTTTTGGGAGCGAACACTTTTTGCAGACTTCATACATGGAGAATTAGATGATTTAAAACCTGGAGACGACACATTGGGATTGAAATTTTCTAATTGTTTTGAGATTTCATTAAATTTTGATCGGTTTGATTCTTTTGCAGGCGTATTTGCTCCGGCGGTTTTAGAACCTGAATCCATTAGAAATCTCGCCGGATTATGGATGAAACTATGGTTTCTAGAGAGGGAAACAACAAATTTGTAATGATATAGACTTTTTTCACGATTAGTGTTTCATTGATTGATGGAATGAAAGGGAAATAGATGACCGTTGAGTTTTTGACGCTCGATTGGTAACGGCTAGTTTGTGGGTCGGGGTTTTGGAGCGTCGGAGATATCGTTTGAATGATTCTATGATTTTGGACCGTTAGATTTCTGCTTATTGAGAGAGAATGTTTTGATTGGCATTGTGTGCCGTGGGCTAATTGGGTTTGGGATAGTTATATTCATGCCATAGTTTTTTTTTTTAATACATTGTATTTTAATTATATGAGAGGTTATTAACTTTTATTCATTATCATATCCGCATAAATGTTTTCGCTATAGTGAAAATATTATTTTACTCACTTAAAGAGAATCGTACTGACGGTTCTCACATTTGGACATAACGGTAAGTAAGGGTTCTTCTGTTATATCAACGGGTGGACAATCTTATCATCTGTCCACCATGGACACGAGAACAATTTCGATCATACTTATATAATTAATTTTTTAATCACTTTCTTATTTTTTAAAATTTCATTGATCATAAAATTTTATAATTGATCAAGATTTTCGTCCAAAAATATTGTTAACGTACTTTAAAATGAAGTCAAATATTTAGTCATATTTTTGCATTATTATTTATTTTGATTATTTTAAAGTTTTAAAGAAAACTTTAAGAGAAATCATAGTTAATTTGAGAACATGAATGAGATTAAAAAAAGTTCGAAATATAAATGTGATAATGTGTAAAGACTATGAATCTTTTATGCAATTAAAATATAGTATAATTATTGAAAATTGTGGTGTTGATATATTTAGGGATCGTCTGACATGACTTTTTGCTTTTGTTTTCTGTAGAATAGCTTTTGGAGGATATTACCTTTATTTTTGTTTGAAAACTAATTTTTAAAAGAGTTTAATATTCCATAAGTATTTTTAAATAAATTCACATTATACTTACTTCCTCTAAAAGTTCTTCTAATTATAAGAAATACTTTCATAAAATTAGTCAAACGAGTTCAAAAGTAGTTTTTGGATCTAAAAAGCTTGTTTTGTCTTCTCAAAAGTTATTTCAAACTAGTCCTTTAGGCTTGGATTTATTGAAACAATCGTGTTGAATTTCATCTAAACACCTTCAACTATGAGAAACTGACATTTGGGCCCATACAAAGGAAAAGAGGTAGAAGTTATAAAAAAATTCACCTTTAACAACTGAATACTCCATAAATGATTTTTGAAGACAAATTTTCTTGTTAAGCGAATGAATAATACTATTCATCTTTACTGGAGTTGAATTTCAATTTATGTGACAATTACATGACATTAATAATTAATATTAAACTCCTTTTACACACCAGACACATGGCGAAATTTGTACAACACATTGTTGGTGTCTCTCATTTCTTAACAAAAATAATAATTTTTACGGATATTCACTCTCTAAGTGATCAATTATACAACCTTTCGACAAAGTGAGTTTAATAATTATGACCACAATTACTATAAATTAGCTCCCAACGTTTTGGCTACATAATGAATTCACCCCTAGTCTATAAATGTATAAAGACCATCTAATTAATTTAATTATTTTTTATAATATGTTTATTTGTCTTAGAACATATTCACTAGATTGATAAAACTTCCGATACATGCACAATTTGCATAAATAGATATTAACGAGAATTGAACTCAGATCTTATTCATTGGAAGCGGTGTTCTAAAAACGTAAAGCGTGACTATGCGTGGAAGCCAAGCTTGCTTTACGAGCCTAGGCAGTGTGACTGATCATAAGGTGATGTCTTGAGATCTAGCATGGCACGAGGATGTCATGGCACGAAGTGAGAGAATGGAGTAGATCTATGGTTAATTAGGTCTAAACTTTAAAAGTAGATGGGGGTGCCGGTGTCACCTAATTTGGTGGGGGAGATGACTGGTATCCATGGTGACAGGTTCATGTCAAGGTCGTGTCTAGGTGATGGCTGGAAAATTCGAGTGTGTGTGCAGGCACTGTGACACAGGCAGGAGACGCGGCTGCAATGCAGGCAGTCATCGCAAGCAACACCGGAGACGATCGGGATATCACGAGCCTGGGCTTGCACTCGCGGCCGCAAGCATTAAAGCGACACGGCAACCTTGTGCATGACTTAGGCAGTGACATGTACATGACATGTGCAGTTTTCCCAGCACACCGGTGGTTTTCTAGGGAGAAATACCATGGGCTGGATGCTGGATATTTTTGGGATGTCTTGTACAAATTGGCTACTAAAGCCACTTGCAAGATCAAGGCCAAAGGAGGAAGTAAAAGTCAATTTTGCCACTATGAAAGGGATATGTCTAGCATGAGATTTTTGTAGAGACATGTCACTTGCATGAAGCAAAGTCCAACGTTGCTTTCTTTGGTCTTAGTATGTTTAAAGGCAACTTGCAAGCAATGAGGGCCCTTGGATGAGAATTGATCTTGGCCATTAAATTTAAGGCACTTGCATGGAATTTTGTCTATAAATAGAGATGGAGTCTCATTGTAATTAATTAGATTGGAGTTGAGTTATTTTAATATAAAGAGAGATTTTCTCCCAAAATTACTTGTCTTCTATATTACTTCAAAGACTCTACTCAAAATTCTAGTAATTTAGCCTACTTGGTTGAATTATATGTGGGTGTGGGAAAGGCTGACTTAACGTTTTCTCGTAGGGACGAAAATTGTTTGCGTTAAGGTCGCACCGTGTCTAGTTATTCTCGTGTAAGAAAACTTGCCCCGTGACAAGTGGTATCAGAGCCTCGTTGGCAGGTTGTTACCATGGCGGATTCTCAATAAACCTTTGAGATCGAGGAAAGGGGACATGGTGTTGCCCCAATTGAAGCAAAGAAGACACGGAGCAAGATTAGGACGTGGGAAGCAATTGCCATGGAGGGCAAACTTGATCCAATCATCGCAAATATGGGTGATCGGGTCGAATCTCTCAAAAACTCCTTGGAGGCGTTGGAGGAACACTCCATTGGAAAGTTAGAAACTCTCCAATCTAATGTCCAAGAGGTGATGGACATACAAGCATCGTTGGAAAACGATGTCTAAACGGTGAAAGGTGATGTCCAAGTTGTGGTAGCTCGACAAGCCACGATGACGGAAGATTTTGGTAGACTCCAAGCCAAAGTCTTAGATACCGTGTTCGCCGTACAAGGTCAAGGAAACCAATCATCCTAGATGATGGAAAGAATGAGCAAGGAGCTTGAGCAATACAAGCATTCTACCGCTAGTTCGAGCTGAGGTGTCGCTACTAGTGTTGTTGCTTCGAGGATCGAGTACCCGAAGCCTAAGAATTATGATGGGCAACGGGATGCCAAGGAGGTGGAAAATTTCCTATGGCAAATGGAGGTTTACTTTGAAGGCGTTAATCTTATGGATGAATCCATGAAGGTGCGGACTGCTTCAATGCACCTCTCGGATGTTACGACGTTGCGGTGGCGTCGTAAGTATGGTGAAATTGCGCGGGGAGCTTGCAACATTGGCACGTGGGATGTGTTCAAAAGGGAGCTCAAAAGGCAAATTTACCCGCAGAATGTCGTCTATGAAGCTCGCAAGAATTTGAGGATGTTGAAACACACGGGAACAATTCGTGACTATGTCAAAGAATTCACGACCCTTGTACTTTAAATCCCAAGCATGCTGGAGGAAGACTCACTATTTTGTTTCCTAGATGGATGTGCTAGTTGGGTGCGACATGAGTTGCAACGTTGCGGAGTCAAAATTGTAGATGAATCTATTGTGGTGGCCAATTCCTTGACGGAGTTCGAGGAAAGTGCCGATTCCGAACCAAAAACCATTAAACCCGCTAAAGGGAATTTTGGTGAATATGGTGAAGACTCCAGGAAGGCCATGCAAGGGGGTAAGACAGAATGAAGGCAAAATTCTAAAGTTGATTATAGACCCGGTGGCAACACTCAACTTTCTTGGAGGAAGGAGTATTCTAAAAAGAAGAGGGATAATTTTACACCTCGTGGTTGCTTTCTTTGTAAAGGACTGCATCTCATGAGGGATTGTCCTAAACGAGGATCATTGGCATCCATGTCGGTGAGGGAACCGGACGTCATAAATAGCCAAAATGAGGAAGAAGTTCAGATGAATTCTTTCCAAATGCTTAATGCTATGAGTACCAAAGCCATTTTCGAATAGACGGAAACACAACACCTAGCAGCGATGAGGTTAGCTGAAGTCCCAAGGGATGGCAAAGACATGATGTCCACGAAGTTGTCGAGAGAACTACCAAAGAAGGACAATGCAAGGCGTGAGGTGCATGAAGAAATGCCGAACACGTTCCGCTACGAGGGCGTTAGCGGAATAAGTGGGAGAGAGTGGGACGGATCACAAGGTGATGTCTTGAGATCTAGCATGATACGAAGTGTGAGAATGAAGTAGACCTATGGTTAATTAGGTCTAAACTTCAAAGGTACATGACGATGCCGGTATCACCTAATTTGGTGGGGAGATGACTGGTATCCATGGTGGCAGGTTCATGTCAAGGTCATGTCTAGGTGATGGCTGAGAAATTAGGGTGTGTGCAGGCACTGCGACACAAGTAGGCGACGCAGTTGCAATGCAGGCAGTCATCGCAGGCAGCACCCAAGATGCGATCAGGACATCGCAGGCACATACTGCAGTCACAACACGACGCAAGTAGCACAACAACACAGATTGCAGGTTGCATGACTTAGGCAGTGACATGGGTAGTTTTCCCAGCACACCAGGTGATTTTCTAGGGAGAAATACCTTGGGCTGGATGTTGGATATTTTTGGGATGTCTTGTACAAATTGGCTACTAAAGTCACTTGCAAGATCAAGGCCAAAGGAGGAAGCAAAAACAAATTTTGCCACTATGAAAGGGACATGTCTAGCACGAGATTTTTGTAGAGACATGTCACTTGCATGAAGCAAAGTCCAACTTTGCTTTCTTTGGTCTTAGGAGGTTTAAAAGTAACTTGCAAGCAATAAGGGCCCTTGGATGAGGATTGATCTTGGCCATTAAATCCAAGGCACTTGCATGAGATTTTGCCTATAAATAGATATGGAGTCTCATTGTAATTAATTAGATTGGAGTTGAATTATTTTAATATAAAGAGAGATTTTCTACCAAAATTACTTGTCTTCTATATTAGTTCAAATACTCTACTCAAAGTTCTAGTAATTTAACCTACTTGGTTGAATTATTTGTGGGTGTGGAAAAGGCCGACTTAACATTTTCTCGTATGGACATGAATTGTTTGCATTAAGGCCGCATGGTGTCTAGTTATTCTCATGTAAGAAAACTAGCCCCGTGACACTAAGCTTAGGAGTAAAAAACGTTTTTATTTAAAATTTTTAATCATTGTAAAAAAAATCAATAGTTCAAATAATACATACCAAACATCTAAAAATATAAAATAATGTATTTACTTAATATTCTTATATAAAGATAAGTTCCAAAATCATAATTACAAACCTAGATAACTTGTAGCTTAAATCTTATCTAATCTAACTCTTTATCGGACTCAATTCAATATCTTCTTCTTCATCTAATTCGTCATCCGGATCATCCGTTCTAAAACCATCATTCTCGGGCTCCCTTATTTCATTTTGATTATTTTTTATACGTTTTGTAGGTTGTAAGATATCATTCTCCTCCTCACCCTCATCATCACAACTCTCTACAATCAAAGATTGTGCATTATTAGCATCATTTGCTAGTAAAGTCTCTATTTTGGCCTTCCTCTTCTTCTTGTTTATCAACCTTGCATTAAATTGGACATAAACAAGATTGTTCATCCTCATAGTGTCAAGTCTATTCATTTTCTTGGTGTGCATCTACAAAAAAAAAAAAAAAAAAACCTAGGCGGAGGCACGCCTAGGCGACCCTAATAACTAGGCACGCCTAAGCGATCATTAAGCGGTCAACAAGGCGCGCCTGGATGAGCATTAAGCGGTCAACATTGTCGTTGATCGCTTAATTCCCGCTTAGGTTGAAGGCGAGGTGTAACGACCCGGGTCCCACTTAACGGGCTGTCCTGGCCGTTAGATCGACGACGTACTGTCCTCACTGTACCAACATGGGTCTTTTCAGCATGCTTTGTCCTCACTCGCACGCTCCCCGAGAAAACTTCCCAGGGGGGTCACCCATCATAGAATTGCTCCAAGCCAAGCACGCTTAACTGTGGAGTTTCCAACTATGGACTTCCGAAAAAGAAGGTGCACCTTGTTATATGAGTAGTACTTATCAAATCTCTTAAACTTTCTTGGTCGGAGTATTACAATCACCCCCCGTTAGACTCGCGACGTCCTCGTCGCGCTTGATCCATCTGAGAATCTGATGCCAGGCGTTGGGATTCTAGATGTGGCTCCTACGAGTTCAAGAGGTGGCTCCCGTCCTATGGCGTAGCACTTTGTCCCGCATAGCACTTAGTTCCGTTTCCGGCGGCAAACGGCTACGATACCATTTGTAACGACCGGGTCCCACTTAGCAGTCATCGGCCGTTAGATCGACGACATCTTGTCCTCGTACCAACAAGGGTCTTTCAGCATGCTTTGTCCTCACTCGCACGCTCCCCGAGAAAACTTCCCAGGGGGGTCACCCATCATAGAATTGCTCCAAGCCAAGCACGCTTAACTGTGGAGTTTCCAACGATTGACTTCCGGAAAACAAGGTGCACCTTCTTTTCCGGAAGTCCATCGTTAGAAACTCCACAGTTAAGCGTGCTTGGCTTGGAGCAATTCTATGATGGGTGACCCCCCTGGGAAGTTTTCTCGGGGAGCGTGCGAGTGAGGACAAAGCATGCTGAAAAGACCCATGTTGGTACAGTGAGGACAGTACGTCATCGATCAACGGCCAGGACAGCCCGTTAAGTTGCACCTTGTTTTCCGGAAGTCCATCGTTGGAAACTCCACAGTTAAGCGTGCTTGGCTTGGAGCAATTCTATGATGGGTGACCCCCCTGGGAAGTTTTCTCGGGGAGCGTGTGAGTGAGGACAAAGCATGCTGAAAAGACCCATGTTGGTACAGTGAGGACAGTACGTCATCGATCAACGGCCAGGACAGCCCGTTAAGTGGGACCCGGGTCGTTACACGAGGCGTTTTCACTTCTCGTCTAAGCGCGCTTTTTAAAACATTGATTGAAAGATCATGTGTAATTAATTATTTAAATCCCGTCTTCATCAATTTGTAGTCAACTCGTTAAAAACGTGACAAAATCTAAATTGATCAACGAGAAATAACATTACAACATGAGTTTCTCGCGGATTGAGAAATCTATCTTTGTTAATTAAATGAGGCTAAATATATTGAGTAGTTTTTTAATAATTAGACTATATTCTAATTAAATGAAATGATTCATAACCTTTTTCACATTAATCACATTTATACCTCACAAATTTTTTTATTGCATTTTTATTTTCAAATTAATACAACTTGTTTCTGATTATGGTTTTTCTTCAAAAAATTCTTTAAGATGGAATAAAGGACTTATTTTTCTATGGTAGTTTTAAATAAGCAAAACACACAATAATGCAAAAAGACAATTAGATATTTGACCTTCACTTTAGAGTACGTTAATCATATTTTTTTAACGAAAATCATGATTCAGACAATATTCTCTGATCAATAAAATTGTAAAATAAAAGTCTGATGAAGAAAAAAGTTAAGGGTATAAATGTAATGATTAATAAAGATTAATAATATGTAATGTAATTAAAATGTGGTGTATTTATAAAAAATATGGTGTGAATAAAAACACCCATCAAATTATTTATTGTCTATTAGGCTATTAACCTTGTGAAATAATAATAATAATAATAAATAATGTTGGCCCCGATGGCACATCTCCAAGTGATAAAAGGGAAATGTGGAAAAACTCCAACTTTACTTGAAACTGCCGTGTCAAGGATATTTTGAATCCTGAAATATGAATTTGACTCTTGAGTAAGTACAAGTGTACAAGCAGTCTTCCACCTTATACCCTTGGAGGCATAACTTGCGATTTACCTCATTCACCAAGTCCCAGGACAGGACAAGTGGGGACCGTCAAAGATACGTTTCATCCTTTTTTTTAAATAATAAATAATGTTGGAGGAGCCGTTGGATTTACATTCCAACGTACGGGCGGTGCGAGCCAAAAATTTGGGCACTATCCGGGAAGCGCACGGTACACCCTCATGCCAGCTTGACAGTGACGGTGCAGTCAAAACGCGTAGAAAATTATACCATCTCTTCCCCATTACCAAAATTACACTCAATTTCTATTTTATTTATTTCACATTTAGCCCTCGCCAAATCTGTACCAAATATAGGGATTTAATTGTCATTTCCCCGGGTAGATCTTGGTTCCCAACGACTATATAAACAGGTGCCCGCTTTCTCAGCATTCGTATACTTTTATCTAACGCATTCCACTTCACAGATCGGTTTTTTGGAAATCAGAAGGTGCAATCTAAGAGGTAAAACGCCTTTTATTTTCGTATTGTGAATTTCGGTGTTTTTACATGTTGGCAGCATCTAAATCAATTGATTTGGTGATGTGTTGGTATAGAAATTTGAATGATTTATGTGGTTTTTATGTTTAATTTAAATTATTGACGTCTGTTCTGAATTGGAATTGTCGGCATATTTGATTTGACATTAGTGATTTTAGATTAATTGATTTGATCTCTTTTTGTTTCGAAATTGTTACTATTGTTTCATTATGTGGTTGGTTTAGATCTACAAGCGCTTCCTGATTCTATTGTTTATCTGAATATCTGCTGGTTGAGGTCTGACTTAAGTTGAAAAGTATCGTCTTTGGAGATCATAGCATGTAATGGCAGTGTTCTAGTGAGATCTGCTCAGAATTATTGTAAATTTGCCATATATATTGCTTCGTCGGGTATAATTCCTAAATTGTTATACTTTGTAATGATATTTTAGAATTTTTTATGATTTTACCAGTTCTTGTTCCATGTGCTGGCATCAGATCTAATTCCAAAGTATACGTGTTTTATGTGTGGATAGTGGCCTAGTGGGGGCTTGAGTCTTAGAGTTGGAACCGAATCTTCTACCCACAAAATTCATACCAGATTACCTGCTTAATGTTCTCTTCTGATTTAATGGAAACAAATGGGCCACTCAATTGTTCCCTTTCTATCAGTGTTTTGAATGATTGAATCCTTTCCAAACAACTATGTAACTGACATCCGCATTGTAATTTTATTTATCCAATCCTCAATAGGTTTTAACTTTTCAAGGGTATCTTGTGAATTGTCATGATCCTGTTACGAGGATAATACAACCAAAATGTTACTTGTGCAAAATGATACGTCTTCCCATAAAGTTATGTTACATATTAGTGCAAGTTTTATAAGTAAGATACTGCTGCCTATTTTATGGTGCAATGAGTGCTGGGTTCATGGATGGTTTGATAGTGTCTAAAGATGATATTAAATTATATTTTTCATATTAGGGTGGTAGTGCCAAAAGCTGCCTATGAAAATTCAATAGTATATTACCATGATGGTTAACTAAATGTTCCCCACATTATAAATCTCGCTGTGTTTGTGAAGCATGATCTGACAAATCTTCCTGAAACAGGAAAAATGGTGAAGATTTGCTGTATTGGCGCTGGGTATGTTGGGGGCCCCACCATGGCTGTAATAGCACTTAAATGCCCTAATATTGAAGTTGTCGTTGTTGATATTTCTGTTCCTCGTATCGATGCCTGGAACAGCGATCAGCTCCCCATTTATGAGCCAGGCCTTGATGATGTTGTGAAGCAGTGCAGGGGCAAGAACCTCTTCTTCAGCACAAATGTGGAGAAACATGTCGCTGAGGCTGATATTGTCTTTGTTTCAGTTAATACTCCCACCAAGACTCGGGGTCTTGGAGCAGGTAAAGCTGCAGATTTGACATACTGGGAAAGTGCAGCTCGCATGATTGCTGACGTGTCAAAATCTGACAAAATTGTAGTCGAGAAGTCGACTGTTCCAGTCAAAACTGCTGAAGCAATAGAAAAAATTTTGACCCACAACAGTAAGGGAATCAACTTTCAGATTCTCTCTAATCCAGAATTTCTTGCCGAGGGAACTGCAATTAAAGATCTTTTCAACCCTGACAGAGTTCTCATTGGAGGCAGGGAAACCCCAGATGGTCTAAAGGCAGTTAAAGCACTGAAGGATGTTTATGCCCACTGGGTCCCTGAGGATCGCATTCTCACCACTAATTTATGGTCTGCAGAGCTCTCGAAGCTAGCAGCCAACGCATTCTTGGCTCAAAGAATCTCATCAGTCAATGCCATGTCTGCTCTCTGTGAAGCTACTGGAGCTGATGTCTCACAAGTGTCATATGCTGTTGGAACAGACACAAGAATTGGTCCCAAGTTCCTTAATTCTAGTGTTGGCTTTGGTGGATCTTGTTTCCAGAAGGACATTCTGAACTTGGTTTACATTTGTGAGTGCAATGGTCTTCCTGAAGTTGCAGAGTACTGGAAACAAGTGATCAAGATTAATGACTATCAGAAGAATCGTTTTGTCAACCGTGTTGTTGCCTCTATGTTCAACACAGTTGCTAACAAGAAAGTTGCTATCCTTGGATTTGCTTTCAAGAAGGATACTGGTGATACCAGAGAAACCCCTGCTATTGATGTCTGCAAGGGACTCTTGGGGGACAAGGCCCGCTTGAGCATTTATGATCCTCAGGTTACTGAGGACCAGATCCAGAGGGACCTTACCATGAAGAAGTTTGATTGGGATCATCCCCTTCATCTTCAGCCGATGAGCCCCACCACAGTGAAGCAAGTTAGTATTGTCTGGGATGCCTACGAGGCAACTAAGGATGCACATGCTGTTTGTATTCTCACTGAGTGGGACGAGTTCAAAACTCTCGATTTCCAGAAGATGTATGACAACATGCAGAAACCAGCCTTCGTTTTTGATGGACGGAACATTATCAATCCGGCTAAGCTAAGGGAAATTGGATTTATCGTGTACTCAATTGGAAAGCCACTGGATGCTTGGCTCAAGGACATGCCTGCTGTTGCATGAACGCGTCTCTTGGATTGAATGCTGCTCGTGTTAGGACCAAAGAGCATAGTTATGAGGCACATGCTGAATTCTTTACTATTTTTTTTTTTTATCAGTTTCTGATATTTCTTATACTCCTCTTTATAGTCCGAAGATCAACGAACGTCGCTATATGGACACTATATGGTCTATAGTTAGGAGCATAATGTTTTCTGTCGTCAACTTGTCTTCTTTGAAGACCCAATTTGATTTTTGTTGGTTTATATACTGGTAAATTTTTTAAAATTATTTGTCTTGTTAGTTTATAAAATATAGTCCAGTGTTTATGTGGACAATTTATTCTGATTGTCCCAAATTTAATCCTACCCTATAGATAGTCTAATAGCATAACTTCTATGAAGTCATTGAATAGTAGATGCATAGTTATCAAATTTGAACTGTTCATATTAAGGTAATTACATCATCTGGTTACTAGTCAAATCAGTGACTCAATGGTTCAATAATCATTGTTGAATTAAAAATTTAAAGGAACAGTTATGACTATGGGTAGAATAATGATCAAATCAGTGGATTGCTCCTGGGTTGTTTGCAAAATGATCCATCAACACGATCCAAATTGGACAAGTGTCTCAATCGTCAATTGTCTGGTTGAACTGGTCGATCTAGTTCGTTTTTAGCAACTATGGGTAGATGTAGATGTTGATAGCAATTAATGATTTATCTACCTTAATATCCTCATACTGTCTATTCAATTCATCTCATGTCTGAATTAAATGAGTGATTATAAAGTGGTGTTAATAGATTCCATAGGCTCCTGCTGCAAAAGGAAATGGGGTATGATTTTGGTGTTGGGTCTCGTGATGCTACTTGGAAAACATATCAAGTTGGAGACAATTCATGTACTTTGTAGGATTTATTCGTACGTTTTGAAAAATTAGACTCCATTTGCAAATTTCATTATTTTTTGTTATTTTATTGTTTTCTTTACTTTTTCATTCTTGCTACAAGCCTACAATGGAGGGAAGGACGAGATTTGTTGCATAATTGAAAGGTTGACGATGAATGATGCTAAAAAAATTTTGAGGATATAATTATTATATTTCAATAAGGGACGAAAAATACAAACTTTCCTAGAATTAATAGAACAAGACAACTGTTGACCTCAGAGAATGAACTCAACAGATGCCGAGCCCACTCATGCATATGTGAGTTATATCCAGCACGTTAAAATAGATCCACGGTCAAGATCACTCCAAGGATTGGACGTGGGAGAGGCTCAATGGCACGAGACGTTTCCGTTTGGACTCCGGTAGGGTTTATGGAACAAGTCTGTATAATCATCAATCTATGAAAGAAATATTCGTAGTTATAATAAATTGACTAGATCAAAAGATATGCCGCTTTTTAGTATTTAGATTTTCATTAGCTTTCAATTGTTATATGGTGGGGGTATTTATAATGTTGCAAATGGAATGGTGGCCCTTGGATCAACTTACATGTGACATCATCTCCTTGATTAAGACATTAAATCATAGCCATCATGTTGACTTAATAGCTTTACAAAGTATTAAATGCTCTTACATTGATAAGACAAGACACAAATACACTTTTTACAAAAGTCACATCAATCATTCGTATGTGGATTTTCATCATAATCAAATCATTGCACGTGGGCCGTCGCGAGCTGGAAACCTGTGCCTAGGCCTTTGCTGATAGCAGAATCTCGAATTTAAGAGGTGCCTCGGAAGAAATTGGGCATCTGTGACACAGGGCCTCAGACATGGGCTTCGGCCTATACAGAAGCAGGGTCTGAGTTAGCTTGGTTGGTCTGGATCAGGTCCAACATATTAATCCTGATGACCACGTGGTAGTCCCTAGAGATGAGTCGTAACAATAGTCCCCCCAAGTCCATGTGTAATTATTTATGTCATAAGTGGACTTCAGTAATAAAGTGTCGAAAATTTTGAAATTTTAATTTTGTATCCACTATACGATTCTCCCAAGTCCATGTGTGATTATTTATGTCATGCGTGGAGTTTAGAAAGTGATAGTAAACACGGCTTACTGAAATGCTTATTGAAACTGAAATTCTTTTTGAAGCTGAGGCGAGTCCATAGTGAACTGGTCAAGGCTGAAATGATTTGAAGTTGAAATTCCTTTTGAAGTTGAGACGAGTCCATAGTTGAACTTGGACTCGCCAACGCTGGAATGATTTGAAGCTGAAATTCTTTTTGAAGCTGAGGCGAGTCCATAGTTGAATTGGCCGAGGCTGAAATGCTTTGAAGCTGAGGCTGAAATGGAATTGTACAATCATTAATGTTGATATTTGTGCACGTGATCTGACGATTTCGCCTATTTCCAAGGTGAGGTAGCTGTATCTAAACAACTTCCAATACACGTATGGTCGTTGTATTAAATGTGCAATGATGGCTAATTATAAGCATGCATAATTCTTAAGGAATGCTTACGCGCCATGGCCAATGCATGAGGCCAACGAATTAATCTGAGGCGTTGGTATCACAAACTGTTTGAATTATACGGCTTGGATTGAGAGCAGATTTGGACGTCTCATATTAGATGGGTCTTTGATCCAATGGCCGAGATTCAATCTCCTATGTGTATAAAAACCCCAAAACTTGTCATTTGTGAATTTTACTTTTGCAAAAAATTCGTCGCATTCTCTCGAGTTAGAATTCTTCCAAATCTTTCGACCACTAATTCTCCGGCAAAACTTCCGAATATTCATTTGTAGGTATTTCGTTAGGTTCTTGCAACTTCTTTCCATGTTTTTGTTTGTTTTTGAAAAGAACCGTGTCTTCTGAGGCTTGCATGCCTATTACGGTGGTGAGGTCCGGAGAGGAGTCGGTCTCCATGGGGTCGGAGGGGTGGTATAGTATGGCCGAGGAGCCTATAGATTACGAGGCTGATTGGGGGATTGCCAAAATTCCATCTTCCATAACCTCCTCAAAACTAGCAGAACTCAGGGGAATTTATTGCATACCTCACTATATAGAGTTATTAGTTTCCGAGGCCCACAAACGAGCCTGCTTTCCGAGATCGGGATGTGTGGTTGTCAGTGAATACCTGCTTAAAGCAGGAATGCACGTCTTTGCACCACTTCTTTAGGGCGATGCTGATGAGCTTTATGTTGTCGCCCACCCAAATTTTGCTTAATGGGCGGAGCCAGTTGGGGCCTACTTCTTTTGGAAGGAGGTCTCCTTAGGAGAGGACCTCACCCTACATGTCTTTCAGACCATCTTCCATACCCGAGTCGTTGGGAAAGAGGACTCCAAGGGGTAGTACTACATCACCCCTTGGGGGGCTCATGCTCCTTTAGTAGTGGGACTCCCTACTTCCATTAAGGGATGGAAGTAGTCCTGGTTCTGGGTCAGAGGCAGGTGACAGATGGTCGAGGGATACGTCGTCCCAGCCTGTACTATTTCGACCCAGTACTACGAAGCGCGTGGGTATCTAGTCTGCACATTTTAAAATTTTTATTCAACTCTTTGATGCTAATCTTCTTATTTTGTTTATCTACAGACTCTGGTTGGAGGTACGAGCTCCACAAGGCTGAGTGGGACGTGATTGAAGATGTATATAAACGATCTTCGAAGCTTTGCCCACCTCCTCGATCGAAGCTGCTACTTTCTGGACTTCGAACTGATGGCTTCCCAGGGTAAGAGGCATTTTTTACTTATAGAGGTTTACAATCACCAAGTTTATAGTTTCCAAATTTTATCTTTTCTGTTGTAGACAAATTTGCGAAGGAGTACCCAACTCCAAATATGGCCACTATCCTCAAGGCCACGACCATCACGGCACAAAACCATTGAAGCCCTCTTCCTCCAGGGCGAAGCAAGTAAGAACGAGGTTAGAGTGCCTCAGCAAGAACCAGGCTGAGAAAGGAGCAGAGGAAGAGGCTCCTAAGGAGGCAGAGAAGGTAGCCGATAAGGGTAAGGGCAAAATGGAAGAGCCTCAGAAGAAGAGAAAACTTGTTCATACAAATGGGGCTGCGTCCACTTTTGGGACCATCACTTCCTATGCATAAAATGGAGGGGTCCAGCAACCAAAACTTCTTCAATCTTCAATAAAGGCTGCCATGGTGGAGCAATCTCGTAAGTCCAATGAGGGGGCCAATAAGGAAAAATCTTTTGCCTCAAGGGTGCCCAAGAAGGGGCAAGTTGAGAGGACCCCAGGGAAGTCTGGGAATTTTTTAGCTTGGAGGGATGACAAGATTGCCCCAGCCGTACTGGAGATGTTTCCACCTGAAGTCTGAGGCGCAGCTGAAAGTTTTAATAAGTTCTGGATTGAGAGGCCTTGGTCGAAATTGAAGCCCTCAAGAAGGAGGTGTATGAATCTCAGTGTGAGGTGGCTTCTCTCACAAAAAGGGTGGAGACTTCTGATGCCCACCAGAGACTGACTACTGAAGCTCTGGAGAAAACAAAGTTGGAGCTTGCTGACCAGAAGAATGGGAGCCAGTTCATGGATGATCAAATTCGATGGTATGTCAAGGAGGTAAAGATCCTCGAAGCTGAGGCTCAACATGCTGGTGAAAAATTATATAGCCAACTTTCACCTGACTGAGGAGTACCAACATTTCGCCATTTATTGGATGAGGTATGCATACAACGAGATGATGGACATGGTCGAGGCACTCTATACCGAACTCGATACTTCTGACTTGAGGGGAGAATTTTTTGATGAAGAAGTGCCCCAGACCCCAGCAGAAGAAGCTGCTGAGGAAGCCTCAATTGAAGTTTTGGAAGAAGTTCCAGTTGAGGGGGCTTTAAAAGTGGCGACTGATGCATTGCCATCGATTCACAAGCTCATCCACCTCCTCAATAGTAGTATAGAATATGTTAAATTTTGTAATGCATTTGGGCCTCCATTTGTGTACTTTTTATTTCAATGAATGAAATTTCTTCATTTCCCATTGTTTACAACTTTATCATTTTGAACTGCTTCGACAAGCTGCAATATGAACTTCGTCTGAACTGAGCTCAATTAAACAAACCGAAACTGATACGAGATAACTGAACTGACTTTCTTTTAATTATTTAGGCTTGAACAAATTAATACCTAATTTTGCTTATCAAATTTGAGCTTCTCCCTTGACGTTCTGCCACGTCAAAGGAAGGCATGTGTTGTACGCCTCGGAGTTCAAACGAGGTTGTCCCTTTAGGGACTGGATCCTCTCCTCCGAAGTGTCCACGCTGTTAGCCCAAGAATAACTAACCAAGAGGGGGGTGAATTGGTTATTAAAACTTTTTCGTTAATCACTCAAGATTTTAATAAGTGAACACGCAAATGATAGAGAATAATCTAAACACAAGTAAACACGTAAATGGAACAATGTAAATTTGCGCGAAGTAAATGCGTTAAGTAAAAGGGATAGAGAATGCAAACGATATGTTATGGAGATTCGATCCAATGCAATGATCTACGTCCCCCATTACCAAGCTCTCCGTCACGAGTAAGGCCAAATGCACTATAATGGTAACTTACAACAAGGAGTACCAATCCTTAAGTGACTTACAAGAAGGAGCACTTATTTTTAGGTTACTTACAACAAGGAGCACCTACCCTTAAGTGACTTACAACAAGGAGCACTTATCCTTAGGTGACTTACAACAAGGAGCATTTATCCTTATAATCGAGTTTTCACAAGGCTCTCGAAACCGTCAAGAAATAAGTGATAAATTACAATGAAAAAACTCTCTTAACAAATAATATAATCAAGTTAAGTATTAGAGAGTTAGGTAAACACTTCAATAGATAGCAAATAATAAAGCTCAAGTGTTGATGTTGTAAACTTTGATGAATGATGGATGATGAAATAGTTTGTATCTTTGTATCAAAGTTTCCAACCAATGATCTCTCTTAACAAATAATACAAGTTAAGTATGAAGAGAGATTTTACACTTTAATAAAAGTGTTGGCAAAGAAAACTTCTACAAAAAATGAGAATAGATGAGATTGTGAGAAGTTCTTTGCAAAATAGAATTCTTGATAAAATGGATAAAAATAAGTTGGAACAATCAAGAAATTCTTTGTAATAAATGAAATAGAATTTATACTCAAGTAAACTCAACGATATCTCAATAAAAAAGCTCTCAAAAATCTCTTCTAAATTGTTGAAAATGAATGGAGAAGATATGGATATTTATAGAGCTAAAAAGGAGGCTTGCAGGCACTTTCGGTTGATGAACAGTACCTTTCGATCGACCGAAAGTGTCAATGTAGCCGTTTGAAAATCCACCCGTTGGAAATCCGACCGTTGACGTTTCGGTCGACCGAAGTAAACTGGTCGGACATCTTTTAGTATTTTGATCATATCTTTCTTTCTAGATATCCGATTAAGGTGATTCAAAATGAGTTGGAAAGAAAACTCAAAGGGCTACAACTTTGTTTCAGAAATCATCTTCAAATTAGATCATCTTCCATGTCAAATATCTATCCTAATATGAGATTGAAAACCGGAGTATAATTTTTTGATTGAAAGTTGAAGTGTGATCTTTTGAGGGACATTTGAAAATGATTTTTCAAGGTTTTTGATATATTACAAATGTTAATTTTCCAAAATCATTTTCATGTCAAACCAATTTATACGGGTGATGAATTTATGAGAAATACTTTAGCTTTATGTACTTGCTAAACATTGACGAGTTATACCTTTTCATACATAAATGAGGTTCGATAAATAACTCTATCTTCAATGTTCTTGATATCTTCGAGCCTCTCTTTGACTTGTATCTTGATTTGCAATTTTGTTAAGTTCCAATTTGATTGTTGCATGCAAATCACTATTGTCTCGAATGATTTGTCTTGAATGCTCGTTTAACCTTCACTTGTACTTCATTTGAGTGTGAATAATAATTTTTATAACTTTGAAGGCTTAAACACTCAATTCAATTTGTTAGTAAATAAGATGGACTTGTTTGTTATAATCAAAACATTAAGGTCATGATCAACCATAGGTCAACACACGCTTCCTTGCATGGTGGATAATTCATCCATGCAAAGACTTCTCCTTTGACGTTCAATCTCGTCAAAGGGAGGCATGTGCTGTACGCATCGGAGTTCAAACGAGGCTATCCCTTTAGGGACTCGATTCTCTCCTCCGAAGTGTCCACGCTTCCTTACATGGTGGATGGTTTATCCATGCAAAGGTTTCTCCCTTAACGTTCAGCCTCGCCAAAGAGAGGCATGTACTGTACGCCTCGGAGTTCAAAAGAGACTATCCCTTTAAGGACTAGATCCTCTCATCTGAAGCGCCCACGCTTCCTTGCATGGTGGATGGTTCATCCATACAAAAGGCTTCTCCATTGATGTTCAACCTCGTCAAAGGGAGGCATGTGTTGTACGCCTCGGAGTTCAAACGAGGTTGTCCCTTTAGGGACTAGATCCTCTCCTCCGAAGCGCCCAGACATTGTTTCCTAAAACATAGATTTTATTTATTTACAAAGGCTGGAAAAAACTTCCCGTAGTGGGATACATTCATTGATAATACGTTTGTAAATGCTCAATATTCCATGGATGAGATTGGACCTTTCCATCCATATCTTTAATCTAGTATCTACCAGGCCGGATCTCTTTTTCGATATGGTAGGGCCCCTCCCAATTGGGCCCCAGGGTGCCTACTCCTGGTTCTTTAGAAGACAAAAATACTCTCCGAAGCACCAGGTCGTTTACTCGGAAGGACGTCTTCTTCACCTTAGCATTATATTACAGAGTCATCTTTCTTTGGTAGGCTGCCCGCCTTGCCTGGGAGTCATCCATCTTTTTTTCCAAAAAATCAAGTTCGTACCTTCTGAGTTCATCATTTGATATCTCATTGAAGCTCTATCTTCGAGGAAAAGGTAATCGTACTTCTACGAGGCTCATTGTCTCAGCTCCGTAGGTCATTAAGAAAGGAGTCTCACCAGTTGGGGTCCTACTTGTCGTTCGGATTGTCCATAGCACTTGGGGCAATTCATCCACCCAGACTCCTTTAGCTATTTCAAGCTTCCTCTTCAGAGTGTGCTTTATGGTTTTGTTCACAGCTATGACTTGTCCATTAGTCTGGAGATGATGAGGAGTAGGGAAATGCTTCTTAATTCCCAGCTCTTTACAAAGATCACTCACTTTTTTGTTGTCAAACTGCTTCCTATTGTCCGAGACGATTGAGTGGAGAATACCAAACCGGCATATTATGTTCTTCCACAAGAACTCGGAAGTGTTGGCTTCAGTGATCTTTGCCAGGGGTTTGGCCTCTACCCACCTTGTGAAGTAATCAATTGCCACAATGGCAAAACTAGCATTCCCTTTGCCTCTAGGTAAATGGTTAATGAGGTCCACTCCCCATTTATTGAAAGGCCAAGGTCAAGGGCTGGATATTGGAATTAACTCTTGGGAAGGCTGCCTTTGGATATGGGAAAAATGTTGACATTTATCACATTCTCGAGCAAATTGGAGGGCATCCTTTTTCATGGTGGGCCAATAGTATTCTTGCCTCAATACTTTCTTTGCCAAGGTAAGCCCTTCCGAGTGATTGTCACAAACACCTTTATGGAATTCTTGGAGCACATAGTTGGCTTCTTTTTCTCCTATACATCGAAGAAGAGGCGAAGAGAATCCACGTTTATAAAGAATATTATCGACCAGAGTAAAATGAGCAGATCTACTTTTTAGCTTGTAGGCCTTCTCTTTGCTTTCTGGCAGAACTTGATCTTTGAAGTAGGATATAAGAGTTTGCATCAAAGTTGGGGTTCCCTCCACCCACATCACCACCTTTGCAGAGGTGGATGGCTTCTGGAGGTGCTCGATTGGTACTACTATCAACAATTCAGAATCTTTGCTATTAGTCAGCTTGGATAAAGCATCAGCGTGGACATTTTTGAGGGGTGGGATCTGGTTTAATTCAAACTTCTCGAAAGAAGGGAGCAAGCTCATTACCGATTTGAGGTAGGAGGCCATGACTTTATTCCTGGCTACGAAGTTGCCATTCACTTGCCCCACAATAAGTGGGAGTCACTGCTAATATGAAGCCTCTTTACTTGCATTTCCTTGGCCAGCTTCAGGCCAGTGAGGAGGGCCTCATATTCTGCTACATTGTTTATAGCTTTAAATCCGAACTGCATAATATTATTCAACTTGTGACATTCAGGGCTTACGAGTACCATGCCCGCCCCTGAACCTGTTTCTTCGACTGAATCGTCCACAAACAAGTTCCAGGTAGGAGGCTCAACGGCCTCCATAGTTTCGTCCACTTCAGGGACATTGGTGAACTCTGCCACAAAATCCACTAGAGATTGACCTTTGATGGCGGTTCTAGCCTTGAATCGGACCTCAAATTTGCTCAATTCCACTGCCCATTTTAGTAGGCATCGAGCTTTTGCAATACTTACCTGAGAGCGAAGTTTGTCAACACATGAATCGTGTTGGCTTGGAAATAAGGCCTCAATTTGCGGGATGAAATTATCAATGCCATGACCTACTTCTCCATATCGGGGAATGCGTCTCAGGGGGTAGCAATGGCTTGCGACGTAGTAAACTGGCAGCTGGGTTGGACCTTCTTCCCTTATAAGTACAACACTTACGACATCAAAGGATACGGCCAAGTAAAGTTGTAGAATTTTCCCAAGCTTGGGTTTCGATAGGAGGGAGGCTTGTCCTAGGTGCCTTTTCAGCCCTTGGAAGGCCTCTTCACACTCCACAGTCCATTGGAACTTTTGACCTCCTTTTAACACCTTAAAGAATGGAAGGCACTTGTTTGTGGCTTTTGATATGAAACTACTCAAAGCGGCTACTCGACCAGTCAAACTCTGAACTTCCTTCGGTTTCTGTGGAGACCTCATTTCAATCAATGTTTGTATCTAATCAATGCTTGTATCTTTTTAGGGTTTGCCTTTGTACCCCATTGGTTGACCATGTACCCAAGAAACTTGCCTGAAGCAACTTCAAATGCCTACTTGAGGGGATTCAAATTCATGCGGCATTTTCACAAGATTTCAAAGGTTCATCTGAGGTGAGTTATGTGGTCACCAACCTTTAAGCTTTTGACAAGCATGTCATCCACGTAGACCTCCATTGTGTTACCAAGTAGGTCAGGAAACATTTTGTTTACGAGCCTCTGATAGGTCACTCGAACATTCTTTAGTCCAAATAGCATCATTTTGTAGCAATAAAGTCCTAGGTCCATGATAAATGAAGTGTGTTCCTTATCACCTGGGTACATAGGAATTTGATTGTAGTCGGAATAAGCACCATGAAGCTTAGAGATTCGTGTCCTGCGGTGGAGTCCACTAATTGATCAATTCTCGAGAGTGGGAAGCTGTCTTTTGGACATGCCTTGTTAAGGTCGGAAAAGTCGATGCATACCCTCCACTTCTCATTATGTTTCTTCAATAGGACCGGATTGGAGACCCACTTCGGGTAGAGGGCCTCCCTGATGAAACCATTACTAATTAGTTTATGTACCTCTTCCTTTAAGGCCTCCGAGTTTAAAGCTCGTCTCTTTTGCCTGTGCGAGGCAACTTTAGGGTCAATTTTCAGGTGGTGGCAACTGACCCCGGGGTCGATACCCACCATATCCTCATGCCTCCAGGCGAAGACGTTATGGTTCTTGCACAGAAATTTTTTGAGTTCCTCTTTAAACATTCGGGCTATGCCCTGACCGACTTGCAATAGTTTCGTGGGATCCACGGGTTGATAGGGAAACTTTTTAGTTCCTCAATGGGGGCTGCCTGGGAGTTAGTCTCAATCACACGTGGGTCGAGTTCATCAAGCACTGGCATCTCAGGGTCTATAACACCGATCACCATGTTTATGTCCCTGGGCTCAGCTTTTCTTACAGAATTAAGGTAACATTCCCGAGCCCCTTTTTGATCTCTTCTCACGATTGCCACTCTTTGGTCAGTTAGAAATTTCGTACACAAATGGTGAATGGAGGGACAGCTCCCAAATCCTTTAATGCGGGCCTCCCTAACACCCCGCGGTAGGCAGACCTACTAGCAACAATCAAAAATTCCATAAAGTTCAACGTCGATAAGGGCGACTCTCCCATTTCCACAACAAGTGTGATTTTGCCTCTGAGGATTAAACTATCCCCCTTGAAACCATAGAGAGGGGTATTGATGGGTGTCAATTCATGGTCTAGGATCATTTTATCAAAGGTAGATCCAAAAAGAATATTAACCGAGCTACCGTTATCTACTAGCATCCGCTTCAACCCGTTCTGAACCACCACGACCCTTACAACTAGGGCATCACAATGGGGGTAGTAGACACCCTCTGAATCTTCATGAGTGAACAATATAAGTGGCAATTGACACCTTTGGGAGCTGCTATCCAGTATATAGCTAGTCAATGGGGAACCTTTTGTTTCCCGTGCGTAATTCCTTTGGGATTTTCTTGAGTCTCCACCTACGTAAGGGCCTCCAATATGGTATCGATCTCGTGAATGTGAGCATTCTCCACTCAACTTCGATGGTCTCTTTGTTGATGCTGCCTATCCTGATTTCTATTTTCTCCATGCTCCCTCCGTCGGGGCTCATCTCGCCTTGGCTGTAAATCATACGTCGACGGGTGCCTATCCCTCAGCCTGGAGTTGTCCCGATTCTCATTTCTGTAACTCGAACTTCTAGGATGTTGGGCAATATCCCTATAATCGACCTTGTTGTGGCTGTAAGAGTGATGATAAGTGAAGTATTCTTGGGGGTTCGGTCTACTTCTGGATCTCGAGCCTCTCCCTCTACTTGTCCCATTCAAGGGCCTGTTGCGTAGACTCATTCCTCTGAGTGTTGGTGGTAGGTACATCCTCATAGGCCAAATGTTGGCACTGTGTTCAGAGTGGCTATGGCAAGTCCTGGCCAGATTTGGGAGCAATTTCATTGCCGTGTTGATCCCACTCTATCCAACTCCTGATGCTCCCAGGTGGTAATATACTGTACCAAATCTCAGCTACTCTACTAAGCGTTAGGTAGAAAGCTCTGCATTTCACAGTAGGGATGGTGCCTCGCAAGCTCATGTGCATTTTCTAGCTATTCAAATGCTTAGCTGGGTCGCCTCTCCCATCATACTTTGGTATTTTGAGCATCACATAGTAGGTAGGCACCTGGGCATTCCTCAATTCTTGCGAGAAGGGCAGGTTGTCATCATCATCATCCAAATCACAAAATCTTTGGGGGCCATATGAATCATAGTTTGCATCTGCCCCATGCCTTAGTGGGGTGTAGAAGGTCCTGCCCGATTTCCTGCCTCTTCATTCCTCCTTCGACGTTCAGGCCGAGGTGGCATAGCGTGGGGGGTATATTTTTGCCTTTCCTCCAGTTGCCAAGTCTCAGGAGGTGGGGGCTGGGGTCCATTCCAGGGCACTGGCATTTCACGTCGCTGCCTATGCCAAGGTTCCACTGGGCTTAGTCAGTCGAAGACACTTATTGACCTCTGAGGCCTAGATTCTGGCTCATATTCTGGGAAGAAGTTATCTTCCATGTTGAACGGGGCCTCGGAGGGTCGGCCAAAGCGTAATTTGATGATACATCCACCCCGACTTCCCTCTCAACAGGGCTAATTCCTCTAGGATGCCTGGGAGGACGAATTCTTTGGCTTTGCACCTCTTCTTCCTGTTGGTATTGTTCATGGGGAGCAAATGGGGGGACTGGACTGCCTCCGTGGCCTTACATTTGCATTAATAACTCCTGCATGGCTAAGTTTTGATGGGTAATGTTTCTCATATTGGTTGCCATGGTTGCCATCTCCCTAGTGAGCATGGCCGCCATTCTCCTCCTGCCTCGGCTATGGTAATAGTGGGGGCGATGTCGGCCCGTGGGGGCAACTGTGCCTTGGGCTTCATCGTCACCACTCTCCCTCACACGTCTAGGGAAGCGTCTTCCTCTTAACTCATCTCTTCCAAGTCTGAAATTAATATATTTTCCAACTCAGGGGGTTTACTCTTGTTCTTTTAGAGGAACAAATCCTTTACAAATAGGGAAACCCCAAACTATTTTCCAGAAAACTTTTTCTACGGGGTTGTTCGTCGTTATAGTGTGGTTTCCCACAGACGGCGTCAATCTATTAGCCTTAGAAAATGAACTCAACAGATATCGGGCCCACTCATGCATACGTGAGTCATATCCAGCACGTTAAGATAGATCCACAGTCAAGATTACTCCAAAGATTGGACGTGGGATAGGCTCAATGGCACGAGACGTTTCCGTTCGGACTCCGACAGTGTTTATGGAACAAGTTTGTATAATCATCAATATATGAAAGAAATATTCGTAGCTGTAATAAATTGACTAGATCAAAAGATATGCCTTTTTTAGTATTTAGATTTTCATTAGCTTTCAATTGTTACATGGTGGAGGTATTTATAATATTACAAATGGAATGGTGGCCCTTGGATAAACTTACATGTGACCTCATCTTCTTGATTAAGACATCAAATCCTAGCCATCATGTTGACTTAACTACCTTTACAAAGCATTAAATGCTCTTACATTGACAAAACAAGACACAAATATACTTTTTACAAAGGTCACATCAATCATTCGTATGGGGAATTTCATCATAATCAAATCATTGCACGTAGACCGTCGCGGGCTGGGAACCTGTGCCAAAGCCTTTGTTGATAGCAAAATCATGGATTTAAGAGTTGCCTCAAAAGAAATTGGGCCTTTGCTGACACAGGGCCTCGGCCTATACAGAAGCAGGGCCTGAGTTAGGGCGGTTGGTCTGGATCAGATCCCACATATTAATCCTGGCAACCACATGGCAGTCCCTAGAGACGAGTCGTAACAACAACATTAAAGAAAATTTCGCCATATATATAAGGAAAATTTAATTAGGGATGGCTGCCGGTCCTGCCCGTTTATTTATTTATTTATTTTATATAAAAAATTCTTGTAAATTCTATGATTAGGTAATTTGTGAATTGGGCTTGAGTCTTCAATTCGTATTTGGTTATAAGAACGTTAATTTGTGATTTAAACAAATTTTGATATTCTAAAAAACAATTAGAAACCTTTCCTGCCGTGCCGTGGGGCTCGGATTTTGTAGGAAAAAATTGTCATCCCTATATATATATATATATTATTTTTAAATTTTATGTTATGTTGTTACTATCATGCAACCGTGCAAATTCCTATTTTGAGGTTAAAAACATTTTGGTTTATATCGGTAGACGCATGGGCGGAGGCAGGGAGGGTCCTAGTGGTGGCAATGGGCCGAGCCGAGCCGGCTCGGCCCATTGACGAACGAGCTCGGCTCGTGTTCGCACGAGCCGAGCTCGTGGCTCGTCGGCAACGAGCCGAGCGCGAGCTCGGCTCGTTGCCGTTTGGGCGAGCTCGGCGAGCGCCCGGGCTCGCAAAGCGGGCGGCTCGGCCGAGCTTAAGCTCGGCTCGCCCTTTTTTTTTTTTTTTTATAAATAAATAACGCTACTACTACAAGTCTATTTTTTCTATTTTTTTAAAATATATATTTTCCAAAACATTTATCGGGGCTCGTCAAAACATTTATAATTTTTAAAATAGTAAATATACATTTATTTTTTAAAAAAAAAAAGATAAACCCTCCTCCTTTATCCGGGCTTGGGACCAGCTACTTCAATTTCGTGTAGGCGGAGTTAAAATTGTACACGAAAAACTTTTTACGTGTACAATTTTTTTAAAAAATTATAAATGTATGAAAATAAAATTTTGTAATGAATGTATTGAAATTAAATATCACTTACTTGATTACATGCAATTTCGGCATATTTATGTTGAATTCGATAATTAGCGTCTTTCCAATCCTTCACGCACATTAACGCTTCCAAAATATATTCTTTTAGTCGACTTGAATTTAGGAGAGAACCCTCTTCCACTGCACTAAACGAGACTCCGAAGCTACGGTGCTAACCGAGAGGTGTTAGTAGATCTTTTGCAATTGCGAAACAATTGGCCATCGACGTTCATTATTTCGCCGGAATTCGATTACATCTTACGAACTTTTCTTAACTGATTTGTTACTAGACATAGTATAACGAAAGTAATCAATTAATTCGAGATGGCAACGCATTTGAATTTGCTACTCGAAGTTTGAGTACATGCGATGGAAGACATACTACTACTACTAGAGGAACCATATGCATATGCGGTTGAATCATATCTAATTGAGTCTATGTTTTCTAATAAATTAATTACTTGACGTCGTCATCATTTATATTAGTGGGAGGAGGAGTAGGTACACGAGTAACTTGTGTACCTATTCTTGAAGTATATAATTCATACATTTCGATTAACGTTTGTTCCAAATTCCTATAAGTAATAGGCATATTAAAAGTTAAAGCATTTGAAATTTGGTCAATTATAAATTTAGTACCCGATAAATTGTATCGAGGGTCCATGAGCGCATGCTAAAGGAAATAACATAGGTAATTCTTTCCAATATTTTCTAAATTTTAATTCCATAGCATATAACGGCATGAAAATCGGGGTCATTTTGATATCTATTAAAAGCCACAAACGGTTATATAAAGACGTTCAAGAACCATGCAACTAGTTGGATAATAAACACCGAGACAATATATTCGTAGCGTATAAAAACTTTCCAAAAATTTCTTAATTTTAAAAACCAGTATTCCAATCGGATTCATTTAAGATATCATCATAAATCGTCTCTAATATGCCTATTGTTATAAAATTCAGTGATAAACGGTTCAAAACCTTCACATGATTTTAATAATAAGTAAGTTGAATTCCACCTATAACCTACGTCAGTAATAAAAGTTTTTGTATTAGAGTTCCCAACTTGTTCACAAAATTCTTCAAATGCTTGTTTTCTACTAGGTGTAATCGTGATATACGTAAGTGCATTCCTAATTCGACTAATTTCGTCCTTCACATGTTTTAAACCGTCTTGTACAATTAAATTAAAAATATGGCACACACATCGAATATGGAATAAATAACCACCAAAATCGGGTTGAAGTACTCTATGCAATTTATCGATCACTACGTTATTTCTGAAGCATTGTCAAAAGTAAAAGAACGAATTTTACTCTCGCATTTATATTCTTTAATTATTAACATAATTGCATTAAATATAGTGTTAGCATTATGAGGATACTCAACTATTTTAAAAGCAATAATTTTTTTATGCATAACCCAAAGTGGGTCTATATAGTGTGCAGTTACAGCTATATAACCTCTCTTATTAATCACTTCCCACAAATCCGAAGTTAAAGATATGACACCCCCGTATGTTTCTAAATCCCCAATCAATAATCGCTTTGTATTAAGAAAATATTCAATTGTATTAGAACGAAGAGTATTTCGACTTACCCCAACGTACCTTGGTTGAAGATATTGTTTGACGTAGTTTACGAAATGTTCGTTGTCCACTGTTGCTAGTGGCGGCTCGCCGCGTGACAACGAACTTCACCATTCCCTTTCGTGCTTCCTCCTCCGAATACATCCCGCGTAGAAAGTGGCGAAGTAGTAGCACCGTCTCTGCTAGTACCAAAGTTGTAGTTGCGTTTGTCCGCGTTCCAAGAAGCCCATGTTTGGCCGCACATGCTTTGTAATGACGGTTGAGGTGAGTGGTTCCAATTTTTTTGCCATGCCGGTCGTTATTGACGGTATTTACATCTTTGCTTTATTTTACGGAACTCCATCGATCACACGACCGGTGTTAACCAATTTGAAATGGTCCCAACATTTTGCACCTTCTTCCCCTTTCTCTTCCCTCTTGCATCGGGAATATTTAGTGCGGTTCTTCATCTTGTTCCAAATCAATAGAACAACGGGATCAACATCAACGTCATCCAAATCAATCGGATCGGCATCGCCTTCACGAACGTCGAAATCGTCAATGTCTTCTGGAATTGGTAGTTGGTTGAGACCGGCAAATTCATTCCCAAATTGATTTTGGGCAGGTGTTTCACCTTCCATACCGAACAAATTTTCAACAAATGCTCATGGATCCATTTGTGAATTGTTGAAATAAAATGTAGAAATATAGAAATGACGATTATGTACTACTGGCTAATGTATAAAATGAGTTGTAAAATGAAGATAATAATGTAAAAAAATGTAGAAGAGAATTATAGAATTGTTGATAATGATTTGTAAATTGTAAATTGTAGAGTAGAGAGTATAGAATGAAAGTTTGGTGGGAAAAAAATGTTGTAATGGGTTGGGTATTTATAGGAGAAGAATTGGAGAAAAGTAGAAAAAAAAAAAAAAAAATTTTTCAAAAAAAGTGACCAAACGGTCACCGAAGACCGATATTAGTTTGGTCACTTGTGACGAAGCAGTCCTTTGGTTCGGTGGACCGTTACGGTCACAATTTAATTTTTTTTTTTTTTATTTTTTATTATTACTTGGGTGGGCTCGTCCGAGCCGAGCGGCTCGTGGGCTCTTCTTAGACGAGCCCAGGCAGGCTCGTCTAAGACGAGCCAGGCTCGTGGGCTCGTCTCACGAGCGGCTCGGCGAGCCGCTCGCCGAGCCGCTCGTGAACAGTGACGAGCCGAGCGGGCTCGGCTCGTCTAGCCCATGAGCCCGCTCGGCTCGTGCTCGAGCTCGTTTTTTTACGAGCCCAAGCGGCTCGTGGGCGTGAACATTACGAGCCGAGCGGGCGAGCCGACGAGCCGCTCGGCTCATTTGCCACCACTAGAGGGTCCGGGGGGGGACCCGGCCCCCCCAAATTTTTGACAAATTTTTTTAATTTTAAAATTTTATTTTTTGTATTTACCATTTTAACCTCAAATGAATAAAAAACTTAAACCCTACCAATTCAAAAACTTAAACTCGAAGGGAACGCTTGTAATAATGTATAATTTTGCTAAATTAAATATTAGTACTTTCTTTTATACGTTTCTTGATTTTTTTTTGTTAATAATGTACATTAATTTATGTTCATTTGTTTCCTTTCTCCATCACAAAGTACCAACTTCCCTCATTTTAACAGATAATATTTCAAAAAAAAAAAATTCGGGGGGCCCCTCCACCCCTTCAACTCTGGGACCCCCTACTTCGACAGGCTGACTCCGCCACTAGGTAGACGAGGATATAGCCATAATATTTACAGAATTATTCTGCATGTACGTCAGAGTTTGCACTGGTGTACATATGCCAAAGTGACATTTCATCGACTGTTTTTCATCAGTATTTACACGACCAATAATGAAATGTCACTTGAACATTTAATACACCAGAGTGTAAACCCTGATGTACACGTAGTAAAACTCATATTTATAACTACTATAGTTGGAGCAACCCAACGCATTTTCACAACCCTAATCTAACTAATCGTACATGATCACAAAGCACGGAATATACTCACGGCAGTTGGCTCCAACGTTAAAAAACACATTTGTAGATTAACACAAACCAATTTCCCCTCACTCTTGACTCGAGCGTGTGTTATACCGCCAATCACTCTGCACCATCGTGCAAATCTTTTAATTCCAAACAGGGGTGGACGCACAGCATTAAAGTTAGAGGGCACAATCAAACTTGCAAAGAAGTTGAGAGAAATTTTACAATCGAAATTTTACGTCAAAAAAATTATACCCCGTATAATTTTGCATCCAAAAATTTACATGGGATATAACTTTTTCGGATGTAAAATTTAGAAAAATTTTGATATTATATTCCATATAAAATTTCATAATAAAATGATGAAAATTATATTGAGAAATTTGTATAGCAAAAATAATTGTTAATGAAATAATTGATTTTTTTATTAAAAAATGCGAGTTAGACTTCTTTCTTTAAGACTCACGTTTAACATATTTTTAACTATTTTCGATATTTGTTTGGATTATTTGATATGTCCATAATGTAGTTCTCGAAATAAGTTTTGAGATGACATATGCAATTTGTAGATTTGATTAGTGTATGATCGTCAGAGAATTTTTAAAATTAACATGTTATCGAAATTCAAATTTATTGTGATTTTGCCCATATTTGGTGGAGATTAAAATCAAATTTTTAGTAAATTTTGGTAAAAGTTAAATAGTTATGGATTTCATGAAATATATTATTAAAATTAATTGTTAACTTTACTTTAAATTAAAATTTAGATTTTAATTGATATTGAATGTGACTTGAAAAAAATAAATAATTTCTCAAAAGTTGGGGTCACGTGCCCGAGGACCCCTGGGTCCGCCAGTGATTCCAAATAAAATTTTCTCTTTTCAATCCCAGGAAGTCACCACAAAATACAAATCATGAAATTACTTTCTCATTTCCAGGTCGTTATGACTAGTCCGTGGGTCATTTCTTTGCTTCCATGCAAGGCTTCAATTCTTCTATTACAAGCCCAAAGCCACCATCAATATTTAAGATTTTAGAGGGGGAGGGGGAGAGAGAGAGAATTCAGTACGTGTCCTGTTTTATCGGAGCATACATCACTGCCAAACAGCCCTTTATCTCTTCACTTGGATATTTTTCTTTGGGTAAATGGAGAGTTCAATCGAGTCTAAACCACCGTTTTATGAGGGTTCCCTTTAACACTTTTCGAGTTGCCGGATCTTGTTCCTGCTAATCCATTGTGGGTTTTTTTTCCTGATCTGATTTTCAAGTAATTCTCTGTTTCTATAGAATTCTTGGGTATTTTCCTCTTAATGGGATGTTGGATTTAGCATTTTTTTTAATAGAAAATTTGACTTTTCTTGAATTTGCTCATCTGGTTTTTTAGCTTTAGCAATGGAAGAAGTGCGACAACAGAGACATGTTTGTAAGATATGTAGCAAGAGTTGCGTTAGTGGTAAGTCATTGGGAGGTCACATGAGGATTCATTCAGCCTTGATTTCAGCTATGAAAAAAGCAGCTGAAGTGGAATTTGACAGCAAAATGGATTTGGAAGGGGCCGATGATCAAGAGATTCAAGAGGGTAGTTTTCAGAACTCGAAGAATCAATCAAACAGCACATATCTAGATCAAGAAAAGATCAAGAATTGTGGGACCAACATGGGCTTGGGAGATGATGATCCGAAAACTAGCTACGAATTAAGGGACAATCCAAAAAAATCTTGGAAGACTTTTGATGGAAAACATGGAGATACACCAAGGGATGGAACTTGTAAAGAATGTGGTAAAGTGTTTCCCTCTTTAAGAGCTCTGTCTGGTCATATGAGATGTCATTCAATCAAGAAATCCGTGGCGAATCAGAATCACTGTAAGGAATGTGGCAAAGGATTTGATTCAATGAGAGCCCTGTTTGGTCATATGAAGAGTCACTCCAACAAATCAAAAAGAGGCACTGATGAATTGGGTAATTTGTGTCCTCTTCGAAGAAAGCGATCGAGGATATTGTATAAGACTGATCCTACTCCATCATCAAGCGGAGTTGAATTTGGGGAAGTAGAAGAGGTGGCTCTGTGTTTGATAATGCTGTCTAGGGGTGTGAAGAATTGGGATAGGTCTAATGCAGTTACAGAATCAACTGGTAATGATTCTGCATATTTTAGAGATGAATCAGTTTGTAAAGATAAAGAAATTGATATGAATGATGGTGGAGATTCCTCATTTGATGTCGACAAGGTGTGTAAGATGGATAAATTAGTAGGAAAGCTCGATCCTCGCATTCTTGGCTCTGGAATTGCTTTTTCTGAGAAGTACTTGCCTTGTTCAGACTATTTGAATTTGGGTTTTTCTGGTGAAGATGAGATGAAAGTTGATTCAGAAATTTCTGATGATAGTGTGTTGAAATCTAGTTGTTGTGACAAAACAATAGTTGATGGTCATGATTCTAAAATGTCAATAGATTTTGACGAGAAATTTGGCTTGAAAATGCTTGGTAGTACCTCTTCAGTCGAGGTGGACACCTGCCCATCAGCTATTGCTGAAGCTAATTCCAAGATAGAATGCAATGTTATTGCAAGTTTTCAGTGTCCAACATGCTCGAGGATCTTTTCATCTGGCCAAGCTTTGGGTGGTCACAAGAGGGCTCACTGCACTGGATTTACAGGGAACAAAACCATTGAATCTGTGGCAATGGATGGCGGTTTTGATCTTAACTTACCTATTACTATTGATGAAGGCGAAAATGAAAGTGTTAAAATCGATCAATGGTGGTTCGAGACTTGGCATGAGCCCAAGGAGGAGCTGATTATTGCAGATTGAGAAACTAACTTGATCCACATTTTCCATGAGATGATGCATTGATAAACAGATTCAGTTGATCAAGATTGAATTCATATTTTAGATACATCTTTTGAATACCTTTCCGGTTTGCAGATACTCATATTACTCGTAGTATAATGAATTTTCTTTTAGTTTCCATGTCTTTGTCTAGTATCAACAAGATGAAACATTCTTCATGTCATGTCCTATATCATTCTAATTGAATCGAATCACTTGTGCTTATTCATATTGAATCAGATATATTTTCGTTGCAAGCTATGCGGGAACTTTATAATGCACATTTTGTATGTAGTATAAGGATTGTGACTATATTGTATCAAAGGGTTGTTGAAAGTCATTAGTCTGTTAAGTTGGATGGAAGCATGATTGATGTTCCTTAAAACTATTTAAAAATGCAGAAGAAGATGGTTGTTTAGTCACCTACCATGTACACATCTCAGCTCCAAGTCTTTCCCTAAAAAAAGTAATGTTATGTTGTAGACTTGGCTTGAGTGTTGGAATATATATCTTGACTTGGCTTTATTTTAAAGTGGATAAATCCTTTTGCATGCAACTTGTCTATCAAAAGACACCATGAGTGCTCAAATACCCCAAAAGTTAAAGCTTAAGAATTAATCTACCTATGAGAGTTTAGTCTTTGTTTCAGTTAAAAAATGGCATTTCCTTCGTCAGCTTCCTGGAAATATATTTAAGGATTGTTAGACAAAACTTCTGCTTTTACTTTTTGTAAAAGAGTTTTTTGAGAAATCTATTTTATATTATTTTTCTCTAAATGTTCTTTTAACTAGACAAATAACTATTAAAAAAATCATCAAACATGTTCAAAAACGACATTTTAGTCTTAAAAACAGCTTTTGACTTTTCAAATGTCTTTTCAAACGATCTCTTTTTTGTGTCATCATTTTCGTCGGCTAGCACTAGTGGCTGACTAGATCTATGTCGTCTGGCTATGCGTAAAAGTAACTTAATAAAGTTAGTTATAAGTAATTTTTTGCTTTAAAACTTATTTAAAGAATGTATTTTAAATAGTGATATAATGGGAAATACATGGTTAAAAAGTAAGAAAAAGTTATTGATGTGATGAAAAATATTATTTTATTGAAGAATGTGTGATTCAAAATGAATTTTAAAATAATGTATTTTCAGAGAATGTGTACCAAATAGGGACTAAGATAATTTACTATAAGTAAACCTTTTAAACTTAGTCAAACGACCCTATAAAGAGGCAAGTTCCATCCACAGGGCGGACTCAAAGACTGCCAGCCCCGCGGCCGCCCCGTGCCGGGATCCGCACTGGAGCTTCAGGAAGTTAGTCGCCGACTTGTCGTCCGCCGGGAAGAAATGAAGAAGACGCCTGAATTTTTTTATTTTTTTTCCTTTTCTTATTGACATTGTTTCACTTGGCGAGGGATGGAGGGAGCGCAGCAACGCGTGCTAGCTCCGTCGGAATTTTCAGTAGCTGCCGATCGCTAGTATTGTAGTTGCAGAAAGGTAAATCGTGGAAGCAAGAAGCGAAGGAGGAAGATGATTGAATTGGGTTATTTTTTTAGTTTTGGCCCTTTTATTTGGGCTGATGGGCCTCTTGTTTTTGAAAAATGATAGGCCCAATTCATGGATATATGACAAGGGAAGTTTACATAAATCCTGGTTTTACTTATACACATTTCAAAATTAAGGTCAGATGTTTTAAATTTCAAAAATCAGGTTTTTATTTAAATTTATTTATTAATTACTTAATTAATTATATGTTTTATTAATAAATATATAACGGTCACAAATTTATACAATTTGGTCACAATTCAAAATTTTAAGGTCACAATTCAAAAATTTGATAGGTCACAATTCATTCATCGGTCACAAATTAAAAATTTAAAAGTCACAATTGTTTCATCGGTCACAAATCGTAAAATTTTTAAGTCACACATCTTATTTTATAGTCACAAACAACGAATTATAGGTCACAAATAACTTTTATTGGTCACAAATTAATAAATTTGTGGGTCACAAAGTATTTATCGGTCACAATTCATTCTTTATTGGTCACACACCAACCAATTTAATGGTCACAATTCATCTAATTGATTGGTCACATTTTGTTTACTGGTCACAAACTAACCAAATTGCCGGTCACGTACAACCAACACTCAGGACCACCACCTAAATCGCTATGACCACTTCGCCATCAAGATCTCGCCAACGGCATCCACCGTCGCCGCACCATAACCACTACATCGCCGTCGCCGCCCCCGCCACAAAAACCGCCACCACCTCACGGCACCCATCACCAACACCAACACCACCGTCGCAACAACCAACACCCACACAAAACACCACTACCACCACCGTCGCATCCACCTACACAAAAACACCACCACCGCCGTCGCATCCACCCACACAAAAACACCACCACCGCCGCTGCATCTGTGCACAAAAACCACAAAAACAACGGATCAAAATCCGATCCAACACCGCCAACACCACGGCACCCGCGCACCATTTACGCCACGCACACACAATGTGCCCACTATCGCCCGATCCAACACCGCCGCACCCACGCACACACACCCAACAACACCATTCCCGTAAACCACCACCGAATGCAACCATCGGCAAAATCAGCCATACAACCACCACTACCATATAAAATCAAACTAAAAAAAAATGGACACAAAGCAGATCTCACGTAGAAAGAAAGAAACAAACCGCCGTGGTCACCGGGAGAGGGAGGAGAGGAGACGGCGATCGCACCGCAGATGAAGGCGAGACGCCGACTGCAGATGAAGGCAGCGATGACGCTGCCACGACGCTGCCGTTCAGCCAGCCGCGTGGCGCCGTCTCGCCGCCGCGATTCAGCAGCCGCTGCCGCCGCCGAATCGCACGCCAAAAACCGGGGGGGGGGGAGACTGAAGAAGAGAGAAGAATGAGGGGAAGGGGGAGGGAGTGGGAGAGGCGGCGGTCGGAGAGAGGCGGCGGGAGATGAGAGTGGAGAGGATGGGTGATGAGAGTGGAGATGATGGGTTGAAATGATTTTAGGGTTTGGTTAAAATGATTTTATTCTATATAGATATAAAATTAAAAATAAAAAATGTTTTTAAAAATATTAATTAAAACCTAATTTTTGAAATGTTAAAATTTGAAACCTTATTTGTGAAATTGAAAATCTAAAAGCAGGTGTAGGTGTAATTTCCTCATATGACAATGTATATCATTGAAAATCCATTACTAATTACGTAGATCAAATCACACAATTGGCAAACCTTTCTCCAGTTCTCCTCTTGCCCTGCGATTTGCGAAGTGCGAACTCATAAGTCGACTCGCCGCCGTTGTCGATGAGTTGCCGCCAACATCAACCTCTCCGCCTCAAACTCGTGCGAATCGCGAGCGCTCTCTCTCTCTCTCTCTTTGTTTTTCGCTTTTGTTCGTCTAATTCATTTTTTCATTTATTATTTATGAGTTATATTTATATTTTATAAGTTGTGAATATGATTTGTGAAAATAAAAGTAGGAATAAAAGTGAAATTGAGTACGTGTCTACGTGATATTTAGGGATTTTGAATATGGATAAATTCACTTTTTAGTTAGGGCTTAGAGAATTTAGGATTGGAATTGGGACTCATATGGTAGGATAAGCAATATGTGGATTGATTGAGGATTTTAACTGAGTGAATGTAATTGATTAATTCCCCGTTAGTAATTGAATTAGAATAAGGATTTAAGTGATTTGAATATTTTTATTTATACTATTTTGGAGTCGGAGGAGATTGTAGTTGTATCATCTTTTTTTATTATTATTTTGTGTTATATTGAATTATATTTTTACACACACACATGTATATGATTTTTACGTTTTAGTGCCTTTACATTTAATTTTTTAATATTATTTAATTAAATATTAATAAAAGACATTGCTATTATGGACATCGACTGCTTTATTTGCCATTTCGTTTAATTGGGGATTCTTTGGCTCTAGTAGATACTTTACTTGATCCGTGATCCGTTTTGGTAATAAAATGATGTCCTTCAAGTTAGTGCCTAAATTTACTCACCATGCTAATCTAAGGCTAATAGCTCATTTTCATATATAGACGGCCTCAAGTTCCTAGTGTCAAACTGTCAATGCCTCAAGTTCTTAGTGTCAATAACCTTACTTAAATAGGTTAACAACATGTTATTCTGTATTATCACAGCCCCAAATCCCCTGGTATCTCGCATCTATCTCAGTATAGAAGGGTTGCTCAAAATGGAGGAGAGAGCTAGTACTAGTTTAGTGCTCATAGCTATTCCCGAGCCTTTGAAAAACCTCTTCTGCTACCTCAAACCAGAGGATATGGCCCTTCTTTAATAAATTTGTCAAGGGCTTGGCTAAAGACCCGTATCGAACTCGCTCTTACGATCGTTGACTGTCGACGTTTGACTCCGCCCAGGCTGAACTTCGAGGCTGGGTCCGCTACTGTCCATCCATATGTATTTTCTTGCTCTAAGCAACAAATGGTTCAGAACGTCCAATCATTTTTCTCATTCGACCTGAATGCTTTAATATCTAATATAGTTTTTCTTCAAGAAGTAGGCGTCGATATTGCTCCGAGAAACAAGGTGCCCATCCACATATAGAAATAACAGCAGAACAGAAATATCATCCTTCCTCACTTGTAATTTTCCCGTCCCCATCCCCGCACCCTCACCACTTAAAATATTAATTAATTATATAAATTAAATTAAATTAAACTATAAATATATTTATAAACCATTTCTATGAAAAGCATGGTAAAATTTTAAATTGTACCATATATTACTTAGGGAGAGAGGAGAGCGAGGCAATGACCATTGTCCCCGTCCCATACTTGGGCAAGGATTTTGATTCCATCTTCGTCCTGATCCTTTGAAACTGAGCCTCACGAGGATCGAAGACTTCTCATCACATTGTCATCCATATTAGGATCTGTTTATCGTGACTTTTACTTTTGTTTTATGTAGAAGAATTTTTGGAGAAAGCTATATTTTTTTATTTGAAAATTAATTTTTTAAAAAAATTCTATTCTAAGTGCTTTTAAAAGAAGTTAAATTAGACCAGTTTTTGAAAATATTTTTAGAAGAAGTCACATTGAATCTCAAAATCTCCTTTTGACTTTTCAGACGACATGCCAAACGGACCTTAGTTTGCTTCTTTTCTACTATTTTGCCAGCTTATCATAACTGAATTTATTATTTATCATATTTTTATTTCGTTTATAATTCAGAGATATACTTCTAAAAGCATTATCTGTTTGGATTGATGAAAAAATAATTTAAAAACTCTGTTTAATAAATTAAGGGGTCGTTTGACACAGTTTAGATAAAAAAAAATTTGCAAATTTTAATATAAATTAATGAAATGTGTGACTCAAAAATTGATTAAAATTATAATTTTTAGTTATAAAATATACAAGTTGTTGTAAATAGTAAGTTATTGGTGAATGACAATTGTACTCCGGCAACCCTAGATATTATTACCATATGTATCTCTATTCCTTCCCTATAAATATAGGGCTTTGGTTCTCATTATAATACACACAAGTCTATTAATTTCTCTTATTCTCTTCTCTTTCTCTCTTTTTATAACATGATATCAGCACGAAAGCTTAATTTTTTCAAAGAGAATGTAGTAATTTTTTAAAATCATTTATCACGTGTAACAAAATCAATTTGGTAACATGTGATTTTTTTTTTCATATAACATATACTTCTTCAATAATCTGTAGAATTTGTACAATTCGTTTATTGAAGAATTGATACAGAATTTTGGGCAAGAAGAATTGATAACACGTATTCTCCAATAACACGTACTTCATCTATAAGAATTCGTTTAATGATGAATTGATACACGTACTCCTCTCAACTTTCTTCAATAAACTTGTATCAATTATGGTCCCACTGTAATGAACTTTTTCTGTACCAATTTCTGCCCAACTTTTGTGTTGTCTTCCTATTATTACTACTATGAAAAAATATATATTTTATCAAATATTATGTGAATAATCTGCAATGTTTGTTTGTACATATAATAATTCATACTTTAATTCATGTACTCTTTGCTCTAATTTTTTTTAATAATTATAATATATATGTTTATGATGATTTATTGAATATTCTTTGTGTATTTAACTTGATTAAATATTTTTATATGTTCTTCCATAAATTCTAAATTAACAATTTATCATGTTATTGCTCCTGAAATAGCACAACATTATAATTAATATTTCAGAAGAAATATTACTCACTCTTGAAAAGCATGAATTATAATTTTCAATCTTCCAGAAAAATATTGATATATTGCTCTCGAAGAAGCACAACTCTTTAAATATTATATTATCATACAAAATATACTCTTGAAGAGTTAATGTTTTCTAAATAATAATTTATTGTTACTCATGAAGTAGCACACTATTATTTATGTTCTAGTTATATTTTGCTTGCTCCCAAAGAGTATAATTAAAAATTATGTTTTTACTCTCGAAGAATAAATTTTTATACAATTTATTATATTAAATAATAGTATGTTGCTCAAGAATAGCATGACACTACGATTCAAATATTCCAAAAAAAAATTGATATATTGCTCCAGAAGAATCAAAAGTAATATATATTAGTATTCTTGAAGAATATTATATTGTGTTCCTGAAGAAGCACAAATTTATACATACTAATATTTTCGAAGAATGTTATGAGTAAATATATCGATATTCCTGAAGAATATTGTTCTATTATTTGTGAATAATCATAACTAGGTATATATCAATATTCCAGAAGAATATTATTTTGATATTATAGAAGAATCAATACTACATACTATTGACAGTATTCTCTATTAAATAAAAGAGAAATATGCTAAGTTTCTAAAATTTGTGGTACAATTAAAATAAATATTATATTGAACCAGAAGTTCAATTTGTTTGGCATGACCAGTTGGATCATCACTGAATCAATAATTATGCGAAGAACCAGGAAATTATGCAATCCAAAGAATTTATATTTGATATTTGTTCTCTTTATTGAAAATTAGTCATTTATCGTTACTAGCTAAATAGAGATTGAATTCCTTATATTTCTAAAAACTAATTAGAGTGATAAATGAGGTCACATCATCCTCCATATTGACCATTTAAATATTATTTGTGTCTAATAGATTTGATATAAATATTAGATGATTGCATGGTGTTCGCAACCTGAAGTTTGCGAAAGTACTGCTCAAATTATGAGCATAATTTTCAGATTATGCAATCAAGACGGTGTATCTTGTTAATTCTAGTTATCATAAATCTCAATATTTTAATAAGTGTTAGTTGAGATGTCGATAAATGGTAACACCATTGCTTGTTAAACGTCTCGTTTAATTTAATTGAGAACAAAGTACTTCCAATTTTTATTTAGGGAAAACAATTACGCATCATGGCAATATTATAGTTCTCACAATTATAACTTGGCTTATGGTGAGAGTCTAGTTTTTTATCAAATTATTTCGATAGTGCAGTATATGTAAAATTGATTCACTACAATGCGCTGAGATGGAAACTAAAGAATGCTGAGAATAAATGCGCAGCTTTCACCCTTATTCCAAATGGGTGATATTTTATAATGTTGGAAAAATGATTGTCAATTTGATTGGACAATTCTCTCGACATTAGGGGAGAGGAATTAAGAAGCTGAAAATAATGTACAAATACATCATTATCTAAATTCTCGCAAAAGACAATTCGAACCAGAAGTTCGAAGAATAATTCATTTAGATGCATTTATGACCAAAGAGATTAACAATCTCACACATCGATTTTAAATGCTCCAACTCGAATTGACTCCTGAAAGGACAATTTGTTAATATTATATTTGATAAATTTATGGCACGCTTGAAACTTAATAATATTCTATTATATTACAAAATTATTCAAACGAAAATGAAGCAATTGGTAAAGAACGTATTATTAAGGAGGCATATACTTTTGATGAAAACTCCAGAAGAGGTTCAAGTACCTGAAATAATGAAAATTGAGATATCTCAATAAGTATATCATTCTAAAAAAGAATATAATCGAAAAATAAAAAGTTGCCGACAACACTTTTGCACATGATGGAGTGCTCGTTATGAGTAGTGAGGATATTTAAATAAATTCGTCATCGATCGAAGTAATGATTTGCCAAATAAAATGATGCGACCCCAGTGAAAGAATTTACTAGAAAAATATGAAGTTTCTGGATGTACAATATGAACACATAAAGGAGTATATTTATGCGAAATGAAGATGGAAAAAGTAAAGTCATAATATGAAATGTACGACTTTTTACATAATGAATTTCGCGAAAATTTGTAAAAATAGATAAATTATCATGTGGTGGATGTAATCACAATTCTCTATTTCATTAGCGTGACAATACATGAAATTTGATATGCATGTAATAAACGTGATTATAAACAATTTATGGTTTTGATACTATTTTGTAAATATTTAATATGTTTGAAGCATAATTCAAGTGATATTATCATGATGAGAGTAAATACATGTTGTACTCCTTTTCCTTTGATAAAGATTTTGTCCCATTGAATTTTCCTGACAAAGTTTTTAATGAGACAACTCTTGTAGCGTACTTAAAAGAATGATGTACTCTTTTTCCTTTATTAGAATTTTTTCCATTGGGTTTTTTCTAATAAGGTTTTAACCAGACATATTCTTTGTGTGATTAATGTCCATAACTTAAAAGACATTTACCCTCAAAATAATATTATAATATATATGAGACTCCTGAAGAGCTCAACAAAATTGCAGATTTTGTGAAAAATGAATTTGAGATGAAAGATTTGGGAACAATCAAATTTTGTCTCGGGTTGCAAATTGAACATTTTCTAACAAGATTATTTGTTCATCAATTTACATATACAGAAGAAGTCTTAACACACTTTTATATGGACAATGCACATCCATTAACATCACTTATGGTTGTTCAATCACTTGATGTGAAAATGATCATTTTCGTCCACATGAAGATGGAGAAAATGTTATTGGTCCTGAAATACCATATTTTAGTGCAATTGGAGCATTAACTTATAGCTTAATGACACAAAACATTCCTATGTTTGGTATGTAGTGTGCAAAACGTCCATACGTTTCATTTTTTTTGTATTTTCACCATTATTTCAACGTTTCATTGGGGAAAACGTCATTTCACTGTTTTTAGTGTAAAATGACCAATATACCATTCTATATAAATAAAACAAAAAATTAAAAAAATTAAAAAAATTGTAATTATACTCCCAAACTTTTTAAAAAGTGCAAGTGAGTCCAAAGCCTTATTAAAAGGTTTAAGCACAAAACGTCCCTACGTTTGACACTTATTTCGAAAAACGTTATTACGTTTCAAACTTTTTGCACTTGGCTCAATAGTATAAAACGTCCCTACGTTTGACACTTATTGCGTAAAACGTCCTTATGTTTCATTTCTTTTACATTTTCGTCTTTATTTCAATGTTTCATTGCGGAAAACGTCATTTTCACTATTTTTCAATGTAAAATGAGCAATATACCCTTATATTTAAATAAAACAAAAAATAAAAATAAAAAATAAATTACAATTATACTCCCAAACTTTTTAAAACGTTCAAATGAGTTCAAAAACATTTTTAAAACATTCAAACCATCAGCCTTATCCTCCCTCCACCGCTTAAACCACTAGACCCCACCACTATTCAAACCATCTTACCTCCCTCTACAATGCTGGGCCTGATGGTTGTGGCCAATATTAACGGTGATGGTGGTGGTAGAGCTGGTTCCCGGGCAGACATTGACCAGAGGTGTAGAGGGAGGTGAGATGGTTTGAATGGTGGTGGGGTCTAGTGGTTTAGGTGGTGGAGGGAAGAGAAGGTTGAGGGAGGAGGAGGAGAGGAGGGAAAGAGAAATTTTTTCTTATTTTATTTAAATATGAGGGTATATTGGTCATTTTACATTGCAAAATAGTGAAAATGACGTTTTTCGCCATATAAGGACGAAAATGCAAAAGAAATTAAACGTAAGGATGTTTTACGCAATAAGTGTCAAACGTAGAGACGTTTTATGCTATTGAGCCAAGTACAAAAAGTTTGAAAAGTAGGGACATTTTCCGCAATAAGTGCAAAACGTAGGGACATTTTGTGCTTAAACTTTTTAATAGGACTTTTGGACTTACTTGTACTTTTTAAAAAGTTTGGGAGTATAATTACAATTTATTTATTATTATTTTTTTGTTTTATTTATATAGAAGGGTATATTGGTCATTTTACACTAAAAAACAGTAAAAATGACGTTTTCCGCAATGAAACGTTGAAATAAGGGCGAAAATGCAAAAAAATGAAACGTAGGGACGTTTTGCACACTACATGCCAAACGTAGGAACATTTTGTGCTATTAAGCCATTAATTTATCTTGAAAACTGTATTCGACCCGACATAGTTTTTTTTGCAAATCTTCTTACAAGATATAATTTCACACCAACACAAAGACATTGAAATGGTATTAAACATATTTTTCCTTACTCAAAGGATACTATTGATTTGAGTTTATTTTATTCCCAAAAGTCGGGATTTGATTTAGTAGAATATGCATATGCAGGCTATTTATCCGACTCACATAAAACTAAATTACGAACATGATACATGTTTTCACGTGGATGAACACTTATATCATAGAGATTTGTGAAGCAATCATTGACAGCAATATCCTCAAATGATTCTGAAATTATTGCAATCCCTGAAGTAGGCCGAGTATGTATATGGTTGAGGAATATGACCAATCATATCCAAGTATCATGCAGATTAATTTCAACAAAAGATAGTCCAACAATTTTGTATGAATATAATGCTGTTTGTATTGCACAACTCAAATGAGGTTATATCAAATGTGACAGGACGAATCATATTTCTCCAAAATTGTTTCATACACATGAGCTTCAGAAGAATGACGACATCGAGGTTCAACAAATTCGTTCAAGTGACAATGTGGCTGATTTATTTACAAAAGCACTGCCAACATCTACATTCAAGAAATTAGTTCACATGATTGGAATGCGTCGACTCAAAGATTTATAGTGATCAACGTCAGGGGAGTAGCTGTACTCCTTTTCATTCGCTTAGGTTTTATCCCACTGAATTTTTCTAGCAATATTTTAATGAAGTAACATTTATCTTTAATACTCCAAAATAACTGTACTACTTTTCATTCGTTTTGATTTTTTTGTCCCATTGAATTTTTATCAAACAAAGTTTTAATGAGACATATATTTTGTAATGTGTCATTTAAAGGGGAATATTGTAAATAGTAAGTTATTGGTGAATGGCAATTGTATCCTTACAACCCTATATATTATTACTATATGTATCCCTATTCATTCCCTATAAATATAGGATTTTGATTCTTATTATGATACACACAAATCTATTGACTTCTTTTATTTCCTTCTCTTTTTCTCTTTTCATAACACAAGTGAAATTAATTTTTCAGTTTAATCTCAATATTGTAGCAAACTTTAAGCTGCCGCAAACAAGTATTACAGAACTATCTGCTTCGCAGAATTTCCACTTCCATCTCCTATACGAATTTTCATTTTCATCTGTTGGACGGAAATGCAACACCCTCCACCCATAAACCCTAACCCGAATTCGGACCCGTATTTCACCCATGCCTACCCAGGCTATTCGACAAATCCTAACCCTAATTCTGATCCCCTGAAACCACCCGTTTACACCGGCTTAGATACAAGTAGTACATTGGTTCAGCCGTACCCACCTGGGGTTGACCCCCCATATGTGCCCACACCTGTGACTCCAACGGTCACATACTCGCAGCAAGCACACAGCTTTGACCCACGACAGTCTGTGGTCGCTGCTGACACTGCCGTGCCTTATTATCCGGACCTGAATGCCGCCGCCGTGCAGAATTGGGTGGCAGCTATCTGGCAACTCGGGACAAGTCTTGGTGCAACTGTATGTCGATTTTTGTTCTCAAGTATTATTTTCATTCGAATTTTTTATGTGTTGAATTGATCCTAAATATTTATTTTGCTGAATTTTGATAAATGTTGTTCTGGTTATATAGACCGGTATGATCTATGTGTGTAACATTGTGTTTGGTTATATGTATGTGAATGTAGACTCATAGGTACATCGGCTGGTTAGTTATCTTGTTGCTAAATATTTTTCCTCTTGAGCATAAAGAAATTGGAAATTTGTTGTTTGCTGTAGTTAATTTTTTGCTGGATTTGCACTTCCGGAGCCATTTAATGTCTCCAGATCTGGGGGTTTTACATAATTAAGCATTTCTAGAACATTAACACCTGAGTTCTTGAAGATAATGTATTTGGAATATTTTTTTTGAAGATAGAAATTTTGATTGCAGATAAGTTATAATATATATTGTATTTTTTTTTTTTTCATATTTGGACAGAGTTCTGAATCAAAGTTAGCGCTTGTCAACCATTTGTTATCTGTCTGATCAAATGCTTCACGTTTGTATTTGAAATTACCGTTGGTTTTCACAAGTCATCTTTCTTTCCGTACTCTCCAAATTTGAGTTTACTGACAACTAGGTTTGATTACATCACATAACCAATGAAAGGAATTGTAGAACGTGAATATATTGAATAAATGGAGCTATTTTTAGCAATTTGAATGATGGGACTTTAGGTTACAATGGCAAATCAGTCTATTTATTAGTCAAATATGGCAACCGTTAGATACCATGTAAATCAGTGCACAATACAGTTATTCTTTTAGTTTCAACAGTTGCCTCAGCTATACGAGAATGCACAAAAATCTATTTCTTTTTTTCTGGATATATCCAATATTGCTGATCGAATTGTCTATTCACTGTCAATAGGTGGAATCACAAGCAAGATTTCTTTCTCTCTTTGTATGCTATTGCATTTTAATACTATTTTATAATAATTCAATACCTTTATCGGGTGGGTGGGTGGGTGGGTGGGGGGAGTATCAACCACGTCTTGTCCCAAAAATAAATAATGAGTTCCTTTCATCACTGCAGGGTGTAACGGTACCTTCCAGTGATACACAAAATTCGGTTCCTGCAAATACCAGTTCTACCTTTTGGACTAATCCAGAAGTTCAGTCTCAGAGAAATAATAATTGGAAAAGGACCCTGAAGAAGACGAAGGTTGTACAATCTGCATGGTGTGAGGTTTGCAAGATTGAATGCAACAGTAAGGATGTCCTTGAACAACATAAATTGGGAAAGAAGCACAAGAAAAATTTGGAAAAAATAAACAGAATAACCAGTACAGTTGTTGCTGCATCTGCACCGTTAATTGGACCACAAGAGAAAGAGGACAAAGACAAAGCTACCGGCGGACAAAAAACACAGAAAAGGCCAGCACAGCGAACGGAGGATTTGGAGACAAAACGAAGAAAAGTTCTGGAAGGAGGTGCAGCGGCTGATGCTGTGCGTGCATGTGTTTACTGTAATGTGGTTTGCAACAGTGAGACAGTGTTCAACCATCACCTTGCTGGTCAAAAACATGCTACTATGGTGAAGAAGCATGCAGTTGCTGGTGCTACATGAAACGCGGATAGTTGGCGAACATTTCGAGTCAAATGTATATTACTTATTTTCCTTTTGGTTTTATAACTTTTATTTTATCGTTTTCCACATTCTTAGTTGTATGAGATGATATAAATGAACTGCCATTTCACTTAAATAATTTAATACAATAATAGATTTTTGTCTAAAATTCATTTGTAAACATTGTTTTTTTGCTCTTTTGGATCGTTCAAATGTACATGCTTCTAGTTTTGGAATGCACTCGTTTTCCTTCTACAGGTTTATGATGCTTAACACTCTAGAAAGGTCGAGAGATTTGTAGTGATTGAGGATAAACAAGGTCAGTGCTCTTGCTGGTATTCTCCTGCTTCTCCGGCTTTTTCTTGATCAAACCCTTTCCGGTTTTTCTACTGGTATTAGTATTCTCTTGCTATAGAATCTTTTCTTGGTCAAGCCCTTTCCAGTTTGCTTGCAGTAGAACAAAATTCACTTAGTACATAGTTTGGTTTTCTTTGATTTTGGTCGATGAAATCATACATTATGAGCACATCAAATGCAAGAGTAAATTAGCTCATTTTTATCATTAATGCAGAATGACATATGTATATGTCACATAACTTGCATAAATTTAACACTCGAAAAACCAGTTATAGAAAGTGAAGAAATATTAGCAACATAGCAAGTGAATGAGATTTAAGGACACAAAAAAGGTTGAAGTGCATTTTTTTGCTTATTTGAGCAGAAGGCTACGTAGCACAGACATTTCAATTAGGGTATGTCGGACACGAGTCGATACCGACTCTTTTCGAACACTCTATCGTAATCATTTTTCTTTTCAGATTAAAAATATTATATATTGTTAATTCAAAGTTATTAGCAAGTAATAAATAGATACTCATGTTTAAAATATTTTAACAAGAAAAATTAATAACAAGTATAAAACTAAATTTATACTATATAATTCAAGAATTTTTAAGAATTTAATCAATGTGTCGATGACGTGCGTGTCTATACTTTTTTTTAAAAATTGCATGTTGGCGTATTCGAAACATATCGTGTCATACACACGTGTCCGTGTCGGTGCATCATAAGCAGAAGGATTACTGACTCTAGTGCCCGCTTTAGATACAATAACTTTGACGTGTATTCCCGTTTTGCTTATTGGTTTCATGGTTAACAGCTAGTTCATAATATCCTCTTCGCTTTCTTTTGCTTTTGAGCTTATAACAACGCATGCTGCTGGTATTTCCCCTGCTTCTTTGTCCGGTAACCTGCAAAACTAGTCCTTTTTCAGTGACATTAGTTCTTATAGTAAGCTGGGAATCAAAGTTTGTGATAGATAATACCCTACAACGCCGCGTCTTCAACTGAATGGTGAGATAGAAGGATTGCCTCTAATTCAGCCGGAGCAACCTGTCAAATATATGTAAGAACCTGCTCGGATTTTTGGTTTTTTGACAATGTTTCTGTACACAAAACTAAGCTTATATGTCTTGGTTGCAAATGCTTGATCGAAATACCAATTTTTGCGTTGATTTGAATGGCTTATTGGCAGAGTTATGGGGCCATTTTATGATACCTGGAATCCTTTGTATTTGATCAATTCTTTGATGCGATCCACAAGAAAAATATCTCCACCATCATCTATGTAGCCAATGTCACCTGTGTGGAGCCACCCTTCTTTGTCTATAGTCAGAGTAGTCTCATACTCATTCTTATAGTACCTGGAATTTTTTGCATAAATCCTTGAGTTGGGATCACTAAAAAGAATACAAGAAATAGTAATCATTGTAGTGGTTGGCTTATACCTTTGATCACACACTGGCTTCCAACACAGATTTCACCTGGGCTGTTCTTGGGGAGAGACCGACCCCTTTCGGGATCGATAAACTTTACTTCCAGATTTGGAAGTATGAATCCCACTGAGTTTCTCTTTGCAATTCCATGGCCTTTATTTGGATCCCCACACGTTAGTGTAATGCAGCTGTGCTCTGTCATTCCATATGCCTAGTAGTGAATCGTAAATGAAGTCAAAGAACACACTGGCAAATTTTTGTATCTGGTCTCATAGAATGTAAATACCATAAAGTGTGCATTACCTCTTGTACCTCAACACCTGGAAACTTTTTCTCGAATTCTGTAAGAATTTCTGGGGCCAGTGGAGCTGCTGCAGTCATGACGGACCCGAGCTTGAGTTTACTGAGATCAAATTCGTCGACTATGGGGTTCTTAACCAACTCCAAAATGATGGGTGGTACAATTGGTGCAAACGTGCAAATATTCAAGTACGGAAATTCACCTTGAACTTAGTCCATCGAGCTCAATTTCATTTCAAACATGTTCATGTATTACATGATCACTCCCACAATATTTTTCTGCTTGTGAGTATTCGACATAATATTTACGAGTTTGTCATCGTTAAAAGTAATTTTCAACCGAAAGAACATTCACTAGTTGAGATTGCTTGCTCAACTAACCTTTATGACCCACCTGTCCAAAAAGCCTAACTAGGTATATCACCAAGAATATTTTAAATTTATTAATATACTAATAACGGCTAATTTTCAGTTGAAACGGATTGTATTAACTAATCCCAAGAAAATTATCATCACACTCCCAATCCCAATCTTGAAATTTTTAATTGCACATTTTATTTTTATCACCTTTTTAACTTCTTATTTCCACCAACTTTTATCAATTTTATTTGTTAAAAACCAACCTCGAACGAGCTCCTATTCCCGTTACAATAATAGTAGGACCCACTAAATTTAGCTCCCAAAATCACCATACTCACGAGAAAATACGATGGATACGTATTAGAACTATTCCTTCAAATTATAATATCTTTGCATAAATTAAATTAATATAGATATTTAGTGGGTTGAGATGTCAAATTACTACGTCGGTTGAGATGTCAAACTACTTGAATGGTTCACGTTATCCAAGTCAAACCCCACCTCACCCCGAGCTCCATGGAAAAAAATTGAGTAAGATAGTTTATATATGCACACGTGTTTGAACCCTTTACTTAAATAGTTAAATCATAATATCTCCAAATAAATAAAGTTACGAACGTTAATTGGGTCGACATGTCAACAACTTAAATGTTTCACCTTCTTGACGTCAACCCCAATCCTAATCCCAGCCTCTCTGTTTGTAGCATAACACGGTTTTGACCCAAAAAAAAATGTTATATAATTATTAGTAATAATTAGTGTAATAGTATTTTTGAAAATGTTGCACTATTTACTCAATCTATTGTTTGTATAAAAGTTAGTCCTGCAACATTTTAAAAAGAACAAAATAATCATAAGACCTTTCATTGTAATTGTCAAATCTATTCTATTTCATTGTCACGTGACCTTTATATTTTGGAAGTTTATAAAGTTAAATTTATGTTCAACTCGTGTGGGTGTTCATGATTATGAAGCGAGTCGTGTTTTTACGAGATTCATGTGCCATTTAATATGGATTTGAAAGATTTATGTCGTTGGAGGTTGATTATGCAATTGTAATTAAAGACTGAGGACTAATTTGATATTTTAAGAATATGTGAGGACCAATACTGCGAAATTTCTTTAATATTTTCAATTTTGTTTGTAAATTTTTTTTTTTTTTTTTAAAGCTTTCAATAGATTCGGACATTAACTCAAGGGAGAACAAGAAACACAAAATATTTCTCTCCACTCACTCACCCGATCCAGAGAGATGCATTCAATTATCAGCCATTAATCTGTAAAGGCACCAAATTTGGTGAATACGTATATAGTATATACGTATAAATTTGCCAGTTGGAAAAGTGTCTGAATCTTTTACCTTCTTTACGTTCATTTATTGATTGATCGATTTTGTGTATACGTTGATGTCTTTGAGAGAATTAAATTGAGAAAAAGGAAACCCTAGGTTAGCCGATTGGGCAGGATTTATTGTGGGGCCATATAGAATTCAATGCGGCGGAATATATTGGAGGGAGGGAAAAACTGGATTCTTGAATAGCTGTGGTGGCGGATCTGATGGTCAAAACTGCATCATTGTTTACAAACAATTGTTCGGACCGAGTTTTGGAGAGGAAGAAACTTATTGGTTTTAGTGTTGTAGGTAGCTGGAGGTGTAGTGCAAACGGTAATTTTATTGATTTGAGGAGAGGGCAAGAGTGGGGAAGTGGATAGTATTGTAAGAGGTGGCGGAGAAGGAAGATGCAGCTGCACTTCTCACCTAGCATGAGAAGTATAACGATATCATCAAGCAGCAACGGTGGAAATAGCAATGGAGGTGGCGGGGATTTGATGAAGATCAAGGTCGCACCTCGCCACATCTCTTATCGCACACTCTTCCACACCATTCTGACTCTTGCATTTTTGTTGCCTTTTGTTTTCATTCTTACTGCCCATGTCACCCTCGAAGGCGTTAACAAGTGCTCTTCATTCGGTACTTACCACATTTTACCCTTAATTTTTAATAAACGCTTTTATACTTTTTATGATTGATTCCGTGATCTGTGTTACTTAGATCTTACTGGTATTTGTTGTTTATTTATTATACAGATTAGGGTTCTTTTGCTTTGTTTGTCAAGATGTTGCACTGTATTGTTGGAACCGCTTCAGTAAACTGGGTAGTCATAGATTGATTTGTTCAAGTTGCATACAATTATGACATTGCTTATTCGTGATTGTCCAACTATTTCGGAGATTCATTTACTCTGGTTTTTCAGTAGGTGGATCTAAATGATTAAGGACAAGCAGCTGATACAAATAGATTTTGGAGAATTTAAAACGTGACTGGATTTTGGTTATCGATTCTATTTTAGAAATGCAGTTTGTTGAATATTATTCTAGCCGTTGGCTATTGCAACCACTCTTTGTGCTTCTTTGTTAGCATTAATTTTTTTTTTCAACCTTTATCTTGGGATGTCAAAACCAAATTTATGGCCAAGCCCAAAGTATATGATCTGGTACTAGCTCAAAGCTGTTGAAATATTTGAGGTGATCTACTGTACATTTGAGTGCAACTTTCGGACATTGTTATGGTTGATATAGTGGTGTCTCTGCATCATTTAATTTGTGTGTATATATTTTCCAAACAAAGTGCCTGTTTGTTTATCTTACCTGCTATTTAACTACATGTTTACTTCTTTTGTTATGCTTGTTATTGTTCTTTTGGTTTTTCCTCTTACAATAGTCTTCCTCCATTTATTTTTCTCTCTTTTTTGTAGATATCAGTATTCTTGTGTCTGTCTGTGTATCTTGAACTCCAATTATCAGCTCACCGTTTTGACATTGTTATAATTATGGCGTGCCACATGTTATGTGGGTGACTATGTGGAACACCAAAAGAGAATAAGTTAGTGGGCGATACGAACTCATGTAGCAATTGAAACTACGAAACCCACGATAGATTAGATCAAACTCAAGAAAGTCAAGAATCAACGTTTTAAAAGCTCAACCCAATAAATTATTGAACCAAAGAACTAAGACAATCGCCAACAATATCTTGAAGTTCGGAATTAATTCAATGAAGAACGAGTTGAAAGCAATATGCCTCGCAATAATATCTCTTAAATTGTGTGTTTTTGCAAAGAAAATAATAATCATATTTATATGGAATTCATAAAACCTAGTTAAAAAAGGAATTGCTCCTAAAAGATATATATATAAAAAAAAAAAACCATAATAGAGTTTTAACTAAGAGCTTGTTTGGGAGGGATTAAAATCAGATTAAAATTGAAAATATAGCCGTTGGAGTTGACTTTTATTAGACGAGTGAGACCCAATAACGGCTATATTTTCAATTTTAATTGGATTTTAATCCTTGCCAAACAAGCTCTAAAATAGAAGTCTAGACGAAATTTGGAAAATCGCGTCCCAGTTGTGAACTATGCGGTCGCATAGGCGTAGAGCATGCGGTCACATAGGCCTTTCTTTAGCCTTTCAGTGTAATTTCAGTATGGAGGCATGCGACCGCACTCATGTTTGTGCTATGCAGTCGCATAGTAGTCTGTCTTGCCTCCAAATTTGAGTTCTTGATTCAAATGCATTCCAACTTGTTTTCGCTTTCATGCCCAACATAGAACTTGATCTTTGGCTTGTTAACTTCACCCTCTTGGACTCCGTAGATTGAACAAGTGATTGCATGGCTTCATCGACTCTATTTGATCTCAAACTTGCCCTTAGCCTCTCCTCAACATACATCGAACCTTTGATAGCTTGTTGCCTTCCTTGGATCCTATCAGTGGGTATTAGCGTCCTAGTTGTTAATGCAGTGCTTTTACTCTTTGGTGATGTACATTCTTGTCTTTTCTCGTGTCTTATGATTCACATTTTCAATTAAATGTTTCGGTGCTCGCTTTCCATTTATATATGAAGATATACTTTATTAGTGTGTTACAAAACTTGTGTGTTTCAGTTTTTTGATTTCTTCCATGACTCAGATTGTCTAGGAAGACGGTTGGGGCCAAAGCTTCTTGGTCGAACTGATGATTCAGGGGTAAATTTTATATTTATTTTTCTTTTGTATTTGCTTGTATTGATTTGCTTTTGTCTAAGCTTCATTTAAATTAACATTTTGATGCTGGTAATTTATCAATTTGTTGTTCTTGTAGCAGAGGGTGGTTAAGGATTTCGTTAAGATCCTCAATCAAGTCAACTCTGAGAAAGTCCCCGATCGCTTGAAGCTCCCAGGATCTTTCAGTCAACTTGTTACTGAGATGAAAAACAACAAATACAGTACCAAGGAGTTTGCTCTGATCTTGAAAGGAATGGTACGTATCACCTGAAAAATGTTACTCTCTCTTGCTCTCTCTGTCATGCCATTTGACTGGCCTTATTTATGAACACATACCTTTTTGCAAGGATAGGCTTTCATTTGAATTTTGAGTTGAACTAGATTTCTTCTTTCCCTCATTTCACTTTTTCCACTCCAGAAGCCCAAAAACATTAGCATGTTAGTCTCCATATGTTTGACTTTGACTTTTCCGTGGTACTAATGTATCAACACAATTCTTTACAGATTGAGAAACAGGAAAAGAGACTTGGCATATTTTAATGTTTTTAAACATGCCAAAGGATGATCTTGGATACCAGATAATATCTGAACAAACTTATTTGATGATACTGTTTATCTGTTGTATGTCAAAAATTGGATATAAAGGACTATAAAATCAGAAAAGGAGCAGTTATCATCATATATAGGCAACGATCTAACATCTGACTACAAATTTGAATTCATGTTGCCCCAGTGTGGAAAAATTGCTCGCCGTTTATAGAAGACCCATTAACTTGTTCCTCACCTCAAAAAAGAAAAAAAAGTAACTTGTTCAATTAATAAAGTAGTTAACTTTATACTCTCCCATCCTTCCTCACACTCTGTTGGTTTTCCTGCGGCCCAATGATATTTCCACAAGAGCTGTACTACTGGTAACTGCAAAGAATTGAGGTTTGGTAAGCTCTTTCTGCTATCAAGAAGGTTTATATAATATTGATTTAATATTGGGGAGAGAACATTATTTGCAGTTTTGCAGTGGGATAGAATATGAAATATTGCAAATGCAATGTGTAAGGTGTCTCTTATTAGATGAATGTTTAAGAAACTACAATCTGTGCTTGACAGCTTGTTTCAGCTAGAAAATAAATTCATTATTAGAGTAGTGATTTTTGAGGAATTGTCTTTGTTCTTTTTCTATATTCTACACGGAATGCAATCTATAGTCTATCTCCAAACTCAGTAACACCTTCTTCCCCCTAATAAAAGAGGAAGGGAAAATAATAACTGGAAGCAAAAGGTAAAGTTAAAGAAAGCTTGGTGTGTTTTTGGCGTGTTTTGCAGAGGCACGTTTATCTCCATGTAATTAATTTGTCTTCCTTCATTGAGACAAATTTAATCACGATATTAAATGCGCAAACTCAAAATCCTTTTGGGGTTTTCAAAGTTAAAATTTGTTTGGCAAACAAATCTTCTGTTTAAGAGTTTTCTTGATTTTGCCTGGCAGTTAGAGAGATCTGAAAGGGAGATTAGGGAGTCCAAGTTTGCGGAGCTAATGAATAAGCACTTTGCAGCTACTGCAATTCCTAAGGGCATTCACTGCCTTTCTTTGAGGTTAACTGATGAATATTCTTCCAATGCTCATGCACGCAAACAGTTGCCTTCACCAGAGTTACTGCCATTGCTTTCTGACAACTCCTACCATCACTTTGTATTGGCCACCGACAACATTCTTGCTGCTGCAGTCGTGGTCACATCTGCTGTCCAATCATCTGTGAAGCCCGAAAATATTGTTTTTCATGTCATAACAGACAAGAAAACATATGCAGGCATGCATTCGTGGTTTGCCTTAAATCCTATCTCTCCCGCTATAATTGAAGTGAAAGGTGTCCATCAATTCGATTGGTTAACAAGGGAGAATGTTCCCGTGCTTGAAGCTGTGGAGAGTCACAATGTGATCCGAAATTACTACCATGGAAATCATGTTGCTGGGGCAAATCTCAGTGATACCACCCCACGGACATTTGCCTCAAAATTGCAAGCTAGAAGTCCGAAGTACATCTCATTGCTCAACCATCTACGCATATATCTTCCAGAGGTATTCATCGTTGAACTTATTTTCTTCCTTCAGGTGTTGTCACCCTTTGTAGTACTCGAGAGAATTAAATTGATTTATGATGGTTGAGAACTCTTGCTTAGATAATGGATATCACATGCCATTATCAACCCGCAACATGTTTTCAGTTGCACCTGCTGTTTGTTTGAAAGCTACATCATAAATCAGGTATGTAAATAAATTTTCCACAGACTATCCACTAATTGGAAAGGGAACATAGCAAACATATGATCTGGTTGTAACTGAGCATGCCATGGAAAATAAATGGTTGCTCAAGTTGCGCCAAAGCTAATTAGCTTCATCAGACGGTGCTTGGACTTTTCCATCTCTATTATAGAGCTCTAGTTAAGCAAACGTAGTGCTGATTTCTATGATCAGTTCTTCTTCCATGGTATTGGTCAAGATATTTATGTTGTAGAGTAACTTTTGAGTTATTAATCAACAGTTTTTCTCATTATTCAACGGACCAACGTTCGAGTAGATAAACTTTGTCAAAGCATTATTAGTAAACTTTTGGTTTTGCGGGGATGAGTGGGATTGAAAATTGTGTTAATCATTATTCAATCAGAATTCTTTTTTGTCCTGTTCATTTTTCTTTTTCCTAATTTGACACTGACAATGTTTTTCCGCTATAATGTGCAGCTATTTCCATACCTTGACAAGGTTGTTTTCTTAGATGATGATGTTGTAATTCAGCATGATTTGTCTCCTCTCTGGAAAATTGATCTCAATGAGAAAGTTAATGGAGCCGTTGAAACTTGTAAAGGTGAAGATGAGTGGGTAATGTCTAAGCGATTTAGGAATTATTTCAACTTTTCTCATCCTCTTATTGCAAAGAATTTGAATGCTGATGAATGTGCTTGGGCTTATGGTATGAATATATTTGACTTGGGTGCATGGAGAAAGACAAATATCAGAGACACTTATCATACCTGGCTTAAGGAGGTGACACTCAGTTCTTCCTTTTATTTTTGTGAGTAGTTAGTTGTTTGCTTTAACTGTTTTTTCGAGTGGGTTTCAATTTAATGGGGTTATGAACCCTTCCACTATTAGTATGTTGTAAAGCGTGTTGTTTTGTATATTTACTTGTGTGGGGAACTTGCAGCTCTTTAGAATGTTTGTATAACCTGAATACTTTGTTTTAACTCACTAGCTTGAGCTAATACATCTTACATCGTGTTTTGATCTTTTCATGAGCCTAATGGTTGTATTTGTGCTTGTGCCCCTCCTAATGCCCTAAGACCCCTGTATGTTAGCTATATTGATATGGAAAAAATAGATGAACTTCATGCTTTCTGAATGACCATAGACTAGATAACTGGCAATATCAAACTTAAAATTTGATGAAAAGACACTTAAGGCAGATACTCCAGTTTTCTGGAATATGCTTGTTTTATTCAGGCTGTTGGTTGTTGCAGAATCTGAAGTCTAACCTGACATTGTGGAAGCTTGGAACTCTACCTCCTGCTTTGATTGCATTCAAGGGTTATGTTCATCCAATTGATCCCTCCTGGCACATGCTTGGATTGGGCTATCAGCAAAAAACCAACGTTGAGAACGTGAAGAAGGCAGCGGTGATTCACTACAATGGCCAGTCAAAACCTTGGTTGGAGATTGGCTTTGAGCATCTCCGGCCATTTTGGACCAAGTATGTTAACTACTCCAATGATTTCATCAGGAATTGCCACATCTTGGAGTAGTAATTAATTAATGAATGGTGAACTAACGGATGAAGATGGATGCAATATGGGTTTTGCTCAATGTCTCAGCATATTCTGTTAATAGAGATGAGGGGAGACACAGAACCTGGCCAAGATTGTTGATATTCCGGAGTTGCTTCCTTTTCCCTACTCTTGAAGGATAGGACTTTATCACTGGCCTGGCATGAGTTTTCTTCATTCAGTTGTAAATTAGCATTCCATCGTCAATATTCTGATTGGACCTAGGATACTATTTTTGACCTCCATAATGGTTTTTTCCCGTGGTGCTTAGATGGGAATAATAGTTCGCAAAATTGGCAGAAACTGCTTATGATCGCCATCTATCATGCAACTTGCTGCATGAAAGGACGATGCAGGTCCTTCTGTAAGGCGCTACTCTGTCTCCATTGGCCATAGAGACTATTCCTTTCGCATTATTGTCTTTATTTTCCAATTAGTCTACCCCCTCCATTTTTTATTTTTTTTTTCTATTTTGCCGATTTATATCTTCACCGTGATTTTAGTTGGTAGGCTGTGTATGGTTCTTACATGGCCTGATTGAGTTTATAGAACTATTATAGGTTACATGGTATTCTGTGTTCTGTATGATTTCATGATAATCATTTAAAATTTGCAAATTATTCTTTTGTCAGATTTTCGCTTTAAGCCCATTTGGCCCTTTCTGTGATGCCCACAAGAATGCTTGATTTTATTGTCGAAATCTACTTCACATTATGTTAAAAGTATTTACTTTAGTTCTTGTGTGAAGTTGAATTATTCCAAGTGATTGTGCGAAAGGTGGTTTTTTGGAGAATGTGGTTAAAAAGTAGAGAAAGCTATAGAGAAATGTGAAAAATGATCTCTTTTTGGAGAGTGTGAGGTTGAAAGTGAGCGGAAAAAACTGATTTCTGAAAAAATCAGTTTCGGTACCGAAATAAGTAATTTATTAATTTTGATGCTGGATTTTGTTGTTCTTGTACATAGTTGTGTTAAATTATTGCTGCTTTGATTGAAACTGCTTTGCCTCTTTGCTTGCTTGCAAGATTCTGTGCATATTATAACTATAACCACATGATTGTCACCAAATTATTCCTAATCAAATCACATATATTTTATTGCCTTCTTTTTGTTCCTTCTCGAAAACTCAGAGAGAAACCTAAAAACCCTTTATCTACCTTTCACTCAAAGGCTTCTCCAAACTCAAGAAATTACTAGTCGAGTGTAGCAAGACATTACATTTTCTATAGATAAGTACGTATAGTTCATATATTTTGATTGTAATGTACAGATTTGACCTCCTACTCATAGTTGACAGTATTTATAATCTATGACATAGCAACATACTTATGACATGGCAACACTAAATTTTGTCACGTTCACAATGAACGTTATAACTCTTGCTCATCGTGGGTAGGAGATCAAATCCATTGCAATGCAATATACATCAAACCACAAAATGCAAATCATGGTGGCTATAAAATGATTATGAACTCAGCCGTTTGGCCTCATTATTTGGGGTTATAATTTTTGAAATTGTGTTTTTTAAAAGAATGTATAGTTAAAGAAAATTTAAATTTACGTATAATATTATTTTATTGGAGAATGTGTGGTGGACAAAAAAGTAGTATAACATTAATGGGTTGGGCTTTGAAACCCCGAATAGACTCATTTTAATGGGTTGGGCATTTCTTTGTACTTAAACCTCTTCCTCTGACCGTCATTATTAATTTATTGATTCGCTAATTTATTGGCTATTCACCTAATTAGTAATTTAATAATACTAATGCGTATCACGCTGTGGTTGCTGATTCTTCCTCTTCTATTACTTGATTTTCCACGAAAAAAAGGAACTCTTGGAAAAACAACGAAAGAAGGAGAACTCTCATCAAGTAAGTCTATTCTGTTGATTTTCATCCCATTTTTGAGTAAATATATGGGCTTTTGTTGACGTATGAGAAGATTTTAATATTTTTTTCTGCTTGTTGTATTTGACTATTTTATTGATTTGGAAGTGAATCTGCTAAAAGAAAATAATTCAGCGGATATTCGTAATTTGTTACGGTACCCATATATTGGATTTTGAAGCTGTTGAAGATTTTATTTCTTTTACCCAGTCTTACTGGTTAAATCATGAAATCATATTTCAATTTCCAGATACAAGCATAGCGAGGATTTGGATGTATATTGTGAAGAAAATATGACGAGTCACTTTTTATAGTCGAGAGAGTTTATTGATTGAAGAAAAGCCTATAGGGGTACTAGGATTGATTGTATATCTTGGTGTTTTGTTGTTTATTGTTCTGGAATAAATTGAAGATGTCTGGAGCACAAGATCAAATGGAGATTAAATTTAGGTTGATTGATGGATCAGATATTGGCCCGAAAAATTTTCCTGCGGCAACAAGTGTTGCGACCTTGAAGGAGAATATAATATCTCAATGGCCTAAAGGTTGGTTGAATCTTTTGACTCAATATGATCACGCAAAACTGTGTTGTTTTCTTTACGGCAATCTTATATTCATATGACACACTTAGTAAGCAGGATTAAATAGCACTTAACGTATTTTGGAAGAAAATGAAACTAAAATTTTGTCCATCGTACTTTCCATTCATGTCAAGTATCGTGTATTAAACGTGCACCTATTGTTTGATGGTTGTAGTTATTGAATTTCTGTGACTATGAGTATCCCTGTTGTGGAATGAACTTGTCATTACGATGCTGAATGATGAACAGGATTTTCGTTTTGTTTTAATTTAAAGTCCAAAGAAACTGGCATGTTTTGTGTAGATCGGGTTTTGGATGTGGCCCTGTAGAGGATCTGGTTATAGCATTTTACGCAAAGCTGATACAATGTTTGTTCAGGTGATCCATCAAATAGTGAAAATCTATAAACGTTGATTCCGCACTAGCTTACATTTTCCTGTTTGTATTAATCTGGAAGGGGAAAAGTAGTCTTGTAACCAATGTTTGACAAAGTTATAGTTCGAGGGGTTTGAATTTTTCGCAGTTTATTATTTCTATAGCACCGAAGATTTTAAGTATGTAAGACTGTGATTGTTGCGCCCCTACAATGGAAACAGCCTCACGTAGAGTAGCCCTCATCCCCAACCAGAGGGCATGTGAAAAACGAAGGAAAATAACAAATTGCTTGTAGCCTAAACTCGGGTTCTGACTTCTGATTTTATTGCATTAACTCTGCCTTGGGAAGTATATTAAGGCATACATATTTTTGTTGCTTTCGCTTGTTTTTAGCATATTTTTAATGTTTAAGCCATTCATCCAAGCATGCATTTTTGAGCAGAGAAAGAAAATGGTCCACAGACGGTAAAAGACATCAAGTTAATTAGCGCAGGAAGAATATTAGAAAACAACAGAACTGTGGAGGATTGTAGAAGCCCATTATACGACATTCCAGGAGCAGTCACGACCATGCATGTAGTGGTTCAGCCACCTGCATCGGAAGGTTCGATTTACCTAATCTGTAATCTTTTTCAGTGAATGACATTAAGTATCAATGGATTTTGCTTTTTAAGAAAAACTTATGACCATATTCATGGCCTAATGAGATCAGATCACAGACTATATATCATTTAACTTACTTTCTCTTTGCCTCCTTTTTCCTTTTTACTGCTTGATTTAAAGTGGTAAAAAATTCCAGGCCGATTAATATCTCTCTTTTGTTTATTCTTCTATTAATCTTCAGCTTACTAAAGCAAGGTAATCTTTTTTGACATAACAGTAAAGAAACCGTCAAGTGATTTGAATCAGAATAAGTGCGTCTGCATTATATTATGAGGCACAGTTCCTGAAGCAAAATGATCGACATTTGCAGGTTTGTAAATGTAGCTCCTCGACTCCAATTATTCGTGTTGATGAAATATGTGTGTAATTTTCTTTGTATTCATCGTTCTTGTGCAGGTAACAGATTGCTCGATAGGGTACAGTTGAATTGCTGGTTAATGCAAAACAAGTGATGGTGTCTTGTTCTAGGTCCAGGTGTTCATATAGTCAGTCAATTTCACATCCATATATGTTTGTTTTTTTATTTAATTCCATTGTTGCATTCTTGAATTTTAACTCTTCAATTGAAGATCTATGTTGTGGTTTGAAACAAATCAAATAAGAATTGCAAAATCAGAATTATTGTTTCAATTGAAGTCTTCAATTCAAATTTAATGGTTTGGCTTCAAGATTTTCTTGATCAAGTATGAAGAGTTCTTTGTGAAGAGCCAAAACTAAGGATACTGTTGTGATAGGCAAGTCGTGGAACATTTTTCTTGTAAGTAAGAAGTTACTTATTTTGACAGTAAAGTAAAGAATAACATGTTTAGCCAAATATGCACTGAATTTGCTTTAACAACCATCTCCATAGAAACGAGGCACCACTTCGCTTTTTTTCTTGGAGGTTTGCAAGAAACCTCGTATAAAACATGGCATTACGACTTTTTTGACAATGGAATATTTGTGCAAGTATAGTCTTGATGTTTAATAAACCAGGACATAAAGGAAAGCATTATTTGCACAAGAAATAAGGAAATGCTATGTGTACACAATGTTTCACACCTCCTTCACACAGAGGGGGGGCCACACACAATAAAATATTTGTGGGCCTCCCTCCATGTGAGGGAGGTGTGAAACATTGTGTACACCACAATGTGTACATATAAACTAATTCGAAGAAATAATATATAAATAGCCCATGAGTTGAACTCTTATTGTCCAATCCTAATTGCTTTTCAACTTAGCTTTTAGTCTCTATTAAAATTATACAGCGATCTCAGATTGTTATTAGCGAAAGTTCGACTGAAGATGTGAGACTAAACACAGTTGAACTGTGCCATATCATGTCATCAAAGCTTCAAGGATGATACTTGAATTTCAGTTAAAAGTAGGGGTGGACGTGGTTTGGTTCGTTTTTGAATCGAATTGAAAATCAACAGTTATCTTAGAAGGGAACCATTTGTTTCATTTGTAATTATGGAACTGAATTGAACAATTTCGGTTTGATTTGATTAATTCCACAAGTAAGATTTTTAAATTACTAATGCGAGTTTCTTACATAATTGTATTTCAAAAGTTAAGTTACATCAAAAAAAAAAAAAAAATGGTTCAAGATAGATGGCAAGTTCCATCTTCGTCTTTATTTGATCCTCATTTTTTTCAAAATATATTTCTCTCTTTTCTTTTCAACCACACATTACATTACAGGCAAATAAAAAAATTTCCTTATTTTTTAACTACACCTTCTTCATCAATCTACTATTCTAAATTGCATTATACACAAAAAATGGGGCTCCAACAGTAAGATCACTCACCAAATTAACAAATAAATATATTTTTCTCTCTTTTCTTCAAATCCTGGATGATGGTAGAGTAACTGACTCAGAGGGTTGCACTGAGTTTCACCAACACTGTAGTCATTATGACATCAAATATGGGTTCACAGTATATACTTAACACAGATTGTGACACCTTGCCTAAGGAGATGGCTTATGAAACTATAAAGCAGAGGGAAATTGAGTCTGCAAGATCAATTATCCGCCCCAAGTTTATGAACCGTGTTGATGAATACATTGTATTCCAGCCTCTAGACCGTGAACAGATAAGCAGTATTGTCAGGTTATAGGTAAGTTCTTCAATGGCGGTTAGGTTAAGCTGTTGTTTCTTAATATTTTATATACATATAGTTAATGAAGCTAATCCCTATCGGGTTTTTTGACAGTTGGATCGAGTGCAAAAGAGGATAGCAGATCAGAAGATGAAGATTCAGGTGACCGATGCTGCAGTTGAACTCCTTGGAATCATGCAATTGCTATTAGTCACATAAGGGCTTGTTTGACATGATTTTTATTTCTGCTCTACTACTAGTAGAAGAATTTCCACCTTAATTTGTTTTTGAAAATTGATTTCTGAAAGTATTTCTAACTTTTGGAAGAGCTCTTAGAGGAAACTACATCGAACCCGTCTCTTCTAAAATCTCTTCAAATTAGAAGAGATACTTTTATAAAATTAATCAAATAGATCAAAAAGCATCTCTTGGGTTTCATTTTTACTTTCCAAAAACCATGTCAAACGAGTTCCAAACCCATTTTCATGTCTTCTTGATGTAGAATTTAACCGTAGGGCAGTGTGGATCCCATATTAAGATCAAAGCATACTAAAATTTATAGTACATATCTTGAAATGACACTCGTATAAAAAGAGTTCATGCAAGTATCGAGTAGGTATCTAACTTTTTCACAGGGGGGAAATTTTAATTTATTTTATCCTTAGTAGCTTAAAGGGTGGAACGAGGAGTGATAGTAATTTAATCCTGAATAATGATGTTCAGTACTTAGTCTAAGTGGCATTGGGGTTTTTAACTTACAATTAATTAAAATTTGTAACTATCTATGTTAATCAATTGTAGGCAGCGGACTCCAGTACGGGTGTTTTGCAGCTAAATAGTGTTACTCTTTACCCCTATTCACGACGGTTGTGCTATATGTACATAATAACTTACATAATAATTTACCAACAAATGATGTAGCGAGATTTAATTGGATCAAAATCTCATCAATCCAATAACGCCCCCACTTATATTTTGACACCTCATCATTATAAAAAGCGCATGTCTGTTACTTATTTTTTGACCGTTAAAAAGCAACCTGGGGCCCACCAATGTGAGGAAGAAGTCAAAAAGGGCAGTTGGCAACGGTCAAATTTTTTATTAAAATCAAGCAAACATTGCTTCCAAACAAGCACAAAATAATATGTAAATAGTTATGTACAATAAGCATTTTCCTATTCCAGAACCATGTAAGCACTACAGTGTTTTCAATACTTTATAGACCAGTGTGGTTCACAGAATAAGCTGATTTGATGAAAGAAATGAGTTGAAATCATTTATTATTTGCTTCCATGTTTTGAAGCATTGTAAATTGTTTCCTATATAACTAAACAAAGAAAGCAAAGTGATCTGCTGCTCTCCCTAAGAACCATTCGAAAGACACAAGGATACAGAGCTTCATGAGCAGTGTCGAGCTTTCCTTGCCACAAAATCTGTAGTAGTTTTACACATTATTCAAAAACTAATATAAGATTAGATGCAAAAAATAAGCATGTTATAAAAGGAATAGAATCTGTAGACAAGTCGAAACCAACCTGATGGTTTTCTCTGCTGCATACTGTGACTAGATAAACGTTTGACGACTATAGGAATAGGTATTTCACAGACATGATTGTAAATCATCTCTGTCTAGCCTTTAAAATTGACCATCGGAAGATAATTCGAAGGAATCACGTATTTAACATGGTAATGACAATTTCATTTGCAATTGTTATGTTAACCAAAGGAAATTCCAGAAACCTTTTCCACTCAATCCTTCGGTAAGTGCTGCAACATTAAAGCCCGTGTTTTTCCATCAGGTTTGAGGCCAAGCTCACGCATTTTGATGTATAGTTTTCTGGCCAAGTCCGTATTGCTCGTTAAACACATACCTTGAATAGCAGCATTATATAGAGATCCATTTGGTTCAGATTGCTGCATCACAAGTAAACATCATTAGAGTGAAGGAGCAGTGTCAATGCACACAACTATAAATGAACATGAAAACAAATCTAATTGCAGCCTATTCCCCGATCCCTCTTTCTTCTCCCTGTTCCCACAACACTATGAATATATAGAAGGAAAGGTATTAAAGTCAAAGTGAAAAAAATAATATACACACACACACACACACACACGATAAAAGGATCCCGATCAGTCAAAATCTCGTGAAATAGTTTTTTTCTGCAAGATATGATAAGCATATTGGGTAACATTTTCCATTAAGTGTTTCATATCTGGAGAAATCAGCATTCTACTTCAAAGTAGAGAGAAACAATTTCTAAGATCCAGTAAAATATTGTATAAACCAGTAATCAAATTTCTATTAAAACACACCTCTTGTCAGAGTCTTGAAAACTGACCAAAAACTTTGGATTCAAAATATTGAAAGGAAATATTGAAAGGAATATAAACAGAAAATGTGTAACAAGATATGCATACACTTACATTTAGGATTTCCTCTACTTTATTCCAAAGAGAACCCCAAATGCAGCCTCTCATTAGTGACAATAAAGTGAATGTGTCCGGAGAGTGTTTCTGCTGAACCATGTGCTCATAAACTTGCAATGCAATTTTTGGCTTTCTTGCAGCCTCACAAGCTCCAATTACAAGGTTATATGATGCAGTCGAAATAGAGAATCCAAAAGCTTCCATCTGCCACAGTAGCTGCAGTGCTCTATCCCATAATGCAAGCCTCTTGCAAGACATCAAAGCAGTGTTATATATATGTAGATTCAGAACAGAGTTGTGCTCTCGTCTAATACTGTCAAAAAGCCGAAGAACATCAGCATGTCGATTTGCCCTGTACAATGCACAAAGAAGTGCATTCCATGTGTATGCATCGGGTGCATGTCCCAACAATTTCAGGGTATCAAAGACCTTAAATGCAAGTTCAACCTTGCCGGCTTTCCCAAGTGAGTTGATTAAAGCATTATATGCTATTAGGTTTGGTTTCATCCCACTGTTTAACATACTCTCGAAGACATTTAGTGCCAAGTCCCACTTCCCCTCATTTGCACACGCTCCAATAATAGCTTGCATTACATCATCACTTGGACTTAGTTGATTCCTAATCATTTCTTGGTATGCATCAAGTGCTAGTTCGTGTTGACCACAACGAACGAATATGCAAACAAGGAGGCGATATGTGACTACCGTCCCTACAAGACCATTATCTAGCAAACTTCTCCACATTGTCTCGGCCTGAACCCAGTTATTAACTTTTCCAAACATTGATATCATCGTGTTATAAACAACTACATCGAAATATTTCTTGCTAATGCTGTCCCTTTCCGCTTCCTCAAACATGTTTAATGCCGCATCACAACCCCAAGAACTGGCAACTGCTTTCAGAACCAAACTATAAGTGTGGCCTGTAAGCATTTCATTCACCTTCATAAACTCGAAAACTTTCAAGGCATCATCGAGTTTTCCATTCCTCAAGAGACAGGAGAGAAGTGAATTAGAGGCGTGGAAATCTGGAAGCAAACCAGAAAACACCATTGACCTGTACAATTCTAACACGCTTCTGACTTTATTTAATCTGCTGAGGTTCAAAATCCTTTTTGATAATATCTCTTCATCTCTTTCCTCCAAGTAATATAATCCATCGATCAGGTCCATTTCCCCTTTCGAAACTCTCAAAGGACTATCGCCATCATTCTGAACACCCAAATTCTGATCAGCTAAACTACCCCACGGTGGCGATTTTTGCTGTGTACAATTTTCACTAACATCCCCATTCTCTTTCAGAACAGGCATCCATTTTTCTTCACAAACTGACTCAAACTCAACCCTAGCAACCTTATTAGGAATAGTGCCTGAATTATCCATTTCCATTGGTTCATTCAACAACCTCGTTCTTGATATTTTTCGGTTTGGAGTTCTAGGCAAAATGCCACACTCCTCAGCTAGGGCCATCACAATACGGCCGTGAATTCTAGCGAAACTTTTCTTTGCCTTTGATTCCCAATTACAATTCATACACTTAAATTGGGTTCTAAAATCACTCCTTTTTGAATTACCATAAAATTCATGTTGGTGGTTATATCCATCTAATGAAATAATACTTGCAAGTGGACTTCTGAGTACCTCTATCACTACCATATTGACGTTAAATGCAGAAAATGAATACTTTTATTACCTTAATAAAGATTAGAATTCGTGGACATGTTCTGAATGTTAACGAACAGTTGTACCGCTAAAATTAAATATTGCAGCTCTTTTGACAGATCAAAGAACTGAACAAGAACAATTTTTTACCTCAAAACTGCGAAAATATTACATATGCAAACAACTTAAAGCTGAATCCGTGGATGGATATGGAGGCAGGAGAGTTTCATCAGAGAAATAGAGTTTAAGATTAGACTGGAGAAAAAAATCTCGAAACAAACCAAATTTGAGGCTGTTCAGAAAATTCACCTAAATAAACCTGCCACCATTAATGGACAGCCTTTTGGACCTACTCTTCCTGATCTGGACTTCTTTCAGAGCCCATTAAATGTTTGGGCCACTGAATTTGCCCGGTGAGTCATAAGACTATTATGGCCCAACTAGTTTTATTCACCAGCCCACTCCTCTCCCTCAAATGGGAAAATTAGCTCAAATCCTACTTATAAACTATACAATTCAAAATCAGGTTTATGTATAACAAAATCAGGTGATAATTTAATTTTTTTAATATTATAAAAATAAATTAATTTACATAATCAACCAACCCCATCCAACCCAAACATTAACCCTAACCCTTAAAATCATTTTCCTCACCCCCCACCCTCCACCCCTCTCCACCCGCTTCCCTCTTCTCATTTCCCACCGGAACTGAAGTCACCATGGAGAGATCGACGCTAAGAGACCACCGCCAACGCACGACGGGCTATGACACAGTAGCGTCGTTGGAAGCCACAGCAGCATCTCCACGATAGTTTGAAGATGAATTTTGGGATGATTTTGGATCGAATCCAATTTGGTGTTTAGCTTGATTTTGGATCGATTTTATGGTGGTGATCGATCTGTTGTTGTGGCGGTGTTTTGAGGTGATTTTTGTGATGGTTGGTAGGTGGTGGATTTCGAATGGTGGTGATGATGCTTACTGTGATGATGATTGAGATTGGTGGTGGTGTGACGGTATTCGTGGTGCCACAGTGGTATTATTGGTATTGTGGTGGTGCCGCGTTGTGTTGTGGTGGCGGGGTAAGGATTGCTGTACGGTAGTGTTGATGGCAACAATTTTTTTATTTGCAGCAATAAATTTACAAGTCAGCATTATTATTGGATCTAATTAGCACAAAAAATGGCACTCATTCAATTTCTAAATACATAATTACTGCATGCAGTTAAGGTGACAATTTATGATTTCATCAAATGCTAGGCCTTTTTGGTTTGACTTCCAAAACCCCATTTCATCAACCCCAATGCACATTTAAGTAGCATAGTTAAGAAAAAAAGGTTTCTTAAAAAAGTCAAATATTGGCAAGTGACACTTTTCATCAAATTTTGTGTTAATTGTGACCGATTGTGATTGGTTGTGACCAATTTTGTGTTAGTTGTGACTTGGTCATATACAGTCACAATTAAGATTCAATTGGTCACAGACAGTCACACTAAACACAAATTTGGTCACAATTAGTCATGGATGACACGTGTCAGTGGCTTGATTATATAAAGTGACTTGAAATTTTTTCGATAATTTTTTAGGAGGTGGGGGTAGGGGTGGGGTGGTGGTAGGTAAATCCATGGGGGTGCGGTGTGATTTCCAATTTTCATTTTCTGGAAATTTTTGAGTCGTCGGAGTGATCAACGAAACTGTCACTGGAGGGGCCGCCAGAGTAGATGGTCGCCTCCGATGGAGAGAAGGGGTAGAGAGAGGATAGAGAGTAGAGAGAAAGACAATGATTTGGATTTGAAATTTAATAAATTGGGGTAATTGTTTTATATCATAATTAAAAATATTTAATTAATTGATTTAACACTTGATTTTTGAAAAGATTTTTGAAATTTGTTATTTTTGAAATGTAATTCTTATATATATGATTTATGTATTGTTCCCCCCTCAAATTCGGGCTAGTAATTTCCTAGGCCCATCAGCTTATTAAAGAGAATACCTTATTGCTACAGCTGTTTGGTTTTGATAAAATCAGATTTTTAGTTTTGATGAAATTTACTTAAAAATTGATGAAATTTGTGAATCCCATAAAATATATAGTTGAAAATAAGTTTGGAAAAAATAAGTTTTAAAAATGAGGGCCAAACTGAATATGATGACCCATTTATAGAAAAATGTTTGCTGAACTTTTAATACATGTCCGACAACCATTTTGATAGGGAAAAAAAAAATTTTGAATAGTAATTTTTAGAAGAATGTGTAGTTAAAAAATGGGGAAAAAGTTTTTGATATATGCGTAAAATATTATATTGTGTGAATGTGTAGTTGAAAATGAACATGTACCAAATCATAAAATAAATTAAAGAGTATCAAACATACACATGTATGTAAGTTTGATTTAAGCAAGACAAAATATGTTTTGACTTTTGCTGCTTTACCCTTTCACCTTTTCAACAGTGTGTGCACAATTTGCTGGTATTTGTGAAAAATTCAAGAATATCAATGGATAAAGTAGTTTTTACGAACGGATAAATGTGCACGAGCAAGTATATAACATTTGTACTTTTACTTTTTTACTTGATAAAGCGTCTCAACACGATGCACTAAGTCAATTGTGGTATCTTTACCCTTTTAAAACACAATCTACGCATGCTAAAATCAGTAAAATGCAAATTATGCCCTCTTGAACACAATTTAAGCAACCAAAAGGTCAAATAAATTGTCTTAAGGTAACAACACAAAACCTATTATTAGATCAGTAGGAAGACATTATTTTTTTTCGATAGGTAAGTAGGAAGACATTATTAAACATTGCACAAGGAACATTGCAACTCAAAGAAAGAAATACACTTCAACTGTCAATAACTCTTAGTTTTCTAATTCATCTCTCATTTTTGCTGAGGACATCCCACCACCTGACCCAAGAAGCTCATCTTCAGGATCTAGAGGAAAAGCATATGTATCAGTCCTAGACGTCCCCCTGGACTCTAGAGTGAAGCCAAGAAAGCTCATCCCTGGGGGAAGAGAAATCTGTGAAGAAACTACAGGTAGAAGATTATGGGGCTAAAAAGCTAAGAAATCATTTTGCTTTGTCCCCTTTCCATCTTAAATGTAAGAAAGAAGAAAGAACAAACATACCCTTCAAGGAATGGCTATGAAACCACATCAGAACCAGTCGCAGATGAGCATACACTACTCTCAGGTTGCCCAAGCTTTCTAATTCTTACCTCAACTGATGAAATCTACATGTGTATCAGAATTATTTTAATCATGCAAATTTTACTCCTCGTATCGCAAGCTTTTCTTATTCCCCTACATTTCTTTACAATGTCAAGAACATTATGGGAAGTTCGCTTGACACTTATTTGGCATCATGAAAAGGAGGATTACACTCTTGGAGAGAGATCACAGTTTCAAAAGCACCCACCAAGGCTTTAACCTTACTTTTTCTGCTTTGGACAAGCTTGTTTGCTGTCTCTTCAATGACATTATTAAACAAACCTTGTAAATCTCTCTTCCCCTGCACGTCTTGATGCTTTAAAGCGATCTTTTTGGAAGAAGGATCTGCATCATTTTTATCATCATTGACCATGCCATTTTTAAAAGTTTTCCTTCTAAAATCACCCTTGCCGTCTTGGTCTTCTGCCAAAACTCTTCCCTTTCTAAATCTGAGTCTCCTAGGATTGTTATTATCAGATTTAAGGTCCACTACCTTCCCCCTCCTGAAATTTAATTTCATAGGAGTGCTGTCTCTATCTTCAGAACCAACCTCTGTACTCTTCCTCAGAACCTTAATGTGTTTCTCTTTCACCAATTTCACTTTGCCAACTTCTGCCGTGTCATTGCTGTCAGAGATCAATTCATCTACTTCAGTTTCATCATATTCAGCCTCTTCCTCCTCATGACACAATAACAATGGTGATTTTGCAACCGACGAAGACACAATTGTTGATGGAGATGAACGTGATTGAATGACAGGACGATCTGTCCTGATAACATGCAAGGTTTTCTCGGGAATCTTCTCGTCGCTTAAGCCCTCAATCTGAGCCTTGTGTATTATATTTCGATCCTTTAAAGGAGACATAACTTTTGACCTTATGATTTTTCTCGATTTCAAGGATGGTGTTCTATGGAGGGAGATTTTGGGGGCCGCAGAAGCAGGCAGAGGAGCCAAAGCTTTCTTTACAGATGCTATGGAAGCCAACATCTTTCCGCTAGTTTTAATATCATTATTTCTTCTTCCTTTTCCATGAATACCATCTGAAGTGTTAGGGGAAGATAATACTCTTACCGTTACAGGTTTTAACTTCACTGATGGAGAATGCTTGTTGAACTCATTCTCGGTCTTCTTCTCACTCTCCAGGACCTTATCATCAATTGAGGAATCTTGTTTTGGTGGGACTTCAACATTTTTAGATGGAAACATGATTTCCCGCTTGATAATTTCAGGGGTATATGGTGAAGGCGTGTGCCTTCGCATATGGATATTATAACCAGGTGACATTTTGGTAGACAAGGATGGCTTGGGCTTATGCTCTGGCAAACGGGATTTGGTACCTGAAGGAGACTTGTGATTGACAATTATTTTCTTCTTTTGCTCCCCTGAAACAGTTTTCTCTACAGAATTTTGCTCACTGGACGGAGGTTTGGTTGTTCTCTTTGGTATACTACGCCTTTCCTTTGCTTCAAATGCAGGTTTCCTGCCATATTTACAGAAATCATGGCAAGAACCTGTGGATGCTCTGAGATAATGGGGAACCGATTTTTGACAATTGTTTGCAGAATCTAGTTTCTCTATAGAATTTCTTCTCATACTTTCTCTAGCATAGTACGCTCCTAGGGATGCTCTACGGTGTTGGGAATAAACATTGCCTCCATTATTTGGAAAACTTGATTTTCCTGAAGAGATTTTGCCCATGTTTCTCCCGTGAAATTCAACTTTTTCTGGAGTTGCCATCGTACTGGTGCTTCCTTCAGCCATCAAAATGGAAATTGGGAAGAACTTGTAAAACCAAAATCTGAAAACAGAAGTTTTATATTCACCACAGATGACACTAATTAAACTGTCAATTTTGTTTAAGAAATCGCGTCATGTAAGAAAATATCTCTGGAAGGAACTCAATTTGGAAGTAAAATACTCCATTTCTATCATGCATTTCCTATAATTAGTTGTTCTCAATAGAAGCAATGTTACTATTGACCATAATGCACCTCAGCCCCTCCCAGGAGCCAAAGTTCAAAAGTGCAAAACTGCATTATGGAGTAACAAGGCACTCGGCTTGAAATTTGCAATTGTTACGCCTACATGGAATTTGAAGAGATGCAAAAGTGGATCCATCACGAAGATTGCTTTAGAGAATTGCTTCCACTATATGATGCCACTGAAGAATTATATAGTAAACAAAATACAAATGCCAAGCACGGCTTTACAAAGACAAATACAGGTGGAGATTAAACAACAGCATAACAAAATATGCACTGCCTTCAATTTCAAACAAATAAAATCAAACTAGTCATTCATTGCAATCGTTCATCTCAAGCAATCCTCCACCCCAACCTAAACCGTTCACGAATCTACAAAAGCAAGAAAACGAGAGCTTGAAAATGAAGTGATTGGTGAAGAAAACTGGTCATTCCCATTGTTATTCAATAGAAGTGAAAGAAATAAAACTTCAATTTAAGCTTAACAATTTGGCGACGAAAAACTAAATTCAGAAATATTAATTCATATTGCTGACATTTCGTGGTCCCTTCAAAAAACTCCGAATCTAAAAATTCTAAGCAATCACCATATGTAATCTTGCCCAAATTTCTTTATCAATTAACCATCAACTTCCAAAGGTACCTAATTTTATCAGCAAAGAAATATCATAAAAAACAAAACAAGAAAGAAAAACAGATTGATATCAAACCTTTTAATCTATTTCCCCCCCTAAATTGGGAAATCGCCAATCGAAGATGACCCCACAGAAAATCTATCAGGAGAAAATTCTGTGAAAACCAAGCAAAAATCAACCAACAGATGCAAGCACTATCAAAATCCAGTCTTGCAACAAACCCATTTCAGAGAATCCCATAACCAATAATTTTATGCAGCAGAATGAACGTCTTTTGTACCCGCGTTTAATAAGAGGAAAAACGATAGTAAAGAAATATGCGTACCTTTTCTCTTCCCTTCTTCTTCCAGACTCTTATCACCTTTATTTATACATCTGCCTTACCACAATCCGAAGGAAAAGCATTAACAAAAAACAGGATTGAATAAGGAATAATCAATAACTAATAATACTATTGCATTAAGAAAGCCGAATAATAAAAAAGAACCCACCTTTTCCATCTCTACTTTCTTTTTGTTTATCCTTTAGCTTTTATAGAGGGGGAGAGAGATCGTGCAAGCAACGCCTTGTAGTTTTTCCGTGTTCTTAGGGTTTCTACGAGGCTTTTTCCTGCGAGTTTGCGCGTTTTGTTTGTTACAGAATCTTCGTCAGGGAAGAGAGAGCAAGGGCTTACCTGCATGTGTGCGAGAGAGAGAGAGGGAGAGAGAGAGGGAGCCGTGGTGGTGAGGAGAGAAAGTAAATAATTCCTTATTTAAGAATTCGGATTCCACGTTCACGGCGTCACCTCGACGTCATAAGCGGAGTTCCCGGATAAGAAACTTTAGGAAGGTAGAGATGAGATTATTATTAAGCATAATCAAGCAAATCAGAAAAAGCTAATTAAGTTAATTTTGTATGAAGATTTTAAGTGCAAAAGGCAATGTCATTATCACCATAGGCAAGTTATTAGAAAAAAGATTATACCACTTGTACGTAAATGGTATATAAATGATTACATAAAATAATATGAAGGGAAAATAGTAAATGAAAAAATTGATTGTATTTTAAACTGATAAATGATCGAGTGCTACGTGACATTATGTAATCAAATCAAACATGAGAAATTTCTAATTAAAGGATCGTAATCGTGATTGATTGATAGATTATATTCACAGCATCAATTGATTGATTATATCCATAGCCTCGAAGATCTCTTTTGGTGTATTGCATTTTTTTCTCTCTTTTTTTTTTTTGGTTGGACGCTTAAAAATTTATTTTAATGATATTATTATTAGTTGAGTGACAAATTTGCGATAGAATTTTTTTTTATATTTCGCTATCGTTTTTAAAAAAAAAATTGCTACTTTGTACTATTTTCGTTACATGAATATCATCTTTATTTATTCTTTTATTGTAAAACTAGTTTTTACCCGTGCATTGTGTTATTTTTAAGCCAATATTAGCATTTTGAATGTTAAGATGAAATAGGAGTTTGTATTTCAAATTTTTAATCATAGAAAGATTTAATTGGTTTGATTTAATTCAACTTCAGATTTTGATTTCTTGTCGAATTGAAGAAGTTGCTGTTGTGAAATTGAAATTACCGATCTTTCACTGGCCTCTGCGGGGAGTTAAATCTGCATTGTGCGGAGTGGCACTCCTCATAAAAAGGAAAAAAAAATTGGTGAAGACTTCATATTGTGCTGAGCTGAGCTGAGCTCCGTATAATGCGGAGTTAGAACACCGCACAATGCGGAGTTGAACTACGCACTATGTGGAGCTCAGCTCAGCACGTCTCCGCACAAGTGCGGAGTGTCTCCACACAAGTACGGAGCGTCTCCACACAAGTACGGAGCTCAATTGTGCGGAGACACTCCGCACAAGTGCGGAGCAACTCGCATAATATGGAATACGTGGAGCAAATCAGTTTTTTTTTTACGTGCTAACACTAATTTATTTCAACCTAATAAAAAAAATATAAAATTAAATTATTAATAAGTGAAATTGTATATAGTTTGTGTAAAATCTAAATAAATAGCATTTTTGGCAAAAAAAAAAAAAAAAAAAAAAGAAATGAAAAGGCGCGGGTGCGGAGACACGGAATAAATTTTTGATTTTCATATATGTATGAAGTTAATGAAAAAAACGGCCCGAGTGCGAAGACAGTAAATAAATTTTGATTTTACGTATATATGGAATAAAGTAAAAAAATTTTAAAAATAAAAATTGCAAAAAAGAAATGTGCTCCAAAAAATACTGAGCAACTACAATGCTCCGCATTATGCGGAGCAAAACTGATTTGCTCCGCATTATGCGGACCAAATCGTTCTTTTTTTTTATTCTTCAGTTTTTTTTTTTTACATTTTTTTGTTTATGTGCTAACACTAAATATAAATATAAATATAAATAAGTGGAATTTTTACGTGTAAAATATAAATAAGTAGAATTTTTGGCAAAAAAAAGGAAATACAAAAAGGCGCGGGTGCTGAAAGATTGAAGGAGAAACTTAAAAAAAAAAAATTATGTACAGCGTGCTCAACAGTACGGAGCAACTCCGCATAATATGGAATACGTGGAGCAAATCCGTTTTTTTTTTTTTTACGTGCTAACACTAATTCATTTCAGCCTAATAAAAAATATATAAAATTAAATTATTAATAAGTGAAATTGTATATAGTTTGTGTAAAATCTAAATAAATAGTATTTTTGGCAAAAAAAAAATAAGCAATGAAAAATAAAGGCGCGGGTGCGGAGACACGGAATAAATTTTTGATTTTTATATATGTATGAAGTTAATGGAAAAAAAGGCCCGGGTGCGAAGACAGTGAATAAATTTTGATTTTACGTATATATGGAATAAAGTAAGAAATTTTAAAAAATAAAAATTGCAAAAAAAAAGGTGCTCCAAAAAATGCGGAGCAACTATAATGCTCCGCACAAATGTGGAGCGTGTTGCTCCGCATTATGCGGACCAAATCGTTTTTACGTGTAAAATATAAATAAGTAGAATTTTTGGCAAAAAAAAAAAAAAAAAGAAATACAAAAAGGCGCAGGTGCGGAGAGATTGAAGGATAAACTTAAAAAAAAAAAAAAATTAAGTACAGTCACTCAGCACAGCGGAGTACTCACAGCGTTAGTGCGGAATGAAAATATAAATAACAAACGAAGAAGCAAGAGGAAACAATTAAGAACATAATTTACAAATGAAGGAGAAAAAAGAAATTATGAGCTCCGCATTATGCGGACCAAATCGTTTTTTTTTTTTTTTTATTCTTCAGTTTTTTTTTTACATTTTTTTGTTTACGTGCTAACACTAAATATAAATATAAATAAGTGGAATTTTTATGTGTAGAATATAAATAAGTAGAATTTTTTGGCAAAAAAAAAGGAAATACAAAAAGGCACAGGTGCGGAGAGATTGAAGGAGAAACTTTAAAAAAAAATTATGTACAGTCACTCAGCATAACAAATGAAGAAGTAAGAGGAAACAATTAAGAACATAATTTACAAATGAAGGAGAAAAAAAATTATGAGCTCCGCTTAATACGGAGTTTTTTTTTTTTTTAGTTTCTGCCTTTGCATTATGCTGAGATTGCTCCGCATTTATGAAGCTAATGAGAAAAAAGGCCCGAGTGCAAAGATAGTGAATAAATTTTGATTTTACATATATATGGAATAAAGTAAGAAATTTTAAAAAATAAAAATTGCAAAAAAAAAAAAAATGTGCTCCAAAAAATGCGGAGCAACTACAATGCTCCGCACAAATGTGGAGCATGTTGCTCCGCATTATGCGGACCAAATATAGTAGGGAGTAGGGAAAAACAAATCAATTAGTTATTATACAAATTAATTACATACTTTGTTTGTTTTTTTTCCCTTCTCTAAAGTCAACAATTGTAAGCGTTTATAAAGCAGAAGTCTTTTATTTACCCTTTTTTTTAACCTTTTGCATATAGTAGGGATAACAGTAAATAATGGGGGATAAGTGGGGATAAAATGGGAATGGAAAATGCTTCAGAAATGAATAGTAACCTGCGGATTGCCTCTTTTATATTAGTAGGGATACTTCTCAAAACAAGATAAATAACACCATGTCATCTAGAATTGTGTGCCCTGTTGCTATATGAATATTTGTACAATTGTGGTTGACAAAATTGATATTGTCAAAATTTGGACCATTAATTTAAAAAATAATTTTTTAAATGGATGAATGTTATGATGCCATGTGAATGGTCATTTGATGATGCCATGTGAATCGCTAAAACCTTCCGCTTTAATTTATTTACTTTATTGATTTTGATATTTTAGAATTGGATTTCAAGTTAGCAACTTCTGTTTTTTCCTCTTTCTCTTCGTTTTGAATCGAAAATAAAAGAATTGAGTAAATCAAAAATTCAAATGAGGTTCGTGGCCAAGGGGGAAAATGCGCAAGTAACGGTCGTTTTGGAATTAATAAATAAATAAATTATGGTGCACATAGTTCTAGGAAATTAAAGAGCTGATCTTGTGGGAATCATGACTTATTAGTATAGGCATTGTTGAGGGCGTATATCTAAAAGTTGGTTTTGCTCATTTTTGCTTTTATTCCCGTCTAAAGTATATTCCGTGTGATCGTGGGTCAATGTTATTTTTCAACGAATTAAAATATATCACAAATTTATAGAAGAATGTGACAATTACTTTAATACTATATAGATATAAACAAATAGAGGGAAGCATTTATTCTGGTTTACAATACTAAGCACCAAAAGATGACAAAATTTTAAACTTGCATAAGAAGAAATCAACGAAGGCATATAAAATGGATATTCAACCGAGTTTGTGCAGGCCATGATGCAGTACAATCATGCCCAACAAATATTCTTGCTAGAATTACCATTATACACAGAGAATAACAATGATTGGTAAATGGAGCCAATTTTAAAAAACACAACCACCCTAACAGAGAGGGCACGAGACATGGGGGAGTTCTTACAAGTGGTATAGCAGCAAAACCAGGACATTATGATGTGGTTCACAACTTAAAAGAACTGCACGTTTTGGTGGTGCAACAGTGAATTCATAGGTAACCGGGAAAATGAAAAGTCACGGCACTTCAAGTGATTATCTCCCTCACAAGCCAATCCAAACTTGGATATGCGAAGTACAGAATGAGAAAAGATGGGAGAGCAAAGAGAACTGTGATGAGTATGTATAGGGCCAAGATGGCTGCACTTGCAGGTATTGCGTATAAAATGATGATAAGAAAAATGAGGACCAGGGGAAACTTGGCTGTCAAGTGAACAAAGAAAACTAGGGACTTTCTGAGGGATGAATGCAGTCTATCAAAAGCAAGAGAACCATTGAATTGATGACCATCGTGACTTGATCCGGATCCCGAATGCTCAGAATGATGAATATACTGTCCCCTCCGGTGGTCGGAGCTCCCTGTATGGCTTCCAGGTGCTTTCGTGCTAGATGACCAAACGGACTGATGATCCCCACATGTGGAAGAGTGAGATTTTACTCTGTCGCCATTCATGCTCTCGAGCATCCAGAGAAGAAAGAAGTTTTTACGAGGAAATTTGAGGTTTCCCCTATAAACCAGACGGAGTGATAAGAGATTGCACCAGGGGCAAGATATAAAGAGCGGAAGCTGGACAGGTAAAGTAGGAAATTTCACAACAGCCCATTGTAGTCCCAGGATGCAGTTTTTACATAATGTATGACCACACCATAAGACATAGGGTATGTTTTCGACAAGGTTAAAGGATTCCCAGCATATTGGGCATTCCAGTCCCTCCTCTCTGCTGCTGATGGACGAAACTCCATCATCTGAGCAATCCATTGCATCCTGTGTTGGCTTCAGAACATCGTGCTTCAGGCCCATACTTCCGGCTATACAATTGGATGCAAAATTCCACATGCTGTGGCTAGCTGGAGCCACTACAGAATGAACATTTCAAGTTTACACGGTAGACAAAACCAGCACCTGAGGTCCAACCAGGAATGGATTTAAAAGTTGTCATTGAAAGATGAATCTATAAAATATTGACGACAGATTCATTTGATTGAAACATTGTTCTTAACAGCTTTTCTTTTAATTTCTTTGGAGGATAAAAATTCAAGCGGTAAATTAATAATACGACTTTGAAGCATAGATTTAACTTTTAGAGCAAAGTATATACATGATAATGGAGTAAGTCAGAATGCTTCCAACCAAAATGAATGACTTTGATTTCATTAATGATAGTGTAGTTTCTGATGCTCTACTTGAAAGAAGGCAGCATGAGAAAAATGGCAGCTCATGGACAATCGTCACAATCACACCAATTAGGTTAGAGTTTCCCCCACATAAGTTCCCAGTCATTTATGAAACAAATTCCCTAAAATTGAACTTATTTAAAATAATCCTGAACAAATTTGGATCTTGTAGGGAATTTGGTTGATAATCAGAATCAAAGTTAAATTTGAAGGGCCATTATATCCAAAATATTTAAATAAGAGTAATGGAGATTGAACTTGCCAAAAGAAATGAAGGTGAATGGAGATTGACAAGAATCTTCATATAAAGAATTAAAAAGACCGGAGAATCAAAAGCTTGAACACCTTGAAGAAATGTTGTCCTGAAAGCTTTATTTGCCACCTCTCACCTTTTAAGGTAGCTTATAGGATATCGCTGACAAATAGCTTAATGAGTTTGTGCCAAGCAAATAAGAAAAAATTCATTGAAGAACGAAGAATATATACGAAACTACATTTCAGGGTTTGAAGCAGTTGGAAGATCAAAATCTCAATGAATACATGTTGCAGTTGTGTCAATCTTCCATAAAATACATCTATTTATAGATGTAATTCCACCAATACACGAAAGGATGTTCCCCCATGAAGAAAGGCATTGTTTCACATTAAGAAATTCAGAACATTGAGTTCCCCGCAAGTTACAGGAGATTCCCGCTCGAGCAGACAGAAGCAGAATTCCTACTTTTGTTCTCCCCTTGAGCAGAGCTTCTGTCGGCTCCATGCAGTCAGAGGCAGGACATGTCCTGCCTAATGTTTTAACGGCAACGGAATGCCAAGAACATATGGAAAAAAGAAGGCGTTGAAGGACAAATCTCAAGCCTAATTCAGTCAAATGAACTAACTTAATTAGATTGGCTCAAGACATCTCACGTGACTTACCTTTCATTAATTTTAGCATCAGTTGACCCCAAACCTTCTCAATTACCAGAAAAACTCTATCAGTCACTTATAATAGTTTTCTTGATCATAGCAATGCATCTGTTCCTATAATATTAATTCTTTGGTCATCATTTACCCACTATATACCCTCCAAATTAGGAACTTTCAATAAACTACACTCCAAAATCGATTACTACAATAAATGCTATTACTGCAACAAAGAATACAAATAAACATCCAAAAACTCAAATTTACGGCTAAAAGAGAAAAAAACTACGAGAAACAAATTAACAACCTATCAACCCCTAAGTCATGACGGATTTACGATTAATATCAAAACAAATACTGGAATTGATAAGCTGTTGTTCTTACCGATTGATAGGGGCCAGATCGGAGGAAGCCGGAGAGAGAAGGGAGGGGGAAGATACGAAAGGATGAAAATGGCCCTGCTATTTCTTTCAATCTCTCCAATCTCTGCCAGTCGTCGTGCTCCTGTGTGGCCGATCTTTAACTTAGACCCAACTGTTACTTTGCACGGGCGTCTGATCCGGTTGAATGAAATTCCCATTGTATCCCTCGACAATATAGAGCATCTCCAACATACCTTTTAAACATGAGATAAAGAGTCGACATTTAAAATCATGTTCTAAAAGACCCTTTAAATTAACATTTTAATCTAGAGAGTAAGCCAAACCCACTCTCTGTAATTAAATGCATTCAAAGTGTTTCAATTTTCAATGTAGAAAAACAATAAAATAATTTAAAGAAAAATTAGTTAAAATAAAAGATAAAGAAAAATAATAAATATTTTTTGAGAGTATTAAAATTAAGTGTTAAATATAAAGAGTTTATTGAAATATTTCAAAATTTTAACTCTTTAAATTTATAGATGTTCTTCAAGTGATAGAATATGCTCTTTAAAAATAGATAGTCTCTTGAAAATACTCTTACAAAGTTTCGTTAACCTGGGTTCGAATTTTGGATGAAATATAAAATAATAAAAAAATAAAATTAGAGGGGCAAATTTTACTGAGAGTCGCAGACTTTTCATAAGTGTAGCATTCATATCCATAGAGATGACAAAAAAATTCGTTCAACTCAATACCCGTGAGGTTCCGTTTCAAATGCGGCGAGGATTACTCACCTAACCGGATAAACGGAGGTAGGCAGGTACGGGAATAGTTCTCGCCCCTTTACCCGTCCCGTTTAAAATTAATTTTAAATTTAAATTTTTTATCAAAAAAAATAAAAAATTTATCATCATTTTTAAAAAGAACGTTATTAACAAATTGAAAAAAAAATAATAATAATATTTACTAACTAAAGACATAAAAATAATAAGGAAGGGAAAATGTGACAAAAAATCCAACGAGAAGGGGTGAGAATGAATGACCGACTCGTTCTATACTCGTCTAGTGCCATCCCTACATATTCATGAACAATCATTCGCTTTATGACACATATATTTGAATGTCTGGGGTGGATTTGAAGTGAGGGGATAGATTTTTCACACAGAGAAAAGTTGAAATCACTGTTTAATTTATTTTGGAATAAAGAAAAAAAAAATTGGATAATTTTGTCATATCAGTCGACATTACGTAAGTTTTTCCATTCAAGTCAAAGTAAATACGCTTGTCGTTGCATGATGTGGACATATTCGGATGGTTATAATAAATGAATGAACGTTCCCAAGATGCTTTGCTTCGTTTTGTGCACATTTCAAATAAACAAAAGTTAAAAGACTGTTATTGCATGAAGACAAAATCGAGTGCCAACTCAACTTACAAAGCCCAATAAATTTGAAGCACATTTAGCGGTGGCAAAAAAGCTCGAAGGCTCGGACGGCCCGGGCTCGGCTCGGAAAAAGCCCGAGCCGGGCCCGGCTCGGGCTCGGTGGAACCGAGCCCAGGCTCGGGCCGAGCCCCACGTTGGGGAGTCGGCTCGAGCCCGGGCCGGCCCGTGGCCCGGGCGAGCCTCCATTAGAAAAAAAAAAAAAAAAAAAATATTTTTTTTGAAGCGAAGTGTTGAGCGGCAAACGACGGCGTGGCTGCCGCTACGGCAGACTTCTTTGCAAGGCGAGCGGTCGCTGCTGCCTTACTGTTGCTGCGGCGACAAGGCCCGACTGGGCGACTGTCTTGCTCGCGGCAGTACAAACGACGGCGGCACTCTTTGCTCTTTCACCACGCAACAGTGCCGTCGCAAGCTTCGCTGCAGGCAGCAAGCAAGCTGCCTGCAAAGGCAGAAAAAAAAAAAAAAAAAAATCCGAGCCGGCTCGGCCCGGGCTCGGCTCGGCCCGCTAAGGCTCGGACCAAAAGCTCAGGCCAAACCTCATTTTTTTTGGCCGGGCCCGGCTCGGCTCGGCTCGGGCCGAAAAAAGCTCGGTCCAAAAAAGCTCGGGCTCGGCCCGAGCTTTTTTTTTCCGGCTTGGGCTCGGCTCGGCTCGTTGCCACCGCTAAGCACATTACACACTTGGTGATGATTCTTGGGCCGCAATTACAGCCACATATAAGGCTTGTAGGTCACAAGGTAAGTGGGCTTGTATATCGACCTTAATGAAGTGCTGAAGAGAGAGCTTCTTTGGCCAAATGAGCATATAAAAGTGAAAATTTGATGAATTAATAGGCACCTCAATCGTCTAGAGCGTTCACGCACATTTCACTGCAAAACATAATTAGTAACGAAATTGATAATTTTATTAATAAAAATAATATTATTCATAGTCAACTACTATAATAATCATTCTATGTGACAATTTGTTGTATATAAAATGTAACCAAATTATACTGGATACAATTTACAAACCAACTAACTTGTCAAACATGAATAAAGCCAATCAGAATGGCTTTTTTTAGAGGAAAGCCATTTGTACAGAAAACCTCTTCATAGAGGTCTTACAGGCTCTCACATGAGGTGGATCCCGATGTGGGATCCACCTGATTAGAAATTGATTCAAAAATTTTTCTGCCCTCCCTTGTGTGTAATCTGTAGAACTTTTGTGAAGCTACACTTCTATCAGTGTAGCTCGGTTCTTTTTTTTTTATTGGTTGGAGTTCTATGATTTTTTTGGCAATAACTTCGCCAATTATGCAGTTTGTGTTGGGAATTTACTTAACATGCACAGCGAAAATAAAACAATTTTCAATTCCCAAACGAGGATCTGCAATGTGTTTAGATGGAAACTGTGATGAGAATAATACATTTGATGAATTCCACAAACTCTTTTGTTTTTTCTTGAACTCCAATGATCACGATCTGCAATCCGAGCTGTCCAATTGTCCAGCCTCCAATGGTGATCCACACAGAGAACAAGAATGACGGCTAGGGTTTTCTTTTCTTGTGCTAGCAAGAATAATGAAAATTCCATATTGTTTTCAAACCCTAATAGTCTATTAATATAAATCCAAATGGATTCGACCCATCTGTTAAACTTAACCCGGTCCAATATTTAATTAATCAAATTAATTAAATCTGGTCCATGAATTAATTAATCCAATTAATTAATTTGGGCCTATTAATAAATAACCCAATCAATTAATTATCCAACACTTGTTAATTAATTAATTGATAAATCTCATTCTTTTGATTCTCTTTTGTGTGTGACCCATTAGGTTGCCAATCACGATACCTAACGACGTGAATTATTATTTTGATATAATCAAAATCGATAAATTAAAACGCCCATTTTAATTTATCACTAATTCACTTTCGTTGTCCCAAATTGACATCTAGCAATGTGTCGGGCAATACATGTGACGAGAAATATCACATAGTATGACAAAACCAAACTTGTTCGTTTACCGTGAAACTATAATCATTTCGTCAATATGATCCAATCAATTGTGAGATATGGATATGTGTCGATCTCAACTATCGATCATATCTTTTATCTCACTGTTAAGTCAATGCACGTCGAAAACTTTTTTCCGACTTATGAGTTCACCTTGGCCAAGGATTTCATTATCAACTTAACTGGATAAAATGTAGATCATAATCTCTTACTATCTAAGAGTGATGAATCCTCTATTGGTCATTCACAACCTTCATATGATTCTTGACATACTCGAACGATGTTGTATTAGCGACCCTTGGCAGAGCAACATTCAACACCACCAAAGTATGACTGTCCTCATATAAGGTACCATGATGACCTCAAGTCAAAGGACCAATTCCACTACCGAACGTTAGAGATTAACCACTAACACTCAGATAGTTATCCATGTGGAATCTCTCAGCAGGTCTTCAATGTTTTATTTTATAACAAAATATCCACGTGTTCATTCAAGTGTCACCACATTTTAGCTTATGAGATCAGCTACTTACTTCACAAGTAAGAATGCCACACGCGGTAGTCTATCCGTAATAACGATATCTGTATCTTGTTATTACCTCGACCACGGACGATTTAAGATTCAGTCATATGTAATTTGTATTTCACAATCACAACTCCTTGTGATTAACAAATCACTAAAACTTGAATTTACGGATTCTATTATTTAATTTATTAGAATATTAATTCAATTAAATAATAGATATTGCCATACATATGCATTGATTATATATATATTCAAAGTATTTATGTCCAAAGTTGATTGGACTTAGGGCATAACACTTACAGTTTGTACTAGAACGACGGTCCAGAAGCAGTACGAGAAGATGAGTTGGGGGAGATGATTGATTAAAAAAGTTGATTATGTTTTAAACTGTGCAATAATAAAGTTTCATGTGACATTATATAGATAATAATATAAACTTTGATGTATATGTAGTAATGTCATACCTTCTTATCGAGCATCAACTCAGAAATAACATAAAATATATACACATAAGGGACTGATTTCCACATGCATAAAAAGGCCAATATCAAGAACAGATTTTCATAAGCAGAAAATGGTCTTAGTATTCATTTATTAAGAGTCAAATATCAATTAATGTCAGGTTATACATTTGAAGAGAGAGCTCTCATAAGTCTGCCTACAGAAACACTACTTTCACAATTAAACTTCTGGTTTCTACCGTTCTTGTTCACTCTCCTGGCAAGTTTTCCTGTCAAGCCCAGATAATACTGCTGTGTCTCGGCATCTGATTTGCCATTGGGGTTGAGTAGGCCCAGAGCATGAGGAGTTTTCTCATAAATGATGGCGGCATCCAAGGAGTGTTTTCATAGAGACAGAGACGACAAGGGTAGATATTTTGGCAGTAGACGACAGTGATGACTAGTACCGCCATTTCTGATTCAAGTACTCCGTCTTGATCGTACCATTAAAGGCAATTGATACCAGAATTATCTGGAAAGAAAATGGAACAGAAACTTCAATTGAAAGAGGACGCTTACTCGCATATCAGAGAGCTTCGTCAGAAATAGCAGAATCCAGTTACAATAAATAGAATTTAAGCTTCCTTAGAACATCAAAATGCTGGCATATCATAGCCCTTAACAACCTCCATTATTGAAGCACCAATTTGCAACCGCGAGTTTTCATCTTGTCTATGCTTAATGCTGTTTATTTGGTATAATCCACTTCCCTTGTATGCCCCATTCATCCGAGAACTGACAATCATCCCTTTTACTGCCAAATTAGTATGGCCATTTTTTTTTAACGGTGGACCTTATGCTCGAACTCGGTAAAGAGTGTTTTGTGGCAGAAAAGGAAATGGTGACAAGCTGACAGAATTGGATCTAAGCATTCACGTCTGTACGTTTTGTCTTCAGCAACTACTTTTTCCATCTTACCCTGCTTCTTCAACGAGGTGGCTGTCTTTGTCGCGACAAAAGAACCATATTTGAACTCCAGTATTTTAAAAGCTCTTGAGATTAGAAAATTTTAACTCTGAATGACTATCACTTGGCCTCAAAATTGGCCATTGACGTTCATCGTGATTTTGGCTTTCGGATTTCTAGGAGACGAGTATTGAAATCTTAGCCAGTGCATTTGCAAAATGGATTCTTTTTAGCTGTCATTCCATTGAATCTCTTAGAAAATCATTATTTCTTTGATCCCTTCGTCAGATTTGTAACATACCCAAGGATTATTAAGGAAGCCAAGTTCTATATTTTCATCATGCCCATCCCATGTGAGTGTTATGTATTCCTTTATGTGTAAAAATTATGTACATCTATCCTTTTCATCAGATTTATAGGGGAACGACTTGATTGTTTCAGCTCGTAAGAGACGTGGTTTGTATTACTTGAAAGCTAAACCTTTGTTGGGTCTAACTGCTTCTGCTATATGTGAAATTTTTACTTTTACAGAATTATGGCACGAAAGACTTGGTCATATTGGTAAAAAGAGTGAATTTTCTGAAATCAAAAGATGTTTTTGAAAAATTAAACATTGGTAATTTTGGTTCTTGTGAACAATGTATTATAGGAAAATAAGTTAAACTTCTTTTTCCTATTGGCTTCAAATATTACCTATTAATAATTGATGATTTCTTAAGAAAAATTTGGATTTTTTAAGGATCGGAAAACCCAGGTTGAAAATCATATTGATCTTAAAATAAAAATCTTGAGAACAGATAATGAATTGAAATTCTATAATTATGAATTCAACAATTTTTGCAAAGAGCATGGAATTTTGAGATATAGAAATGTCACCTATACACCACAACAAAATGGTATGGCTGAAAGAATGAACAGAACTTTGTTAAATAAAGTTAGATGTATGCTTTTGAGTTTTGGTTTGCCAAAAATGTTTTGGGGTGAAGCAGTTAAGACTGCAGCCTATTTGATTAATAGGAGTCCTACAAGTGCTTTGGATTTTGCTGTTCCTGAAGTTGTCTGGTCTAATAGCTCTATGAATTATTCTTACTTGAAATTTTTTCGTTGTGCTGCTTATGCTCATCAAAACATTAGAAAGTTAGAACCTAGATCCCTTAAATGTGTTTTTTGGGGTATGATGAACATGTTAAAGGGTACAAACTGTGGGTTAAATCTGAAAAGGGTTACAAAGTTATAATTAGAAAGGATGTCATTTTTAATGAATCTTTGATGCCTTGCTTTGAAGGAAAAAAGAATGTTTTAACTGAAAAAGATGTTCAAATTGAAGTAGAGTCCTCTAGTAATCACCAGAATATTTCTGAGTCTATTGTTGAGAATATTGAACACGAAGAAAATGACATTTTGCCTGAAACTGAAACTGAACAAGTTGATCAATCTGATCCTACATCTCTACCCCTTGATGAGTATGTGGCATTGATGGGATGACGATGTAGTTTTGTTGTGTGATACTTGTGATGCAGAGCATCACATTTATTGCTTGAATCCTTCTCTTGCCACGATTCCTGAAGGAAAGTGGTATTGTTCGAGTTGCATAGCTAGTAATGATGTTGCTCCAACATTTTCTGAAAGGTTGGTAGTCAGCCAACAGCAAAGAAGCAATAAGATAGAGCCAATGCAAATTCTATTCAATGGAATTGCACCTCTGGCAGCTTCGATGGAGGAGGAAGAATACTGGATGTTATGTCCACACGAGGTTTAGTCTAATATGTCACTATATTTTTCTACGAGCTCACAGAGTTGCACATGCACTTCATTTTCATCGAGTTACTCCTTGAATCTTGAGGTTTATAATGTGTTTCCTTGACCAAAATGCACTAACTGGGACTTTTATTTTGCATGAAGAAAACTTTACTGCTTAAGTTCTTTTGTGACAAGATGTTGACTTCCAATTTTTGTAAACCATCACTTTAAGGAGTGTGAAAGCTCTTGTCCCCGAGTGCGAGGAGAAATGCGTTCTCTCTCTAAGAAATTGGAAGACTTGAAGCGCAAAGAAAATGACCTTGCCATGCAAGGTTGGTGTCTTGAAATGTATGCGAAGCAATTGGAAGAATATTGCCTTCCCAACGATCCCTCATTGACTATGGATGCAAGTGAATTGGTATCCAATCAGGAGGTATTGAAATCAGTGAGGAATGAAATTCAGATTCTCAAAAACTCAATTACCAATTCAGAAACTGAGCTAAAGATGCGGTCGGCTGAGTTTTTGGGTGTTGATTCTGCTCAGAGATTGTACTGGATTATGGAATTGGTTGAACGTCCTCAGATAATTGTCGCTGAAGGGAATTCTCAGGATTACCAACCAAGATGCTCGTGGAAGAATTCTGTATCGATTGGCAACAAAGATCTATCTAGTGCTGGAGGTTCAGAAGCTAGATGTCCTATGTATGAAGATAGGTATAGAAATGCTGCTCTCGCCTCTTGGGTATGTTACCAATAAGATGCAGAGATCAAAAGAATGATTGTTTTACTGAAGGATAGTAATCTAATTGATCGACAGTTGAAGGAGTCTATTTCGCAATGTCACAGGCTAGAATTTCGAGACCCTCATAAATCAGAGAGCCAAAATGAAAATGAACTTCAATTGCCATTTTTGAAGCCAAGTGATAATTTTTCAAATTCAGATTGTCTAATTACAAAAGCCTTCAAACTATTGGTGTCAAAATATGGCGCTTTTCAGAAGACGGAGATGATTGACTCTCTGAAGAATTGAGGTAAGATGGAGAAAGTAGTTGTTGAATGCAAAATGTACAGATGTACATGCTTAGAGCCTATCCCACCAACTGCTGACCATTGTCTTATCTGCCATAAGACCTCCTTCAACAAGATAGAACTTAAAGAGCATAATCAAAAATGTGTTGTGCCGGCATCTTCATCGAAGCCAGCGGTTTGTAAAGCGTCTCATGTTCTAAAGCAACTTAAAATCAATCTACTGGATATGTATGCTGCTCTCCCTGAAGAAGCTCTTAGATCATCAAAAGCATGCTTTGACAGGAGATGTTCCTGGCGTGCTGTTGGGAGGAGATCAACAGATTAGCTCAAGATCAAACAAATAAATGGAAACCAAAAATAACAACAATCAGAAAACTGAAAGCCTAAAACATTAAACAGCAAACTTAAACAAGAAATCAACACAAGAAATTACTGAAAACCGAAGTACAGGAACTTATCTTCGCATAAATGCCCACGGGTTCAAGATTCATAGAACCCTTTGCTTAATCACTCAAGAATGAACACCACAATGTTCGAATCAAACCCCAAGGTAAAGATTATACTGATCGACACTCAGACAAACCCTAAATATATCACAAAAGGAACTCTCTTCTCAGACAACTCGATCCACTCAAGAATCAGTATTCAATACACGTAAATCACTCAAGATTACAAGCTATTGAATGAAAACAAGAAATCAAATGAGGTTATTTGATTTCATCAGTGAGAAACGGAGAGAACACGAAGAACGGCGCAGAGAGAGTGAAAGATAATAGAAGAATCTCGAAGATCAGATTAATTACTCAAACCCTAGAATTTGCTTTTAAATGAGTCACCTAACAGTTGCCAATCCAACGGAGTTGGAGGCAACACGTGGCTACATCACAGGCGTCCAATTCATCAGGTAAGTGAGAAACACGATTTCAGCCTTCTTCTTCACGCTTTCTGCTCCATTTAGAAAACACGGGCTGGGCTTAATGATATAAACCAGCTGGGCCTGATTCATCAGGCCCAAAGGGCAATTGCATCATCGTGCCAATTTTTCTCCACACGTGCCTTTGTAAAATGTGCGAGCACCATATATGAGGTCAGTCGTGTTTGAATAATTGTTTCATGAGAAAATATTTTTCTTGTTGACAAATAACATATGAAAATTTTATTACACGACAACATTATTAGTGTGGAAATTTCATCCTCTTTCAGTTGAAGTATCTGTCCACTTTTCTTTCCAGATGGTTCTGGTATCAATTGCTCTTGAAGATATGATTAAGAGCATGTTTGGTAGAGATTAAAATCGGATTAAAATTGAAGAACTAGCCTTTATTGTTGACTTTTATTAGACGAGTGGAGTCCAATAACGGCTATATTTTCAATTTTAATTGGATTTTAATCGGTACCAAACGGGCCCTAAGTCTGCGTACTTGAATCAGAAATGATGGTTCTGGTCATCACTTTCAGCTGCGGCAAAGATTTCTACCTTGTCATCTCTATCTCTGCGAATACGCTCCTTGGATGCCCCATCATTTATGAGAAAATTCCTTCTGTTTCGGCACCACTCAAGCCCAAAGGCAAACCAAATGGCAAGAAAAGGCTGAATGATCCGGGTTCAACTTCAACTTCAATAGGAAAACTAGCCAGGAGAGTGAACAGGAAAAGGAAGGAACCAGAAGTTTAATACTGAAATTTGTGTCTTCAACTTCATCGAATGTATAACCTGACATGAATTTGTTAGTTGACTATTTTAATAAATGAAGAGACACAATTCCTGCCCATGGAAATCACTTTCTTGATTTTTTCCTTTTTCCTTAATATGGAAATCAATCCCTTTTTATGTGTGTATTTTATGCAATTTCTAAGTTGATGATGTGCAAACAAGAATCAGAATACATTTCAGCCTTGATATAGAATCTTCTTTAGCTTAAATTCGCAAGTTGTAACACTTGAATCAAGTACAATATTGGACATGCGTCGAGCTTAATAACTGATATTTCAAGACTTGATGCTCATCAAGAGAGCGGTCAAATCAGCTGAATTTGGTTAAAAATCTTTCAATAATTACAATGATTGGATAATGATCTTAAAAATGTGATGGCCTCGTAAAGAAAGCTATTGAATAAACATCCAAGGTACACCTAGAAGAAAATATGAAGAGAATGCAAATAAATAAAGTTCTTCATTGCCACTTATGACGGAAAATAGTTCAAGATTTCCATTACGTGTACACAAAACAGTACCACCTAGGCAGAAATGGCATTCTTTGAAATGAAGTCGAAAGATATTCCATTCTCTTGCATACGTTCTTGGAGATCCGTTGGGCCAAATATAATCCCCGGTGTGAGAACTCCTCCCTTTGGCATGTTATCACGGGATTTCAAAAGGATAAGAGCACATTGCAGTAGCATTATTGGAGTGGCAAGATATCCAATCTCAGGTCCCGTTACTCTTGTTATCACTTCAACATCTGGTTTCTTCTCTCCACTGGATGCTAGATTACCATCGCTAAATCCGTGCCCAACAAACCACATCTTAAAGGAAGCACTTGACACTTCGTCCTCAGTAGGTCCTTTCTTCCTGAACCAGCCTAGGCTGAAAAATGATGGAAATTTTAAGAGAAGCCGTCTCCCAAGAGAAATTTTACCAAAGAGCCCAATAAACATCCCGACTGCAATGAAACGGAATATTCCCAACAGAGATTTTGATCCTAACTTTACTCCAAAGTGAGCTGGCTTCACAGATGACCAGAAAGCTTTCCTCTTTTCAATATGTTCCACACTTTCGTTAATACCAGGTAAACCACGGGGATTTTCTGTTAGAGTTGCTAAAGTTCTTCGCACAACAATGGAATCCGCTGATGGTAGCTTGACAGCCCAAATTCCAAGCTCCTTCTGGTGTTCAATGATAGGTCCCTTTTTCGGCGCAGGACCAGGAATCTAAAATAAACATGTAAATTTGACAAGCCTAGTTTCCCAAAAGCACGCGAATGAGACACAACATTTGAATTTTTGACAGTTAACATTAAGGTTTCTAGTCTTGATATGCAACTTGTGTAACATGTTTATAAAAAATGTGATTTCCCATACCACAATGATAAATATCTCACTTGGTACTCATCCCACTTTCTTGTAATAAACACAGTTGAAACTCCTTACTCAAGTTCAACTCCAGCAACCTCACATTATGGTGTTCCTGTTGTTAGTGCCTATAATATAAATATCATACTGCTAATGAATGACATCGCCAAATGCCCATATCAGGCGTCTTGGTAAATTCTTATCAGTGTATTATAGTGTTCTGCAAAGATTTTTCAACAATATTAGAAAATTCTTCCAAAAAACATACCGAAGTCAGATATAGCATTATTGAGAAAATACAGTAAACACATTGCTGTATGTCAAAAACAAAAGGCAACCTGAAAAACTTGCCACTATGCGTTTACAATGTTGGTTAGTGAAAACTGGTTAATGGGTTTGATTCTTTCCGCAGCATGTTTGGCTTTTAAGCACGGTCAAACATACAGAAGAGACTTGTTCTCAAACAATCTATTTGGCGATTTAAAATTGCTATTATGTGATTTAGCAGAATGATATTAACTCACAAATAGTAATTTAACTTTTTGAAAACTGAAATAGATTCACTCCAGGACCTCAAACAAATAACATCAAACACATTCAAATAAGTAAAGCAAGCTAAGAAAACAAAACAAATAGCATAGATAAAACAACTTTTAAATTTCAATGGAAGAATCATACCATGGGCCTGGCTCTCCGGGGCCTGGACCGCCTCAATTCCATCAATTTATCAGCATTAGCCACCCCAAGAACCGCCGATTCATAGGTCCCAATATTGCCTACCACTTTTTTATCCGATTCCAAGCTCAAGTACGCCTCGACCATGTTCGGTACTGAAGGTGGAGCCCACTGCCGGGTATGGAACATCAGCCCCATCTCCGCCGGAACGGAATCAAACCCACAAGCCGAAATTACCAAAGAACCCTTCTCCACTGCCTTCTTATGGTACATCGCTTCCATTTTCTCCATAAACTCCGGCTCCCCACAAATATCCAAGTAGTCACAACCCGACTCCACGCAGGCCGCCACCACGGGTTCTCCGTAGAGGCGGAACGGGCCGACGCAATTGAGAATAAGTTTCGCATGCCCTGCAAGGCGGGTAAGCGAATTGGTATCAGTAGTGTCGGCAATAAGGAGGGGAATTTGGGGCGGAATGTTAGGATGGGCGGCCCATTTCAGGGCTTGAGCCAATCTTGACGAGCTTCGGCCTGCCAAAGCTAGGGACTTGAGAGGGGAGTTTGGGGTGTTAAGGAACTTGAGGGCTTCCCGAATAACGTACTTTCCGGTGAAACCAGAGGCTCCCAGGATCACAACGTCGTAGATTCTTGGGGAATTGGAACTGATTTCCGCCATTTTTTCGATTGGGTTTTAGCAGACAGTGACTATAGAGTTTTCTGGTTTATGGGTTTTAAAGAATGAGAAGTGGTAGAAATGCGTGTCGATTTTGATGACGATGGTGAAAAGATCCTGGAATTCAGTGCAGCTCCATTTGCATTGGAACCTAGCTTCGTAAATTCCGTAGTTATAATTTAAGATTAAAAATAAAAAGTCCAATACAGAAGGTTCCATGGTGTAGTGGTTAGCACTCTGGACTTTGAATCCAGCGACCTGGGTTCGACTCCCGGTGGGACCTCTTTCCTTTCCTATACAATCTTTTACTGGTTTTATTTAAAATTTGGAAATAAATCAGAATGAGCATACATACAGGATATAGATGTGTACAATGTAAAAATGGACGAAGAACCAACAAGTAATGTTTACACATTTGCTGTCTTTTATGATGGTTGTTTATGTTAAGGGAGAAAAAAACAGTGTCAAGCAGAATCTTCGCCGATGCCAACTCTACAGCTATGTATTCGACCTCAAAGCAAAGAAACCACGATGATCTTGAACTTAATCCATTGGTTTTCCGCATTGTAAAGGACGGTTTGGATACACATTTCGACATCTCTGCCTTGGCAAACGCTTTATCCTCTTTCCCCAACCAGTTAGACTCAGTTCCCGACAAATAGATTGCTCTGTTTGGGTCGAACCAACTGCCTTTTTCGTTCTAGATATAGTAGCGCGCTTCTTTCCCCTGACAGTTTTTGTAGCATTCCTCAGTGACAAACTTGAATCCACTGAACAACTTTTAGCTTTTAAAAGCTCTTCAAATGTCTGAAGATCCTCAGTCACCTCATGTCTAGATAACGTAACTAGACCAGGAAGTATGTCCCTCTGGAAATCATGTCTCCCCCTTCTTGCCTGCCCTCTTCGAGGTCTTTTGTGCAATATAGCAGCCGCCGTCTCTTCATCCTCCTTATTATCCAGTACTATTGGCTTACAATGACAGTGATCTTCCTTCATATCTTTCAACTTCAACGTCATAAATTCAAAGTAATCCATACAATCAGGAATGGACTCTTCATAGTGGGCTTCAGTCTGATTTCGGGAAAGTTCTTCAACAATGATCTTGTTATCGCCATACTGAGCAGAAATTATTTCCGCAAACCATTTAAGGGAATCTCTGGATGCAGCTTCTAGAGGTTCATAAGTTTCGTCATCCTCTAGAAACTTCTTACCAGACAATGAAATGGCAATAATAGCATCAGCTGCAACTTTGACATATTCTTCTGCAGGTCCATTATATTTTCCAACCGAAACTTCAGCTCTTTTCGGAGATGTGTCATCAGTGTCGAAAACTGTAGGAGCTTCCAAGTCTATATCAGTAGTCGCGGTTTTCACAATAGCTCCGGTGGCTGCTAACTGAGCCTCCTCTTCGTCCAAAGACAGGTTCAAATCAATATGATGCCTCAAACCAGAAATGTAGTTATTTAATCCCTTCTGTAAAACAAAATCCTCGGTTTCAAGCTGATTCATCAGAACAGCTTTGTCTTCTAAAACTTTTCCGGCATTATTACTGCCAACTCCAGAATTGCTATTTGTGGATGTGCAGAACATATCCAAAATTGGAAACCCGAGAACATTTTTAGCATCTGTTCTATCAATGACCTTGATTATCCTGCCCACCTCAGTATCTGCGACAGCAATTGGTGCTGAGGTTTCATGTTTTGTATTGAAAGTCACTGAGTCATCAGCAATTTTATTTCTGTTGAAAAATTGATGAGAATAATCCTTCAAGGAGTCGATATTCATAAAATAAGAACTTTTCCTCTCTTTAGTCTGTTCACCACTATATTGTGGTTTTCTTAGAAACCATGGTAGCTTTCCCTTGGAGCTCTCCTGATTGATTTGGCAATCAGTAACCATGGGATTATGTTGAGGAATCACCTTCTTTTGAAAATTCTCTGACTGATCTGAATCCGTCTTCAAGAAATCTTGGAGCTTTGAACTCATGCCGTCTGAACCTTTGAAACATTTTAAGGGGTCAATTTCTGCGCATTGATTAGGCATTCTGATAGAGTCAAATCCAATAGAAAAACAGCCATCTAACTCTTTGCCGTTCAATTGAGAACGATAAAGAAAATTGTCTAAGCATGATTTTTCATTTTCTGAACCTGCATTTGCTCTTTCACTATTGTGGTCATTCACATTTCCTACAGCAAACTGTTGCATTGGTGAATTAGCAATGCAATGGGATTGTTCAGAGGTGACAATCCGATGGTCTTGTTGAAGAGATCTCACTTTCGCGCCCGAGGTAGAACAAGTCTTTGTCCAGAGCAAGGCATACAGTGACTCGGAATTGACTGAATCAGTTTTGTGATTTTGATTTGACATGTTAGAAGCTGCACCCAATTGACCGCCATTTCCTTCAGAAATTTCAACACCAAAAAGAGTTTTTTTTCCCCGAGCTGCTGAAATATGCTCGTCTGGTCGGCAATGCGTTGAAAATTCATTTCTGGGCTCAGCTAGGACTGATTGGAACGATGCGGGAGAATTACCCAAACTGAAGCTTCCAATGGAAGAATGACCATTAGATTTCATCTTCCCTGGAAAAGACACTGATACGACATTTATAACTAATATTTACTGACAGATACAATCCAAATTGTTACATTGTTCATCTTGCGAACACTTTTATAGCAAAAAAAATAAATACAGCAGGGAAGAAGAATGCACAGAACAAGAGAAAGACGAGACCATCAAGTACTCTGCCCCAATAATTACTTTACATAAAATAAAGATGTGACCTGCTAATCAATTAAGAGGTGGCACAATATATGACATCTTTGCTTTGTGGTGATTCTTTGAAGTGACAAATTCATTCTAAGAAGCCACACACTAAGAAGAAAAAGAAAATATACATATATGTGCATTATAAGGTGCTTCAAATTATGATATCATTTTCTAAAGATTAACAGGTTTATACGATTAGCCTCTTCAAAAAAAAAAAACCACAAAATAAAAAGTATATTGAGTGCATAGGGTGCAACAAACACCTGTAATCTTCATATATAAGAGGTTAGACCATACATAGGGAGGAGAAGCACCACCAACAATGATAAAAGATGGAATAGAATCTGCAAAAACACAAGGAATCGCAGAAGAAAAAAGGGACAGTGAAGGGTATTTTTTTTACACCCGTCCTTACCTGCAATGGAATCATTTGTCAATGGCTCTTTTTCGTTCCGAGAACTTTCACATTTCCTCCTTCCAATAATGGAATTGAGAAAGAAATCATGTAATGAAACATCGAAGCCTGAATTTGTATTTGCAGATCCATCGGCCCTTACACGACACATGACATTGCCAGGATTACCAACAGAGTTTGAAACAGATGTTCTTTCCACAAACATGCCTGTAGATGTGATAGGTTCAACATTCTTCAAACTTCCCGTGTCTTGGAATGAGGGACAAACAGGAACACTCTTACACGCTATAAACCTTAGAGGAGATTGTGCAGTACTCGGGCCTGATGTTGATAGGTGACCAATCACTGAATACAATGATGAAGAATGAGGGACATCCCATTTTCTTTTGGCATCTTCAGGAGGAACAGGAGAGAAAAGGGGGCTTGAGATGGACTTTTCTGCCTTGATATGATCTTTATCTAGTCCTCCACTTTTAATTTCATTCATCAGATCCCTTTGTCTTTTATAAAGCCGGTGGAGTTCTTGGACCTGAAAGATAAAACACATTCAGAAAATATAAAATGTTGGAAAGTTCTTGACCAATTAAATGGAAAGCGTTCTATTAAAAGCCCCCATGAGAAAGAGGAGTCTCAATTCTGTATTTAAGTTCTTGTCCACCGGTAAACATCATTTGAAGTTCAATGTCACTTCAAATAGATTTATGACATGTTCGGTGAGGATTGGATAGAACTGGAATGTTGAGTAATGCCTACTATACATGCACTGAATGGTAATTCATACCTGATTTCTAAATATGGATTCATGTTTCAGAATTGTTTGCTTCGCTACCTTTAAGTCACATTTGAAGTAACCATTACTTGATTTCTCAGACATGGGTAAACGGTGGTATTGCCCATTTCTCAGCATCTGGTCGTCCTGATATACAGACTTTGTACAGTTGCTTGAATTTCCATCAAGATCCATCACAGAATAACATTGTGGAAGGCATTTATTAGCTTGTATTTTGGTTCCCATTCCTACAATCAATAGACCAGGACGAATTTGAAAAGCTATCAGTTGAACTAGTAACGTGTTAGAGAACCACGTCACGTACATTAAGCTGAATATAAACGACAGTTGGAAAATCAACACTCATTGAACACGCGCCACAAACCCGGCACAAACAGTAAGCAGAATATTTAACCACATATTCAGAATATCCTGAATTCGGCTGTATTTATTATCAAAACCTTTTCCTTTCCTGGAAATGTTAATCAATGTTAAAGTTGTACAGTTCATCATTCATTAAAGATTAAGGTAATCTACATTTTAATGATAAATAAGCCATTTTCTGAATGAAGAGAACATCATTAAACAACAAGAGTTCGTGGGAAGAACCAAAATTCAAAACCATTCAAGAACATAATCAATCAATTTCTAGGAAAAAATCCAGAGCACTGAACCACCTCAACTGTGATAATGTCTCAAGAAAAAACAGGATGCAAAAGAATTAAACCCATAACTAAACAAAGGATTGAAAATCAGAAAATTGTCAAAAATATAGGAAATTACCCAGCCCAATTTTATTTTTTTCTGAAATGGAAATTCCAGAATTTCACCCCCACAGAGCAGAAGCTTGAAAGATACAGTGGAAATTCACTTCCTTCTGTTGGAAGTCTCTGCACAAAAAGGAAACAGAATTAAAAGGTCCCAAGAACAGGACAAGAATTCTTGTACTGCCATTAAAGAACCTTAAAAGAAGGGTAAAGAAAAACAAAAAATCAATTCAGCAGGGCTACTTCTTGATCATGAAATAGAGGGATCCCAGATAATATCTCTCACTTCACATAAACAGAAAATTATTCGCAAAGAACAATGACTTGAAATACCTCGAATTTTGTTTCAAATTATGGCCTTCGATTTAATCATTTCTTGCCCATTTGGCATTAAAAAGGCTTGATAATAGAACAGGAACAAACAGACATCTAAAAGAAAATCATAGTTACATTTGTAAAGATTTTCAGGGGATTTTTTTGGAAGTGGAAGTGGAAGATATGGGCATCTTTTGGACATTTATTACATTTCTTTAGATTCTCTCACGTTCACAATCCATCCGCTGTGGGGTCAATTAATATTTTAGATTTTTTTACCCTCTAGTCAACGTCGTTTGTTCTTTGTCGATGTGGATCATGCTTATAAGTTGGAAACTTCTAAATTGGATTTAAGGGCATGTTTGGCTTAACTAATTTTCTATTTCGTTTGAATGTGTTTCATTATCTTGCCGATATAATATTACTTGTTTTAAACGTAATTTTTATTGTCAAAATGAATTTATTTTATATTTTATATTTTCGTGTTATTGTCTTTATTAAAAAATTTCCATAGTTTTCTTCAAAAAAATAAGTTTAATATTTTGAGAAAAATATTATGCCCCTGTTCGTCAACCATTAGTTGATTTTTTTTTCCCACATACACAATTCAACCACACATTCACATAATAAAATATTTTGCACTTAAGTTCAAATTTTTTTCCTACTTTTCAACAACACATTGTTCTGAAAATTACTATTCAAAACAATATTTTTTCCCGAATAATGATTGTCAAACATGGTCTAAACTTGGGACAATTATTGAGAACTCCCCTCTATTTTAGAAATTTTCAGAAATCTCTCTTGAGATTTAGCCATTGTTTGATCCGCATTATTTATAAAATACATTTTTTTTAACCACGCATTTTTTAATAAAATAATATTAGACGCAAATCTGAAAATTTTCTTTATTTTTTAACCACATATTTTCTATCTATCTACTATTCCAAAATATGCTTCCAACAAAATGGGGCTCAAACAAGTCCTTACTTTTCAAAATTTGATCCAACGGGACATGTTAAAAAATAAATTTCATATTAGACAAATATAAAAATATTAATTAGCATATAAAAACTTAAACTGATCTTGAGTCTTAATATTACCAACTTAAGATACAATTGTTTTCATAATTATTGGGCTTCTAGAAAATTACCAAAGCTTTCTAGGGCCCAAAAGCCCAAGAATTTCATCCCATACCATAATATTAGTGGAAATTACACGATCCCCTACATTTGGAGATTCAAATTCTAAAATCAGATTTAGTGTTTTAAGTTTCAAAAATCAGATATTTAAATATGTAGATACAGATTTTTTATATTTAATTAAATATTAATAAAAATATTATGAAAATTAAATTACATACTCCTACCCCACCCTAAAATTATCAAACCCAAATTCTCGTCCTTCTCTCTCCTCTCACGCCGCTCTCTCTCACTCTGTGGTGCCTAGCTGGTGGTGGTGCCGGTGGTGCTGACCTTCACCGACGGCATCCTCTTCACCGACGGTAGCGACGGTCTTCATTTTTCCTCTTCACCGGCACTATCCATACCCACCCAACCCTAATAATCTCCCCCAATCCCGATGCTGCAACCATACCCAAACGACTAGCTCACCACGCCGTCGCCACTACAATCCGGGTGCTGCAACGAAGAAGAGGAAACGACGGTGGAGAAACTGTTAGTGCAAATCTTCGAGTGGAAAAAATGGATTATCGAACAAGTCAAGCAGCGAACGAAATAAGAGATGCAGGATTTTGTAATTTCAATTTCTTTCTTTTTACTTATTAATTATTTGAGTCATGGCGGTTGATAAGTGTTGATGTGTTGCAGTGAGATTTCGCGGCGGTATGTGGTGTTGGTGTAGAGCCTTGCACCATCAGTTGCTCCTGTTTTTGTGGTTTTGTGTGGAGGTTGTGGTCTTTTGGTCTTGACTCAATTAAATGTGTATCCACTGTCGTTTGAGTGTGAATTTCATTTCCCCCATGTGAATTTGTGATTTTAATGGTGTTTGGGTCATTCGGTGGTGGTGCGATAGTTGGTGGTGGTTTGTAAATGGCGACGGTTTGACTGTGACGTGGTGCCGGCTTGCGCCTTGCAGGCAACTGCGGCGGTGTTTTTTTTTTTTTTATGGTGGTGATACGATGCAGGCGATGGTCTGGTGGTTGTGGTGGTGTGCGGGCGACAGTGGTTTGAATCTGGGTTGTGTTTCGTGACCAACTGGGACCACATAATGAACTAATTGTGGCCTTATAATGGATTAATTGTGACCTTAAAATTTGAAAATTTGTGACTAAATATTAATCTGAACCATGTGCAAAAATATTTTGTAACCTGTGCTGTGATCATTTGAAAATAATTCGTGACTATGAACAAAATCCTGAGTTGTGACCTGGGCTGTGACTTGTGACCTGAGTTGTGACCTGAGTTGTGATTTGTGAATTGGACTGTGACCTGAGTTGTGACCTAAACTGTAACTTGTGACCTGAGTCGTTGGAATCTGAACTGTCGCCGGAAACGATAATCGGAATCTGAGTAGTCGCCGAAACGATCGCTAGAGAAATCGTCGGAATTGGAGCAGTCGCCGAAGCGATCACCGGACCGGTAGGGGTGGTGGAGGTGGGGGTGGGTTAATTATATTTGTTATTTTTGAAATAGAGTAAAGTAAAAGTAGGATAAATGAATTTTTCCCATAATATTATCCTCAGTAGCAAGTCCAATAACACTAAGACTGCAAGTTTAGGGATGGCAACGGGACGGGTATGGGATGGGATGATCATTCCCACCCCCGTCCCGTCGGGTATTTTTGTTACCTTACCCCACCCTCATACCGGGTTAAAGCGGGACGGGGCGGGGCTAGTCCCACGCCCCATTTATTTTTCTTTTTATTTTTTATTTTTTTATTTTTTTTAATGTCTTTAGCTAGTAAATATTACTATTTTTTTTTACCAATTTGTTAAAAATAACTTATGTTCCCTTTAAAAATGATGATAAATTTATTATTTTTGTTTGATAAAAAAATTAAATTTGAAATTAACTTCAAACGGGGTAGGTAGCGGGGCGGGGTCTATGTTTTCCGTACCCGCTTCGGGGTAATGACTCTCGTCCCCACCCCGTTTACCCGATTATGCGGGTAATCCCCGTCCCATGTGGGGCGGGGCCCCATGGGTATCGAGTTGAACAGATTTTTTTGCCATCCCTAACTGCAAGCAATTATATTCCTATACCGGTCCCTAATCTCATACCTAAGCTGTTCTCTCTCCCAACTACAATATCCATTAAAAAACTTGAAGTCATCTACTTGTACCATTTCCCTTTTCACCATGTCAGCTGCAAAGCCCACACTATCTTTCGTCCCGAAATACAACCATTTCATTACCTCGTCGAAAACCCCACTTTTCTTAACCGAATCGTTCCCTTCTTTTGGAGTTACGAGAAAAGCCCCTTCTTCTAATGGGCCCCTAAAGAATAAGGGCCTATTGGAAAAGAGAAAATTACCTAGATCTCTGCTTTTAAGTATTCAATTTCAAAAATCAGGTGTTATGTTTATTTAATCAAAAATCAGGTGTTAATTCAATTAATAATTAAAATCCAAATTAAAACCCAATTTATTTTGAGTAGCAGCCTCACTCCTCTCTCCCTCCGCACCCCTCTTCTCTTCTCTTTCAACATAGCGGAGCCGCCCTAGAAGAGAGCTGCATGTGCAGCGACGACCCCACCGAGAGAGAACCGTCGTGATTAGAGTTTTCTGTGAGCGATGGCGGCGCTCATCTTCTGTGAGCTCTTTTCGCCAATCTTCCCTGCTACTCGCCGCAGCGATCTTCTTCGACCGTCTTTAAGTGGCGGCGTTCTGTTCGCCGTTGCACCCATTGCTTAGAGCGCCGCCCAGCTCTAATCTAAGTCGACTACGGCAGGATGAAGGAGATTGGGTCAGCATCCAAACAAGTGCCATCTAGATGGTGATGTCAATCTGATTTTGGTTTCCGATCTGTATACTCTATCTTCGACACCATTGTGTTTTGGTTGCTATTGTGGTGCAGGTGTCAGGTTTTTTTGTGTATGTGGATGCTGGTTTGATTGTGGGTGGTTTGTGCTATACGCCAATCTTGTTGAACAAATTTTGATTCATAATTTCAAGGGGGAAATCGAAAAGGAAATTTCATAAATCCACCATTTTTGTAGAAGTTAATGTGGATTTATTTCTATGTGGGAACTCCAAGGCTACGTGATGGTTTCCTGGTTACTGCTACTTCTGGTTGCTGGTAATGAACAAGTCTTCTGAAAGTAATTAGGCTTGCTGCTTCTGGTTGTTGTACCTGCTATATGCTATCGCTTCCTGATTTTGATTGCTGCTTCTACCACTCGAATTGTGGATTTGAAGTTGGTAGCGGTTGTGTGTGATTTGTGTGTTCTGGGTTGTTTTAGCTGTGAGTGTGGCGATGGTGGTTTTGGGGCGGTGATGTGGTGTTGGGAAGGGTGTGGTGTTTGTTTTGAGATGATATTACCGTCCGCGAAGTGGTGGTCACAAATAATTTGGTTATTTGTGATCGTTTGTGACCAATTGTAACCGTTTGTGACCGATTGTGACTAGTTAATTGTGACTCGTTGTAATCAATTGTGACCGATTGTGACTTGAAATTTTGAAAATATGTGTATTCAAAAGTTTATATTCAGAACAATTTTTGGATGAATCAATTGTATTCAGAAGTTTGTAAACAATTTTCGTCTCTTCTTTCTGGTGGTGGATGGTGGTGTTGGTCCGTGGTGTAAGCAGATTTATTTGTGGTGACCATTTGTGACCAAATATTTGTATACTGTGACTGGTTGTGACCAAATGTGACTTGAAATATTCAAGTCACATTCGGTCACAATTAACACAAAATTGATCGCAACTGGTCACAGATAGTCACACTTAACACGAATTTGATCACAATTAGTCACACTGAGTACACATTTGATCACAATTAGTAACAGATGAGACTTAACAGCAACTTGATTATATAAAGTGACTTGAAATTTTTTCGGTATTTTTTTAGGACGTGGAGGCAGAGGTGAGGTGGTGGGAGGTGGATCCATGAGAGTGGGGGGTGTGATTTTCAATTTTTAATTTTTTGGAAATCTTTAATTCGCCAGAATTGCCGCTCCAGAGTATTCACCGGAAAAGTCGTCGGAAGTTCATCGGAAGTTCGCCGGAGACGTCGCTGGAGCAGATGGCCGTCTCCGTTGGAGAGGTGGAAGGAAGATGGTGTAGTGGGAGGAAGAAAGGTGGTATAGTGAGGTGGCATTAATATAAATAATTAATGTATATTATATTATATTTTAATATTTAATAAATTTATTTAGCACCTGATTTTTGAAATATTTTAATAAGTTTGTTATTTATGAAATGTAAACTTTAAAAATAGGAACTATATATTGTTCCCATTGGAAAAAGTACTTTGACACGTCGAGCGCCGATAAGCCCATTTCTTTAATGGACAAGAGTAATGGCTTGTTGAGTATAACACCAGTTGCGCTTATTGGGCCGATTGATAAGAGAAGGATCGCTGTCTTGTGGAAAATATGGACCCCATTTTGCTTTTCTGTGGCAATTAATAGGCAACCTTTTTCGGGTTCGTGGATGGTATGGGCCCATTGGTCTCCAATGGTGTCTTGATCAACCCTTAACGAAGGATCTACTCGCTTTAAGGCTTGATCTTTGGCGATTAGTCTCGCTCTGAATGCTCTCCAATCGGCATAAATATAAGGCTTTGGCTCATCTTGAGAAGAGGATGATGAACCCGATTGACAATCTGTAATCAATCCAAGATAGATACATACAATTTTTTGTTATTTAATCTATTAATAATAACGTATTAATCAAGTTGTACAGATAGAAGTTCAGTGTCAAACAAAACTATTGGTGGACAGTCATAAAGCGTGTAATACATGCAGCAATCTAAAGCCACGTGTAGAAACAACATATATTCATTGTTCAAATATATGGACGAGATTATCTCAAACTGCAGACCTGTTACTATAGGTCAAGTGATTGGCATCGGAACTTGAACCTAATCAATCGATTCACCAACCATGAACTCTTACGGAAGAAAAGATGCATATACAGAACCACACAAAAAGTTTTACATACTCAAATCCATAAAATAAAAATCTTACACTTTTATCGTTGCCTTAGATCCACATTCAATTGTAACACATCCTTGAATTACTAATATTCATTTACAAACTTGAAACCAAGTCTTGTTGTCGTCGAATCTATTTTTATTATTGATCTTTTCATTTATTCTTAAAAAAGTAAAAATGAAAAGAAAAAAGGAAATTAATTACATATATTTGATCGTATCTCTAACCTTGCCAGGTTCAAAAAGAATGAAAAAGGGAAACATCAATGCATCCTTAAAAAAAAAAAATTACTTTAATGGTACTATTATTCCGTACTAGTATGGAAGAGATCTGGATAATTAATTAGGGGTGTCCAAAAGTTCTGAATCGAACCGGACCGAACCGAACCCGAACCGAATCGAACCGAACCGAGCGGTTCTTCACAAATTAAATATCCGAACGGGTACCCGAATCGAGAACCGATGGGTTTGGATCGGGTCTCGGGTCTAGACCAAGAACCGAATAAGAACCGAAACTAAATAATTTTTTTATTTTTTATATTGAATTAATTAACTTATTTTATTTTTTTTATACAAATTAGCAAATTAATTAAATAAATTAGATTATTTCATAATTTTAATTTTAAAGTCCGAATCATTTTTTAAAATCCATTGGCCAATTTTAATTTGAAGCAAATGAATATACTTTATGTAGTTTTGCTGTAATATTAATATCTACTTTTTGGTATTTGTATGCATTGAATTAATCTTATTGGACGGCTAGTTATTTATATGTATTGGGCTACGTTAATTTGTAAAAGTTACGAATGAAATGTCATTAGTTGTATTTGTGTAGTGTTGCTGAAAATATTAAAAATTTTAATTATGGTACGGAACCGAACCGACCCGAACCGAACCGAACGGAACCGAACCCGAACGGTTCCATAATTATATTTGGACCCGACGGGTCCATTTATTAAATACCCGAAAGTTTTGGATCGGTTCGGGTATCTTCAGAACCGAATCGAACCGACCCACGGACAGCCCTATAATTAATAATGTATACACTTTTTCGGAAATAAAATTCAAAAAAAAAACACCGTTCTCTCTTTTGAACTTCTATTTCAAAATTCAGTTCTAATCGAGGCATCGGAGCATATTCGATCACTAAATTCACTTATGTAGTTATCAACTTGTTCGATCCATACAAAATTTTGTTACCGACGCTTTTTACTTGTTTCAGTCTCAATTATTTCTAGAAAAAATAGAATACAAAATTCAGGAAAACAGATAGCAAACTCACATGCTATAGAAAATGGATTCCAAGATTTTCTGCACTGATATTGATTGAGATTTTTTCTTGAAATTCTTCCTTTGATTGAAGGAAGAACTTCAAAGGTCTTTGTAAAGGAATTTGAGGAGAGCAAACAAGCTTCCATACTGGTTTATTGGATGATACTCAGTTGAAATGAATATAGGCTATAAACATTCATGTTTATAAACTATTTATAAATATTAAAATCACTTTTTATTCACATAATTCGAGGAACTCATAAATATTATCTATTTATCTATCACTCATTTTTATCTATTTTACTAGTAGTAAGCACGTGCGTCGCACGCCTTATATATTGACGCCACTCCGTTGAAATGAATATAGGCTGTAAATACAAAAACCTTTGGGGCTAATGAATATGAGATATAGCCTAGAAGTCAACATTTTGACTGATTCGAGGAACTCACAAATATTATACATTTATCTCTCACTCATTTTTATTTATTTTACTAATAGTAAGCACGTGTATTGCACGTCTTATATATTGGATGAATGATATGTGTAATATTTTTTAAGTACTAGTACCATTTTTAAAAGTAGTGAAGGTAATTGATATCATTTACTTATGTATATAATGTGAAAATTTTAAATAAACTAAAATGTATTGCTTTGATTACATTAACACTTCTTTTTACATGATATTTATTTTTTTGCTTTTACCAAGACTTTCGTTCTTTGCATTAAAACTCTGCTAAAAAAATGCGACATATAGTTGCCTTTGGTAAGTTGATGAGATCATCCTCTAGGCTCTATGTAAGATTCTGCACCATTATTGATTTGGATAAACTATTGTGCAAATGATTGTCATTTTGGGCACGCATGTTTTGATTTAGTTACAACTTTTCATATTCTCCCAAAGATACGATCTAATCAAATTTTGGTTAATTGTTGTTGTCATGTTTGCTCTTGGAGTGACAGGTAGTACTTAGCAAAAATCTCCTCCGAATACAAAAACTTTTCCACCAAATGATTTTGAATTGTCAAAGACATCTCTTAAAGTTATATCAATTATTTCTATCATATTTTTGTTGGTCATTGGAGCTTCAATTAAATAAAATATATATTTTTTAAAAATTTCACAACTCCTAAAACATTCCAAAAATAAAATTTGGTCAAAGCGTAACCGTTGATGATGGCATAACAAAAAAAAAAAATAGAAGGCGAATCCGCATTTTTGATTCCATGGGTTCATATGACTTCCCTCCTGATTTCTCTAATCCTTTCATACATTCAAATGTGCTTGTAGTGGTATGTGTTGATTGATCAATTATATTAGAAAATTTTTGTGCCAGATGAACCCATCAATGTTTTTCATAAGTAGTCCCCAACCTCAGAACAAGAAGAGGGTTGCAGCGGGTTGGCGGCCAACACATAACTTCATTCTAACTTTAAACCAAACAAAACGACAAAAGAGGGTTCATGTAGCCAACTTTGAGGTTATTGGGAATAAGACTTAGTTTGATATTGTTTGGGCCACATAGATCAAAAGTGGATTATTCAATCGTTTTGTTTCCATGCGTCAATGGAATCCTGTTTTAACTTGTTCCATCTCAAAGTTACAAAAACAAGCAATTATTGAAAAAATTATTATTAAAAAAACCAATTATTGATAACCATATACAGTAAGTTTAAGTCCACTCTTATTGCACAAAATGTTACAAATTGACAATGTTCAAGTACTTCTATAAAACATATGATATGTTTTACTGTTATCATTTTTAAGACAAACAAACAATGCAAGGATAGACGAAAATATTAAATACTTGAAGCTACACAATTTCAAACATTTTGAAATGTTTTTAGAATTACGCAATGTACTTAACTAATTTACCAAAAAATAAAGGTATACACAAACAGTCCTTCACATTCAAAAACCCTCATATATTATGTTATAAATTCAAATAATAATTGATTAGTAGGGTTATACAAAATTATACAAAATTAATGATAGTATTGTTGTGTTTCAAAAGTTTCTCCTCAATACCAGCTTTTTAAATATTGTAGACAAGTTAAATTGCTTATAAACACTTCCCAATCATGATCAAAAGATTTTATGTGTACATGGTAAAGTCCAAAGTTGCAAGCTAGATATTATAGATACTAAAGTGGCATTAGCATTTAGGTTTATGATTGATTGATATCTAAGATAAGAGGCATCAGCCGCATGGATGATGCCACGTGTCTTGTCATCCAAGGACCCTCATTCATCTTTTCCTAGCATAAAAGTTCATAGTTAGTGCCATTTGAAGGTAATGCAAGTTTAAACTCTCAAACTATAACTTTACCATATCATTATTTTATTTATTACCCCTCAAAGCTAATCTCATTTTTATATTGAAGGCTCACGTCTGAAGTTTCATTTATTTTCCCTTCATCACCCTAAAGCAAATGGTCTGGTTGAGATGATCAACAAGACCAACAAGCACATATTGAAAAAGAAGTTTGATGCATCAAAAGAGACGTAGATGGACGAGCTCCCCCATGTATTATGGGCGATTCGCACCACTAGTCGAATCGCAACAGGAGAAACCACATTCTGTATGACTTGTTGTGTCGAAGCCATGACTCCGATTGAGATAGGGCTACCTTCATCTCGCAGCATACACTTCAAAGAGATATCAAATGATGAAATTCAAAGGTGTGAATTGGATTTCCTTGAAAAAATGAGAGACTGACTCCTAAATAAAACCAGTCTCCTACCAGTGAAAAATATATAGATACTACAATGCCAATCTTTTGATTTGTGATCGATGTGACAATCCGCTGTCATCGTCGCCACTACTAGCTTATTCGGTCAAATCCAAAGCCGCTGGCAAGGTAATATGGATACTAAAGTGACATTATCATTAAAGGCTTATGATTGATTGATATCTAGGATAAGAGACATAAGTCGCATGGATGATGCCACATGTCTCTTCATTCAAAGCTCACACTTAGTGTCATTTGAAAGTAATACAAGTTTAGACTCTCAAACTATAACTTTACCATATCATTGTTTTATTCATTACTCTCCAAAGCCGACCCCCCTTTTTTTATATTGGAGGCTCACATCTAATACTCTCACACACTCATATATTTATTTTCCCAATTGGCTTGACCGTCGAGTTCGCGCGACCAACTCCACTCCCATTGAAGGAGGCCACGTGTGACTAATGATTTATTCAAGTGTACAAGAACAAGGTTTGCGTCGACATGAGAAATTTTGGGATTTATTGACCACGTTGGAGGTACATTTTTAGGGGTTAACATATACCGATTCAAATTTTTTCTTGGAATACTTCCTTTGATTGTAGGAAGAACTTCGGTGGTTTTGGTAAAGGAATTTGAAGAGAGAGAACAAGCATCCATGCCGGTATATTCGATAGGACTGTCATAAACAGTATAAAATTAAATACGAGACTTTTTGGCCTAATGGATAGTTTCATGGATAAGAAGATACTTCGCTTTTACTTCTACAACGAGTTAGGGTTTAGCGGTACTGGCGACGGCTGGGTTTGCGTGGAAATATTTTGGACTTATATTGGTGACTTGGAATGCTTCTAGCCACTTCTATATGCACACACGTGGTCACATTTCCACCGATCTAATAAAAAAAGTGGACGGTTGGAATGTTGATCATTAACTTTTAATTTGTTTAGTTTCAAAAATTAGATTTTTAATAAATTTTATTAAAATTTAAGTAAATATATGATTGAAAAATTAATAAAAGTTATGAATACATGAAATATAATTGAAAAAAAATTGAGAAAAATGAATTTTAGAAAATGCGGATCTACACATGGGCTCAGTTTTTCAAAGATTATGAACCAGCGCTACATAAATTCCATTAGATGATTCGTGCATGTTTGGGAAGTGATTATAATCGATTTAAATTATAAATAAATAAAAATAAGTGATAAATAAATGAATGTATTTATGGATTTTACAAAATGTGTGCATAAAAAATAAATTTAATCGATTATGTTTATAAATTAAATAGATACCAACCATAACTTAAAGAGGGTGTACTTTACTATCATATAGACAGGTATTTAGTATTATTCAATTGAGAATCAATAATGTAGTCATCCACTTGTTCATTAATGTATCCATTTTTTTTATTTTTATACCCAGGTATCCCAGCTTAGCCGACTAAATCCTGAACCTCTAGCCATCGACCCCTCAACGACTCGAGGAGGTAAACCTAGAGGTATGCTCTTGTTGGCTCCCAGGAGCCTATTATATAGAAGTGGATAGTGGTTCAATGAGTTCTTGTTCGATAAAATTTAAGAAATTTTACTAATTTTTCAATTGGTGAAACTTAATCTAGTTAAAGTTTTATCAATCTCTTTCTGATTCTAATGAGCTTGCTTGCAATCTTTATTTAGAAAAAAAACTTTATAATGAAATTTGAACAGATATCGAACACACTTCAAAAGGCAATTACTCTGTATTTTCGGTTCAAGCGAGAACGTTTGCTATCTATTTTTATTTAATTTTTTACTTTGTAAGCAATTCTCGCGGACACTTGAAACAACACGAAGAGGATATACTCTATTTCTAATAGTAATCGAATTTTCTTTTTCTTTTTTCTTTATTCAGGCGAGCACGCTTTCGATCTTCTTCATATTTTTACTTTTAATTTGTGTAGCAATTTGTATTGTTAAGTAAACTTACTGCAAAATGGGAATTAATCTATTTTCAATTGTGATTGGATACTTCTTTTTCGATTCAAACAAGCACTCTTGCGATATATTCATTTAACTTGTAAAGCAAATTTCATAGATATTGAACACGACGCAAAGGGAGATTTGCTCTATTTCTAACTGCCCTCTGCACAACACCAACACCACCACCACCACCACCACCTTCGCAGCGGCTACTCCAACGGATTTTAATTTCACCGGCCCTCGTAGAAATTAAGGCTTTCGGTCCCAAAATCAGCAGCCTCACAGAGTCCGGCCCCCACAAAGAAACAGAATGACATTCCCTAGGTAAATCTTTCTTATTTCAATTCAAGCGAGCACACTATCAATCCATTTTTAATTTTTTTGATACCGACCGTATATCATCGATGATATGTAATCGAAGTGTTGTGTTTGACTATCATCAACGTTTCTGACGATATTGACATTAATAATTTTCGATAGAGATGTATCGGTGATATATTCGTGTATAAAATTTTGATCGAATTATTGATAATCACCAAAGGTAACACGGTCAACAATCATTAATAGAATTGTCATCAATCACCTATTCATTAGTTTCTTTCACTCCGTTAATGATTTTACTTAAAACTTTCATATTGCTAGATTAGTCTCTAGACTATATCCGCTACATTAAAAAAAAAATATTTTTACTAACAAATAGCTATTCTAAATTTATTTTCTTTCGTCTATCCTCGCGAATAGAAAAAACTTGAGAGATTGCCGACCTTTAGAACATTATGTGGGTCTATACGTCCCATTCTTGGCAAGCTCAAGACACATATCAACTTATCATGTTTCTTTCACGTGGAGATATTAAAAATAAAGTATCTCGTTGATAATCATTTGACCCGATTGGGTACTACTAAAAAATTTGATTAAAATTTAAATTAAAGTTAATAATTAATTTTAATTACATATTTCACAACTTTTCAACGACACATTTGATCAATTTTTATCAAAATCTATTAAAAACTTAATTTTAATATCTACCAAACAGGTGCCGGAAAGAATTTAGTTTTCTTTGACCGGTAGTGCTACATTGCTCTGAATATCATGTTGTAAGGCTTACCTCTACCAAATGGGTGCTTGATGGAATTTAGTTTTTTTATTTCAAACATGCTATTTAGTGGTGGGAATAGGTCGAGCCGACCCATGAGCTCGGCTCAGCCCACGAGCCAAGTCGAGTCTACGAGCTCATTTTTTTAATACTTTTTTCTTCACATTTTTTACGAGCCGAGCTCGTGAACTTTAGGCTCATGAGTCGTTCGCGAGCTGAACGAGCTGGGACGAGCCCGAGTCATCCATGAATTGAGCTTTGATGAGCCAGTTGACGAGTTATTCGGCCATTTGCCACCCCTAATGCTACTTGTACAATTTTTTTTACAATCTTGATTGACAATTCATATTTGACAACATCACATTCATATATTTTAAAAATTATTATTTTTAACTCAATGATCTAAATTTTGACACCCAACCTATCACGAGGGGCCAAGCATTACCATGGTCATGATTCTTGTTAGAATCATGCTACATGTACAACATTGTTTATCTCTAATTTGACATTTCAGTGAATTGGTAGATTTCTGGACCTTAATTTTAACAATACTTTTTCAAACAAAGACTAAATTTTTGACACACACGAATATCAAACAAAATGTATGTATTTAAATGTACAAATATCTTAATCATTCTTGTTAAGTTATTGGCAGCTATTGTGCAAAAATGCACTTTTTCATTAAAAAAAATGGTACAACCACTTGTCAAGTTGAAAGAGCGAATGCAGTGTACCTCTCACTTAAACAAACTGGCTTCGCCACGGAGCAACACTAATTTGACACGCCTGTTATATTATTTGGTGCTGTTTGACAACCATTATTTTAAAATTCTTTTTTATCTACTGATTTTCAATAGCATATTAGAGTCTGTTTGGTGCACATTAAAATAAAAGAATGCATTTTTTTGAAATGATGTGATGGTAAATATGTGGTTGAAAATGAAGGAAAACTTACTGATGTGATGGAAAATATTATTTTATTGAAGAATGTGTGGTTGAAAATGAGTAGAAGAATGAGAATGAAAAATATAATGTGGGTCAAAGAGAAGCTTATACGTGAATATTTTAATCTCAATTATTTAATACACATATCAATTAAACAATAGCATACGATACGCATATTCAGTTAATAAAAAAAAAATTCTCAGTCAGAGAGACAATTTGCACATGGCAAAATGTGATGATTATTTTGTCAATAAAAATATAAGAGTATTGAGGAGACTCCCTAAACACAAAATACTCCATATTTTAGATAGTTAATGTTAAAAAAATAAGCTCTAAGAATTTTTTTTTAAAATAAAAAAAGGTTTGGAGAGTCAAAGTCACCCCATAGACTTACTTAACAATAATCACATTTAATAAGTTACACATTTTAATGAATAATGCTATTTAATATCATTGTTGTTACAATATTAGTTGAATTGACACTAAACGTAATTAAATAAAAAAAATACAATTAAATGAATCACATAATTTTATCTTTAATTGAATCTATCACAGAATATCACATGGACGCTAGATAACATCATTCAATTTAGTACTCTACAATTTAAATTAATCACATTTAAATTAATTAATCATTAACATATTTAAAAAAATGTTAATTAAGAGATGATGAAAAATCAATAATTTTCGTCGAAAAAATAAAATAAAGAATCAAAACAAAAGGTATTGTTGAAATGTATAAAAAATTTACTATCTAAATTTAAAACTCGTCTTTTATTGAATTTATCTGTGTTTGATGCATATATTTTAGGAGAGAATACATTTTTTTATGTGATGGGAAATATGTGGTTGAAAAAGAAGGAAAGTTATTGACGTGATGAAAAATATTATTTTATTGAAAAATATGTGATTGAAAATGAGTAAAAGAATAAGAATGAAAACGAGAATGTGGCTCGAACATAGACTTAATTATATATATATTTTTATTAAAATATTTTTTTCTCTTAAATTCATGATATTTTTAATTTTTTAACCATACATTTGAACTCTAAAATAATCTACATCACACGTCATCTAAATTCAGTGTAAGGACCGTACCAGTACATTGGTAGTTACCACCGAAGATAAGGACTAATCATCTTGAGCCATAAATCCAATGTATTTCTTTTCATCATTTTTCTTTCTTTGAATAAGATTTGAGTGTACAAACATGATTGTCAATATTGGTTGATTGTCAAAATTAAAATATGTGATTTAAAAAAATTGTTTAAAAAAAAAAAAAAAAAACCTTACACGGTGACAATATGCTCACAAAAGGTTTATAGTATACTATTGGTGGTGCCAGTGAAGCACAACACTAGCTTTGTTGGAGCCGAATGTTGCACGTTTTCAACATGTTTGATAAAATATTCCAGTAGACAAAAATAAAAATAAAAAATTAATGCCTTCCATTCAAAGAACTGAAGAAGAATTATGTTGCTCTGTCAGGCCTGTAAAAGGCCTGGCAGAGCCGAGCCTCTCACATGAGGTGGGTCCCATGTTGGACCCGTCTCATTAAAAAAATCACTCCAAAAATATCCACCTGTGCACCAAAAATATCCCATGTTTATGTGTGTTCGGAAGGACCTGTGCACCAAGCTTCATCCACTTCAAAGAAAGAGTGTGACTGAAACGTGGCCATGAATGCGTGAGGCTATGATCAAGTACCAGATCGTATAAGTGGTCTGTGGTCATCCCAAGGCCAAGTAAAAGGGGTCCTTTCAAATGCATTCAGTTAAAGGGTTTTGACTCAAGAACTTTGTACAGGAAAGAGGTTTGGATGACGACTATGAGCTTTGTATTGATATGCTGGAAGCTAGACATTCCTCGATGATTTAAGGTTTTGATAGTTGTTTCACTTTTTAAAAATTTTGCTTGGAACCTTTATTTTTTTCCAAACCTCATTTTCAATCAAACGTTCAGTCATTTTTTTTAAATTTTTGTCATTTTTTGAGTATTTGTTACTTTTTTATTTTTTGCCACTTTGTTTATTTTCTATTGCTTTTTTTTATGGTTTGTTACTTTTTTTTTTCTAGTTTCTGTCATTTTTTTAGTGACAAATATTACTTTTTAATAAAAAGTGTCATTATATGTCATTTTTTAATAAAAAAAGTGTATCAACTTTTAAAAATGACTTAGTGGTAGATTATGTTTTGGTTAATAAGTGGGTAGACTGTGTCACTTTTTAATAAAAAAAAAAGTTGCATTGACATTTTTTGACTATTTGTCATTTTTTTTTTTTTTATTTCTACCACTTTTTTAGTGCTTGTCACTTTTTTTTAGTGCTAACCGATTTTTATAATTACCGACAATATATCATCTATGATATGAGGTCGAAGCACCGAGTTTGACTGTCATCTACATTTCCGACAATATTGACATCAATAATCCTTGATAGAGGTGCATTGGTGACATATCCATGTATAAAACTTTGAACGAATTACTGATAATCACCAAAAGTAACATGGTCTACAATCATTAATAGAATTGTTATCAATAATCTATTCATTAGTTTCTTTTACTAATTATTATAAAAGTGCTCCTTTAATGATTTTACTTAAAAACTTTCATATTGCTAGAGTAGTCTCTAGTCTATATCCATTACATTAAAACAATAATAATTTTACTAACAAATAGCCATTCTAAATTTATTTTCTTTCGTTCATATCCTCGCGCATAGCCAAACTTGAGAGAAGGCCGACCTTTAGCACATTATGTGGGTCTATACGTCCCATTCTTGACAAGCTCAATTTCCTTTTTCTTACATGTGGAGACATTAAAAATAAAGCGTCTCATCGATAACCATTTGGCTTTATTTGGTATCGTTGAAAAAAATTGAAGATTTAAATCAAAATCAATAATTAGGGCGTGTTTGAGCCACATTATTTTGAAAGAATATATTCTGGAATAGTAGATTGATGGAGAATGTGTGGTTGGAAAAGAAAGAAAAATTATTGATGTGATGGAAAATATTATTTTATTAAAGAATATGTGGTTGAAAATGAGTAGAAGAATTAGAATGAAAAAATAATATGGACCAAACAGGGTTTTAATTTTAATTATATATTTCATAGTACACACAACTTCTCAACGACACATTTCATCAACTTTTATCAAAATCTGCTAAAAAATAATTTTTATCTCTACCAAACTAGTGCTAGAAATAATTTAGTTTTCTTTGACAGGTAGTGCTACTTTGCTATGAATATTATGTACGGGGTGCTTGATGGAATTTAGTTTTTTATTTCAATCATGCTACTTATTCAATATTTTTTACAATTTTGATTGACAACTCATATCTGAAAATATTACATTCATTCATTTTAAAAACTATTTTTTAAATCAATGGTGTAAATTTTGACACCCCAACCTATCACATGGTTGGCAACTTGGCATTACCTGGACCATGATTTTTGCTACATGTACATCATTGTTTACACCTAATTTGACATTTCAATGAGTTAGCAAATTTCTCAACATTGATTTTAAAAATAATTTTTTTCAAACAAAAGCTAAATTTTTGCCAAATACAAGTGTCAAACAAAATGTACGTATTTGAATAGGGTAATGCTAGTGGTACATCACCACTAACATAAGGGTCTACATAATGGACACCTGGCGCTTTTTCATTGGAGGGAGGGCTGGTGGGGTCGGCACTCCCTCCAATGAGGGGATGCCGTGTGTCCATTATGGACACCTTGATGTACAAGGTGATGTACAACAAGAATTATCCATTTGAATATATATATATATAAATAGTGTAATCCTACTTGTTAAGTTATTGGCAGCTATTGTGCAAAAATGCACTTTTTTCATTAAAAAAATTGGTACAACCACTTGTCAAGTTGAAAGAGCGGATGCAATGTACCTTTCACTTAAACCAACTGGCTTTGCCATGGGACAACACGAATTGGACACGGTCGTTATACTATTTGCCGATGTTTGACCACGGTTATTTTAGAATTCTTTTTTCTATCAACTCATTTCTAATCATACATTCGCAAAATAAAATATTTTGTACAAAAATTCAAAATTTCTTTCAATTTTTTTAACTCAACACTCTTCAAAAATTCACTAATTAAAATTTTATTTTTACCAAATAATGACCATCAAATAGGAATTAGTATATTTTACAGAGAAATTTTTTATTATTTTCAAAGTATAAAATTCAGTGCTATATTACTATTTAATTGATACGTGTATATTTGAATCTCAATCAAATGGTAAATCTCAATTGTTTAATACACATATCATTTAAGCAGTAGCATACTGTACGTATATTCAGTGAATAAGAAAATTTCTCAGTTAGAGGGACAATTTGCACATGGCAAAATGCGATGATTATTTTGTCAATAAAATGAGCATCTCTAAGAGACTCTTTAAACATGAGATGCTTTCTATTTTAAAGAGTCAACATTTAAAATCATGTTTCAAGAGACTCTTTAAATTAATATTTTAATTTAGAGAGTGAGTTTGGCTGTCTTTTAAAACATGAGATGCTTTCTATTTTAAAGAGTCAACATTTAGAATCATGTCCCAAGAGACTCTTTAAATTAATATTTTAATTTAAAGAGTCCAGCCAAACTCACTCTCTATAATGAAATGCATTCAAAGTGTTTCAATTTTAAATGTAGGAAAATGATAAAATAATTTAAAGAAAAACTAGTTAAAATAAAAGGTAAATAAAAATAATAAATATTTTTTAGAGTAGTAAAATTAAGTGTTAAATATAAAAAGTTTGTGAGAGTACTTTAAAATTTTAGAGCATTTTCAATATTCTCTCTATTTTTAAAGAGCATATTCTATCATTTGGAGAGTATCTATAAATTTAGAAAGTTAAAATTTTGAAATGCTCCAACAAGTTTTTTATATTTAACATTTAATTTTACTACTCCAAAAAAATATTTATTATTTTTGTTTATCTTTTATTGTTTGGCTTTCGAAACCCACTCTCTAAATTAAAATGTTAATTTAAAGAGTCTGTTGGAGCATAATTTTAAATGTTGACTCTTTAAAATAAAGAATATCTTATGTTTAAAGAGTCTCTTGGAAATGCTTTAACTCTCTAAATTTATAGATACTCTCCAAATGATAGAATATACTCTTTAAAAATAGAGAGTCTCTTGAATATATTCTTAAATGACGCTAGATATCATCATTCAGTTTTAGTACTCTACAATTTAAATTATTCAAATCATATTTAAATTAATTAATCATTAACATATAAAAAATTATGTTAATTAAGAGATGATGAAAAATCAATAATGTTCATCGAAAAAAATAAAATAAAGAATCAAAACAAAAAGTATTGTTAAAAGATCCAATTGTCTCCCCAGCGTGGTGGAGTTTTCCCCCTCCCTCCGTGGAGTTTTCTCCCCTTCCTCCGGTGAAGGATCGTTCTTGGTCTCTCGTTTCTCTGGGCGTTCGTCGGGGAGGTGGGAGCTTAGGCTCCCCCTCTTCTTTCCCTTTCCTCTCTCTCTCTCTTCTTTTTTGTTGTTTTGCTTGTGGTTTGCTGCCTTGTTGGTGGCGATGTAGGCGGGGTGGTGGTGAGGCTGGCTAGCATTGGTGGTGGTGGCGTTTGTGTGGGTTTTGGTCGAAGAGAGGGGCGAGCGAGGCTGGGCTGGTGTGGAGCGGCGGGCGTTGGTCGTTGTCTCTCAGGCGGCCGGAATCGGCAGGGGCGCTGCTGCTGGTTGGGGCTTTTGTCGGCGAGCCGTTATGGCTGCTGTTGCAGCGGTGGCTGGGTGGGTGATCGCTGGTGTGGTGTCGGGGTCTTTTTGGGTGTTGATTGGGGGTGTTCACGATGTGTGGTTGTTGTTGGGTTGAGTCAGGTGGTGGTATATTTGTGTTGTGGTCTGGTTTGGTTGGAGGTGGTTTGGTGGGCTGGTGGAGTTTTTGGTTTGTGCGGTGATTCTTCTGGTTACTTTGGATCTTCGCTCACTGTGATGGTGAAGGGCTTATGTGAATTGATGGTTGATGAAGACCTCGTTTCTGGAAGGTTGCTATTGTTGTGGATTTGGGTCTCTTTCTGGCTCGCCTGTTGTGGCTTGGGGTTATGTGGTTTGGGTTGTTTTTTGTTTGTTTGATGGTCTTTTTGTTTGTTGGTTTTTGGTCGTTCTGACAGTTGTAATAGCTTGGGCTTGGGCTTTGGTCGCACTTAATCCCTCTTTGTAGGGCATTGTGTTGGAGGTATTCCCCCGTGTATCGTTTAGCTATTGCGTTGTTTAATGAAATATGTTTCATCAAAAAACAAAAAGTATTGTTGAAGTGATTAAAAAAAATTTACTCTCTAAATTTAAAATTCATCCTTTATTGAATTTATTTTGAACTATATATTTATTTTATTAAAATATTTTTTCTCTTAAATTCATGATATTTTTTATTTTTTAACCATACATTTGAACTCTAAAATAATCTACATCACACGTCATCTAAATTCATTGTAAGGATCGTACCAGTACATTGGCAGTTGGCACCGAAGATAAGGACTAATCATCTTGAGCCATAAATCCAAGGACCATGCTGGTGGTATATCAAAATTTACATCGGGGTTTACACCTCTCTCACATGGGGGGTGTGGTCCACTCGAATAAAAAAACATTATTTCAATGGGTCCCACCTCCCATGTGAGAGAGATGTATCCCTTGATGTACAAAATTTGATGTACAAGTGGAATTGTCCTAAATCCAATGCATTTCTTTTCATCATTTTTCTTCGAGTAATGCTATTCATCATCATTGGGGATGAAAACACAGTTTACGTAGCATTAAATGATAAATGAAATTAAATAAATTTTAATTTCACATTTCATTTAACTTATCATTTAAAGTCACCTAAATTGTGTTTTCATCCCCACTGAAAATGAATAACATTACTCATTTTCTTTCTTTGAATAAGATTTGAGTGTACAAACATGATTGTCAAAATTCAAATATGTGATATAAAAAATAATTTTTTAAAATGAATAAATACGTTGATGTCAAGTTAAGTGCGTGTCTGGTTGCACTTAAAATTGCACTCTCAATGCCAAGTAAAATTTGGACCGTTGCTTTTCACCATTGTCCAATGAATACTAACATGGCATGACATATGAGCTTCTTCGATAGTTCATTTTTACAACGTCAGGTTTTGCTATCAAAGTGGGTTCCATTCTGCATTAAAAAAGGTCAATTAATTGCTGAAAATTGGAAGAAAGCGCTCCCAAATATACCCTAAATGTTGTCAACCAATATTATGCTATGGGTACATAACCCATAACATAATGATATTCATAATGGACACATGAAAGCCTCGTATTAGAGGGTGCTTATGGGTCCAAGCTTCTCCAATATGAGAATTCCATATGTCTATTATGGACATAATTATGAAAATTATCAATAAATATTGTATGTGGAGTATGATTTTTTTCTTTTATTCCTTTTTCCCTTTTTCGAGGATCCATTGTTTCAAGTTTCAACACAAAAGAAGTAAAAATCAAAAGAACCATACTACATTGACATTTTTTTCGTCGACAACTATGGGTTGAAAATCTATACCATTTATTTTAAAAATTATTTTTTAAAATCAATAATACGGATTTTGACACACAATTTTCTTCCTTTTTCGTTCTATGTAATAAAAGCAAAAAATGATTAAAAAAAAAAATATCTTTTTATCCATTCGCTTGTCCACTTTTCTCATTCAATTCAATGTGGAAAGATAAGACGAAAAGCAACAACTTCATTGAAAACCCAGGGGAAGGATAGAGATATAGAGAAAGAGCAACTTGGTTGATGACTCATGCTTCAGATTGTGTGGTATTTAAGGATCCCAGCAATTACTGCTTTAGCAAGTGGCAATTTGAATCGTTACATACATACATACATATATACATACAGACACACGGTGTAGCTGGAGAAAACTGGAAAACCAAATCAAATCAAACTCAGATGCGAACTACTCATTTTTCGGTTCTTGCGCAGCAATTGAAGCCTCAATAGAAGACAAACAGTGTGAGAAACAGTAGCCAATTTCAGATTCTTTTTTTTGGACTTTTGAGATCAAAATTTAGAATCAAGGATGGGTGAGACTGTGACAGGCGGAGATGTGGGTTCAAAAGGCACGGCGGTGGGACGACCGACAATTACTGTACCGCCTCGGGGCTCCATGGATACTTTTTTTACAACTGGATCTGTGCCCGGATTCAGCCCGGGTCCGTTGACCCTGGTTACCAGCTTCTTCTCCGAGCAAAGTCCGTTTTCTTTCTCCCAGCTTTTGGCCGGGGCTATGGCTTCGCCGATTGCAAAACCCGGGCTTTTTTCGACGGAGAATAATTTTGGGGAAGAGAAAGAAGGGAATTCTAGTGATATTAGTGGGAAAAATAATGATAGTATTACTGGCTATAAGCGTAACAGGCCGATGAATTTGGCGGTGGCTCCATCGCAGATGCAGCTAGATCATCAGAGTTTGAGTCCCTTGTTTATGGTTCCTCCTGGGCTGAGTCCTTCTGGATTGCTTAATTCACCTGGGTTTTTGTCCCCACTTCAGGTAAATTTGATTTATATAGCGAAGTAATATTTTTGGGAATTAAAATTTATAAAAAATTGATTATGAGTCTCCAATTCTTTGCCACATAACATAGTGCAGTTTTTGGAAATAAAATTGTGGAAATTTGGTTCCATGGATTGAAATTAATGGAGATATTAGAAGTATGGTGACCTAAAATTTGCGAACTTATAAGGACTGAAATATATGCTGCCAAAACAGAGAGCTCGTTAATTTACTCAAGAGATTAAACTATGTTGAAGAATTATTACTCAGAATTATGGCTACATACTGTTTCAAATCCTTGAGCAGTAGGATGGAATTTAGGGTTCGAAATGTAGATGAAGCCAAGCTTAAATGTGCTATTTTGCTTCAATTTCAGTAAGGCTAGAGATTTCAAAAATTCGACTTCTAGATGGGTTGTCTCTTAGATTTGCACTTATCTTTTATGCAGAGTCCATTTGGAATGTCCCACCAGCAGGCTCTTGCACATGTTACGGCTCAGGCAGCAATATCTCAATCTTACATGCAGATGCAAGCAGATTTTCAACGTTCTTCTTCTGCAACTTCTGCTGAAACAACTGCACATCATTCGTCCTCCGCAGCCAATGAATCTTTGCAAAACCAGACAATTTCTTTGCCACCAGAACAAACGAGCTCAAAGGTAGAGCTGTCTGAAGGTTCTCCATCTGAACGGAAAGCTGCTTCTGTTGTTGTTAGCAAACCAACTAATGATGGCTACAATTGGAGGAAATACGGGCAGAAGCAGGTAAAGGCGAGTGAATGTCCACGAAGCTACTACAAATGCACGCATGTTAATTGTCCTGTGAAGAAGAAGGTGGAGGGTTCTCTTGATGGACAGATAACCGAGATTACGTACAAAGGGCAGCACAACCATGATATGCCTCAACCCTCTAAACGTGGAAGAGATAATTGTGCTTTGGATGGAAACTCGAACTCCCAGGTGAAGCCTGTAATTAGATCGCAAAGTCAGAGTGAAATGAGCCGGGAAAATGAGGTTGTACCTTATCAACCTGGACCTTCAAAAGTTCAGGTATCTAAACAATCAGTATCTGAGCATCTTCCTGCCACGATTAATCTTGATGAAGTGGACGATTTGACAATTTTAAACAATGACGGGGATGATGATGATGAACCAAATACAAAAAAAAGGTAATATTCATATGCTTTTGTTTTTTTTTTTTTTTGCCCCCCTCTAAATGAACATGTTTTAAAATTTTCTACTCAATCCCATTTTACTTATGTGGTATAACTCCCTTTGAGATGCAGGAGCATTGATATTGGGTCGTCCATGCAAGCACCATCACATAAAACAATTACAGAATCTAAAATTGTCGTGCAGACAAGAAGTGAAGTTGATCTGTTGGATGATGGATATAAATGGAGAAAGTACGGCCAGAAGGTGGTCAAGGGGAATCCTCATCCAAGGTGCAACTCCTTTGGTTACCTGGCCTTTACTATTATTGTGTTGCGCATTGGTTTTTAAATTTTTCTTGCCATATCGTTTCATAAATTGTTAAATACAAGAAAGACCATAGATCTTGCCATATGGTTTGATAAATACAAGGCATACCTTACATTGCAAGTTGGTCTATCACTTTTGGAAGAATACTATTACGTGAATGCTTGTACTTTCTGTAGAAAATATATAACTAAATATTAAACGCTGAATAAAGCACAGCCTTGAGTTTAAGGTAACAGTGTGGTGCGAAAACAAATGTAGGGAAAAGTGACGTCACTGTAGTCCTATAAATACGGAGCAACATTGTGACCCAACTTTGATCTGGTCACAAAGAAACACAAATCCTAACTCAAAACTGACTATTACCGTATAACCAAGAGGAGCCATGGGTCGATATGAAGATGTTTCAGAGTTTCTTACTTAATTGTTATGATGTACGAGATCACATGCTAACCACCTCAGGCAAAAATCTACTATTTGTAGAGAAAACTTAAGTATTGCTGACTTTTTTACAGTAGCTGACTGACTGACTTTCTGTTTACTCCTGATCTGAGTTCTCTATTTTTATATGCTGCTTTACTCCTTTTTGAAAGTCTTGTTGTAACCATCATAATGATCCATGGTGTTGCCTTGACTAATTAAAAAAATTTACTATCTGCTGACTCGACTTAATGTTTCAATGTATATTAGTTTTCTTGTGACATTAATTCTCCCCGTGTTTCACCTTTGAATCCAGCTAACATTGTATTTTATACTTACAAGTTCTCCCTTTACTCTTTCTTTGTGAAGATATTCACCGTTGCATCTGAATTCTCTCTATAGGAGTTATTACAAATGTACACATGCTGGATGCAATGTCCGTAAACACGTTGAGAGGTCTTCGACCGACTCCAAAGCTGTTATAACGACGTACGAAGGCAAACATGATCATGAAATCCCGACAGGCAGATACAGCAAACTGCAGAAGACAGTAGCCAACAATCCTTCCTTACATAAAGAAATGGATTATGAGAATAAAGATCAAATAGCAATGACTTTGCAGCTTAAAGAAGAGCAAATCGCTGCATGAGAACTTGTGTTTGTGTAAATGTACTCTTTTGTAAAAGTTTGGCCGAGAAGTCTTCACTGCTTTCGCTTGAAGCTGGAGGAACTCGTTGAACCCTATTTTGAGAACTGGAAAAAGGACGTATGCAAATAATGAAGAATGATAAGACTGAACTCCATGCGAGTTCTTGCAGTATGAATGATGGGATGTTTTTGCGTGGTGTATAAATATATGTAGTAGTGTATTCTCTTTTGTATGTGGGAAGTAAATTTGTAATTTGTTCTCTTTTGTATAATGGCAATAGTATTTCACAAAATACTTGTATTTGCTCTTATTTTGTGGACTTAATGATTGCAATAATATTACCTACCTGTAATCTTAGTTAACCTGTTATCCATCTTATTATAAAAAATGGGTTTATGTCCAAAATTCGATTAAGAAAAGAATATCCATTTATGAATTTTGATAGGGTGACAACTATGCTTCTGGCAGTTGGGGCAGTTGGCCAATAATTTGTAATGCAAACGCCAAAAGTAGCCTCCCACCAATTTTCTTCGTGAAAGACTATAAGTGAACCAACGGAACTGAAGTTTCAATGGTGACATTTGAACATCGGACCCCACGAAAATGGAAATGTTTTCCCTTGGAAATCCTGTGACTGATTCCGTATATCTCGCAGCAAAAAACACTCAAAATGTCTCCCGTTCTCTCTCTTTCTTTTTTGCCACCCCCAAAAAAAGCTCTGTTTTTGAGGAATTTTCTCATTTTTGCTTGGTAAATTCTCTATTTCAAAACAACTTTAATGGTGTTAATGTAGGGGTTTCTCTTTATTGATTCCACCCCTCCAGTATTTGACGCATTTCCCATCTGGGTCATATCCGGATCCTTACGGTGTAGGATCCATTTGATGGGTATTGGGGGTCATGGGTTGCGTTAGCTCCAAGAACGCCACTATTGAATCACCTGAATTCGGTGCCGATGCCTCCTCCTCTGCCTCAACTGCAGCTGGCCGAAGAAATGGTTCAGACCGCCGTCTGAATTCCCTATCTTCATTGCGTGCATTTGGTCTGCCGTTGGAGAAGATTAAGGAGAAATCTAAGGAAGAGAAGGAGGGGGAACCTGTGAAGAAAAGGCGCAGTCATGTGGAATATTCCGGGAACTTGAGGCCTTTAATGCGAGAGGCCTCTCAGAACAAGGCTGTTTTCAGCATTAAATTTGGGAGGTTGACAGAAAGCGAGCATGTGGCAGCTGCCTGGCCGGCTTGGCTCTCTGCTGTGGCTGGAGAAGCCGTTGAGGGATGGCTACCTCTCAGATCAGACGCATTCGAGAAATTAGACAAGGTCATTTTCATTATTTTGATTCTTGTTGTTAGTGTATTGTGTTTTATCTAAATTAACATGCATCATTTTGCACGAAGTTTCACTTTCAGCACTAGTTCTTGCTGGCATAAGTGAAAAGAATCAGAATTTTAGGCTCTGCAGTTGATCTATATTTTTGTTGCAATCTGCCAATTTGTACAAATGAATGATTTCAGCATTATGTTTCATAAGTTTTTTAGGAGAATTTGATCAGGATTCTCAGTGACCTTTCGGGCGTTACCTTTTTGCAACAAAATTTGAAATAATAAATGTGTCCGGGAGGATACAGCAATGAGGTTTTTCATTGAAGGCATATGACTAACTTGGTGAATTCGCAGAAAACAAAAATTTTAGGTATTTCTTTTATGGTGATATAATGGTGATAGATTTAAGTATGATCAACTAGTACCACAAAATTTTAGCTTCTTTTTCTTCATTTGTTCAATGCTATGCAATCCTCCCAACCACACATGCATCAAATGCCTTCTATCCTTACTGAGTTTCAAACTGATTCTTTCTCTGTCTTCTACATGTGTAGATCGTGTGAAAACTAACAATACAAAAGGCAGAGAGGGAGGAAAACGAAGGGGGGGCTAGGGTTTTACATTGTGTGAAATTGAATTGAAAATAAAAGAAAGAGAGACTTTAAATAGTCTTACAAGTAAACAATAGAATGACAAAACTACCATTAAACTAATCTATTTATTACGTTAACATCCCCTCTCAAACTCACGATGCTATAACAAGAAGCAACGAGAGTTTGTCAAACAAGAAACAAAAAATGATGAACCGAATGTGACTTCGTGAAGAAGTTAGCAAGCTGCAACGATGAAGAGACAAAATGTAGGGAAATAGTGCCAGTCTTCATAAATCAAATCTTCAAAACTGCTTGTATGTCAACCAAGCAGAACAAAGAACTCAAAGTTGATGATCATCCACCAATCTAACCAAACGGATGCAAATTTCAAATTCCGGACACACCGAATCAATACCAAATCAAATTCCAGATTAACTGGACATAAACCAAACCAAACCAAACCAAACCAAACTCTCAATCCCATGAACTGGACATGTATCAAACCAAATTTCCAATACCATGAACTGGGCATGTACCAAACCAAATTTCCAATCCCATGAATTGGGCATGTACCAAACCAAATTTCCAATACCATGAACTGGGTAACAAACCAACTAAATTTCCAATCCCATCAATTTGGGCAAATACTAAACCAAATTTCTAATCCCATCAACTGGGCAAAACCTAAACCAAATTTCCAATCCCATGAACTGGGCATCAAACCAAATTTCCAATCCCATGAACTGGGTAACAAACCAACTAAATTTCCAATCCCATGAACTGGGCAACAAACCAAATTTCAAACAAATGCCATCAACAACTTGAATCATATCTTTTACCAAAAGAAGTGCAAAGAGAAAGAAGGAGAAACAAACCGACAATAGAGAAGAAGACAAAGCAGTGGAAGAGAGAGAAGCAAACGTTTGCCACACGCAAATTTCCAAATCCCTTTTTTTTTTTTTTTTTTTTTGTAAACCAACCCAATAAACACAACCAACTCACAAAAGAGGTTAGATTGCAACCCAAACAAGTTACCACTCAAAAGCAACCCACACAAATAGCAAACATATTATAACAATGCCCAATAAACTAAATATCCATCCCATTAATCCAGGCCCAACCACATAAATCAACCCAAACCATAAACATTAGCCTAATACATTTCTTCACAAATTTAGCCCAAAAGATCCAAACCCAACAACTCCATCTTCTCCACTAGAAATATGATTTCTGGAATCCAAATATTAGCACAAATTAACAAAACAACCCAATTAACTTGCCAAGAAACTGCCGACAGAATCTCCAAGCACTTCATTCTCACAAATAATTCCAACCCAATTAGTAGTAATCAAACCAATTAAACATCAACTCTAAAGGTTGCAATTGGCAAATAAATATTTATCATAAGGTTTTGCTAACTGGAAAAAGAGAGCAATTAATACCACTTTTAGGTCTAGCAAATGGACAAAAAAAGAGCATCTGCCACCCAACTATTTTTTTGTTGTTGATAATCTCCAAATAATTGCCACCTAATATATTAATTGCAATGTTTAATACTCCAAATCACCCAATCTGCCAGAAACTATTTTCGGAGGGAAGAGTTTGCTGCACATTCTATTACTTTCTCATCAAATCAACAGACATAAACCACCAGCCAATACCCATAACCGCCATCCGCCTCTCCAACAAAACAACTATTACCAGGAACCTCTCCCTCCAAATCAGTCCAAAAAGACCACTGCTGCCATCCGCACAGTCTCTCAGTCACGGTAACAATCGGTACGGTTTGTGTTGGCTCTGATACCATGTGAAAACTAACAATACAAAAGGCAGAGAGGGAGGAAAACGAAGGGGGGGCTAGGGTTTTACATTGTGTGAAATTGAATTGAAAATAAAAGAAAGAGAGACTTTAAATAGTCTTACAAGTAAACAATAGAATGACAAAACTACCATTAAACTAATCTATTTATTACGTTAACAGATCGGACAAGGCACTTATAGCAATGTTTACCGCGCACGTGATGTGAAAACTGGTAAGATTGTTGCCCTGAAGAAGGTACGGTTTGACAATTTTCAACCAGAAAGCGTGAGATTTATGGCGAGAGAAATTATGATTCTGCGCAAACTCGACCATCCAAATATCATGAAGTTGGAAGGCATCATCACTTCCCGATTATCATGTAACATATATCTTGTTTTCGAGTACATGGAACACGACCTTGCTGGGCTATTATCATGTCCTGATATCAAATTCAGTGATTCACAGGTTCGTATCTATTTTTCTTTTGGTTGGTTTTTTATAATAGCATGCTTTGTCGATCTTCAATTTTTGTTGTGGTTCGTGATGCTGTTTTCTGAATTCATTTTTCTTATGAAAGTAGATCAAGTGCTATATGCGGCAACTACTGTGTGGAATAGAGCATTGTCACTCCCGAGGTATAATGCACAGGGATGTTAAAGCATCGAATATTTTACTAAACAATGAAGGATGCTTGAAAATTGCAGATTTTGGGCTCGCAAATTTTATGAGAGCAAAGAATAAGCAACCATTGACCAGTCGTGTGGTGACTTTGTGGTATCGCCCTCCTGAACTCCTGCTGGGATCGACAAATTATGGGGAATCAGTGGACGTATGGAGTGTAGGTTGTGTTTTTGCTGAACTTTTTATTGGAAGGCCTCTTCTCAAAGGCAGAACTGAGGTTAGAACATTCTTCAAAATCTATACATGCATAAATGTCAAGATTAATTGGATTTTCTTTCATTGAAAGTATCGAGATTTTGCATAGATGTCTTGGATTTAATGAACATTGCTTGCTTTCTTCCCAAATCTTAATTGTGTTAGTAAACAGTTAAAATTCATATTCTCCTTGTCTATGTAGGTTGAACAATTGCACAAAATCTTCAAACTTTGTGGTTCTCCACCTGATGATTATTGGAAAAAATCAAAACTTCCTCTTGCCTCCATGTTTAAACCCCAGCATCCTTATGAAAGTACACTTCGAGAAAGATGCAAAGAATTCCCAAAAAGTGCATTGAACCTCATAGATACATTTCTTTCCATTGAACCTTACCGGCGTGGTACTGCTTCTTCTGCTCTTGAATCTGAGGTAAAAGGTGATGGAAGTATTTGATTGACCCATAATTTCTTGTTAGATTTCATCAATTTATATTATTTGTCAATTCCGTTAGAAAATGTGTGTCGGGCTTCTCACCTATGCCTGATGTTTATATCCATCTGTTTGTCTCTGAACTTTTTTCGTTTTTTCCCAGTATTTCACTACCAAGCCTTATGCATGTGATCCGTCATGTTTGCCAAAGTATCCACCGAACAAAGAGATTGATGCTAAATTCCGTGAAGAAGTGCGAAGGTGAAGATGTTCTTCCTTTCTTTCATATTTCGTTTCTTGAAAGGTGCCAATTTAATCAAGTTTAACTGTAAATTTGGAACTGCTAGCAATGTGTTAGAACCAACTTATTTTGGCGCATTGATTCTATCTGAATTGTAATTTCAGGAGGAAGGTCAGTGCCATGTCTATGAAAAATCCAAGAATGCGTAAAACTCATCAAGATCCAACTAGTTTTAGCACATTAATTCCACATGAGGTTTTCTCTCTCTCCCCTCCTCCCTCTGTCTCTCTCCCTCTAAGGAGAACATATTGCCTCATTCTCACTGGCTCATCTGGCTTGTCTCCATAAAGGTCATAGAGGCCAATATTCAAGTTGGTCGAAGACACCATGGTCGAGGTTCCCATGTCTACAGGGGAGGACGAGCTACTATGTCTCAGATGTCGGCCAAGGCATCTTATGATACAGTGTCAGAGGCTTCTCAAATGACAGAGGAATCTCAAGCAGATAGTGTTAAAACAGTCCCAGTTCAAATAACAGCATCTAGCGGCTTTGCATGGGCAAAAAGGCGAAAACAGGAAGCCGGAATGACAAGATTAGGTTATCGTACTTCAAGAAGTCACAATTTGGGTACATTAGACCTATCCAAAGTAATGCATCCACAAGATACTTTAGATGCTGTAGTCCAAGAGTTTGACGATATTCCTAGTAAGGTCCAATCTGACACCAGAGGCCCTGCAGAGAACACCAAGCACGTGACGTTTAAACAAGAAGAAATCCTGCTCCATCAACAGGATTCTTTTGATCCACCCGATGCATATGAACCTCAAGAATTATCAATGGTAAGCCACATTTTCTTCAATGTAGCTAGTCTAGATTCAACATTGCGTGCTTTTCTATTTCATCAGATTTTCTCTGAATTTTCTTACAGCATCACAATAAGTTGAAAGGGAGGAGTGGATTCTCTGGGCCACTGTTATATCGGTCTCAAAGAAAGGAGACGAGTATGGATGGTCGACCTTGTCATGATGTTCGTAGATCACGATTTTCCGAAGGTAATAAAGAAACGAGCAATATGTTTGGCACGTAATGAAAATGAATGATATGATTGTGTTTCTGCAGATTTGTATTGACCGCCATCAGATCATGCATAACCTCAGATTGCACAATGCTGCACGGACTTTGCTCTAGCTCTCCACGATGTTCGAGGTTGTAGCAACGAACAATACGAAAACCAGATAGTATCCACAGAACAAAAAAGAGAGATTTCCTTAAAATTCGTACGTGAACGGAAAAATCAGAATAGCACAAAAATGGTAGGTTCATTGTCAATTCTTATCAAAATGGGGGATAATTTTGAAATATTTGTTTAAATTACTTTCACTTATTTTCAGGCACTTAATTGTAATTATTGTGTTGAACGTTTTAAATTATAATTTCTAAAAAAATGGTATATTGTGTTATAAAAAGAGAGAAGTCAATAGACTTGTGTATTTTATTGAGAATCAAAACCAGTATTTATACGGTCTAAAATAAGAGTTACAATTGTAATGAAATAGACTGTTTGAACTAGATAAGACTTATCTATATATTATGATAATACTAAATAATCATCAATAATTATCTCATTGTTTTACAACACTCCCCCTTTGTTGATTATTTGTATAATAATTGTCTCGTTAAAACCTTGTTTGATAAAAATTCAATAGGACAAAAAATCAAAACGAAGGAAAAAGAGTAAATTTATTTTGGAGTATTAAATATAAATACTGCCTCATTAAAACATTGTTAGGAAAATCCAGTGGGATAAAACTTAAGCGAAGGAAAAAGAGTAACTCCCCTTGATGTTGATCACTGAAAATCTTTGAGTTGACGCATTTCAATCTTGTGAACCAATTTCTTGAATGTAAACATTGGCAGTGCTTTTGTAAATAAACCAGCTACATTGTTACTTGAACGAATTTGTTGAATATTGATATCGCAAATTTTCTGAAACTCATGTGTATGAAAGAGTTTTGGAGAAATATTCTTCATTCTGTCACTTTTGATATAACCTCATTTGAGTTGTGTAATACACGCAGCACTATCTTCATACAAAATTGTTTGACTATATTTTGTTGAAATTAATTCGCATGATGTTTGAATATGATGGGTCATGTTCCTCAACCATACACATTCTCGGCCTGCTTCATGGATTGCAATAATTTCAGAATGATTTAAGGATGTTGTTGTCAATGATTGCTTCACATATCTCCATGATATAGCCGTTCCTCCATGTGTAAACACGTATCTTGTTTGTGATTTAGCTTTATGTAGGTCAGAGAGATCACCTACATCTGCATATCCTATTAAAGCAGATCCCAATTTTTGAGAATAAAATAATCATAAATCAATAGTACCCTTTAGGTAACGAAAAATATGTTTAACACAATTTCAATGTCTTTGTATTGGTGTAGAGCTATATCTTGTAAGAAGATTTACAGAAAAAGCTATGTCGGGTCGAGTACAATTTGTAAGATAAGTTAAAGCTCCAATTGCACTAAGATGTAGACTTTAGGACCAAGAATCTTTTCTCAATCTTCAAGTGGACGAAAATGATCTTTTTTTACATCAAGTGATCGAACAAACATAGGTGATGCCAATGAATGTGCATTATCCATATAAAATCGTTTTAAAATTTTTTCTGTATATGTAAATTGATGAATAAATAATCTTTTTGGGAAATGTTCAATCTGCAACTCGAGACAGAATTTGATTTTTCCCAAATTTTTCATCTCAAATTTATTTCTAAAATAATCTGCAATTTTGTTGAGCTCTTCAAAAGTTCCAATTAAATTTAAGTAATCAACATAAACTGTCACAATTGCAAATCTAATATTTATTTTCTTTATGAAAACACATGGGCAGACATCGTCATTTTTATAGTCTTCATTCAACAAATATTCGCTAAGACGATTATACCACATGCATCCGGATTCTTTCAATCCATATAATGATCTTTGCAATTTAATTGAGGACATGATTCTCAGGCATGTATCATTTATTTTTCTCGCACTTTAAGTCCTTCAGTGACTTTCATATATATGCCACTATCAAGTGAACTATACAAATAAATAGCCACTATATCCATAAGGCGCATATCAAGCTTTTGTGACACAGTCAAACTAATTAAGAATTTAAAAGTGATGGTGTCCATTACGGGAGAATATATTTCCTCATAATCAATTTCTGATTTTTGTGAGAAACCTTGAGCTACGAGTCGGGTATTGTATATTGTAATTTCATTATTTTCATTTTTCTTTCGTACAAAAATCCATTTGTATCCAATAGAGATTACATTTTCAAGTGTCGAACTACATGTCCAAACACTTTCCGTTTCTTTAAGGAATTCAATTCCATCTGTATGACTTCTTTTCATTTTGGCCAATCATTTCTATTTTGACAGCCTTTAACAAACTGTGGTTCAAGATCATCATTTTGCATAATATCAAGAGCCATGTTAAATGCCAAAATATTGTCTATAACAACATTATTTCGCTCCCATATGAGATAACATATAATTTATTGAAATTTCATTATTTTCGGACACCTGTGATTCTTTAAGAACCAAATTTTCAATATTTAATTGATCAATTTTATCTAATGTTACTTCTTCTGACGTTTTTGATTGGTTTTTTCTTGTATTTTTCTTTTTTGAGATACAGAGTCTTTTGAACCAACTGGTAGACCACACTTCTAGCTTATTTGAGATTCATTTGCTACACCAAATTGTCGTGCAATGACATCAATTTTTGCTGAAATAGTTTTTGCTGAAATATATGACATTGTCACTTTTTTTGTGTCAACAAATGCATCTGGTAATTGATTTGCAACTCTTTACAAATAAATAATTTTTTCAACCTCTTGCTCACATTGATTACTGCGGGAATCAAAATGAGATAGAGTTGCTTCATTCCAAGAAATGTTACAATGTTTATTAGGATATAGTTTTTCTTCTCCCAAAGTTGGGAAAGTCATTTCATTTCATCAAAATGACATTCTGCAAAATGTGCAGTAAATAAATCACTCTTTAAAAGTTCAAGATACCTAATAATAGATGGTGAATCAAAATCCACATAAATCCCAAATCTTCGTTGGGGACTTATTTTAGTCCGTTGTGGGGGTGAAATGGGGACTTGAACAGTACAACCAAAAACCCGCAGTGAAAAATATTAGGTTCATGATCAAATGCTTGTTGCAAACGTGAATATTGATAATATGCAGTTGGTCTGATACGAACCAATGACGCAGCATGCAAGATGACATGACCCCAAACAGAAGCTGAGAGTTTTGTTTTCATAAGTAATGGTCTAGCAATAAGTTGTAGACGTTTAATAAATGACTCTGCTAAACCATTTTGTGTATGGACATGTGCAACAGAATGTTCAACAACAATTTCAATAACATGCAATAGTCATCGAATGCTTTTGATCTAAATTCACCAGAATTGTCAAGATGAATAGTCTTGATTGAGTAATCAGGGAATTGCGCACATAGTTTTATAATTTGAGCAAGTAGTCTAGTAAAAGCTATATTCCTAGTAGAGAGTAGGCAAATATGTGACCATCTAGTAGAAAAATCAATTAATACCATAAAATAACGAAATTGTTCATATGGTGGGTATATTGGACCACATATATTTCCATGAAACATTTTCAAGAAAGTTGGAGATTCAATATTGACCTTTATAGTCGAAAGTCTAATGACTAACTTGCCTTACGAACAAGCCACACATGGATAATCATTAGGTAAAAAAATCTTTTGATTCTTTAAAGGATGTCCATGTGAGTTATTTATTATTCGACGCATCATTATAGTTCCTGGATGTCCAAGTCGATCATGCCAAAGTATAAACTTTTGTGGATCAACGAACTTCTGAGTCATGATAATATTTGATTCGACCATTTTTATAAATGTAAAATATATGCCAGATGGGAGTGCATAAAATTTTTCTTTTATCTGCTTCGACTGGATATAAAAGAAGTTATGCAAAGATATTCAACATTATTTTCTTGCATCGTCTCAATGTGATATCCATTGCAACAGATATCTTTAAAACTAAACAAATTTTTTCTGAATTTGCTTGAATAAAGTATATCGTCAATATATAATTTTATATTATTTGGTAAAATAATAGAAGTTTTTTCGGAGCCTTCAATGATATTCGATACACCTGATATCATATTAACATTATTTTCGCCTAATGTTAAGTTCAAAAAATATTTTTTGTCTTGAAAAATAATAAGTGTAGTTGCACTATCAATCAAACAAGTATCTTGGCAATCCATCGTGAATCTATAAGAAAACAAATATATATATATTTTTAAAAATTTTAATTTAAATTTAAAAGAATAAACATAATTCAGTATTATAAAATTAACTATGCATAATAAAGTTTCAATTTTTTGCGAAAAATAAGAACATTATTTAAATTGAATTTCTAAAACGAAAGGAAACACTAGAAAGTAAACTAATCTATATCTTCCATTATACCACTCCAATCAAATGGTCAATATTTCCATTTGGATCAGCAAAGAAATCAGAGACATCCAAATGTGTCACATCAATTGGACCATCATAATCAACAAAAACTATCTCCACTTTTTCCTTTCCCTTGATTGATTTTTGGTAGATATCCACAAGGTGTTTTGACATACGCATGTACGTGCCCTATCATTCCACATCTAAAGCAACTTTCTTCATACTCCTTTTTGGATGTGCTACTTTCGTTTGATTTGTGCATTTTGAAATTATTGCCTTGCTACTGATAATTTTGTTGATTATTTCGTCCATAATTTATCCCATGTGCACGTTCGCGTTCGCGTCCACGTCCAAATCCCTATCCACATTCACGTCCTTATCTTGATATTGTATTTGCTTCAAGCAATGCAGTACCATTTGCTTCAGGTGAAGCAAATGGTACAGAACCAGTTAGACATAATTCATGATTTTTCATTAACAATTCATTATTTTGTTCAGCCACAAGCAGGCAAGATATGAGTTCCGAGTACCTTTTGAAACCACGCTCACGGTATTGCTGCTGCAGGAGCACATTCGAGGTGTGAAAGGTGGAAAAAGTTTTCTCCAACATATCTTAATCAATGATTTTTTCTCCACACAATGTCAGTTTTGAACATATTCTGAATAGTTCAAAATTGTACTCACTAACAGTTTTAAAATCTTGCAAACGAAGATGCATCCACTCATAGCGGGCTTTAGGGATTTTTCCAAAGAACATGTGGATTTTTCTCAGTGAAATATTTAATTTTCAATCCATCATGAAGATGATGATGATGAAGGAAGATGAATGCTTTTACACGATCCTGCAGGGATTCTTTGTTTCCTCTTTTATTGTCTCCCTCAAACCTTTTGAGACCAGATAAATATCAGCATCGAGTACCCATAACAAATAGTTTTTGTCAGATATGTCAAGTGCAGCAAACTCAAGTTTTGTGATGTTTGTCATTTGATTAACTACACAATAGAGCAAAAAAAAAAAAATAGTTTCGAAGAATATGATTAAACATCAAGTAGTCAATATCAATATGTTACGTGTTTTCTTTCAGGAATAAACACTAATAATATGTTTTTAGAAAACCGTGCTACTTCGAGAGTACGTTGTATTTTACTATTGTTTTTTCAAGAACAATATGTCAATATTCTTCTGAAATATTGAAAAATATAATTTATACTCTTCAGGAGCAAGAAATATATTCTTCAAAAATATTAATTATAATGTTGTGTTATTTCAGGAGCAACAACATGATAAATTATTAATTTAAAATTTATAAAGATTCTTTGATCAAGTTAAAGATATACAGAATATTCAGTAATAGTGGTAAACATTAAAATTGGCACAGTAGACGCCTCATGTAGGACTAAATAAGGAATAATGATGGACACATAAGATATTATACCATTCCAATTATTATAATATTGATGCAACATTTGAATCTTGAGAAACGAAAAATGTACAGAGAAAGAATTGAAAAAGATGTGCACAAACATGATTTGAAAAGGTACACAATATGAGCGTGTTTGTGAGCAATTTTTGTGGGATTTTAATCAAAATTATAGTCGTTATAGTCAACCTGTGGGCCCCACCTGTGAGAAGGAAAGTTAAAAATGGTGGCTGATTTGATAGTTAACGGCTAGAATTTTGATTAAAATCTTGATTAAAATTTCTCCCAAACATAGCCTATATATTATTCCCACGGCTTAATGTTTAACACGATTGAGACGTGCAGAATATGTTTGAAACCATAAAGAAGATTAATGTGAATTGATGCACATATATAATTTACGTGTTATCAAATTAATTTTGATATACGTAATAGATGATTATGCTTATGTAAATTATTACATTCTAAGAGAATTGTGCTGATAACATGTTATAAAAAGAGAAAATAAGAGAAGTAAATAGGCTTGTGTATTTTATTGAGAATCAAGACCAGTATTTATATGGTCTAAAATAAGAGTTACAATGGAATGAAATAAACTTTCTAAACTAGATAAGACTTATCTATATATTATGATAATACTAAATAATCATCAATAATTATCTCATTATTTTACAGCATATCTCTTCTATATATAAAGTGGCTATCTAACGGAATTTTGTTGGTTTAACGGAAAAACTAACGGAATTTTTTATTTTAAACAGGTAGCTGCACCTTCTTTCAGTATTTTTATCATAACTTTGTATTTCGATATCCGATTGAGGCGATTCAAAATGCGTTAGAAAGATAACTCATCTGGCTATAACTTTGATTCAGACATCATTCTCCAATTCGATCACTTTCTACGCCAAAAATAGGTTTCAATATAACGGACTATGTAACAAAATTTTTTGTTTTAAACAGGCAGCTGCACTTTCTTTCAATATTTTTATTATAACTTTGTATTCTGATATTCGATTGAGACAATTCAAAATGAGTTGGAAATCTAACTCATCTGGATACAACTTTGATTCAAGCATCATTCTCCAATTCGATCACTTTCTATGCCAAATATATGTCTCAATATAATAGACTATGTAACAGAATTTCCTGTTTTAAACAGGCAGCTGCACCTTTTTTCAGTGTTTTTATCATAACTTTGTATTCCGATATCCGATTGAGGTAATTTAAAATGTGTTGGAAATCTAACCCATCTGGCTACAACTTTAATTCAGACATCATTTTCCAATTCGATCACTTTCTATGCCAAAAATATGTCTCAATATAACGGACTATGTAACGGAATTTTTTGTTTTAAATAGGCAGCTGCACCTTCTTTCAGTAGTTTTATCATAACTTTGTCTTTCGATATCCGATTGAGGCGATTCAAAATGCATTCGAAATCTAACTCATCTAGCTATAACTTTCATTTAGATATCATTCTCCAATTGGATCACTTTCTATACCAAAAATAGGTCTCAATATAACGGACTATGTAACAAAATTTCTTGTTTTAAACAGGCAGCTGCAGCTTCTTTCAATATTTTTATTATAACTTTGTATTTTGATGTCCGATTGAGGCAATTCAAAATGAGTTAGAAAGCTAACTCATCTGACTACAATTATGATTCAGACATCATTCTCTAATTTGATCACTTTCTATGCAAAAAATATGTCTCAATATAACGGACTATGTAATAGAATTTCTTGTTTTAAACAGGCAGTTGCACCTTCTTTCAGTGTTTTTATCATAACTTTGTATTCCGATATCCGATTGAGGTAATTCAAAATGCGTTGGAAATATAACTCATTGGTTACAACTTTGGTTCAGACATCATTCTCCAATTCAACTAATTTATATGCCAAAAATAGGTCTCAATATAACGGACTATGTAACGGAATTTCTTGTTTTAAACAAGCAGCTGCACCTTTTTTCAATATTTTTATCATATCTTTGTATTCCAATATCCTATTGAGGAAATACAAAATGCGTTGGAAAGTTAACTCATCTGGCTACAACTTTAATTCAGATATCATTCTTCAATTTAATCACTTCCTATGCTAAAAATAGGTTTCAATATGAGACTAAAACACCGAAGCATAACTTTTCGGTTGGAAATTGATTTTTGATAATCTTTTGACTAAATTTGATCCTCTTGACATCTTCCTTTATCCAATTGACTCCGAACACTCTCAAATCTTCATCGTGAGATTCGGCACAACTTTTAAGTATTTACGTTTTAGCCCCCGAACATTGGATCCCTTACAATTTAGCCATTTCTCCAAATTTGTCTACTTTTACTTATTTTCTTCAATCTCACCAACCTACATCACAATATCAAAATCACACATCTAATTATTTATCAATTACATAAACATTACATCATTAATTATTTATAGGGTGTCTGCTCGCTTTCGTGTTATAAATCAAGCCGTTGTCAACACAATTCATGATGTTGGGAGCCGCAATTTTGGACCAATTCTCTCACTGTAGGGCTGTAGGTTTGAAAAAAAAGGTAACATAATCAATTTTTCTTCCTCCTTGCAGCGCGCCCAGACACGCTCTTAATTAAAAAAAAAAAATTACATCTTTTTTAATAACAAATTAATTATTAAACAAAAATATTAAATATAAACTAAGTAAACGTGCATTGCACGTTGCTTGCACCTAGTATATATTAAAAGTGGCTATGTAACGGAATTTCTTGTTTTTAACGGAAAAACTAACGGAATTTGTTGTTTTAACGGATTATGTAACGGAATTTCTTGTTTTAAACAAGTAGCTGCACCTTCTTTCAGTGTTTTTATCATAACTTTGTATTCCGATATCCGATTGAGGCGATTAAAAATGCGTTGGAAAGCTAACTCATCTAGCTACAACTTTGATTCAGACATCATTCTCCAATTCGATCACTTTCTATGCCAAAAATAGGTCTCAATATGAGACTAAAACACACATTTTAGTCCCTGAACTTTGGATCTCTTACAATTTAGCTCTTTCTCCAAATTTGTCAACTTTTGCTTATTTTCTTCGATCTCACCAACTTACATCACAACATCAAAATCAAACATCTAATTATTTAACAATTACATAAACATTACATCATTAATTATTTAATTAACCAAAAAAATTACATCTTTATTAATAACAAATTAATTATTAAACAAAACTATTAAATATAAATTAGGCAAACGTGCATTGTACGTTACTTGCACCTAGTTGAAATAAATGTGTAGAATAAAGTAAACCAATAATTTTCCATGGACGGAAAAAAGAAGTAAAAAACAAAAAGGAGAAAAGGAGAAAAATAGCAGGAGAAAAAAACATAGGGAAATTCATCGCTATTGCTGCAAGCTGAAGCAACAAAGTGGCCATTGAGTCCCCAATTGAATTAATATACGCCCATGCACTAATGTGCGGCACGATTAATTGAAACCTCTCTCGTGGAATACCATGTCACGTCTTGTTTTGCGAATCAAATCTTTGGTAGATTTTGATTAAATTTGATAAACGTGATTGAAAAATTGTAAATTTCATAAAATATATGGTTCTATATATATTGTACGCACGGATTGGAAAGCCCTAAATCATATTCCTGATAATATCCCCTCGTTTTTCTTATTGCCAATAGTATCCCTAGGAGTAAAATCAATACTTCCATCACGCAATCGAGTAAAATCTCAACATGACAGTCTTATATGTACATTCAACCACTGAAGTCAAAAAACCTTGAATATCGAGTGAATGGAATTGGACGCACTTGACATTCAAGGTAACGTGACTTAAATGGTTCAAATGATTATTAGTTATTGTCGATCAAGATTTTATGATCCAAACATGAAATTAAGTCGACAAGATTGGAGTAATTTTAGTGGACGCGGCATTTGATCAAAGAACGAAAAATTATTAACGTAATCTATGTACTTTATTAGCAATATTGAAACAAACTATGAAGAGAACTCTCCAAACTTTGAATAATTCCTTAAGTACAGGAAATGTTGCCAAATTTTGTACAGAATTTTGAATTGGAAAAATTATGTGCGTGTATATGTGTTTTCCCTCCTTCATGTTTGAATCCAGTCCATCCATTTCAGATTTCTATGTGTATTTTGTGAAATTTCCCTGTACGCATAGCATAGTTCCCAAATTTTTTCTAATGTAATAAGATAAAGTCAAGAATCGATGAAAGATTTACATCCAAAGGATTTGTATACACATGATGTTAAATATTTTGATGTTAACAAAGTTACAAGATTCATATAGAGACAATAACAATTATTCATCGTCAGTCTCGACAATCGTTGGTATTTGACCATTATCAACAAAATCAATCTTGTTTAATCGAACACAACCAAGGACTTTCTCCGGCAGTTCTTCTGGCTTCTGTGCCTGGTTGTTAAACAAAGAATTAGTTTTAGTACACATTACAACAGACAAAATTTTAGTTTATTTTTCTTTCTTGAAATTGTTTGCCACAAAAAGTATATAGAGAACCTGAATTGTCAGTCCAAGATCCAGTATTCCATTCTTTAGACGATCCCGGAATGCATCAAGTCCCTTTCTTGCTATGTAGCTGAAGCGATGAATGTCAAGATCGACCTCAAAGTAATTCGAGCCCTTCACGAAAAGTAAATGCGAAAATAAGAAAAGATATAAATTCGGTACTATCTACTCCACCTTACCAAAACATGCTGATAGTCTTTTGAAGGGGATGAAAAATGATATTCCACCTGATAAAATTCGTGCTGAGGGCGAGAAAGCACTGGCTTTTCATTGTATGCTTTCAGAAGTTTTCTCTCAGTAGAACTTGAGACAAGATCTTCAGGATTAACGACTCCAACCATAATCTTTAACCTCTCTCTGAAAGGAACTGTTGAATCTTTTGCAAATCCTTTTACCTTTTCCATATCATCATCGATCAGTTTCTGCCACATAAGGAATTGTATATAACCTGAGTACTTGTTCTAACTACTTCCATCCTTTCCTCAATCAATCTATAACCAACTGAAATCTTAGCAAGAGTGAAGATAAAAGTAGAAAATTGATATCAAGTTACCTGGATGCTGTCCTGGAACTGAGGAGATACTTCTTTATCGCAGTTATCATTAAGTTTGTAATAGAGTACAAGGCTCAAGCCTTCCCCATCACTATCACCAAGGAACATGGGAGCTGGATAAGTTGGCAACTGTCACAACAAAAACAAAAACAAATAATTGCATAGGCCAACATAAGATGAAGAAATTTTCTTTGATAAGGTGCCACATCAAAACAAGCCATCTCCACCAAATTTAAAAATTTCTTTAGAGTGCAAAATCACCTGAATGTTAACGATTAGCAATGGAGGCAATTTCCCATCTGCTTTCAGTGAAGGCAGCTCAAGGTGATGGGCAATGTGGTTAATCTTTCTTGGGCATACAAATAAATCAACACCAATTGGAGTATAAGGAGCTATATTTGGAGCAGGGGATTTCTTCTTGTCTCTGCAACACTAGATTATCAGGCAATTCACAATATACTACAGGAGTATGCATATATAACAATCCATTGTAAAGGTTTCATAATCAACAGATAAGTGTTAACAGCATACTTAAAATAGTTTTCTCCACGGAGCTTAAAGGTTGAGGGCTCAATCTCAGACCAAGTTCCCGAAGTTGGTGTCTCCTCAGTACAACATGGAATTGTAAGTCCTGCCCTTGGACGAAAAAGATATTTTTTCGATGTACCTGCATGATATTTATGATTTCAAAGTTTGAGTTAAATTACAGTCTTACAAAATAGGAATTCTGTTGTGATTACTATTAGAAAAAATGACTCAAAATTTACTCACAAAACTCATTTTTATCTCCCTCAACAGATTTCCTTTTCATAGAAAGCCTGATGACAGTTGATTTCATTCTTTGAGCTAGTGTACCTGCATTTGATACATTGATGATCTTATCGTTGAAACTTACAGAAGGAACCAACCGGGGTAAGACAGACTTCAATAAGTTCCCTGGATTTTTTCCTTCAAGATCACGTCTGTCCTCTTTTAGGCCACTAAAGCTTCCATAGGCACGGTTTAAGATGTTCTTCCTCTTGGAACCAAACTCTTCAGCCTTCCCTAAAGCTGGAAGTTCATTTCCCCGAGCATTTATGAATGCACATCCATCTGGCTCCTTGACTCCATCTTTGCTAGAGTACAAGTCTGTTTTACTATTATCTATTTTCAGATATTTTTCATGGTATTCTTTGAAATTACACTTTCCATCCACAAAGCACGAAGCAGCTTCGTATTGAAGTACCTGCCCGTTTGAAATGTTGGGGAAAAAATCTGCATAACAAAAAGTAGCACAATATGAATAAAAAGCAATGCTCGGTTCAAAAATTTTTTTATCGTGAGCAGAAGTTCAGTTAACCAGAAATCTGACGAAGAAAAGTGCCACAATGCAGTCATCAAGGTGTTATCTATAATGTAACTAATTGAGTATTAAGTCCCAATTAGCATCTAGTAACCATTGCGTGTGAGTAGAAGTTACTTGTGAGAGTCAAACAATAGAATGTTTCCTCTACATTGAGGAGATGAAATTGACATACTAATCAATAATCTTACAATCTACTCGATAGAATTTTGTGTAATGGACTGCTTAAGAAGCAATGAATAAAAAGTTCAATTAACTCCTTGTAGAAATATTCCATAGAATTCAGATTGATCCTCCAAGGCAAACCATAAAAAGGCTAGAATCGTAATTATTACTTTTAACAACTTAGATAATAGGCCCCTGTTTGATTCCCATTTTTGGGATAAAATGTATTATGAAATAGTGATTTTTTGAAGAAGGGTTATGCTACATGTACATAATTTTTTACCTAATCTTTTACACCCCACTCACATTTGGAAGTGGCGACCACGAGCCGCATTTTTTTAAAAACATGGGGCCCGCCGCATTTGTGAGGGGGGGACACCATTCGGTCACCCCTCCTTCGGTACATCCGGATAAACCCTTTGAAGAATATGAGGTTAAAAAGTAAAGAAAAGTTTTTGAAATACATGTATAATTATTTTATGGAAGAATGTGTGGTTGAAAATGAGTATAGAAAAAATGTATTCTTCAAAAAATGCGGCTCAAACAGGGGCTAGATACAACAAAGTCTTCCATATTCATCTATTTTCCAAAGAAATTAAGAGAAAAAAAAAGAGGAATTTGAAACAAAAACAAACAAAGCCTTGTTCCCAAAAAATTTGGAATCAGCTAAGCAATGACAACAAGCCATGTTAGCTTTGTATACATCTATCTCTTCTGATTTGTTCAACTGAGATCTCGTCACTACTTTTTAGGTCTACTTTTTAAGTCTACAAAAACATGTCCCAACCACCTAAGTCATCAAAAAATCAAACGACTTGAGAATCAACTCTATAGTCTATACTAATAACAGCCATATATCATATTCGCACCCAAAAAAATAAAATGAAACAAAAAAAGCTTGATGTTTTATTACCTCCATGTACACTGCTGAAGTCATCATCTGAGTCAGATTCTAATATACTGACCGTATCAAACCATGCTTCTTCTTGACAAATTCCTGCAAGCGCATGAATACTTTAGTGGCTCACACTAATGATACAAACAGGTAGCTAAGATCACGTAAGACAAAATCATTAGCATAAACTTTCTGTAATTTATGAGATGATTACTGTATGCGCATTTGTGTAAAATCAAGATTTCCTGACCAGGAGAGCAACTAAATGTTATTCTATGAATCTCAATTGTTCGATTAATTCCCGTAGAGAAGATTTGATTTCAGAAAGAAAATAACAATTACCATTAGCATCAATTTGACTATGGTGCCACTGCAACTGAGAAAGATGGAATGTTGAGTTGGAGACCTCAGATCTTCTGCATGTAGTGGTTGTGTGAACAATCTCACTAACAGCGAAGTCTGTTACTCGACCTCCCGATTCACCGTTCCTTTTTTTATTTCTTTGTAAAACCGAATTCAAAACCTTTCCATGGTGCTTTTTCGAGAGGATATTGTGCTTCCTCCTTGCTTTAGGTGGTTTTGATTGTTTGCTCGGTGGAGCTGGAGTTGATACACAACCACCCATTGGTACGAGTTGGTCTTCTAAATTTCTACAACAGTGTGTAAGTTTTCAGCCACAGTGACATTTTCTGAGACATAATATTGCGAAGCACGTTAAGGTGTTTCCATTCAAACAATCATAAAAGCATAATACAAATAAATATCCTAAACACCATGATTTAGTAACAAGGTGGACAAGTTAAAAGTTAATGTCAATAAGCAAGATAAGGACCCTTAACCCCAAGTAGCTTTCTAGCAATAAAACAAGAGAGAGTCACTCTCTTCACTCTTGTAACTCGTTTGTTCTAACATTTCACTAGAAAAGGTATTTATTAATCTTGAAATTCTTAAGCACACTTTAGTATTCAAGCATCTTGAGTGAAACTGTAACTCAAAAAGGCCACAATCTTTTCAACTCAAAGATTCACAAATTTCACACAAACCGGTAACTCAACCTTCCATTTACTAGAACAAAGCTAAAAAGCTCCATTTGATCTCATTAAAACCAAATTGAAAGGCGAAACCGAACTAGGGGTGGGCGCGGGTCGGTTCGGTTCGGTTCGGTTAGGTTTTTTTCGATTCCAGAAATTTTCGGGTATTTAGTAAATGGAACCGTCGGTTCCAAATATAATTTTGGAACCGTTCGGTTTCGGTTCGGTTCCATACTATAATTAAATTTTTTAACATTTAAATTAATACTACATAAGTACACCTAAAAGTGGATACTAATATTAATAACAAAAAGTAGATACAAATACCAAGTTCAATCTTAACTTTTACAAATTAACGTAATCTAATTTAATAATATATAAATAATAAGTTGTCAAATACAAATACCAAAAAGTAAATATTACTAATAAAACTTCGATATTCATATCAATAATTTATTTGCTTCAAACCTTCAAGTCTACATAAAAGTGAAATATAAATTAGAAGTCACAAAGATAAAATATTTTAAAGTATTGATAATACTTACCAAATATTTAATGTAATCATCAGTTGGTTGACTTTCCATACTAACTATTAAGAAATTATACAAGAAAAAATTGAAAAAAACACAACTAACAAACATAAATAAACTCTAAATTGTTCAACTAATAAGATTTAATAAGAAAAAAATTATTAATTTGTTTAGAAAAAATAAAAGAAATTGATTTATCCAATATAAAAAAAAAAAATTGGTTCTTATTCTGTTTTTCGGTTCTTTGTCGAGAACCGAGAACCGAACCAAACCATTCGATTCTCGATTTGGATACCCGTTCGGGTATTTCATTTTAAAAAACCCGCTCGGTTCGGTTCGGACATTTTGCCCAGCCCTAAACCGAACAGAGCTTGGAAAATAGAACACGAGATGCAGAGTTCGATATCAAATGAAAATTTTTTACATGCCATTTTCAAAAATGTTCCGCAAATGCTAATAAAAGAAAACAGGAAGGGGGATCATGACATTGGTGTCTTCACTTCAAAGCTCAAATTCAATAATATAAGAAATGGGATTTTAGGAAATAAAGAATGATCTAAATTGGGGCCCCATAAAATTACCAATACAAACAGAACAAAACTAGTTGTCATTATCAAAAAAAACATATAAATAAAAGGCATAGAATAATATATAAATTGAAAATGTAAAAAAATAAAAATAAAAATCATATTGCATATAATTATCAGGCAATACGATCAAGAAAAATACAAAAAAAAATAAAAATAAAAAGTGAAGAAAACCAATTCAAAAGCAATCATCAATCATATTTTTTAAAGCTAATTCCTTACCGCGTAGAAAAAAAGGGAAAAAATAGATTTAATATCACCACCTAATCTGATACATCAAAAATCATACGACGCCAAGAAATTGCCCAGAAAATACAATCTGACAAAAGAAATTACTCATGCGTATATTCACATAAACATTGCAGAAACACACTCACAATATGCAAATACAAACATCTGTATTTTTATATACGCGTGTTGAGAAGGAGAGAGGGGGAGAGAGACCTGGAAAAAGGCTTCGGGTGTCTCCCTCTATCGGTAAGAACAAGGATGACTTACATAGCAAAAAGAGAGGGAAAAGTGGGTCCAAATCCGGTAGTGTCGGATCCGAAGGCATTATTATTATTATTATTTTCACGAATACCAGGAACCAATTCTTTATAAGATGGTAAATGTTACGCCTTGTCTCCGATGCTCGAAGTAAAAGTGTCGCTTAGAGAGAAAATCAACAAGAAAGTCAAATAAAGATCCATATGGTCAAAATATGAAGAAATTAAACAAAGTCAAAATCCTTACACTACAAGGCTGAGGTCCATGCCAATACACAGCTTCAAGAATGAAGTGTTAGAACTTTATTAAAACTTAAACTTTATGATCTTGCCAAGATCTTCATGTCAAACCATCAAGAAACTGAATTAACGCGGAACATACCTTAATCAATTGATTTCTGACTTGATTAATGAATCTTGAATCTGGATCTGTAAATCTTCAGTTTAGTTGTTTCAAATCTCCATCTTAATTCCTGATTGTGGGTTTTATGGATCTTCCTCTTCATATGCTTTCTCTTGTATTCTTGTGTTGATGGGATGCCACATAGAATGAGAAAATCACACATGAATTGGGGACCATAACCCTTTATATATTTCCATATGTATTCGGTCCATCGTCAAATACAAACCCTAATGGATCCGACCTCTACACATATAGTCCGGCCCACACTTTAATTAAATGCTTAAAACCCAATTACTTAATTCTTTATTAGATCACTTTAATTTTGGGCTTAACTTTAAGATAGCATTTATACACAGTTAATTACATATGTCGGCCCATCACGGGAAATTAAATAATTTCCCAACAATCTCCCACTTGGGCCACATATGCTACCTTATAAATGTGTATAACCTTATGAGCTCAAAACTTTTGCTATCATAACCAAAAGCATCTCCGAACAATCTCGTCCATTGATTATATCAACATAGGATCAAAGCGGTCTTCGTTATAAGTAACATAACTAAACCCATCAATGGTCACGTATATCAATACAATCAAATGACATAGATCAAGTGTGGATGTGTAGCATGGAAATTACATGTAATGTGATCTAAACATGCCTATTTCCAACTGGTCCTGCTTTATTCCTTAATACCTTATGAGATCAACCATAAACTTTAATCAGAGTGGAACTGAACTGAATACTTTATTTCTGAAATGAACTGAATGTGCACAACCGAAATTATGTGTCAAAAGACAACATAAAAAATACAAACTCCCACTAAACTGACATATCATCAAAAGATGCAACACCCATGTGAGCACCATGCTCATGAAAGACCTCGGGTGGTAGCCATTTAGTAAAATGGATCCATATTTATAGAGTTTGTCCTTATATGCTTTATAGAAACCTAACCACTCTGAATTCATTCCTTAACACTAGGAACTTAATGTCTATAAACTTTGATATCATCATGTTCCTATTGGAATACAATACTGTTATTGTCACAAAATAACTTAAGTGGTCTTTCATTTCCATCCAAAATATGCAGCCTAGTGACAATATTTTACAGTCAAATTCCATAATCAAAATCAGAATATCCAACGATCTCCAATTGGTCTGATTTTCCTGAATGTGATCATGTAATCTTTTGTTCTCTATAGATACCGAATAACCTGATGGCTGCTTTCCAAATTTCCATCGCAAGTTAATTAAATATCTGCCTAGCATTCCAACAAAGAATACTATATCCGGATGTGTGCTATCCCGAGTATACATTAAATTCTCAATTGCCAAAGTATAGAGAATCTGATGTATATCCTTTATCTTTAAATTTATCATTGGGGCATTAATTGAGACTAAAGTTGTCTCCCTTAATTGTAGGGGTATTACTTGATTTTCATATCTGCATTACAAATCTTTTAAGAACCTTATTGATACAACTCTTTTGTGATTACCCAAAAATACACCAAGAATAATTCTTGTGTATCTATATCCTTAATACAAAAGATGCATCACAAAGATTTGCTTACTCCCACTGAACTTGTGATATCCACAATCATCAGTTGAATGTATCTCGAAACCAAATGAGATAATTATTTGATAAAATTGTGATACCTATTCGGGAAACCAGCTTAAGCCCATAGATGGATTTCTTTAATTTGTAAACCATCTAATGCAACTTAAGACCAAAATATGTCACAAATGCCATAATTGTCCTAAAAGAGTTTTCATAGAAACCAAAGAAAAATCTCTTTATGGATGGCATCAATCCACTCCTTAGAATTATTCCTTTGCATGGCTTGATGAAAGTTGGTTGATAAGTCATTCTTTCGTCAATCCATGTCATCCTTATTTTCTTGGAGAAAGACTATAAAGTTATCCAGAATTGTCTTTCTTCTTTTATAGTGGATTTCCTTAATGACATTTGTTCTTGAGGTTGTTGAGTTTTTTTTCTGGAACAATCTCTTGATTGTGTATGGGGGATTTTGTAATATTGTCTTAATCCGAAATTGCTTCTTGAACAAGATCTGGAGCAAGAATTTGTCCCTGAACCAAATGATTGTCAATTGCAACAGAAGGAATATATATAAATATTCTTCATCCAAGACAAAATCATAACCTTATAACCTTATCTCCCCTCACAAACTCTACATCCTCAAGAAATCGAACATTTCCCGTTTCGAAAATTGACCTGGTAGTGGGACCTTTAAAAATTTGTAACCCCTTAACAATTACTTTACTTGGAATTTTGTTGAGACTTTAAGCTGCAGTCTTTAGTGCTTTAAACCTAGGAGGATCCTGATGTACTGTAGGTAAATTCCACATTCCTCTAGGAATATTGCAAAAGGTCCTGAACATTGTTCTCCTGATTCGTTATATCTTGGCATAGTATTTACCACTATGGTAAGATTTGACTTGTTAAATTCTTTTACTGAGTCGATTTTTCGAACTCAGTCTTGTATGCCTTAAACATGTCCAGTGTTTGAGATTTCTCATAGATGAAATATAGGTAGCCATATTGAGAAAAAATCGTCTATGAACTAAATAAATGACTGTTGACCTTTCCAAGAAGCCGAAGGGAATGATCTACAGATATCCGTATGAATTAGTTCTAAGACGTCCGAAGTCTTATTGGCACCTAATCTCCTTATGTTTGTTTGTTTTTCCTTAATATAATTTACTTAAGTCTGAAAGTATCAAGGGAATCAAGAATTCTTTCTGACACAAATCTTTCCATTCTCTTTTGAGAGATGTGACATTATCGCTTGTGCCATAACAAAGCAGAATTCTCATTGGTTAATTTATATTCAATACCACGTAAATCCAAATACAATGTTTCTTTATAAGAGGCAACCGTATTAAACACATATAGGTTATCGTAACCGAATAAAGAACTGACACCCACAATATTTGAATTAAGAAAAAGATCAAACTGACTATTTCTAATTGAACAAGAGTAACCATAGTTGTCCAATGTAGAAATAGAAGCCAAATTCCATCCAAAAGGACGGTACCGTAAATGTCTCTTTCAAATTCAAATAATAATCAGTCTTTAATGATAACCTAAATTCCGTAAAGCCTCAACCTTAACTGATTTGCCATCGCCCCATATAGATGAATCTTTCAGCATCAATTGGCTTTAGCAGCTCAGACAACCCCGCATAAACACACTTATGTAAGTGGTGGTACCGAAATTTATCCACCAAGTGTGTCTTGATATTGACATTAAATTTACCTCAAAACAAACCAAAGTGAGAAATGTACTTTCTTTACACGCTAAGTATAGCATTTAGCACAATCTCTCTTTATATATCCCAGATTTTCACAAAATTTACAACTAAATTTATTTCGCTGTTAATTTTGAACCAAACCGAATGCAGCTTTCTCGTTCTTTCTTTTCTTTAACTTGTCCTTAGAGGTACTAGCCAAGTGAGCACTTGTAGTCCTTTCTTGCTTCAGCCTTTCTTCTTCTTGCACACAATATGAAATGAGCTCATATAGAGTCCATTTATCCCTTTGACAGTTATAACTGACCTTGAATTGTGTAGGAAGAGAAATCAAAACCAGATGCATGAGCAAATCATCAGATAGCTCAAGCTTTAGAGCCTTTAAGTTTGAAGCAATATGAGACATCTCCATAATGTACTCCCGAATATTTCCTTTGATTTTATGCCTTAGTGAAACTAAGTATGCCAAAAGCGTACTAGTTTCAGCCTTATCGCTCTTTGCAAAGCGTTTCTTCAATTTCAGCAAGAAATTTATTGGCAGTAGTTACCTTATCGGACACAGCGCCCCTGAATGATTCTGGAATACTACGCTTCATGATCATAAGACTCATGCGGTTTGAACAATCCCACTTATTAAAGTCCTTGTTTTCATCAACAGAACTTTTATCCGTAAGTGCAGCGGGTTGTTCGGTCCTTAACGCAAGGTCTAAGTTCATGCAGCCAAGAACGATCATAACGTTCTCTTTCCAGTCCTTAATAGTTGGTTCCATTTAGCACAGGAATGGAGTTGATGTTGGCAGATATTGTGGAAGTTGATGGATTAACTGAATAGAGAACTAATACTTAATCTACATGTTCACATAAGAATCCATATTAAACAATTAATCAATTCAAATAATGGTAAACCCCATCACAAGAGACCGAGCACAACATTGATATTTAGTCTTTGGACAGAAATATCAACTTGTAAGTGGTACTCTTGGTGTAGTAATCAAATATTGACAATAAACCATGTCAAACAATAAACCTATCTTTGGACCGATTTATTGTTCACATAAAATGAAACCTTATAATTGTCACATATTTATTACCACAGGTATGTAAATAATTCGGCCAAATATTAACATTCCTTTGGGCCGGTCAATACCCGCATGAATTACGTACACACAACCTTTCTAATATTCCAAATAAATTAATCTAGGCAAGAGATGTCACTTTGGTGACATGTTGCTTCAATCAACTCATTTAGAAAAATTAGTAATCCAAAAGAAATACCAAAATTTGAATTATAATTGTTAATCCTTAATTCTTTTATTTTATTTTGAAACTTTAGGGGCCTAGGGTTAATAATACAGAACTTTAGGGACCCAAAAATAATAATCCAGAACTTTAGGGCTCAATAATTAATTATGAAAAATTTTAGGAGTCAAAAATTAATTATTCAAACTTTAAGGATCCAAAAATTAATTGTTGAAAAACTCTAGGAGTCAATAATTAATTATTGAAAACTTTTAGGGATCCAAAAATAATTATCCGAAACTTTAGGAGTCAATAATTAATTATTAAAAACTTTAGGGATCCAAAAATTAATTATTTAAAACTTTTGGGGCCAATTTGGAACAAAATCAGAAACTTTGATGCTTTAATTACAAAATCAGAACTTTAAATGGCCCAAAAATAATTAATTTTAAAACTCCAGGGGCTGAATTATTAAAATCCATAACTTTAAGGCCTAACTTGAATGAACTTTAAACTTTAGAGGTCGAATAACCAAAATTGCAAACTGTAGGGGCTTAAACTTTAAAATTAAAACTTTAATGGTCCAAAAATAATTAATTTTGAAACTTGAGGGACTGAATTATTAAACCCGTAACTTTAAAGGCCCAATTGGATGAATTTATAACCTTAGGGGACTGAAACACCAAAACCTTAAATTTAATGGGCTAAATCTTTAAAATAAAACCCTAATTTGAAATTGCAGTCAAGGACCTCAAAACTTCAAATTTACAACTCAAGCCCCCGCCCCCAAGAATTCATCTGAACCCTAATTTCCAAAATTTAACATAGCTCTTCACCTCAACCCTTAGCGGCGCCGGCGCGGCCAAGCCACATGTGGCCGGGGCTGCCGTCCCCGGCCATCAACGTCGCGCAAAGAGCTCGAAGACATCGCCGTGCCGCAAGAGCCACGCTTGTCAGAAAACACAAAGAACACAGAATAGGCCGTGGCGCCGCTGTGGAACACAAAGAAGCCATGCTGCCGCCGTCACGGCACAATGCGGCGGCTGCCCAATTTTTTTTTTTTTTTCTTAAAAAGCTGAAATTCTGAAATCTTAAAAATCAACCGAATAATTTTCAAATTTAATAAATCTAAATCCGAAATTATTAAATTTGAAAATCATAAAAATATACAAGAACCAAATTAAAAATACTTGATTCCCAATGATTTAACATGAATAGGCTCTGATACCACTTGTTAGAACTTTATTAAAACTTAAACTTTATGATCTTGCCAAGATCTTCATGTCAAACCATTAAGAAACTGAATTAACGCGGAACATACCTTAATCAATTGATTTCTGACTTGATTAATGAATCTTGAATCTGGATCTGTAAATCTTCAGTTTGGTTGCTTCAAATCTCCATCTTAATTCCTGATTGTGGGTTTTATGGATCTTCCTCTTCATATGCTTTCTCTTGTATTCTTGTGTTGATGGGATGCCACATAGAATGAGAAAATCTCACATGAATTGGGGACCATAACCCTTTATATATTTCCATATGTATTCGGCCCATCGTCAAATACAAACCCTAATGGATCCGGCCTCTACACATATAGTCCGGCCCACACTTTAATTAGATGCTTAAAGCCCAATTACTTAATTCTTTATTAGATCACTTTAATTTTGGGCTTAACTTTAAGATAGCATTTATACACAGTTAATTACATATGTCGGCCCATCACTACAACTTAGGCTGTCTAAAGAAACAAAGAAAGGAGTTGAAGCTCTCTACTTAGAGAGCCACCTCAAAGATCTCTACAAGGCTCTCAAACTCGTTTAAAGCTCATGAAAATGACGTTGTCTCTTGTAATAGATTTGAAATTTTTTTTAGAAGTGATTGATGTAACACTTGTGATAAAGTTTGTCGGTGTGTAGCCTATTGTACATGGCGATCTTTATCAATGTATTAATTTTATGAATAGATAGTGATGTGAAACTTCAACTAAGGAGATGATGTCACGTTATTCTGGTCCAACGGTCACCACGTCAGCCAAAACAATATAAATAGGTTATTTTTGTAACTGAAAGATGGTTGGTTGGGTTGTTAATTGAAAAATTGACAATTTGAACTCAAAATACACTTGAACTCTTGAGTGAAATATACAAACACTTGGCTTATTTTCTATCTTCTTTGCATGTTTATGAGCTACAAATCTCAACATATAAGACAGTAACTTATATACGCATTTCATCTATCCTTCCACATATTCCTATTTGTTACTACATGGATTAGTTTAGTTTTCGTCTGGTGATTGTTGTTAGCGCAATCACCTTTATTTCACCTGTCGGGGTTTGAACATTTTTGTCTCTCGCCTCAAATTACCCATGCGTCCATTTCCTCCTTACTCGCCTTCACTCCGGTAGGAATGTGTCGGAATAGTGCTTGACTTGGTGTGGGTGGACCCGACATCTATTTACACATTTTTGGAGTCAACAGTAAATATAGAAAGAGGGGATATAGACAATGGAATGTACTTCAAGCTCTGTTTGGTTTATTATGCCACTTTTTTTCTTGTCGTCCTGGCAAATGATGTTGAATGAACGTTAGTTTTCATTTTTCTATTCCTTGGGGCTTGTTTTGTCCGATGATCTTGAGTTAGATGTCCTGTTTTTCTAACAACTCATCAGGTTTCAATCATAAATAAATTCCGTTGCAGCTAACTATATTTTAATTTAATTTTAATTTTGTTCAATTGAAATTACCTCACCTCACCTCCGTCGATTTGATTAACGAAATATGATGACACGACTGTCAATCACATACGGCGATCTTATATGTACCTTAGAAGCTGACATGGTCAAAAAACAATAATAATCACATAAAAAATGCCTTTGTTCGGAAAAAAAAAGTGTAGTTAAACACCATTAGACAAGTTGACGAAGATGACTAAGTCTGTTTAACTCTCTTTAAAATAAAATAATTTATTTCTCATATTTATTTTCAATTATAAATTTACACAATAAAATATTTTACATGTAAATTCAAAAATTTTCTCACTTTTTAGTTACACATTTAAATAAAAAAAAATACTCAAAACATCATTTGTACACAATAATAATCATCGATCATGGCCCCCAGGGCACATCTCCAAGTGGTAAAAGGGGAATGTGGAAAAACTCAAACTTTGTTTGAGACTGCTGTATCAAGGGTTCGAATCCTGAAATATAGATTTGACCATTGGGTAAGTGCAAGTGTACAAGCAGCCTTCCACCCTGTACCCTTGGAAGCACAACCTGCGATTTACCTCCTTTACCAAGGTCCAGAGCAGGACAGGTAGGGACCGCTAAGAATGTAGTTCATCTTTTAATAATCATCGAACGTGAGCTAAAAGTAATTGTGTTTTGAATTAAGGTACAAAAATTGCGCAAACCAAAAAGCGTTTTCATTTAAATAAACAGTATTGAACATGAGACGTCGTTTTGGGTATCGAAAGCCTCGCAAGCTACATTCCCAATTCAGAAACCGGTCTAGGTATTTTTACAATTATAATTTGAGTACTTTTGATTGTTAAAATTAGAGATACTGAATTTCTTGTTATCTTGTGATATTTATTCAATTGGCATTCGATCGGAGTTTAATTATTTTTTTACTTTCAATTTTATTAGAATAAACTGAACGAATCTCGATGAGCGAGATATTTGAAAGGCACGAACGCCAATATTGCGAGATTTCTGCGAATCTATCGAAGAAGTTGACGTCGGCCAGTCTACTTGACGGACGTTATTTTATTTATCATCGTAGCCATTTTGTTTTATTTATTATGCATTGGTTATGCTTGGAATTTTAGGTTGTAACTTGCAGATTTTGAGTGTTTACTGACTATGTAATGGATCAATTTGGATATCTTCTTAATATCTCATCACCTGGTTCATCTGAATTAGGATTCTACTTCAGAAATATACTAGAAGCAAAAAATTCCATACTTTGTGTGTGAGATTTGGCATGGTGCACTATGAAAGAATTCCGCTTTCTTTTCGATGTTCTACGCAAAATCTTTGAGCTTTTCTTCTCTTTTTTGTCTTGGATATATGAACTGTCATTAATGCTATATGCTTATAGTTAAAGAGTTTATTTGTCAATGTACTAACTCTGATTACTTGCTAAGGTTTTCAAAAAGTGCAGATAGCAAGAATGAGAGAGAGATATATATGCTCAGAGAAGGAAATTTGAGAATAAAAAAAGTTTCTTATAATGTCTATTTTGGGCTATTTTAGATCATCGCTCTTTCTCTCGGAAGGAGGGACTAGGGAAGCCTTAATAATTTCTCTACCTCGTTATGGACCGTATGTTTATTTGGAAAGGGGAAGGCAGGGGACTTGATATGTTTGGATTTTTGCATGTAAATTTACGCTTTCATATATGCATTTGTGCAAAGCAACTCTTAGTTAGACTGCAAAATATATTGATGGGTATTGTGGTGTGTGTTGTTTCTTGTGGTTCTGAAGCGTTTGATGGTATTCTTTGGAATTCTTTTCTCTAGTTCTTACAATATCGTGGAAATTGATTATTAGACATAAAAGTACCTGATCTTTGCAGAGCAGAAGCAGCAAAAAATCTCTGAAGATGATGCAGAAGCTCTGGTGAGCATCGAGACATTATTGATATTTTTGTCTCTTATTTCTGTTTCTCGGAGTTCTTTTTGACATTAGCTGATAATTTGACAGATTCGGAAAATGGACCTTGAGGCCGGTGGCTAGCAGCCAAATGTTAAAGCCGTGCCGCTTGCTAAACTAAGAGAATATAAATCTGATCTTAAAAATTTAAAAAGTGATATTAAGCGAATTGCATCAGCAAGCCTAAACCAGGCTGCCTGTGATGAGTTGCTGGAGGCAGGGATGGCTGATACATTAACAGTATGTATATCCTATTATGGTACATCACTTTGTTTTGCTATATATTAAGGTCTTCTGAGTTTCATTTTTATTTTTATTTATTTATTTATTTTTTTTCCTTTCACTTTTTCTATGTTGATTGGAGGGAAATATTTATTATTAAGATTTGTGAATGCTTGTTGGTTGATGTTTATCTCAAGTGTTGGGAGCATTCAATTCAGCTTTTCCTCCTTTAGGCATACTGCACAATTTTTTCATATGATTCTGAAAATCTTCTTGCTTAGCTGCCCACATAAAATATTTGTCTTCCAGTACAACTTTTGCGACCAATAGTTTTGTGGTCTAATTATCAATTTCTGACCAACCTTCCCCGTGCAACATAAATAAATGTTCCAAGTAGATAATAACATGTTTTAAAAGGAACAAGCTATACCTTCTTGGTTTGACTTATTGAACTTGTTTTGAGGCACTGATGATTACTTTAATAGGTATCGGCTAATCAAAGAGACAGATTGAACAGGTTGTGTGATAGGATTCAAGAAAGTAGAAAGGTCATGCTGGAGACAGGATCTTGGAGTCTCACTTCTTCAAGATTTGCACCAATAGCAACAGTCTCTCTCACATGCAAATAACACGGTATTACTTTGTCACCATGTTGTTCTTTTAATGATTCCTCGGAGTTTTCTGTAGTCTTTCGTCTAAAGCCCCCGTTTGACAAAGATTTTTTAGATTATAAATTTGACCATAGATTTCATTGGACCCACAACCTTATCCACTTTTTAACCACACATTTCATGGGATCCATCAGCTTACAATCTCAAAAAGCTTTGTGAAACGGGGCTAAAGAAGTGGTAGCGTAATGTGTCTTTAAAGTTTGGATTCCCCAGTCCCCAAGCAGACATTTCAGAACCTTCATACTTTTAGTCGCTCATTATATCTGAGATCTTTATTTGCTATCTATTTTAGCTGGAATTATTAAGAGTTTTTACGGTTAATCTTTACCTATTTCGGATGCATGGTGTGGACGACAACGTAAGCAGGAGAAAGAGAATTATAACTTCCATGTCAAGGAGGATGAACAGAAACAAGTGGATTATTGGTGTTGTAATTACAGTTCTAGTCATTGGTATTATTGTGATATTATATTTTAAACAGGTCTGTTTTGAGATGTAGCGAAGTACAAGAGCTTCTTGTTTACTCATTTCCATATCTTACTTTCTGTGAGTTTCAAAGACGCTGTTCTGTATGATGTACATGAACTGTAATCATATTTGTGATCTTCATGGTCATAAATTAAGCCCTTGGTTGATGGTTATTATAAAGACGAATTGGGGGAAAATGATACTTTGAATGGTGACATTTTGAAGAATGTGTGGTTAGAAAATTTTTGAATTGACGTGTAGAATGTTTTCTTGTGTGAATGTGCAATTGATAATGAGTATGAGAAATAAATAATTTTAATTTAAAGTCCATCAAATAGTGGCTTAATGTAATATATGATTGCCTTGTAAAATCTTGGACGTGTTTTTTGAATATGTACAAGTCGAATCTAGAAAATGTACTCGTGTCCTTGAAACTTTACTACGTGTGGTAAGCATTTCCAATTGTATGTAGCCTAAGTTTGAACGGTTATATTTCAATTTTATATACACGAGTGTCAAGAACATGCCAATACATTCTGGTGGTTGCATCACGTCTAAATCGTGCGGTTGAATCTTGAATTCACCAAACAACAGAGAAATTGAAATTAGTTTTATTTGAATTATTTATTACGTCTTTTATGTTGATCCCTTGTTTGGTTAGAAGGATGAAATTAAGGGGCTACAAACCTTTTGCGGTGGTTTGACTTAAATTAGTGAACATCTATGAAATTGAATTCATTCCCTCTATAATATAAGCATAATTAGTGGATATATTTAAGGTTATAGTAAGGAATCTCGAATAAAGGCTGTAATAGTTGTTTTGATGTCACTACTTCGATAATTACATATATAAAATTTGTGATAAAAATTCAACAACTCGGGGATGTAGCTCAAATGGTAGAGCGCTCGCTTTGCATGCGAGAGGCACGGGGTTCGATCCCCCGCATCTCCACATTATTTATACTTTTTATAGTTTTCCCACTTGATTTTTGCTGAGTTTATGATATTAGTATATTATTACTCGTGATGAAAACTCAAATTTGCCAAACATAAATTATGAACGCCTTGACTTGCGAAATTACATTCAGAACAAAGGAAAAAGAGTATGATATCAACAATTCTCAGTCTGACATTAACGCGATTATCCTGTAATACGCAAGCATCCTCTGCATATTACACTCTAAAACCTGAAAAACTGCACTCAAGGGGAAAACTAAGTACAATCAATATGTAAAAATGGTGTTTGCTGAGCCTCAACGAATAAACCAGCTTTCCTGAAGCCTCAAATAGGTTTCTTCAATTTTCAGGCTTCCCATTTTGAGCAAATAATCTACCAACCACCAAGTTGTCAGAATTTGTCATCAGATCAAATCCGATCTTATGTTAAAGTCTTTGGTCTTTCCCTCTTGAATTCGCTATAGTCGGAAATCAAGCTGCAATTCACTTTATTCTTCATGTTCTCCACCAATCCCCTTAGGACCTATACACAAAGCACACTATTAAGATATTAGGGCTGGCAGGGTGTGGAGCGCACTAAGAAATAAATGGGGGAAGATAAGATAACTGATTCTGAGACATCCCGTCGAACATTTTCAGGGACCAAAGCAAGCATAGGGGGTAGAACAAAGCTTATGCTCATCTGTAGTTGACCTTTGAGCCTACTACGCGGTCCACTTCTATCAGGATATAGGGCCCCTGTTACACCAAGGGAAAACTGAGACGGCTTAAGCATATCGTCTAGCCCCTGAAGTTCCCATCTAATCTGCAAAATGACAGCTTGTGATTGGTATCTTAAAGGTTATAAGCACAAAACTTCCAGTAAATGAAAAATTTGAAGAGATTCATTTGCCACATGCTTACAATGTCAAGCTCAAGAAGCTTTGAGATATGGCAGGGTACCTCAGGTGGGTATCCTGTCCCATTTGATTTACATTTCAACCTCATGTCAATTACAGGATATACAGTGAGGAATAGAAATTTTATAGGTAGCATATGTATTCTCCACTCTTCCTGCACAGAATTAACAGGCAAGCATCATGTAAAAGGCTAAAATCACGCGCGCATTTGTTCGTTACCAATAAATTACGAGTAGAGACAGAGAACGACGCACACTAATAAACTAATTAGAGCGATAGATCCTCCAACTCAGTCAACTTGTGACAAAATTGAAAGCAAGCAAATACAGACATTATATTACTCTTCACTTAGCCCACTTGGTGTTGGAGGTACAATGAAATGTACTTTGCTTGAATGTTTGTGTTTACTCCAACTTGACATGATCTTGAATAATCAAACTTATGTTTTCTTGGTAGCATTCTCCTCATGTTGCGGTCTTGGATTGTCAAATGACTTCGGTCTACTTGTTAATGCTTTCACAACGTGGTCTTGGAACAAACTTGGATCATCAAACAACTTCTGGCCGTTTAAATGTTATACTCTCATGGCATTATCTTGAATTATTACATTGCTGAGATTATCTTTTCTCTGTTAATTCCATTGGCTTTTATGCCCTTCAATGTATTTTACCTTGGGTTTTCTATGTTGTTTCGTCTTAGTTTGCGATTTTCTCTTCATTAATTGTAGAGGGACAGGTCTAAATGCCCAATAGCAGTGACCCTCTCATGTTCTCTCCATAGCAAAGCTTCTTGATTTTTCCCACCGAACGTAAAAACTAAGTCCAAGAATTTGAGTCATTTTATCAGATTCGATTCCACTCTTTTAATACACACCCTTTTTATGTTGTAATGGTACCACCTTTACAAAAAAAAAAAAATTAATAATAATAATAATAAATAATAATAATAATAATAATAATAATAAAACTCTAAAGTAAATGATGCATGAATTATAAATGAGGTGATGAATAATCTTTTCAGAAATCGATGAACATTGGGAAATTAATTCAACGAAAATTATGTATAACAATAAATTCCAAAATGCCCAACACCCACGACCACAAAATCAAGATCTTTTGCAAAATTCTGATGAATACAGACGAAATTAGTATAAATTGTAAGCAAGAGTACCTCATTAAGTTGTTGGCTCCTTCGTTTATCAGGAAAAATGGCTCTAAATACCCTTGGCTTATCATCTAAATACTGATCAAATGAAGCCTGCAAACCCAAACTCAAAGTAAATAAACCTCATAAATGTAAAATTATGCATAATTCTAGAGAGAAAGAGAAGCTCTACAAGAGGTTTATATTATTACCCCAGCGATTTCATAAAGAGGAATATCAGTAGAAATTCTGGAAGTGTAAGTAGAAGAATTCGTCATTTGGGTTTTTACTAGCATCGGCCGTGGTCTCAGCATCCGGCATTGCAATTTTGGACTTAGGTTAGTCAGCCTCCCATTAAAATGCGAGCCGCCGCCCAGCACCACCCGACACGACGGAACCACCGCAATTTCGGCCATATTAAAGCAAAATTAAAGGGGAAATCGAAAGGGAAAGGGGAATAGAAGGGATGAGGTGAGGACGAGGACATCCACATCTCTACATTTGGCGCTTTTTCTTCCTGACGTGGCGCTTCTGAGTGGCTAAAGATGTGACTGTTGCAATCTTGTGAATTTTTTATGGATAAACGGTTGAGGACTAATTTGCTATTGAACCAATAGTTTGAGGATCGGTAGTAAAATTGTCCTGAAATGTAAATTGGTGGCAATTATGGTCCGTTTGATAGGTAAATGTGGAAAAGAATTCTAATTCCATGTTAGTTGGAAAATAAAAATTCACCAAACCCATAAAAATTCTTTTTCCATGAAAACAAAGAAAATACAGTTTAAAGTGATTGTACCTTGAAATTCGGTTTCCATTTTCACGTTGCAATCAAACAACCAAAGTGGAATTCGTTTTCCTCGGATGTGACATTTTTATGAAATTCGTTGTAATCAAACAGAGTCTTAGTATTCTTGTTCAATTATCTTGTAGGTGTGCCTTGAAATGAGCAAATAAATATTTTGTGGGAGTCACACCTTAGCATTGCCAAGTCAATTTTAAAGAATGAATTTTTACTTTGATCCGTCTTTTGTTGGTGACATTTGACAAATCTTTATGTGGGCTATGGTGCCAGTGTCCAGCCTACTAGGTGATGATGATATGGCCTTTCGGCCTAATTACTTATTACCCATTGTTAACTGAAAACCAGGCCCAGTCCCTTCCTCAGCCCAAAAACCAGTCCAACCTTAAGTGTATGCTTCTCTAGCCGTTGGATGAATGGATGCCCAATCTCGAGGCTTAGATATCATTGGAGTGTTCACTTGGTTTATTAATTCATTCGTACCTTTTCAGTTCTTGAGGGTTTCTAGAGTCTTCGACTTTCTCTCTGTTCTTTCATTTTCTTCTTCTTCTTTTGTAAGGAATCCACGAATTAGTTTTTGGAATTGTGTTTCTTTGTGAATCTGGTGAAAGCATATTGTGATGATTGCGGGTATCATTTAGCTTTTCTGGTCCATAGAAGAAGCTACACGATTTGGCTTGTGAATCGTGAGGGGTTGAGGAGATTTGGGCTTGTTTTGTGTTGATTCCTTTGGTGATAGTGTTCCAAGCCTTCGATCGTTGATACCTTGATGTTCAATGGTTATTATGAGTAGTTTGATGCATTAGAATTTGCCAAGATTGTTCGATCTGTAATTTTAAGTTCGATCTTTGTATAACACCTTACAATTGAAAATTTTTCAATGAAAACGAGGACAAAAGTTTCATATCCAAGAAATATGCAATCACACATCAATGTTGCGTGTTACATTTCACAAACAACTTATTACACACCTTAACAGATACAAAGAGTAGTATTGTTCAATCTTTCCAAGCCATTAACAAATTATTCCAAAACATCAGTACACAAACAAATACACAATCTTTATTTGGGGGAATTGGTAACATCTTCATTTGCATCCTCCTCATTGTCCAAAGTATCTAAAGGTTCACATGGCGAATTTTCTGCTGTTACCGCACCCGTACCGTCATTATCCCAACTTCCATAGAGAGACGAAAAGGATAAGGGATTGTTTGTAGAGCTCGCCTTTCTAAGGGCCTCTACAGCTCTCAATGCAGCATCGATGCTTCGGCTTATACCCACAGCTTCCTCCTCAGGGAACGGGGCTGTCTCTGAAATACTTGAAGCATCGTTAGCAGGCTCTGCGCCTGTCTTGGCCTGTTCAACAGCAGTAGATTCAACGACTTCTGCTTCAAGTGGGAAGAGGAGTTCGATATTTGCCTCGCACTCAATAACTAATCTCGTGAGAGGTTCGATTGTATAGAACGGCTGACGAAGGGCAAGCTGTATAAAAGGTAGGCACAACAATCCCCCTGTTCTTTTATCATATTTCTTCAGAATCTTAATCAGACCTAAAGATATGTGCAGAAACATTTCATTAAACACATAAAAAGCCAGGCCTTTTAAATTCAAGAAACTATCTTGAAGACCAAAATCCCCAAGAGAAGTATTATAAAGCCCATTAAAAACCAGCATTAGAAATAAGAAGATATTATACCTGCCAAATTAAGAGAGCTATAGTTTTTTAGCAGAACCATTTCCCCATGAATGGCGACGAAGTCCTTACGGATTTCCATTATCTCTTCACTGAATTCAGTTTCCGAGGTAAACACTCCATCTTCGCCTCCCCTCTCCTTCACTAAATCAATTCTTTCCTTTAGCGCCTGCAACAACAGTAGCTGACGATGAATGTAGTGCCACATCGAAGATTCAGTAGAATAACGCAGAGCAAAAAAGTAATTCCACAGTTGAGATTTTACAGAATTAAATCGATGCCAAAAATTTGGAGACGGATAAATCTGAGTGCATAGAAGTACAATGCTTCATCTCAAAAAGCAGGTTTTTTGGAAAAACACAGGTTCTATTGATCTTGATGGCATAGAAAAGATGTTCAGTCTTAATTAAAGTTATTCATGCCTTAAAGCTACAATTCTACCCCGCGAATATTCTTTTCAACCATCGATATCATAAAGATTGATGATCACTAAAATGTTATTTCAAAGTCACTTTTTTCCACAACTATTATAGCAACATCAGATTTTAAAACAATTTGCCTCCTTATGAATTGTCCTCAGTCCTCATCTCCAATTACTTTAAACTCTACTTAGCTTCCAGATGCAGTTGTCTTCCCATGTCCTGCATTAGCTCATGATCTATTGTCTTTGTACTCCAATTAGAACTAAATTTTCCGGTACAATTTCTCCATTCTTTTCACAAGGCAGCTTCTGCGTCGATACAGAGGAGAACAAGTGAGCTGTTACCGTTCAGAATCAGTAAATTCTTCTTGTTCAATCCCCCCCACCCCACCCACAAGCACAAATTCTGCCCTTTTCTTGAAGCGAAAGAACAAAAACTAGTCTTCTTGGATTATAACAACACAAAAAAAAGATAAAAACTATGCTATACATACATACTCCCAGCTTAAAAACCCACAAAATTTAAATTCCTTCTCAAAATCCTCCAAAGTTGAAACTATCTCTTTCAAGAGCTTAATTATGAATACAGAACACTAATCAATGGACAAATAAAAATAATCAAATGTGTCCTAGATAATCACGAGCTTTCAAGATAACCTTGTAGAATCGATAACACATGAATAATTCATCAAGCTTTTATGAAATTAAAACATAAAACAATGAATTACAAACATGCAAAGAACCTGGAAGCGAATGATGACATCTTCCTCTTTATCGACGTAGAAATCGTTGAACTTTTCGAGTTCGTCATTGAGAATCCCAACGAACCAATCCTGAAGAGTCTGCAACGACAGGATCGGTGCCGTATCATTGCCGTCCGTCGGCGGAGGATTCAAGGCAGAATCGCCGGCCGGTATGGTCTTGAGGAGCTTCTTTAGGAGCTTGTAGCACAAATACTTGTCCCTCCATTCGGGTAGAATTTCTTCTAAATATATCCTAAATTCTTTTCCGAATTTCATCCTTTTACTACAATTGTCTTGCGCTGATTTATTGCAATTATTGTTGTCTGGAGAAATTAATGTTTCATCATGTTTTTATAGTGAAATTCTGAATAGGAACAAACGCTAATAAATTGCAGAGGGGTTAGAAACAAACAAAAACCTCGAAATTACAAAAGAATATTCTCCAGGGATCAGAAAGGATAAATATAATTTATTTCGACTAAGCTGAATTTAAAATTTCCTGGTTTTGTATTTTACTTGGTACTTAGTACAACAACGTACAAATACTTCCGCGTGCATTAAGCTAATGAATCGGTCAAAATTAGTTTCAGCTAGGAAGAAGCCTCGAAATTACATAGAATATTCTTATACTATCCTTAAATTCTTCAAAGAATATTCTTATACTATCCTTAAATTCTTCGAATATACTGAAGTCAGTAATATGATAAAGTTGAAGGCACGTCTGAAGAAGAGACGGGTACCCAGCCATCCATTGATGGATCTGAATTTGGCTTTGGCATTGGGAGCTGAACAAGGCATTCGCTAAAAATTAATTTTAATCCCCATCAAATAGGGGTTAATAGGACATGCTACGTACTGCCACTTATATTAGAATCAATGAGACTAAGTACTATCAAACGTGATCATTAAGCACACAATGCTAATTTAGCACTTGCACTGAACTCAAAAAATTTCTGGGGTAATAAAGTTTATAATCCAACAAAAAATGTGATAATAAAGCCCATTGTGAGCCCAATAATTTTTCTTTTGCACCTTATTAATGTTGAAGGAAAAAATTCACTACTTAGACTTTATCTATCCCAAAATTAAAAACCAGGCTCCAGGGTTTAGAATTGCAAAAATCAGGTTTTTCATGAATTAATTAATTATATTTTACAATTATTATATTAAATTAAATATTTAACTATAATATAATATAATTAACCAACCCCCACCCCATTCCACCTCTGCTCCGGCGACTGTTCTTCGGTCATAGGTCAAAAAATTTGTAAGTCACAGATTTTTTCGAGATCACAGATATAAAATTTTATCGGTCACAGTTTTTTCATCGATCACAGATCAAAAAAATTTTAAGTCACAAATCTAAAATTTTATAGATCACAGATAAAAAAAAAAATTATATGTCACATGTCATGTATTTTCAAGTTGGTCACAGACACCAACAAATTATCAATTTTAAAGTCGCAGATCAATAGATAGGTCACAAACACCACAAAGAACCACTACCGTCGTTGATCTCGCCACAACAATAACAAAAAACGATCACTACCACACGGATCACCATCGCGACCGCCACCACAGATCCATCACCACCGCACGAAACATACCACTACAGATCCACCACCTCCACAACTACACATCCCCAGATCTGCGACATTTTCCAAAACCAGACCCCATTAACACTTGGTCACAATCATCACCAACACTTGGTCATAAAATCTAATAATCCAAAACAGTAACCCAGACTAGATTTTTAGTCAAAATAATTAATTTACCTCAGATTTGCAGAATGGAAAGATACAGAAGAACACGAAAAATCAAGGTGATAAAAAAAATAAAAATCAAGTAGAACATTAGTTTTGGATCAGTTCATTCTCCCGCCTTCCATTTCCTTCGCGAGAGGGGGAAGGGGACACTGCTGAATGGCAGCAGCATCGCTGCGACGCTGCTGCTCTTGCTGCGATTCGCAGCATGGGGAGAGGGAGGACGAGGCGATTGGCGGCGGCGGTGGAGAGAGGTGGCGACGGTGGAGGAGAGAGGAGAGAAATGAGTTGGATGGTTAGGGTTTTGATAGATTTAGGTTTTATATTTAAAATAAATTTGGTGGTGGTAGGGATTTGGTGGATATCTAGGTTATTTTAATGTTATAATATTATTATTAATTAAAAATGATAAAACCTGATTTTCATAAACTCAAAACTAAATAGTTGATTTTTGGTAATTATCACAATGTTGTAGCTACAAAAATTGATGGGCCTCCAAACAACAAATCCCACAAACATTGAAAAGCATATATGGACTCCAAGAAGTCTATGAGTCTAGACTATCTCATTCTTACATCTAGAATGTCAAATGTATAATGTGGCCTCAAATCTTTAAATCGTAAAAGTTACGTTCCAAACCTTTCAGTAAACGGGTGTACCAAAAGGACATCTAAGATTAAGTACCACATTCATGTCAAATAAATTCTAACAAATAGTCTATCTAGGTGTTGAAATTACACAGACACTTGATCTCCGAACATAAACAATTCCAAAATATCAAGTGAACAATTGAATGTCTCGACCCGAGGGTCTTGAATTTGCAAAAACAAGTTAAACTCTATAGTCTATAGTACTAAATAAATTCCTTCAAGGGATGAAAACAAAATATTTGCACTGGTAAAGAAGATCAGATAAGACAAGAAAACATTACTATTTTCACTAAATTAAGGAAAAAATTGACAGCCGTATGATCTATTTAATCACCAAAGTAATTAATTGGCCCATGTGCACCGACTTTAGCAGAACAATGTTGCCTCTTTGATAAATACAATGTTGTTGATGTTACACGACAGCCAACTCTTCACACAGCCTGGCTTCACAAATGATTCATTTAATGCAAATTCAATCTTTCAACTAAATCTTGTAAGGATTTCTCCAAGCAAGATTATTTGTACAAAAGAGAAAATTGCACTAGCTAATAAGCAATGCTTCAAATGTGGCATACTTGAAAATTTATCGACACCTTTTCCTTGACCATAGTCGAGAGAAATCTTTCATAGCGATTTTAAGCCGTCATATATAGAAATTCAATGTTTTATATTGTGATAGCCATAAGGGGTTCAACTTTCATAGAAACCTTATTTTCACAGTTACACAATATGTAAAAAGGATTCACTTCTTATTCATCGCAGAAACTATTATTAAGTCCCTATTTAATTTGGCTAAAAATTAGATTTTTAGTAGATTTTGATAAAATATGATGAAATATGTGGTTAAACTTATTAGAATCCCACATTGTTGGGGAAAATATAAATGATCCACTTGATAAGGTGAGAGCAATCCTCCCCTAATAAGCCGGTTTTATTAGGTGGAGTTAGGACCAATATTCCTAACATGGTATCAGAGTTAGGCCCAATTATGTAATGTTGAATGCCACCCAATATTGATTTGTTCACAGTTGTTTGGCATGGTCCACGCTGTGCGTGAGAGGGCGTATTAGAATCCCACATTGTTTGGAAAAATATAAATGATCCACTTAATATGGTGAGGGCAATCCTCCCCTAATAAGCCGGTTTTATTAGGTGGAGTTAGGCCCAATATTCCTAACAAAACTGTCGATGAAAGTTGTGAGTCCTATGAAATATGTAATTAAAATTAATTATTAACTTCGATTTAGATTTTCATTAACTTTTTTAACTAACAAGGATGGAATGTTTAGAACTCATAACGCTACACAAAAATTAACTATGATAATCCACAAAATGAGACTAATATTGAATATTGTCTTCCATTGAAGCTTTATCCACATTAATTAACAAAGGGATTATTTATAGACAAATCTTCAGTCAATCATAATCCACCGTAGTCTGCACTGAGAATGCTTTTCCAATAATTCATGTTATCTTCACAATAATCATTGCCGCCGCCTCCACCACCACCACCATCACTACCAACATCAGGCATTTCACCACCGTTGGATAAACTCCTGTTCCCAGAACTACCAAGCAAACGTTCCGTGAACCTCTCCACAAACGTAGTGGAGTTTTCTCCGGCAGAAATTGGTGGTGCATTATCAGAATAGCTAAACGTAGACGGCGTAGGTTCCATGTCACTACCAAGCACAGCCATTAAAGCACCACCACCACTCTTACCACCGGAGGTGATTTGTACTGGTGAATTGATCTGATTAACCTTGAAAGAATTCGAATGTAATTTTGATTGTCTAGCCAATCTTGCTTCAGCTTCTAGGCGGGCACTCTCCCACTGAGCCATATGCGTAAGATTAGCTGCATTCTTGGACGTCTGATCACCATCATCAGACATGATGGAGAAATCATTTTTTGGCTTGTGAGTCACTGGATCAATCCCCAGTTTGGACAACCGTTTTTTAACATGTGTATTCCAGTAATTCTTGATTTCATTATCAGTTCTTTTAGGCAAGTGCGAAGCTATAGCCGACCACCTTAAAAGAAGACAATATAAACATAAAATGACAGCAAAATACAAGAAAAGAACAAGAGTCCAGTGATCATTGGCCCACAGTACTACCAGTAACATGACCATAAAAACGAATAGTTTACTGCAATGAGCAAAATATGACCTGTTTCCTAATAGGGCATGGAGTTGAATGATGGTTTGTTCTTCTTGTAAACTGAATTTTCCTCTTTTAATATCAGGTCTCAGATAGTTAGTCCATCTCAATCTGCAACTTTTGCCACACCTGTGAAGCCCTGAACATAATATTCCAAAACAAGTCATGTAGAAAATTATGTGCGTGCGTGATTATATATACTGTATACATACCAGCTTTGGAGGGCAAGGCGCGCCAGCTTCCATGGCCATGTTCTTGAATATAAGCTAAGAGTTTTTGATCTTCTTCTGGTGTCCATGGCCCTTTTTTAATACCAACCTTATCGCAGCATGGAGATCGACCCATTGCCGGATTTTCAAATAAATTTCTTGATTTTCTTCAAATATGGATAATGATGACCTGAGTGATTTGAGATATTTAAAGAATGACAAGGAAAAAGATCTTTACCAATAAAATATGAGATGTTCATCTATAAAGACAAGGGTATGTTAATATACAAAGACTAGGGTTTTCACACCACCATTTTATTGGTTGTCCTCTATTTTAATTACTATAAAGTCCTCAAAGTTTTGCTCAATATCTCAATTATATCTCAACTTTTTTCCACAATCTTATTCTTAACTTTCAACAAATTAGTACATCTTGTTTTGTATGACGATTTTTGTTCAAATATTATGTTTGTGCGCTTTGAAATGAAGGGCAAAAATTTTGTCAAAATTTTCTTTTCGTTTTTCTTAATTGAAAATATGAGGGAAAAATAAGTTTTCTTATGTCTTTCTAATTACTTTTTTGGACATAAATATAATCATCATTAGATACAAAATTTAAAAAAAAAAATGTTAAAGATATGAAGTGGCTTAAAAAAAAAAAAACTTCAATACATCAAAATAACAAATAAAGAAAGATTTTCGAACGTTCTTTGCAATGAAAATGCAGTGCGGTGTGAATATATAAATATAGAGGTATTAGATAGGATGAGTCAAGATATGATCAGCTAAGCCAGCTAGTGAGTCGCTAGCTTGACCAAAGTTTGGCTTGGCTTGCTCCAGGAGCTCGCCCTTTGATGAGACAAACCTAATAGATCACTCACGAGCCATACAATCTATTTTCACCTAAATTATGTATTTTACTCATTATGATGAGTTGATTTACGAACTAACGCGATTTGCATGAAAATATCGTTGTTAGGCTTGCTAGTAACACCCCTATCTAAATGTGAACGGTGGGAGAAATCACACAATTGGGCCCACAAACGAGACGCTAGCAGACAAATTAGTATGCCTTTGGAGTTTGGAAGAGGATGAAGCATTTAGCTCAAGCCCAACGATTTATTGAGAGGCTCCATCCTTATGTCGACTGCCCTTCGGATGGTCCAACATGGTCTTAAATTCCCAGTTCCCACATTTAATAAATACAGAAAAGATTTGTCAGAGTATTGCCCACGTGGGTTATTTATTTAAGTCTGAATATGTTGGTGTTAAATAAGCCAATATTGAATGTAAATGCTAAAGAGAAATATTTATTTCTGTCACATCTACTTTATACAAAAAAGATGAGACGCATCTTTGACGGCCCCCACGCCATATCCTGGGTCTTGGTAAAAGAGGTAAATTGTAGGTTATACCTCCAAGGGTACATGGTGAAAGGGTATTTGTACACTTGCACTTACCCAATGGTTAAATTCATATTTCAAGATTCGAACCCTTGACGCGACAGCTTCAAGTAAAGTAGGAGTTTTTCCACCTTCCCCTTTTACCACTTGGAGATGTGCCCTGGGACTGTGTCACATCTACTTTATAGCGTGTTAACCTTTGGGTGTAGATTCACTGTTACGTCCTAAAGTAAAATGAAAATTAAATGACTGGATTTTGATATCCAATAAATTTCGAATAATGATGTTAATCAATTTGAATTATATTTCATAAACCTTGGCCAATGAGTGAAATAACATCAACACAATCATTTTATAGGCTCAATCTGAAAACAACTCTGGTTATTGGAAGCAACTTAATTAATTAATATTGCTCATAGCCACTATAACTCTGGATGTTCCTTTTATTGTGCTGGCCCAATTATCTTTTGACCCATTTGTTGGATGATATTGGCACAAGTTTTGATAACCTAAACTAACCTATATATACCCATTTTCTCCTTGTGTTGGAAACGTGTGTGCTTTGTGAATGTTGAAGAGAGAAACGGTGGCTGCTTGCTTCTCCTCCTTCGTGCCTTGTCTTCTCTCTGCCTTTGTGGTATCTTTTTGCAAATATCATCATCTTGTGTTCCTTGTGGTAGATTAGAAGTGGCAACCAAAGAGTTATAGTAGTTGTGGGTTGGAGTAATTGTTTGATTGTGTTTGATATTGGCAAGTTGAATTGAGCTCGGATTCACCAAATCGAAGGTCGATTTCTCTACAATTGGAATCAAAGCAAGGCTGGTGGTGGATTTTTAGCAAAAATTCGACCTGAAAACGCCCAGAAACGAAGTAGGAACCGACTGAAACAAACTGTCTAATTGAAAATCAAAACTGCCAGATTTGTTTTGTTGTTTTTTTGCCCAAACCACTTACATGTTAGACGAACGGAGACCACCAGCTTGTTTAGCAGACTAAGGCGCACCTGGATAGGTGGCGCGTGATTAGCAATGGCTGGACGTCGACAGGTGGAACTCTAGGGACCGCTCGTAAAGGCATGAGTGATTCCTCGGTGATGCTTTCTTCAAACAGTTTCCTTCAAACGACAAGACGAACCCTATGCTGGTGTTCGTTTTCAGTTTTGAGTGCTAGGGTAAAATTTGGACAATTTTTCCATTGTGTGTTCGGGATTTGACTCTTACTTGATTGGTTGTTACAATTCCTGAAAACTTTAGGGCAAATAGTGGTGGCCCTAAAGTGGTAAATTCGTATCTCTCGTTATTTACAGACTCAAATTGGTCCATAGTATATTGGCTTATCCCAAATTTAAATTTCTGCATTAGCGCGTCATCGTGTGCGGTGACAATAGGATTGGGGTTACCGTGTGGGGTAACTATTGCTTGTGCTTGAAATTTAGGAATTATTTGCTATATTTGAATTGTTGGATTTAACTACAAGTTGATAATTACTTCTGTGTTCAATTGTTTGTATTACGTGCGAATTTGAATTTTTTGTTGACATACATTCGTGTTGAATTTGATTATTCAGTTAGAACACCTAGACTTAACCCCATTTGAACATTCATTTGATCTGAGATCTTGAGTGTCACGACATCCTGAGAATCTAGAACGATGTATATTGTTGTCTTATGATTACTTCGTGTGACATATTTATGCATTTTGGTTGTTCTATTTTTCAAAATGTTTTCACATTTTTAAGTTAGAATTTTCAATGGGAAATGAAAATTTTCAATTCGCAACAAAAAATAAAGAGAATTTTAGTTCAACAAAAGATTTCAAAAGACAGAGACTACAAATTTTCTGCAAAATTGATAGAAGTACAAAAAGAGGAATATGATGAACTTGCTTAGACTTCAATTATTTTATACCTATCTGACACTTTTTTGAGAAAAATTAAAAAACTTGATTCTACAAAAGAATTTTGGCAAAAGTTGGAGGACTTATTTTTGCTTAAATCTACTCCTAATAAGTTGTACTTACTTAAAAGATTTTTTTAGTATTAAAATGGATCTTTCAAATGATCTTGATGACAATTTGAATATTTTTAACAAACTTATTCAAGATATCGTTAATTGTGATGAAAAAGTATCTGAAACGTATAAGGTCATTATTTTGCTTAATTCTATGCCTGATTCATATAGAGAGGTTAAGAATGCAATTAAGTATGGTAGAGATACTTTAACACTCGAGATTATTATATATTCCCTTAGGAGTAAGGAGATACAGATTAAGGCTGAAAAGAGAATAAGAGAAGTGGTGAGTTGTATATGATGATGAATAGAATGAAGTTTAAGCAGATGAATTTGGGTAGAGCTCAAGACAATGGTGATTTGAGTAGTGACTCGAGTGATGAAGATGATAATAAGAAGGGAAAGAGATGTGACAGTCTAGTGGTAGACGGTGTTATAGTTATGATAAGATTGTGCAATTTATTAGGGATTGTCCCAAGAAGAAAGATAAGCAGAATGATAAGATGAAAGACGATGCGAATGTGGTTATAAGGTCAATTGATGACCCTAGTGAGATTTATTGAGAGTAAACTTAGTTATTGCATGTGCATCTTTATGTAATCTTTTCTGGATGTGTGTGATTGCTTACTTCTGTTGCATGGTTATATATGTGTTTCAATGTATTTGATATGTGTATTTGCATAAATTTGAGAGCAATTTAATTACTTTGTGTAATTTGTTTACATACATGTGGGTTAAGATGCATTACCAGTATGTTGTATGTCTATTGGTGAGATTGAGTATAGATGTCTAGGGTATGTTGGTGGTTTGTACCGTGGCATGGAGTGTAACATTGGATCATAAGTGGAGATATGATTAAATGTTGGAATCCTTTATATATGTAGAGATCCTGTATAGGTGGAGTGTAAAAGATGCATTTCTATCACTTCTGTTAAGTGGAAACCCATTATCCACTTAGGTTAGTAGAAGTCATGTGGTGATAGGGGATAATTCCAGTGACTTAGGATTTATAAAAGTCTATAAGTTAGACATGGGTTGAGCGATTAGTATATTGAGTATGGTGGGCGATGAGGTGAGATATGTGTTTTTGAGGTGTGATCAACACAGAATGTGATATGATAAGTGTGGTGAGATATTTTCGTGGGGTCATTTATACATTTGTTGCATATGTGTTGACCGTGTGTTTGATTAACTTTGTGTTAATTTGTTGTTCTGTGTGAACATGTCTTTTCGAAAAGATCTGTGTTATCCTATATGATATCTCCATTGCATATTTATTTGTTTTTGATTGATTACTGTGATTATCTTTTTCTATTTGGGTATTTGTTCTTGACCTTAGCGAGTACAAGGAGCATGTATGATATATGTTTTGTGTCCAAAACACGAGGTAAGGCCTGTGATTCCAATTTTATTGGTTACCTTAATTATCCAAGCTTTAACTTTGTGTTTTTTGATTGCTTGTAGATTAATTGGGTATCAAGGTGATATTTTTTGGATTTTAATATTCAATAAATCCCGAGCAATAACGTTAAACAATTTGGATTATATTTCGTAGGCTTTGGTTGATGAGTGAAATAACTATCAACATAATCATTTTATAGGCTCAATCTGAAAACAACTGGGGTCATTGAAAGCAACTTAATTAGTTAGTGTTGCTCATGGCCACTATAACTTAAGGATGGTCTTCTTAATGTGCTGGCTCAATTATCTTAATTTTGACCAATTTGTTGAATGATATTGGCCCAAGTCTTGATAACCTAAACTAACATATATATACCCATTTTCTCCTTGTGTTAGGAACATGTGTGCTTTGTGAATGTTGAAGAGAGAAACTGTGGCTGCTTCCTTCTCCTCCTTCGTGCATTGTTGATAAGTGTATTTTATACACTTATTTGGACTATATTATTAAACTTTTATGTCGTGAAATTATTAATTTCTACTTAATTTGGGTTAATTTTCTTTTATTTTTAGTTATGAACTCGTCTTCAAGCAATTGGAAAGGAAGAAGGACAAAATCGAATGAAATCTACAATTTTGGAGATCAAATTTCATACTTGGAAAACTGAAGGACTTGCATTGAATCAAAGAATACATGGGTTGCAACAATTTAGCGGACTCAAGGATTGAATTGCATTAACTTAAAAGATTTGAGGGCTTGAAGAATATAATACAAGAAATGGGCTTTTCTTTTGGACTTTGAATTTGAATCAAATTCAATTATCCTCTAATTGGACTCCAATCAAAAGAAGTCTCCTGTTTCATCTCAAACAGCACGGCTGGGACCAATTGGAAGAGAGGAAGAATACATTAATTACCTTACCGGGGGGATCACCGAATTGGAGGAGAAATTGGAGATAATGGCGGCTGCAATTGCTTTGTATATTATATAACATATATATATACAAAGTGGCCGGCAAAAAAAAAAAAAAGAGGGGGGAGAGGTTGGTTGAGGAATGAAGATAGATTTATACACACAGAGTTCGTAATTAGGGGAGACATACACAGCTGGAAGAGAGGAAATAGAGTGCTGAAATTATATTCTATATACATACAGAAAGTGGGCTGAACAGGGCGTAAAAACAGAATAAAAAAGGGCGGCTGAACTGGACTGATTTGGAGAGAAAGAGCACAATTTGTGGCTGTATTCATACACCCAATTGGACAGAAACATAGGGCTGCTCGCTGGGAAATAAATTATATATATACACATGCATGCAAAGACGTGGGAGATGGAAGAAAAGCTTGGTGCAAGATTTAATTCTTCTCCTACATTCGTGCTTTAAACCTGGTGATGTCTTCCATTAAAATTTCTTGTTTTTCTCCCATATCCATGAGTAACTAAATTATTTTTAGGGCGAACAACATAGCCGAATTGAGATCATTTATTTCGTTAATTTGAGATTCTTGTTTTTATATTTTATGTGTTGATTTTTACTATGATTTTAATACATTTAATTACTTGATCACTAATTAAATAATTTTGTGAATCCTTTATGAGTCGAGAGGTAAGTTTAGGATTTAGACCAAATAGTAAAATCCGATAAATTGACATAACGTGTAGAGATACCTATGTTAATTATTGCGGTCATAATTGAATTCTTAGAACCAATGTTTCGTTTGATTAACATCAATTCGCATAAAGATATGGAATTGAATTAGTTAAATAGGCTCAATGAGAATTCGAGAGGGGTAAATTGAATACAATAGAAGAATTCGATCGAACACTACATTAGGTTATGAACCTTGATTTAAGGAATAAAGGTGATCAATAGGTGAAATTGTTCCGCCTTAAGAACCGTCATTATTTGAATTTCGATAAATTGTGTTTGCTATCAATTCAATTCAATTCAATTTCACGTGTTTAAATTAAATAGTCTCAACAAATCCATATTTTTATTTGTTTGTCTTTTATCAAATAGGAGTTAGAAAAATAAATTAAGGCTAAAGTATAGTCCTCGTGGGAACGATAATCCGGACTCATATGTCCACTTTACTACTTGTTACGATATCGTACACTTGCGATATAAAAAACGCAACAATTGTCTTCTCTCTGCCTTTGTGGCCCCTTTTTGCAAAACCATCATCTTGTGTTCCTGTGGGTATATTAGAAGTGGCAACCAAAGAGTTATAGTAGTAGTTGTGGGTTGGATTAATTGTTTGATTGTGTTTGATATTTGTAAGTTAAACTGAGCCCGGATTCAACAATTCGAAAGTCGATTTCTCTACATAAACAAAGCCAAAATGCTTTAAACGTGAAACTAAATATTGATGATATTTGATTTATGAGCATGTTAAAGATTAATTTCCTGATGTGATGTCAAATTACTCGTTTGATTTAGTAAATTGTACACACTCAAAATATTTCAAAGAAAAAGGGTCGAATAACTGAATCGAACCAATATTCGAAGAATGTTCAGTTTGGGTGATGAATGATTGATTCTCTTACGAGTTAGGGTGAAAACTCAAAATGAAACTCTATTTGATTCACAACACTTTTGAGCTGTGATGTAATTGTAACCACCGATTATATGAATAAAAGGAATTAGTACTAATTCGTTAAGTGCCTCAGTTCAGTGTTAGTTGTGTTCAATTGCCCAAGCTAAAAATGGAGAAATGTTTCCCATTTTTCAATCCAACTAACGCTTTGTTTTCCTTCTAGGACTCGGCCTGTATGAGAGGATTGAAGTTTTCCGGGCCGTTCATGGATTGAAGTTTTCCGGGCCGTTCAGCTCGTATTCAAATTCTAGGATTGGCTCGATCCTTTGCCCGTGGCTTCACGAGCTGAGCCGCCCATGAGCGGCTCACTTTTTCTATAAAAAATAAAAAACGGAAGTCCAAAAACAAGCAATTATTTATTATTATTATTTTTTAAGAAACATTAATGAAGTAGGCCAAAAACGAGCCCAAACAAGTTGGATCGTAAAAATATTGGGTTCGGCACAGCTTGTCTCAAAACGAGTCCGAACCGTCCATTTGTTGAGCCGAATGTTTGAATTACTCATTTTAATGAGGTTGGTATTTTACATTTAGACAATTTTTTCGTCTAGCATTCAAAACATAGATTTGAACAAGCTTAACATGTTCGCACTTGCTAAATTTTATTTTATTTTTTTTCTTTTTGTTGATATATACAAGTATATATATATAAATTCCTAACCTTAAACAAGACTATTCAAGAGTTTGAAAAGCCTCAAGAATAGAAAATTATAGTTAGGTGAGCTAATCCCTACTTCCCATACCACCCCATCCCCTCTTTCGCAGTTGCCAACTTTCTTGCTTAGATGCCACTGTTGCCACCCATTGGTTATTAAAGTGACACCACGTCATTTTCGGGCAGTCATTTAATTATATACCTTATTTCTGGTCCGGAAGTTGATTTATGAAGTCAGTTCATTGCATATTTGCATGAATGAACCCTCGCGTGTGAAAGGGATGCTTGAGAACTCGAAAACTTAATTTATTCAAGTTGGATTCATATTAAGTTTTGAAAAATAAAAAATTACTTTTAAGATTAAGAAGTTGCTTTTGAACATGTTTGGATAATTTTCTAAAATTATTTTACCTGAATAGAAGATTTTTTAGAAAAAAAGTGGAGTATCGTAATTTTCTCAGAAAGTTTTTCTACAAAAAGCATAAATAAAAGAACATATTCTTGACTCTTCCATAATATTCGTTTGACTACGTATACATTAATTTTAACGCGGAAAATTGACATTTGACGTCGAGATCTTGAAAATTGAACACTCGAATTTACACGCTTAAACATGGGAACAAGATTTTGTCTTCTTTTTCTTTGTTAAAGTCCTTTTAGTGTTGTCCAATTAAGATTGAACATTGTTAAAATCCTAGTTAAATAGAGTATGTTTGGTATCGAATAAAATAATACAGAAACAATCGGGTGGAGTCGGACAGAAGAAGTGTCCATGATGACGTGAAAACCTCTTCGTAATCGAATTGGAAAAGGTCTACGCCTGGTGGGGCCCGCCAATTGCCAGCCCAACAGCAGCTCTTATCTTACCAATATTTAATTTTTTTAAATTGAATTTCACTTTGGAAATATTTCTTGAAGAATATGAAGATTGTATGATTAAATCAAGTGATTTAATTTTAATTGATTTACACAAGTTTCGATCTAACACTACATTAGAGGGAATCGATTGATAGAATGGACTTGCATACGTCAAATTTTGTAGATGAATGTATATACTCGACTACTCTTATGTGGTAATTTCTTTATTTAGATGGAATAATCACTTGATATTTATAGAAAAAAATTTAGCTCATAATTGCCTCAAAACCTTCTAGTCTTGTAACTTCATTGACTAAATTTATAGTAGGGTTGTACCAACTTGTAGGTATTCTTTGATTTTCATCATCGAGTTATATTGTTTTTACGTATCCGATACACTTCTAATAAATTCTTAAATGTAAGATAAATGTCATATACTTTGTGTATTCAAACTTCTAAATTGACGTTAAACTAGGATGAGGTCAATATCAGCTAGATAATTTTTTAGTTACCTGACTCGAATACTCTTATGCAATAACTTTCGTGTCAAGACTTGAAATTTATAAAAGGTTGCCTCGAACCATGACTAGTCTAGTCTCTTTATCGCCTGAAAATTCAAGTGGGCTTTTACTAACAAACAATTGTTTTCAATGATTCATATTGCTTTTACGTATTTGATACACTCCAAACAGGTTCTTAAATACAAATGAAGGTCACTCGTTTTGCTTATCTGTAATCTATTAAACATCAGTTATCATTGACTTCTAGGATGTTAACGTCACTAAACAAGCAGATGACGGTAAAATAAGTCTTGTACCTTATTTAGTGTGAATAATTACTTTAAAATATAAATCCAAACAACAAAAATAATTCATATAAAAAAGTTTCTAATGAGAAAACACTCATATTTCAATAAAGTACAGGATTTTTTTGGATTTTTTTTATAATTTTTCCTACATATTTTCTTAATGTAGCATTATACCCTACTCTTGTTCCAATCTGCTGCTGATTCTAACTTTTTTATTGCAGTTCATCATCATCATCATCAAATAGGATAATTCCATAGGCAATCAAGGTCCACTGGCCCAGCAGAAATAACTGAAAAATCTTGATCCTCATAAGCCCTCATTCCATAGCCAAACATGGAAGAACCCATACCCGGATCCTGTAAAAAATCAGGTTTGCCATTTTGCTTTACGTTAGCCCCATTTCCCTCTAGCAAAAGCCTCAACATGGAGTGATCTTGCATCATCAAATCAGAATCCAAATAGGCCAGATTTTCCCTATTCTGGGAAATTAATGAAGCAGAATTATTAAATTCATCAATCATTTCGTTTTGAGGTTTCGGATCCTCCAGTTGATTGGAGAAGCAGGGCACATGTGAATCCTCTGCCAGTGTAGATCCTGTCTGATTATCATCTGATGATAATTCCATTAATAGAGGCAAATCTGAGGACTCTGAATTTTCCCCAGAATTTCTGTCTTTGATTATTCCTAAGATGTGTATTTTCTTACCTCCTAAACTCTTCTTAAAAACTCTGCAGATCACCCATTCTTTCTGCAAGAATAAAAAGCTTTTAGACGAAATCACCAACAGAGAAAAACAGGGGATAGTTCTTTTACCTTGAAACTTGTGGAGAGATTATGCATACAATTATCGCCTTCTAATCTGTATTCGTGCATGACCCAATTAGTCTTTTCTCCTCTGGGAGCTCTTCCTCTGTAAAATACGAGAGTTTTCTTCATTCCGACTAGGATTTTTACCCTGAAAATCTCCTTATCTTTGCCGGTAGCCTTCCAATAACCTGCTTCAGTGGCTCTGTTCGTCCTCAATCCAGTTGGGTACTTTCTATCTCTTACACAGAAGAAATACCATTCTTTTTCACCCATTTTTGCCTTCCCTTTATAATCAAATAAACAATACATCAGAATTAAAACTGATATAGCACTAAAAACGAAAAAAAGAAGCAGCTGAAAGCTTATTAACTTACATGGCAAATCCCAAGGTTCAACCTTATTCAAGTCCACTTCTCCAATGGCTGTGGCGCAAAAGCTGCTATCGACTACTTTAGGAGACAGATAATGAGTTATAAGTTCTTCATCTGTCGGATGAAATCGAAAACCTGGAAGCAAATCGACATGCCCGTCTACTGAGTTAAAACCAAAGGCCATTTCCTTCTTTCAATTCGTGTCTCTTAAAAATGGCGAACTTTTATAAGATGAGATGGATCGAATGTTATGGAAGTACTTGCACAAAGTTCAGATGAGAGAGAGGGAGAGTTATCTTGAAAAGAAAAAATGTGTTTGGAGAAATGTAACTCAATAAATAGAGATTCCCAAAGATGTGGTGGATGTAAAGAACTCTCTAGCCACGTGCTTAGCACATAGTATTAGATAGTTGATTATATGATCCATCTAGTACCGTCCAATCTGCCTAATTAAACACGTATTTCGATTGTCATAATATCTTTGTGATCTTCTAGAATTATGTTTGGAATTCTATAGATCCATCGATGCCTCTATTAAAGTATCTCATGGTTCATTTGACAAGGTTTTTGAAGAGTCAAATGGCGCTTCTGAAGTTATTTTTGAATCTATTTGAATATTTTTTTTGTAAGCACTCTATTTGCTTAAAAGAGCTTTTCTAGAAAATTAAATTTATATAGCTTTCTCGAGAATCTATTTTTCAAAAAGTAAAAGCAAAATCAGAAGCACTGTGTGGAAAATGCTTTTATGTGTGCCAGATACACGCTTAGAATTGTGTCTAACATATGCCACAAGGTGGTAACTCACTTCAATTTTAAAATACGATTGATGTGTAAGATTTAGACGAATCGAATTATTAATCTAGTCTTTTTAAATTTAGACATCGATAAATGCCTCGAAGTGATTATGAAAATAATCTAGAATATTATCTTAATCAAGTTGATAGTTACATAAAGTTAACTTGCGGAAATAAACTAACTGATTTAGATAAGAAACTTGTCACCTTTAGCTATATTGAGAAGTTTTCATACTTTGGTTTTATTCTCTCTTCAGTTAGATAATTGAACCAGTTTGTCAACAACTAAATCCAACACGTTGGATCCAAGGAGGCGGAGGAAATTGACAGCGCCACCAATGAAGGCGGAGGAGCACCACTGGCTAATTCTAATTGGTTAATGATTGAGTATACGGAAAAAACCCTACCTAACTTTTTGCTAAACAAACACCAATTATTTGACTATTGCGGTTTAATTTTTTGGCTAAGGTTTCGGCGTGGGCCATGTTTCATTGGTTCCGACATGATCCACGACAGGGAGCAAGCACGTGGCATGATATGATACGCAGGAAATATTGTTTATTTTTTTTTGTGCACTCACCATTGGTTGATTTTTTATCCTAATCCTAATTAAGGTGTATAATTATTTAAATAATGTACATTTATCAACATTAAAGTCGGTTGATTAGTTGAATTTTGAAGTTTGAATTGGTATTAGTAGTATTCATACTATGCACTCAAGTAATACTTAATACAGAAAATTCTTGTAAAATACGAAATGGTGTGTTTAAATAAACGGAATTTCGTAAAATACTGGTAAGTTCGTAAATTCATTCTCGAGTTCTCTCAGATGTAGTAAATACTAGGTTCTAATGGATATAAGAGAATTTACTTATTATGTAGTGTCTTGATTGATGATAGAAGATTAAACAAAATATATACGACAATAGACATGATTGAATAATATAACACAACATTAATCTATCCTACACGGTAAAAATGTTTGTAAATTCATTTTCGGAGTCCATTAGACAACATAGTGGATTTGGTGTTGGATTTAAGGTTTTAATGGATATGAATTTACTTGTCATACCATATATAAGTCTATCATAGACGCGGTATTAAACATGGTCGTATAATTTAACACAACACTAGCCTATCTCACGATATACAAAGTGTTCGTAAATTCAATCTCAACGTAACAGATATAGGGTTCTACTGTAGAATTATATAGTGATTGATATGGAAAACTTCATATAATCCTTGGATGTGTTTTATGGTAACTTAAGAACTTGATAAAAATGTAAGTCAAAATCAAAAATTGAATTTTATACGCATTTTATGGGACCCACAACTTTATAATTATACATTTCATCAACTTTTATCGATATTTATTTTAGCTACACAAAAGTAACGTATTATAACACAACATTAACTTATCTTTCATAGCGCAAAGTGTTAGTAAATTCATTCTCGATGTCTATGGTAAGTAATAGATGTAGAGAGAGTACGCGGCCGAAAAGTAAGTCGCTCTAATTTAATGAAATATTAATTGAACATGTTAGATTTCAAACTTTTGACCTAATCTGGCTTAATTTAATTAATTAATTCGCTATATGAACTACATGCATTTGATTTGTAACTGATCATTTGATTATTCAAAGAATGTATTTCACTGTTTGTTCCCATTGATAACGTAAAGTGAGAGAAGAAAAGAAACTTTAAAAATCACTTTAAATTAATTTGTCAGAATCAAAGTATCAGAAATTTAGGTAATGATAATTCACTTTAAAACTGAATTTTTCTTGTTCAAGGTTATACTCGATATATGTTTGAACTGATTGGAACCAACTCTGTTGCTCGTTTAATTCGAGTTAAATTGAGCATTATATTGATTGTAATTTATATGTATAAACGATCAAAACTCGAGATATATTCTTTTTTCTTTTCTTATTTGCATTATAGACAATACAAAATACAAGCAATTTGTAACAAGAAGTCAAGATTAGTGGTTCAACTCCATCAAAAGTCATAGTGAACTTTGCTTCATGTACAGAAGCCAAACCCATAGAATTTCACCAGAATACTCACACGTGTGGGTCCCGCACATTTTTTTAATAAACGGTGGGGCCTGCACATTGTGAGTTTTCTAGTGAAATTCTGTGGGAAGTTTTTTGTACATGGGGGAAAGCTGAAAGTCATAACACCAACTTTCTTAGCACATGTTTGGTACACATTAAAATTTTCATTCTCATTCTTCTACTATTTTCAACCACACATTCTTCAATAAAATAATATTTTTCATCACATCAATAACTTTTCCTTTATTTTCAACTACACATTCTTCATCAATCTACTATTTCAAAATAGATTCTTCCAAAATAATGTGGTTCAAACACACCCTTAATTCTTAATTTCTTATATAACACTTACGACTTTAGCAAAGAAGTAAATATATAATCTTTATGTCCAAGAAAAAAAAGAAATATTGACAATTAATTGAACACAACTAGATTACAAAATTATTAGATCATCCAAGTACTATAGAAGGGATTTTAAATTATAATTAGCAAAATATATTATTGATTAAGACAGTAAGCTGCTTTCTTTAGATGGGACCTTCAAGGTTGGGGTTCAACCTTTTTATATAAGTAAATCGTTTAATTGAGTGTTTTTACAATTTTCAAGAAAAATTCTTATTTAAATTCCTCAAAGCTGAATCACAAAATTACTTATTTGTGTTTGGGCTACATTATTTTGGAAGAATGTATTTTGAAATAATATACTGATGGAGAATTCGTAGTTGAAAAAGAAGGAAAAGCTATTGATGTGATGGAAGATATTATTTTATTAAAGAATGTGTGGTTGAAAATAAGTAGAAGAATGAGAATGAAAATTTTAATGTGGCTCAAACAGGGACTTAAATTTTGTATCTATCACATATAGACGAGGTTCCTTTTTATGTTCGTTTTTCCATGCATGGCTTTCAAATTTTATTTCTATATTATATAGACTATCTCGCCTAAAATTCTAAATTTGATTTGATTGAGGACAAGAGATATATCATATAATCTATCATGATTCATGAAGAAGTCAAAGCAACCTATGGGATTCACACGTTTAATTATGTAACAATTGATAGAATTTGTTTGATAAATTTAATTTTAACAACCAATAAGTTGAAAATTATTAAAGCCTTCGTCCTATTTCTAACCTAATAAACAATCCGTACTTTAATTCTTTAATTGGGAAGTCAGGGATATGGAGAAATCCAATAGGTTACCAAAATCTCTTAGAAGTACTACTAGGCTTTAGATGCAAAATTTTCTTCTTCTTTCCAACAACTTTGTATTGTGGCTTTATTTTACCGACATTTTGTGTATACACATAGGCGGCTCCAAGTAATTTATGGGTTTTAAATAAAATCGTTAAGGGGACTTTTTGAGATCAACAATAGAAACATTAATAAAGAATATGATAATTCATTTGAACTCTATTAATGAAGAAGTGGTCGTGGAAGATATCATGTTGTTATTGCTTGTCAGAGATGATGAAATAGCCAGTTGAAATGATGAAATCGAAGAAAGTCAAAATAAGATCTTCACCACTAGCCAAATCTCTTCCACCTCGAACCTGATTCGAATTTAAAAGTTTTAGATCTCTCCACACTAGTCGAATTTGCTTTGGTGGTGGTACGGTAGATGTTGTGGTGCACTGATGATTGTGTGGTGGTGGGTTACGGTGTACAGACTTGCATTATGGTAGTGCGGTGGATGTTGTGATGGTGGTGGTACGGTGGAAGTAATGGTGGAGATGGCGCAACGGTGGCGACGACGACGATGACTATGATGATGTGGCAATGACGTTTGGGCAGTGTTGATAGTAGTGGAGTGGGATCAAAAACGTTTATGACAATTCTTTGGGTAATTTGTGATCATAGATAATATGTGATCTAAAAAATATGTGATTTGCAATTAAACTTATAATTAATGACTCAAAAATTGTTTATGTGACTGTGACCTTGTGCAATTTGTGACGATACGTAACCATGACAAAAAAATTGTATGTTATTATGACTTTGACCTATTTAATTAATTAATAAATCACAAAATTATTATTAAATATGACTACATGATTTTTGAAACTTTTCCACATTTTGTTTTTTGGAAAACATATATGGAAACCTTTATAGTTATACATTTTTTCATTTGTAACGTAATTAACCTAATCTCAATTCCATCCCGTATTAAGATCGAACAAAAGGGGGAAGGGATTAGGATGGGCTTCAGATTTCATTACTGCTAATTTCTGTTTAGCGAAGATTAAAATTTGATTTTTAAAAGATTTTGATAAAAATTAATGTCCTGTGTGATTGCAATGTGATGAATCTCATAAAATATATAATTAAAATTAATTATTAACTTGAACACTGATAAAAATAGATTTCCAAGCCCATGAATCTATCACAGAAATAGCCCAATGAAGCATATGAAGTAACTGATTACAAAAACCACCGCATCGAATCCTGCCACCAAAGCTCATCCATAAGGGCCTGCTTGAGAGGTTTTTTTTTTTAACGGCTCCAATCGATTTTGTATGATACTGTTTATGAGGGATTGGAAAAATCAGTGCTTGCTAGTTTTTTGGATATTGATTTGGATGGTTTAAAAATCACCAAAAATTGATGTAGTGTAATTTTGAACGTTTCTCTCAACCCACCAAATCTGTTGGTTTTGACCGTTTCTCATATTTTCTTTTAATTTTACCTTTTATAAAATAATTATTTTCAACAAACCTTATTTTGTTCAAAATTAAATTGTAAATAAAAATATATTAACTAAAAATTATTTCTCGTTTAAAAATTATATTATAATTAAAAAAATACTTATAAATAAAATATTACTTGTTAGATAACAAAAAATATTTATACGTAAAAAATCATTTTTATTTTAATTGTTATAAAATAAAAATACTACTAATAGGAAAAAAAAATCACTTATAAAACATAAAAAAAAGTTACATATAAGTTAAAAAATTCACTTTAAGTTATTTAAAGTATAAAATTAACTTATAATTATAAATTTTACTTATAAATAAAAAATAAACTTAAAATTTTAAGTAAATATTTAAATTTATTTATTTTTTAAAGATAAATATTAACTTATATTTAAAAAGTTATCTATAAGTAAAAAATTTACTAAGGGTTATATATACGTAATTTTATTCTTTTAAAAAACTTTCAAAATCGATGGATAATAAACTCCTAAGTATAGATTGGACACTTTTAAAAATCGATTCACTCATAAACGCTCAGAACTAATACTTTAAAAAATGATCGCGACAAAACTCTCATGCAGGCCTAAGGTACAGTGCTAAAATCTACAAACCCTGAAGTAAATCCGTATGATCATCAACGGCCTCAATTCCAATCGTTTTGCTCTACGGGAACTTATTTATGCTTCAGCATAAGCTATACATTCTACAATTCTTTTTCCCACCAACTGTTCTCTCAAATTTCCCAACCCGACCTCTTCATGTCACCAAAAACTTGTTCATGAAATTCCTCAAGTGTACGAATCGTAACAAGAATAAAGTGGATTTATCAAATTCGAATATCGTCTCACAGAGACTAGTATATACTATAAAGTTTTAAACTAACCTAACTTCAATTTAAATTAAACCGGTAACTAATGATCAAATCAAATTGTGTATTCTAATAAATAAAATAACAAACTATTAAATAAAATAACAAACTCAAATTAAAATTGTAGATAAGATTATGTGATTAGATAGTTAGGAATTTCGATTTCATTTAGGTTATTTATCATACATTTAATTCTAATTCATTCAACTATCTGTTTTTACGTGCTAACGATCGAATTAACTTGATATGCTTGGTGATATCTCTTGAGCAACACTAATTATATTCATATCCATGAACTTACTATATTTCTATGTAAATTCACACAGATATGAACGCATTTATCTATAAGAATTTAACATGGATTGCATAGCCCATAATTATCTCTCGGTCTCTTATAATGTTTATGTTAATTATTGCACGAGCTAGAATTATACATGACATCTGTGTCTCAATATTATCCCTAAATCAATCAATTGTTGCTCGGACAATTAAAGCATTAAACACACAATAATTAATTAACAAATATCAAAATGGCATGAAAATCTTGAAATTAAACATATAATAAAAACCTTAAGTTATATCATTCATTCTAACAATAAAAGTATTTAGGTACTCATAACGTTGAAATTAAACATGCAAAAGTGAAACGATATCACCAAAAATTGACAAAATATAATTGATTTTCCAAATTATTGCTCCAACTTCAGCCGTCAATTTCTTCTCTTTGCGTGTATGCCCCTGTTTGAGCCACAATCTTATTTTCATTTTTCTACTCATTTTTAACCACACATTTTTCAATAAAATAATATTTTTCATCACATCGATAACTTTTCATTCTTTTTCAAACACATATTCACCATTACATCACAAAAAAATGCATTCTCTCCTTAAAAAATGTGTATCAAACACACACTATATAAAAAATGTGCCCAGTCGAATTTTTTTTTTTACCCCTCCTGACTCTGCTCCTGAGCTTAGCGAAACATGCTCGACTTATGATTCGTTTGTCGTAGCTATTGTGAGAAAAGCATTTTGATCTAGAACATTTTTGCAATAGAGATTTTTCAAGGAGAATTGTTATTAAAAAGTTGTGATTGTTGATTGTTTATTTTTCAATGAAAGTAGCGCTATGAAAATTAAAATGTTCGTTCGTAATTATAAAAGTGTTTTTGATTATTGCATATTATATACATTTATTTGATTAAACTTTAATTATTTATTTTACTTGAAAAAAATTCATAAGTAATATCTATTTCTTATTTCTATAAAATCTAGTTAAATAAGTAGCATGATGTAATCCTTTTAGTATCTTTTATATTATTTAAAACTTATTTATTTATTATACACATTCCATTTTTTGTTTTTTATAATATGAACGTATGACGTGATCTTTGAAGCACATATAATTATTATTTCTTACTTAAATTTGGATAATTTTAATATATTTCACATTTTAGAAAATTAATAAGAAAAATATTGTTAGTTTTAAAAGTTTCGTTGAAAACAAATTTCAGCTTTCAGTCTAAGCCGCATTAGAGATTTTTTCAATCAAAATTCGAATTTCTCCAAAACAGTTTTGAAAGAATTTTTGTTTGGTCAACAAATATTTTTGTTTTACTTAAAAGAAACATCCATTATTTTAATCAAAAGAGCTTTTGCTCTCCAAGATGTGTTCGGAATTTATTTATTTATTTATTCATTATTTTTTATTATTTTTTTAAAATCTTCCCTAGTGCACCTTTTTTAGTAGTAAAAACTGATTTTTTCTTGTTCAAGATTATACTCGATATATGTTTGAACTGATTGGAACCAACTCTGCAGCTCGTTTAATTCGAGTTAAATTGAGCATTATATTGATTGTAATTTATATGTATAAACGATCAAAACTCGAGATATATTCTTTTTTCTTTTTCTTATTTGCATTATAGACAATACATAATACAAGCAATTTGTAACAAGAAGTCAAGATTAGTGGTTCAACTCCATCAAAAGTCATAACACCACCTTGTTAATTCTTAATTTCTTATACAACACGTACGACTTTGGCAAAGAAGTAAATATATAATCTTTATGTCCAAGAAAAAAAGAAATATTGACAAATAATTGAACACCACTAGATTACAAAATTATTAGATCATCCAAGTACGATACAAGGGATTTTAAATTATAATTAGCAAAATATATTATTGATTAAGACAGTAAGCTGCTTGCTTTAGATAAATTATACAAGGGTCAATGGACATTTAGGATAATATAATTAAATCGTTTAGTTGCGTGTCTTTACAATTTTCAAGAAAAATTCTTATTTAAATTCCTCAACACTAAATCACAAAATTACTTAACTTTTATATCTATCACATATAGACGAGGTTCCTTTTTTATGTTCATTTTTCCGTGCACGGTCTTCAAATTTTCTTTTTATATTATACAAACTATCTCATCTAAAATTATAAATTTGATTTGATAGAGGTCACAAGATATATCATATAGTCTATCATGATTCGTGAAGAAGCTTATGACGATTCGTGGCTGATTTGGAAACTATGAAAGTAGAGTAGGGTAGAATTTGTTTGATAAATTTAATTTTAACAACCAATAAGTTGAAAATTATTAAAGCATTCGTACTATTTCTAACCTAATAAACAATACCTACTTTAATTCTTTAATTGGGAAATCCGAGATATGGAAAAGTCCAATAGGGTTACCAAAATCTCTTAGAAGTACTACTAGGCTTTAGATGCAAAATTTTCTTCTTCTTTCCAACAACTTTGTGGTTTTATTTTACCGACATTTTGTGTATACACATAGGCGGCTCCAAGTAATTTATGGGTTTTAAATAAAATCGTTAAGGGGACTTTTTGAGATCAACAATAGAAAAATTAATAATGAATATGATAACTCTATTAATGAAGAGGTGGTCGTGGAAGATATCATGTTGTTATTGCTTGTCGGAGAGGATGAAATAGCCACTTCAAATGGTGACATCGAAGAAACGTTTATGACAATTCTTTGGGTAACTTGTGATCATAGATAATATGTGACTTAAAAAATATGTGATTTGCAATTAAACTTATAATTAATGACTCAAAAATTGTTTATGTGACTGTGACCTTGTGCAATTTGTGACGATACGTAACCGTGACAAAAAATTGTATGTTATTATGACTTTGACCTATTTAATTATTTAGTAAGTCACAAAATTATTATTAAATATGACTACATGATTTTTGAAACTTTTCCACAATTTTTTTTTTTTGGAAAACATATCTGGAAACCTTTATAGTTATATATTTTTTCATTTGTAGTAACGTAATTAACCTAACCTCAATTCCATCCCGTATTAAGACCGAACAAAAGGGGGAAGGGATGAGACTGGACTTCAGATTTCATTACTGTTAGCTTCTGTTTGGCGGAGATTAAAATTTTATTTTTAAAAGATTTTGATAAAAATTAATGTCGCGTGTGATTGAAATGTGATGAATCTCATGAAATATATAGTTAAAATTAATTTTTAATTTTGACTTTGATAAAAAATAGATTTCCATGCCCATGAATCTATCACAGAAATAGCCCACTGAAGCATATGAAGTAAATGATTACAAAAACCACCGCACCGAATTCTTCCACCAAAGCTCATCCATAAGGGCTTGCTTGAGAGTTGTTTTTCTGAATGGTTTCGATCGATTTTGTATGATACTGTTTATGAGGAATTGAAAAATGAGTGCTTGTTAGTTTTTTTGGATATCGATTTGGATGGTTTAAAAACCACCAAAAACTGGTGTAGTGTAATTTTGAACGATTCTCTCAACCCACCAAATCTGCGGGTTTTGACCGTTTATTATATTTTCTTTTAATTTTACCTTTCATAAAATAATTATTTTCAACCAACCTATTTTGTTCAAAATTAAATTGTAAATAAAAATATATTAACTAAAAATTATATTATAATTAAAAAAATACTTATAAATAAAATATTACTTATTGGATAAGAAAAAATATTTATAAGTAAAAAATCACTTTTATGTAAAAAAAATTGTTATAAAATAAAAATGCTACTAATAGGAAAAAAATTAACTTATAAAATATAAAATAAGTTGCATATAAGTTAAAAAATTCACTTAAAAGTTATTTAAAAGTATAAAATTAACTTATAATTGTAAATTTTACTTATAAGCAGTGTTCTAAAATGCGTAATGCGTTGCGATGCGTCGAGATCGAGAATCAAGAATCACAAGTTTAGGCGTGTCAATGCGAAGAATAAGCGTCATAATGCGTTTCGTATTTTTAAGGCATTAAATTATATAAAAAAATAAATTTTTTAATATATCATAAAAAAAATAGATTTTAAAAAAGGGGGGGATTAGACCGGATAATGCGCGCATTGTGCACGCCTAGGCGCACCTTTTAGATTGAAAATTATTAAAGCATTCGTACTATTTCTAACCTAATAAACAATACCTACTTTAATTCTTTAATTGGGAAGTCCGAGATATGGAGAAGTCCGATATGGTTACCAAAATCTCTTAAAAGAACTACTAGGCTTTAGATTTAAAATTTTCTTCTTCTTTCCAACAACTTTGTGGCTTTGTTTTACCGACATTTTGTGTATACAAATAGGGGCCTCAAGTAATTTATGGATTTTAAATAAAATCGTTAAGGGGACTTTTTGAGAACAACAATAGAAAAATTAATAAAGAATATGATAACTCATTTAAACTCTATTAATGAAGAGGTGGTCGTGGGAGATATCATGTTGTTATTGCTTGTCGGAGAGGATGAAATAGCTGGTTCAAATGGTGACATCGAAGAAAGTGACTACGAATCAGATCTTCCACCTCGAACTTGATTCGAATTTAAAATTTTTAGATCTCTCCGCACTAGTCGAATTTGCTTTGGTGGTGGTGCGGTAGATGTTGTGGTGCACTGATTGATTGTGTGGTGGTGGGTTACGGTGTACAGATCTGCATGATGGTAGTGCGGTGGATGTTGTGATGGTAGTGGTGCGGTAGTAGCAATGGTGGAGATGGCGCGACGGTGGCGGCGACGACAACTATGGTGACGTGGCAACAACGTTTGGGCAGTGTTGATAGTGGTGGAGTGGTAGTGGAGTAGTGGACTAGGATAAAAAAACGTTTATGACAATTCTTTGGGTAATTGTAATCAATAAAATGGGTAATTTGTGATCATACATAATATGTGACCTAAAAAATATGTGATTTGCAATTAAACTTATAAATTGATGACTCAAAAATTGTTTGTGATTGTGACCTTGTGCAATTTGTGACGAGACGTAACCATGACAAAAAATTGTATGTTATTATGACTTTGACCTATTTAATTAATTAATAAGTCACAAAATTATTATTAAATATGACTACATGATTTTTGAAACTTTTCCCCAATTTTTTTTTTTTTTTTTTTGGAAAACATATCTGGAAACCTTTATAGTTATATATTTTTTCATTTGTAGTAATGTAATTAACGTAATCTCAATTCCATCCCATATTAAGACCGTACAAAAGGGGGAAGGGATCAGGCTGGGCTTCAGATTTCATTACTGTTAACTTCTGTTTGGCGGATATTAAAATATAATTTTTAATAGATTTTGATAAAAATTAATGCCATGTGTGATTGAAATGTGATGAATCTCATAAAATATATAGTTAAAATTAATTATTAACTTTGACTTTGATAAAAATAGATTTTCATGCCCATGAATCTATCGCACAAATAGCCCAATGAAACATATGAAGTAAATGATTAGAAAAACCACCACATCTAATTCTCCCACCAAAGCTCATCCATAAGGGCTTGCTTGAGAGTTTTTTTTTCAACGGTTTTGATCGCTTTTGTATGATACTGTTTATAAGGGATTGAAAAAATTAGTGCCTGTTAGTTTTTTTGGATATTGATTTGGATGGTTTAAAAACCACCAAAAACTGGTGTAGTGTAATTTTGAACGGTTTTATCAACCCACCAAATTTGCGGATTTTGACCGTTTTTCATATTATCTTTTAATTTTACCCTTTATAAAATAATTATTTTTAACCAACCTATTTTGTTCAAAACTAAATTGTAAATAAAAATATATTAACTAAAAAATTATTTATCGGTTAAAAGTTATATTATAATTAAAAAAATACTTATAAATAAAATATTACTTGTTAGATAAGAAAATTTATTTATAAGTAAAAAAATCACTTTTATGTAAAAAAAATTGTTATAAAATAAAAATACTACTAATAGGACAAAAATTCACTTATAAAATATAAAAAAAAGTTACATATAAGGTTAAAAATTCACTTAAAGTTATTTAAAAGTATAAAATTAACTTATAATTGTAAATTTTACTTATAAGTAAAAATATTAACTTAAAGTTTTAAGATGGAACTCCAAATTTTAACATACCATACCTATTTTCATGCAAATTGTGGGGATATAAGGGCTGCCAGCACCTTTTTTGATGGCTCTGCACGGGAGATGTTGTTGCTTGGTCATCTTTGATTGCAGGATATGCAAGGAGAGGGGAATTGCATATGGAAAGGTGGTTATTCGATGAGATTCCAAAGAAGGATTTGGTTTCTTAGAATGTGATGATCGCAGGGTACGTGAAACAGGGGGAGATGGAGAATGCGATGAAGTTGTATATTGTGGTTCCTAAAAGAGATGTTGTGACATGGAATGCTATTATTTCAGGCTATGTGCTTAGTGGGGTGCACAGGAAGGCACTGGAGATGTACGAGGAGATGACAGGTAGCGGGAAGCGTCCTGATGAAGTGAACACGTTGAGTCTATTGTCGGCCTGTGCAATTTAGGAGCTCTAGATTTTGGGAAGAAGATACATTGCTCTATTTTGGAGATGGGCGGGGGAGAATTAAACATTTTTCTTGGTAATGCTCTTATTGATATGTACGCCAAGTGCTGGAGAATTGACAAGGCACTTGATGTATTTCACCGCATGAAAGAGAGGGCTGTGTGCATGGAATTCTTAATTGTAGGATTGGCTTTTACTGGATATATGGAGAAAATTCATTTCATTTTTTGAAGAGATGAAGAAAATGAAATTTAGGCCTGATGAAATTACATTTATGGGGATATTGATCGCCTGTAGTCATACTGGAAAAGTTGACGAGGGACGTGCATACTTTAACATGATGAGAGACGAGTATAATGTTCAGCCAAATATAAAGCACTGTGGGTGTATGGTGGATTTATTTGGGTGTGCAGGGTTGTTGGATGAAGCATTTAAGTTCATATACTCAATGGAGATTGAACACAATACTATTATTCGGAGGACACTGCTTGCTGCTTGCAGAATTCAAGGTAATGTTGAGCTGGGAAGAATTGCAAATGAGCAGCTGCTCAAACTGAGACAGGATGAAAGTGGTGATTATGTGTAATAGTCAAAAATAAATGCTTCGAGTGGGGAGTGGCATGGTGCTGAAAATGTGAGGAAATTGATGGTTGATAGTAGGGTGACGAAAGAGCTTGTATGATGGAAGAAGAAAATGATGAACTTCTTCATTTCTTGGTTCAAAACCTCGTCCAAATTTAAAAAAGCGTACACAAAGGTGAAAATTTCTCTCATGCTCTTTATGTTTCATATAAAGGAAAATATGCATCAAACAAAATTTTTTATGATGTTTCTTTATCTACTCTGTTTTTTCCTTCTTTGAAAGTAGTTATTCATACTTGGTTCCATAGTGCTGCTAAATTGAATTCTGTTGTCTGGATGTTGAGATTAATGCATGTTCAGTACATGCAATGGCCTGATGCATAATTTCACTCTTACTGAATAGTTGTAATTATATAAACATAATATTGCTAGTGTGGTTTCTGAAATATAGGCTGGATCAAACAATGTGAATGTAATACATAATGAAATTGTTCCTTTGCTGATGGCAAGTGACAAGTCTGAAACTTGGCCACTAACAGACACAATTGAGATGCACTTCAAATTTGACACTATGGAGTACACGAATGAAATGTTAAGAGTCATAAAGGAATAGAAATTAACACGACACAACGGGCTCTTGCTTTGCTCAAACGTACATCTTTCCCATCCCAAATCAATTCCGAGACAGAGCAACAGCAGACAACACAATCAACAGCATAAGCACAAGAATTGCTATAAAGGATCCAACTAAAGAGCCAGAGACTCGTTCACAGAAGGAGTTGAATTGTTGACAGATAGCAAACCAGTTGGCCCGAGTATTGCCTTTGTGGGCTAGGTAAACAATGGCAGTCGCAGCAGAAGCTCCAGATGTCAAAAAAGCCAGCATTGCCTTCATAAGGTCAAAATCATTCTATTAGTGAGCTTTGTGAAGCCAAACAGTATTTGATAGTTTGATATCAGTTAGAGATAACCTCAAAACTTACAAGATCTATGAACTTTTATGTCATATATGGTATGATGATTAGATAGTATTAGACATTATTAAGGGAAAAAAAGGAGAGAAAGAAGCTGAAATCTTGTTTATTTTAGTGTCTAGTCCTACCCATTACCACATTTTATTTTGGTGACGTGTTCAGCGATTATGCATTGCTTTTATTGTCTTGTAGCAATATCTTGTTTATTTATGTTATTGAGTAAGAGAAAATTACCATATCAAAGATGATCAATACTGTCCTTGTTACTCGTGCGTCACTTTTTACAATGTGAAAGATGGATAGTAGGAGTGAAAGGATCAGATAGGCGGTTACAATGACATTTGCGACCACAAAGAACCTGTTGATGTTTACATCGATGTTAGAAAAATATCATAAACTGATGATACAAATCTAAAGGGAAGACAAGAGAAACACTGACGTGAATGTAGGAAGATCCTTGTATTCAGCCCGGAAATGGATGAACTGTCTGAAAAAGGGAAGTGATTCATTTGTTTTTCCCATTGCAATGGCACTTCCCAAGGTACCAATAACAGCAACTATTCTCATAATAAAATCGAGTCTGGATATGCCTCTGTTTACAGCAATTTTTGGAGCATCATCCTTGGGAGGCTCACCGGCTTCTTCTGCACCTGCGCTCATTTTCTTAGGGAAATGGCTTTTGTTTAAAGGGTTTGCAGAGAAGGATTTTGAATGAATTTTCGAGTCGAAGGCTTATGGTTGGGGAAGATGATGTGTGTATTAACTATTTATACATGTTCTGAAGACAGAATGTATGTTTAAGGATCCACTTTGTCAGTCAGTCAAATTCAAGAAGGGATGGCAGGTTTGAACAAAAGTTTGGTATTGAAGAATGTTTCTGTCACTAATCTATCAAATACTAGAAATTGCTTTATCATCTGTACATGCCTACACTTGCCGTATATGTATATATATATATTTTTGGTACTATACCAATCCTTACCGTGTATAGCAAATTCATGCAATATCTATTCTGGCCCCCCAAAAAAAGAAATTGAATAACTGTGAAAAAGTGAGTTTTGAGTAGGTGCAGGAGTCCCAAGTAAGAATCAAGTTAATCCACTCTTTCTTGAACCATAATTAAACTGAACATTTTTGAACTAAGGAGTCGTAAAAAAATTTATCAATTGTAATGTTGGTTCATATCGAGTTGAACACATTGTCAACAAATGAAAGTTTATGGTGGATTTGGTTTGTTGACTAGACCGAAAATGAGAACGCAGCTTTCGACTTTCTTCAATTAATGTTAGGCATCAAGCCTGATTAGAAAAAAATATCTCTAACCATTGACATTAACTACTTTTGAGTATTAGTTACTAATCTACCTGAAATTCACATAGTGATATCATACCCACATCTTAAGAAACTTACTTTTCCAAGTGCTTTGGTCCCTAACTTATAAACCCAATTTATATTGGAACATCTCCACCTTAATTATGGGAAACTTATCACACTGTGTAATTTATATCATTAGCATCTGTTTATACATATTGCTTAAATAACACTAGTTAAATATGTTAGCCTAACCATGAAAAGGTCGAACTCGCGTCTTAAAAATGGTTAAGCTCGTGCAACAAAGGGATGGCCAAGTTCTTGAGACCGATCGGTTTGTATAATTGAACTTGTTGTGGAAGTAGACAAAGTCCGCCAAAAGAATTGAAAGTAACGTAGTACGAACAGTTCTACTTAATTCTCGAACAAAAAGACCCTTATCTTACCTAGGTATGAGGGTAGAAGCGTCTGATCAAGCGCTTTACTTGATATTATGCTCAAAGCGAAAAAAATCCATCATACAAGCTTTGTCTCGATCATAAACGGAGATAGCTGCATCTTCTGCTAGAGCTCCAAGTTTCATTTAAGGCGGATATCATTGCTTAATATACTTAAATATTGGTCTCTAGATAAAAATGTATACAAGTATCCATGGAAAATACAGGGATCAATGACCTACATGAGCTAAATTATAAGTGTATCAACGAACAGAGTCTGACGCAAGAACAGATCGGTCTATTGTCTCACCTCATTTTGGTATTAGGTTGCTTCAGCGCAAATCCGAAATCCGAAAGAAGACCGGAGAGAAAACCTCGAGTGTTTTTGCTCTCATCTTTTTCATTGTTGTTGCTCAAGTTACTTATAAGGGACCAATGGGTGTCAAAATCAGGTGAATGGCCGTTTTCTTGCATCATTTTTAAGAGCTCAGATACCTTGTTAATATTTCTTTCGGACCTGTATTTGTCAATCACAGAGCAAAACATCTCCTTGCTCGGGGTTTCACCTAACTGGATCATTGAGTAGATCAGCTTTTCCGCTTCTGCTGCTCGCCCATTTTCACTCAATCTGCAAACAAGAATGTTCCAAGTGGTTGTGCTCGGTGTTAGGTTTCTATATATCATCTCAGTATGAAAATCCAGAGCCATATCCAGGTTATGGCAATTACTGAAACCTTGGATTACATGATCAAAACTGCTTGAATCAGGGGCACTCCCCTTCTCCAACATTGTGTTTAGAAGGTCGACTGCCTTGTCCAGTCTACCATGCTGACAAAAACGCTTAATTAGATAGTCATACTTGATATTATCAGGAATCAGACCTTTTATCATCATCCTGTCCAGAAAATCGACTGCTTCACGGAGCTTGCCTCTAGTAAGAAGTGCCTCAACGATGTTATTCTGAATGGTTGAACAGTGAATCCAACCTCTTGATTCCATTTCTCGACTCAACTTCAAGGTTTTCCCCAGTTCCCCACTATCACAAAGGCAACTGATAACCTCTCGTAAACTACGATTACTTGGCCTAAGATCTTCTCCTATCATGGCTGTCAGATACTGCAGAGAACTCGAAATATCTTTACTTTGCAAAAACCCTTGAACAACAAAATTATAAGTAACTTCGTCAAATTGTAATCCTTTCTTTTGAAGTTCGTCGATTAGAGCATCCACAAGGACAGTGTTATGCGCCTTGAAGAGGTAAAATATCAGAATGTTACAAAGAACACAGTCCGGAAGGTTCCTTTCAGCAAGCATAAGCTCTTTTAAGCTCAACGCAAAAGGAAACTTCCCTTTTGTGCACATCAAGCATATCAAATTGCGATAACTTGGAATTGAGATGCTCAAGTCTTTCCTTATCATGACCCCAAGCAACTCCATGATTTTCTCTAAGTTGTTTACTCGACAATACCCTTGAACCAACATGTTATGGGTCTCTGCATCTGGATATAGCTCCTTCAACAACATTTCCTTGAATAGACTCGCCGCTTCTTCAATCCTTCCCGACTGGCAGAACCCCCTCATTAAAGCAAAATGGACAGAAACAAAGTTTGAAGGTTGCCCTTTTAAGCATACATTTTTCAATGCGAGAGCTTTCTCAAAATTATTACTCCGACACAGCTGAGTAATCAGCAGAACAGATACATCCAAAGGCAGGGTTAAATTCTTAGCAAGTACAGTATCACAAACCGTAAAGGCTTCCTCAAACCTCTTCTCTTTACAAAACCCACTAATAAGGTTGCTGTAAACCGCCTGATCCAAGATATTGGTCTGATTAAAGAATTGTTCCACCAAAATGCAAGCAGTGGTAGTGAACCCTTCACCACAAAGCTTTTCAAGAAATGCGTAAAAAGTGTTCGATATCATCTGAGGCCTGACAATCAGCAAGGTCTCGAATAGCTCCACTGCCTCATTCAACCATTTGTTTTGGCATAGGCAATCGAGAAGGGCTATACCATCCTTGAACTTGGGTGTCCAATTATATTGTCGTGCAAGCAGCAAGCAATCACTCAGGCCTCTCAAGTTACCTTTATTGCACAGGTCCATCAATTGGGTAGTAAATGTTTTATTCTCAATTATTTGATGCCTTTGCACCATCACATTAAAAAGTATCTTAGCCCTGAAAGTAAATCCATTTTTGGTATAAGTCTGAACGAGCTTATTTAAAGCTTTTTCCTCAAGCTGGTAGACTGATTGAAACATTTTTCTCAAGAGATTGTCAACGGTCTTTATACAAAAAGGGTCTGCACAAAGCCTTTTCACTAAGTTTGAGGAGACAGGTAAAGAGAGTTCTTGGCCCCATCTTGCCATTTCATCTACCATCATTAAAATTGAAGTACTACTCTTACCTCTGCTACCACAATTCTCGAGTATAAACGAGTTAAAATCAGGGATCATGGCACCATCCAGAACCTTTGTCATTGTTTTCTCATACTCTTCAAGATTCGTATCCAAATAAAGTCCATTCCCAAGACTATCGAAAAATTCGGTTTTAGAAAATCCCTTATCGTTGTCCCTTCTTATCTTCACATCCAATGGGTTGAGCCCCAAAAGAATGAATGCTTTGTTCAGTGGGTCTTCGGATAATGAGATTTTAATCAAGCCACGGTCAGCCATGTCACCAACTACTGCTGTCATCTCATCAAACTGCCTCTCTTTACAAAATCCAGCTATGATAACCCGCAAAGTAGACAAGTCAGGAGTCACTCCCCTATCATTCATTTCATGAAGAATGTCATGGGAGTGTCTCCACATGCCTGACTTGAAGATCCCACTCAGCAGAGCATTATAAGAATATAGATGGGGCTTCAGGCCTCTGGACAAAATCTCTAAGAAATATATGAAAGCATTTCTCAGTTTCCCTTCATGGCAACCCCAACCAATCAAGATCCCCAACGTCCTTTCATCAGGGCAGAAACCCATTTGCTCCAATTTCTGCATGTACAAGCTTGCTCTCTCAACACCAAAATTTCTACATAAAGAAAATAGAATCTCGTTTCCAATCACTACATCAGGTGCAAACCTAACTTCAGCAAAGAAACTTAGTAGATCATCATAATCCTTCTTCTGACAATAACCTCTACTGATGTCAATAATAACTGAACTACTGGGTTCAATTCCAAAAGTCACAATTTTCTTAACAAAATCTCTGGCGTCCTGAACTTTACCATCTATGCATAGCAGGCGTATCACATTCTCGAATATGCCCTCTTCTTTTATGCTCATTCCCATCCCCATCTCAAACGCATCAACATAAACACGAAAAGCCAATTGGGTTTCATTCAATTCAACCAAATAACTAAGAAGAGCTCGATAACTCGACAGTGATGGTACTAAAGACAGCCTCCTCATTCTCTCATAAATTGAAATAGCACTATCTAAATCAAACTCCCCCACATACCCTACAATCAAACAACTGAAAATTTCACCATCCAGCAAAATTCCTGGACCTTCCCTACTTGACAACAAGCAATCAGCTTCCCTAAACGACCCCACTCGCACAAGCATTGACGCCATGATCTTACAAGACTGAGGAAGATGCTCAAAACCCCTATTTTCCTCACTAGCCAACTTGAAAATTCCCCATAAGGATTCAATCTTTTTAACCTCAATCTCATACTTACTAGCATCAAATTCAAAACCCTGTAGTATTTCAAGAACGCCTTGCGGTTTCAACTCAGAAATTCTCCAAAATCTACGAATGGTGCCAGGCGATATAGCAGATAGTCTCAAAAGGTAATCTTTAAACGAAGGATTGGTAAAGTTCTCACCTTTATCGGTATCCCACATGTGCGAACACTTCGATATAACTGTTTTTGCAATGCCTGCGAAATTGCGAGAGGATAAATCTATGAGGGTATGGTTTGTTTCTGAAGATGGGGCTGGTTGAGGGTTTTCAAGTAAAGTATTAGTAACAGAAAAGGGCTGTTTTGTGGTGAAAAGAAAATATTGTACGAGAATACAGTGAAGCTTTTTGGATTGGGAAATCCTTGATTGAAGAGTGAATAAAGACTGAAGCATTGACGGTTTTGGTTCTTCTCCCCTATATTCTTCATCCTCTTCTTCACAAATCCAGTTATGACTTGTGAATAGTGCGCCAGATCAAATTACAGATTTCTGAAGGAGGAGAAATGAAGTGCAAAATTTCTGGAGACCCGGGTTTTTACTAGGAATTTGGGCTTTATAGCAAAACCATATGAGAAAATTACTATAAACAAGGTGTTTAGTTTTCACTTTTAAAAAATCAGATTTTTAGTGTATTTAAGCAAAAATTAGGTTTTAATTTTACAATTAATATTAATAATAATATTTTTAAATTAAATTAAATATATACCCACCCTACTACCTACCCCCACCAACTTCATTTAAATATAAAACCCTAGCCAAACCTAATTCATTCTATTTCATCTTCTTCCATTTCTACCGCCGCCGTCTGCCCCGGCCACCGCCCGCCGCCGCCTCTCCCCCTCCCTTCTTCACCCCTGACGCTGCTGAACGGCAGCAACGTTGCTGCGTTCGGCCACGTCGCGGCGTCTGCGACGCCGCGAGTCGCGACGCCACGGCTGCGCAGGCAAAGAACGTCGCAGTACTGCGGCGACGTCGTTGCACGGCAACAAGCGTTGCGACGCCGTCGCGATTGCCGCCGACCTGCGATGGTTGTTACGGATCGAGATCCAGATCCGGATCTTGTTTTTTTTTTTTTTTTTATTTCCTACTACCAGATCTTGAGTTTTTGATTTATGGTGATATTGTGTTTTTATTGATTCTCAAATATTGTTGGTGATTTGCACATTGTGATTTTTTTTAAAAATGAAAATGCTTAGGTGGTGGTCGGGCTGGTGGTGGTGATTTTGTAGTGGTTTCTCAGTTGTGGTGTGACGGATCTGTCTGTGTGGTTGGTTGTCGTCGGATCTCTGTGTTGTTGTTTGTCGACGGTGTTATCGGTGGTCGGGCTGGTGGTGGTTTTCTTTTTTTGGGTCTGTGACCTAGCTTTTTTTGGTGTCTGTGACCTAGATATTGAACTGTGGTGGTTTTTTTTTGTGTCTGTGACCTAGGTGGGCGTCTGTGACTCACTCTGAAATAGAGTCGTGACATGTAAAAGTTATTATTTTTTCCAATCTGTGACCTAGGTGAGTGTCTGTGACCTCGGAATTGTGACTGTGACTCACTGAGATAGAGTTTTGAACGTAAAATTTTTGATTTTTTCAACCTGTGACCTGTAAAATATAACCTGTGACCTATAATTTCGAACCTTGTGACCTTAAAAAATAACCTGTGACCTATAATTTTTTATCAGTTTTGATCTGTGACTTCGAAATAATCCGTGACCAAATTGTATATAACTGTGACCTTAACGATTTACGGAATCGAGTGTCGCCGGAAATAAGTATCACGGAGAAACGATCGCCGGAGTAGTCGTCGGTCGCCGGAGTAGTCGCCGGAGCAATGGGGGGTGGGGTGGGGTGGATTATATTATATTACAGTTAAATATTTAATTTAATATAATAATTGTGAAATATAATTAATTAATTCAAAAAAAAACCTGATTTTTGCAAATTTAAACTTTGGGACCTGATTTTTAATTTTGGTAAAGTAAATGCCTGAACCATAAATTTTTCCCAACCCATATTATTTATTGAGCCCAGAAGCCCCGGACCTAAAGTTCATTTTTTGTATAAGATATTGGGGGATTGAGAATTAGGCCCGGTTTGAGCCCATTTTTAAGAATAATCCCCTGTTTGTTTGTCATTTTCCATCCATAAAAATGAAAAAGGGGAAAATTCACAAATAAGATGTTTAGTTTACACCAATTCAAAAATCATGTTTATAGTTTGAAAATTCAAAAATCAAGTTTTTTTATATTTTTTTTTAAATTCTAATATAATATAATATAATAAACCCACCCCACATGCACCACACTATTGCTCCAGGGACTATTTCGACGACCATTCTGACCACCACTCTTCTCTGACGACTGCTCCGATTCCGACAATCATTTCGATTACAGATTTATAATTTAATTAGTCACATATTATTTTTCAGTTACAAATAATAATTTTTATACGTCACAGATTATTTTATGGTCACAGTTCAAAAATTTTATAGGTCACATTTAATTAGTTGGTCACAGATTTCAAAATTAGTTAGTCACAGATCAAAATTTATAGGTCACACGATCACAGATTTCCAAATTAATTGGTCACAGATTTTTTACGGTCGCAAATTATATAATTTTTAGGTCACCGATAACAAAATGGTTAGTCACAGATAATATTTTAAGTCACATATTACCTAATTTTAAGGTCACATATTATATTTTTGGTCACAAAACCAAAATCATCAGATCCGCCAGATCCACCACCACCACCACCTCTGCAGTGTCGCCACGACCACTACCACCCCCTCCACGACAACCGCCACAACCAACATCCCCACCATCCAAACACCACTACAACCAGCCAGTAGTAACACCGTCAAGTCCTCCAGTACCAGCCACGACAACCAGCCAAGTCTTCCAGTACCAGGCTACCAGCATATAGCAACAAAACCACGTTACAAAAGCAGACGCAGGAACAATTTACAAACTGATTTTAAGATCCATTAGTTGGCAGTGGAGATTCCTCGATTTCAATGTCTTTAACCCCATCAATTAAAGATGATGAATTGCACCTTCTGTCTTCGGCCCAGTCCTCAAGCTCGTTTTCAACGAGCGAGCCTTTTCTACGATGTTCTTTAACCTGATGGAATGAATCTTTTGTCCAAAAACCTCCACCCCCGTCGCCACTACCTTCACCACCGCCAGAACCTCCACCCCCGTCGTCATTACCTAGATCCACCGCACCAAATTCACGACCACACCATATCGCACTTGACTGGAGTCGATGTCACAGCAGCCCTCACCGTCGCTTTTGCCGTAGTTAGCAGAGAGAAGGATGTCATGAATCACCCGATCTGTGTACCGGCGAAACCATAGATCTGCACGTAGAGGCGCCGGGGTTTGTTAGATCTGGTGGTGGCGTTGCCAGCACTGTCCTTTTTTCCGATGGGCGATTTCGGAGAGAGAGAGAGAGAGGAGGGAGAGATTGGGTGAGTAGTGAGAGAAAATGAGATTGAAAATGAATTAGGGTTTATTTGAAATATTAGTATTATAATATTATTTAAATTGACAAAATATCCAATTAATACCTGATTTTTGATTAAATAAATTTCATACCTGAATTTTGAATTTGGAAGTTTAAGTACCTGATTTTATGTAATTTTCCCAATGAAAAATATGACCTTCATCCACCACATCAAGACATCAATTTCTATATCTTGTGTGGGGCTCAATAACGATTATATTTTTCATTCTCATTATACAATAATGAGAATCAAACGGACCCTAAATTTACAAAAAAAAATGGATTTTTAAAAAAAGAATCTATGGTTAAAAAATAGAAAAAAAAAATTTCATTTCATTTCTCAAAAATGTGATTGATAATGAGTTTGAACAGAAACGAATTTGAAAAAAGGAGCTCAAACATGAGCTTAGCCCCTGTTTGGTACACATTAAAATTTTCATTCTCATTCTTCTACTCATTTTCAACTACACATCCATCAATAAAATAATATTTTTCATCACATCAATAACTTTTCCTTCTTTTTCAATCACAAATTCTCCATCAATCTACTATTCCAGAATACATTCTTCCAAAATAATGTGGATCAAACACACCCTTAGTAACTAAATTATCTGTTACATGTAACATTTCACTTTTTACTAACGGTTTTTTTCATGATCTTGTACAAAACTCAGAGATGAGATCATGAAACAAAATTGAGATATATCGGTTAAGGCCGTGTCTGTTACAATTTGGCAAGTTAGCTTTATTTGGACCTCGTGCAAGACTTGAGATGAAATCATGGAACAAAATAAAGATATATAGTATATACACTGTCCTGAACCAACAGCAAATTAGTGACTGCGTGGATTTTCCCAGAGAAGAAGTACAACATTAACAATCTAACATTCCCTAGATTTCCTAGCAAGAAATGAGCATTGTCCGATATGGTAAAAAAGGAGAAGCCGATTGGATATGAAGACAGTGCATGAAAAATGGGATAATGTTTCTAATTAATGTTACTGGCTCTTTTACAGAGTGGGAGTCATTGATCAGCCTAGGATCTGTACAATGCCCAATGGGGAAAGATAAGTAGGGCCAAGTTAAATTGCATGTTTGGCTAAGCTCAAAATGTTTACATCAGAATATTTGGTTAATTAATAATTATCGTTAGTGAAAACTTGGGGGAAAATCATGTCAACGGTAGAAATGAGGTAATTTCGATAGAGGGTGCCACGCATCCACGCTCTATAGCCACCACAGCCTTTCTACGTACCATAAAACTCTAAGCGTATCTTCTACGAACTACTGGAAATGACATATGTGCATCCAACGAATATTCCAATATGACACAGTTTGACATGTGATGATACATATTGACTCCAAATCTTATAGTTTTAGAAAGAATATGATGACAACAAGCTTGAGAAAAAGCAAGAGAAGAAGGCATACATGTGTGTTCTTGGTTGGTCCTTTGATAACATCAACCTTGGAAAAGCGAAGGAGTTATAATCCAAAGATGACACTGCGATTCTTATATCACATCTTAATGTATCGTTAGACAAACCCTGGCATAAAGAGAAAAGAAGATCAAGTGCAGTAAGTATTGTTGACCTCGAGAAATGGCTCGAACACGAGGACAACGGAATAGGTCTTCACGTCAGCTCCTCCTGCGCACGATAGCACACCGTTAGTCACTCATGGCCTTTCCCGGCGAGGGTGGAGGCGGCCGTTAGCACTCCGAAGGTCAAGTCAGTATTTCAGTCAACCGAAAAGTGGTGCTTGACAGTGAAATGGTTGCCGAGACGTGGTTGAGAGCATGTGTAAATACAGTTGAATGCCCCTTCAAGTTAAAAGACTAGAGTACAACGATTTGAATTGGAACCCCTACCTTACCATTGTGTGGGGGTATTTATATTGGAGAATGTAAGAGGAAAATCGTTGGATGGGGGGACACGTGGCTTCAGATCCCGGATGGATCATCCTTTCATAGGCGTCAATCTAGGTTGGCGGGCATTAAATGATTTTTGACATAGCAACTGAGTTAACCGTTTGTAACCTGCCACACGTCCCATCAATCAGTCGGGGACTTGACTTTGGATAGATCTCCTCACAAAGGATACCAAATTGGATAGATCTCCTCACAAAGGATATTGGTAGAGGTGTGGCGAGGTAGATTGTGAGGCGTAACGAATGCGGAGTGCAGGCCTTTGTATCCGCCGTGAATGGCGGATGAGTTTGGTTCTTCTACAGGGTTGGGCAATAGTGTTTCAGCTTAGAGTTATGGAATCAATTCATCCGACATGAATTCAGTTCGTCTGCCACATGACAACACCAGATCAGTTCGACTAACACGTGGATGGTCGAGGTGGAGGGCCTCAGAAGGCCCATAACAAGTATAAATCATAATTCGCAACACATCTAAACATGTCTAGAGAAAAGAAAAAACTAAAAGTAAAGTTGGGCTTACATTTAAGTTCATCCAAACATGCTTTTAACGTTAGATGTGACTGCTCAGTGGAAAAATTAATCCATGAACAAATGTTATTATTGAAGGCAATTAAGTGCACTCGTATAGTCCTTTTGGAGAAATTCACAAAATGAATTTGGTTGGAAAATTTAATGTAGTCAATCACACGGAGAGGGCTTCCACCGGTCACCTTCCACACCGCGGCGGCCCGTACTAATTGGAGCAGTGAATTGTAGCCTCTGAAGGGTGCAAAAGCCAGATCCCAAATCTAATTTTCTAAATTATGGCATACTTTGGTACATATTTTAATAATGTTGACATGAAAACGAGTAAAATGCCGGAATGCCATAATCAAAATAATTAAATAAGCAAAAACGATTTATTTTTTTTCCTATCAATCAATAAACCTAGAGTTCGGTTTACTCATATCCCGAGTGAACAAAACGCTTTTAAGCTACTTTTACGGCTTTTACCATTTTTACACTCTGTATGAGTTTTTTTAAAAGTTATCAGTAAATTTTTTTATCTAATCAAGTCAAACATTAATTTCAAGACTTAAGCCATGTTGCCAGAAAGAATTTGACATCTTGGATGACCTACTCTCACATGTGCATGGGCCCTGCATGGGACCCACGTGAATATAAAATGCAAAAAAATCCCCCCACCCACCCCAACTGTGAGTGTATGTCACCTAGGGTGTCAAATTCTTTCTGACACCCTAGCATGATTGTAGGTAATTATTAATAGTGACCATTTATTTGTTAAGAAATATGACCTTTTTTCTTTGGGAATTTTGTGTTATTTTATAATGCTTGGGATAATAAAGATATTTTTCTAAAATTTATCGATATCATCTACAAATAATAAATTTCTCATGATAGTGAAATATTGAGACATGATTAAATTAGAAAAAATAAAATATAAAAACACGACTTCTCATAATAGAAACTTGCATTTTCTTAGTACAACACACATCTCGAGCCTTAAATTATCAAATTATTATTTTTTTCTTCAACATAGTACTAAGCCTCTATTTGGTGTAATTTAAAAAATTAATAAAAATCTATGTCAAATTAATAATTAATTTTAATCACATTTCATGGAAATCGCAACTATTATTAATTTTTCAATCATACATTTCATCAATTTTTATCGAATATGGATTACGTGTATACAAAATAAGTCGTGAATGTACGAATGGATCGAAGATGATGTTTTGAATTGAAGTTCTTGGTAAAGTAGAAAAATCAAAATTTGCAACAAGAAATTGCCAATAAGTATAAAGTAGGGTAGAAGACCCACCCTAGCACATGCGCATCACACACCTTGTAATAGTTTGATGTGCACCGAGTGGTCCACCTACCAACTCAATGAGTTATCTTCAAGAATTGCCAATTGGATCACTGCCCACAATAAAGCATTTGGGTTAGTCATTAAGAGTGTGTTTGGCTTAACTTAAAAGTCAAAAAAAAGACTAAAAATTGTACTTTCCCATACACCTTTTACACCAAGTAAAAAAGCTAAGTCGAAAGGCAGTGTAAAGAACATGACAGTTTATAAATTGAAATTGGCATGTTTGGCTACAAGATAATGTTTTCACTATTGAACCGAAATTTAGAAGTTTCACCGAACTCACTTGATTATCACAAGATGCCAATGTAAGAGTTACCAAAACGAGCCATAAAATTAGAATGGTTGACAGCAAAACATGTGATTGTAGCGAGAGTGACATTTGAGTCAGTGTAGCCCCAGTTTGATGCAATTAAAATTATATTTTTAATAGATTTTAATAAAAATTGATGAAACATATAGTTGAAAAGTTGATAATCGTTACAAGTTGTATAAAATGTATGGTTAAAAATAATTTTTAAAAATTAAAGACCAAACAGGGACTTAAAGTGGTTGTCGTTCGTAAAAGTGTCACACTTTCTTATAGTGCTGTGTTTGGATCCAATTTTACACTCTTTTAATTCAAGGATTTATACCCTTTTGTAAAATAAATTATTGATACCCCTTTCCTAACCACCTTGAAGTGAAATTTGGCTGTTATTTCTAACTTAACATCAAGAAAACATTGAAGTACACAATATCTTTGAAAAATCTTTTATGACAATCCTTGTTATGCTTCATTTGAAAGCTCTTGTACCAATCACGACTGAATTCTGATCTAATTTGGTTCGATCGTTGTCTATGGAAGTGTTTGATTGCATGTATAAACGCAATTGAGTCCTGTACTTATTCTGTCGGATCATGCTCACTAGTCACTCCTAAATTAAAAAACTAATTCTAAATTTCTAATACAAATTTCCAATGTGCGCTTCAAAACTTGACCAAATGGGATTTTCAAACTAAATCATCTCCGTTAAAACCGGAATTATTCTGTACATTCGTTTTCTTTCTTAGTGCTATATGTCAATGGTGACACATGCTAGTGCTTTCACATTCGAGAGTGCACACCAACCTGTATTGCACTTGTTCTTTCCACGACAATCTTGACAAATTTTCCTTAATTATCTCATAATGTTTTAACGACTACTCAACACCAAATTGACTCATACTCATTTCAATCACTCGATAGTTATAGTCACCACTTACATGGCCATTCTTCGAATTTATTTTCTATCGCCGTCAAGTTTCTCGATGAAAAACAAAATCCCCGAAATGATCGTTTACTGCCTCTTTACAAACCCGGTAAAAAAAATGCGACGTTCGGGTTTAGATGGGGTGGTTCAAAAGAAAATAATGATCATAAATATGTGCAAAAAATCCTGAGACAATGGAGACACATGTTTGAACCCTTTGAAATGTAATCCAGTGCACTATGAATTTAGAAGCCAGTCCCTTTTGTCTCCTTCAGACCCCATCTACTTATTACACAACACCTTATTACAGCTCACACACTTTGAAATTGACACATGAATTACAAACCAGGATTAATCAATTACTTTTGAATTATTGATTGTTGATGCAAAATTCTATGACTAATGAAGTTTCACTTTCAGTTAGATTGTTTAAAAGATTTTGAATTAAATGATGAGTTTGAAAATGCATTACTTTAACTATTGCGATGTTCGGTTGTTTAATGTGATCTTGACTAGACACATTGTTCAATTTCGATGTCTTAGGCAACGTTTCATAGGATTTCAGAACAATATGTATTCGTTGTTTGTTGGCATACTCACTTAACAAGGTCCACTTTTTAAGATGGGAAGTCGAAATCGTAATACAGCATAATGTCCATTAAGCTCATACGAACGTTCATATTTCAAGACGGCGAGCTCAAATGAGTTGCTTTCTTATAGTAAGTACAGATAAAATTAAAGCTTTGGAGTTAAATCTTGTACGTGTAAGAGGAATAAGTGTGTATAACCGAAGAGAGAGAATTCTTTGAAAAATAAAAAAATGTTATTAGAATTTATGAAGAAAGTTAGGAGCTCAACAACTCTATTTAATAGAGTGGGTCATCCTGAACTTGGAAAACCCGACCCATTTTGACATTACTGGTGCATAGCAGCAAATGTAGGTTTTTTAAAATTTTATAACTGATCTCTATTTCATACGTTTGGAGGAACCTTTGTAGCTCAAATTTCTCATTCTCCTTCTTACTGTTTAGACTTTAGAACATCTCCATCTCCTATGCACGACGAATTTGATTAGAAGGTTCCACGACAAAAGGAAACAAATTCATTAGCTCGTTATTAAGTACGAATTAGTGAAATGACAATTCGTAAAAAATATCCAACCGGCTCTAAAAGGAATTTCGGGGACCCTTTGAGGATTTAGAAATCTAATGATTTAATAGAATAAAGATACTAATGGAATTATTTTGCAATTGTGGATTGCGTAAAAAAAATATCATATACGAAAAAGTAGAAGGTATTAAACCAAAAAAAAAAAAAAAATCCTCAAATACAAGTTGACAAGGACTTTTTCAAACTACTGTACCAATTAATAATAATACATGGATAATGTCTAGACGGATATGTAGATGTAGATTATGTCTCTTTCACTCCATTTTTTAATAAAAGACACGCTGATAAAAAATATTGAAATATAGAAGGTACCCATACTTGAGTGTCTATTCATTAGATCAATGTCACGTTGATTAAAAATCCGTCTATTAATGCCACATACATTATAATTCACTTAATGCACGGGAGATAGTCTTAGAAGGGGGAAAAACATTTTACCCAAGTTTCAGGCTCATCACATGCAGATTTTTTTTATTGAAAACAACTCTCAAATCTCAGCTGGACTGCAATTTTAATAAGATGGATATCCTTAGATCGTGCATTGTTTCCATTCAACAGACCGAAAACTACTTGTCACTTTTATGGTCCTAACCTACAAATGAAACTCGTCAGATATCAGCTTTCAGTGCTTGCCCTACATATTAAAGTCCCACAGGAACTTTAAGCCTCTATTTATTCTCATCAAACATTTCTTTCATTTCTTCACTACTCCTCTGTTACAGATCATAATTTTCTGGTAATCTCTCTCTCTCTCATTTTATTTTCTTGATTTTGCGACTAATAGTTATCGGTATTTGAGTTCTTTAACCATTGCTGAACTTATGGCAGGAAAAAAATGGCTAATCTTGGAGTTTTCTTAGTTGGGTTTTTCTCAATTGTGTCATCTGCATATGGCTACTATGGTGGTTGGATTAATGCTCATGCCACCTTCTACGGAGGCGGCGATGCTTCTGGAACAATGGGTATGTGCGTACACGCCCACACTTCACGCGGAGCCCTAATCACATTTTACATTTATTTCCTCGACCATAGATTGACCTCGTATTTTATTAGATATTACCATTGCTCTCGCTAGTAAGGATTAACTAGGGTATAACCAGTGACATTGTCTTACTTCTTTCTTGATTCTTATAGGTGGGGCATGTGGGTATGGAAACCTGTACAGTCAGGGTTATGGAACTAATACTGCAGCATTGAGTACAGCCCTTTTCAACAATGGATTGAGTTGTGGTTCATGTTATCAATTAGTGTGTGTGAATGATCCACAATGGTGTCTTCGTGGCAGCATTATTGTTACAGCCACAAACTTCTGCCCTCCAGGGGGTTGGTGTGATCCCCCGAACCACCACTTCGATCTCTCTCAGCCCGTTTTCTTGCGTATCGCGCAATACAGAGCCGGGATTGTTCCCGTGGCTTACAGAAGGTGATCGATCAGCTTCGTGTAGAGTTTGCATTCTTTCAATTTTTACTCGAGTCAATCCTAATGAAGGTCATTTTCTTTTCTTGAACTGTTTTGTGTAGGGTGCCCTGCAGGAGAAGGGGTGGCATTAGGTTCACCATCAACGGTCATTCATATTTCAATCTTGTCCTAATCACCAATGTAGGGGGTGCTGGTGATGTGCATGCAGTGTCCATCAAGGGCTCAAGAACTGCCTGGCAACCAATGTCAAGAAATTGGGGCCAAAATTGGCAGAGTAATTCTTACCTCAACGGACAAAGTTTATCATTCAAGGTCACCACTAGCGATGGTCGAACCATGGTCTCTTACAATGTCGCCCCTCCAAACTGGTCTTTCGGCCAAACATTTTCCGGTCGACAGTTCCGCTAATTTTTTTGTCGGCTAAAAAAGTATAACGTATAAATTCAAGTTATAAAATATAAATTCAAGTAGTTGAAAAGAGAGAGTATATGTCACTATCGAAAGGACTTGTTTTAATAGACCTTCTCTACTAATTTAATAGTTTGGTTCCACTTTCCATGTGAGGCATTTATGTCACTTGTGAGCTATTACAACCTTGTAAGGCTCTAACTACTACACTACAATAATTCATGAGAAATTTACATATTGTACTAAGAGAGGAGACTATTGTTGTTTGTATAAGGTCAATTGAAATTTGTGATGAGCACATTTTGAATGAGGTAAAGAAAGTCACTGTATGAGGTAATTAAGGCAATGTATAATATAGAAATTATCTTGTTTCTTGTGTACTCAAGATGTACTATATCCTTTGTATTCCAGCAAGGATTTGGAGAAGAAATTATTATAATGTTGTTGATATTCATAACATCTTTACTAATGTTCTTTTATTTTTATTTAATAATCCCATGTTTCATTTTGCTGAAAATTAGATTTTGATAAAAATTAATTATTATCTTTGACTTATATTTTTTAGAGTTACCAAACATGGGCTTAACATGTTATCTTCTTTCTTTTTCCTTGCAACTCGATCAATAGTCACTACTTACCAATGCATACAAATTTAGGATCGATACAATAAAATCTTGCACTTCTCTTTTAGCGCATGTTTGGTTTAGTCAAAAAGGTTGATAAAAATATAAGTCAAAGTTGACAGTTAATCTTAACCACATATTTCATAAGATCCACGAGTTTTCTACCATATATTCCATCAAATTCTATCAAAAATTGCTAAAAATCTAATTTTAATCTTTATGAGACAGGGACTAAATGTTGGAAAAATCAAGAAAATCGGGCCTTATTTACACCGTAACTCTTCCAAAGTCAAATGATGATAAAAAAATAAAATAAAATTATAAGACTCATTCTCAATAAATTTAAGTCGAGGTCTAGAACAATTGGGTGATTATAAGCCTTAACTAGAACTAAATTTTTTATATACCAAATTGGTTGCATTCAAATAACTAATTGACCAATAAAATATAAGATATGCATTTTCACTCACCTATAAAATAGCCTCTTAAAAAAAATTGATTTTTCATTTAAAGTCCGTTTGATGAGCAAATGTGGAAAAGAATTTCAATTCTATGTTAGTTGAAAAATAAAAATCCACCAAACTTATAGGAATTCGTTTTCCGTAAAAAACAAAGAAAATACAGTTGAAAGTGGTTGTAGCTTGGAATTCGGCTTCAATTTTCACGTTGTAATCAAAAGACCAAAATGAAATTCGTTTTCTTCGAATGTGATATTTTTCATGAAATTTGTTGTAATTAAATAGAGCCTTAAAAGAATGTTATTTGTTATTTTTTTTATTAAGTCTAAACATGAATTCACGTTCCACATTATATTATAAGGTTGATAATACAAATAATTTTTTTTTTGTGATAAAATTTTATGATAAAAATTATGAATACTAAGAACTTTATGTGCTTGTTTGGTAGGGATTTTTGGGGGAAGAATTGATTTTTGAACAGTAATATGATGGGAAATGTGTGTTGAAAAAGAAGAAAAAATTATTGATGTGATGGAAAATATTATTTTATTGAAAAATGTGTGGTTGAAAATGAGAATTGATTTATTATAGAATTTGAGAATAAAAAACAAACACCCCTATGATTAAAACTACAGTTTCACGTGTTGATAAAATATTAGCAAAATTTTATCAAACGAGGACTTAGTCTTAATGTGGAAGTTTCGGCGATAATTCCTTTTTCTTTTCAATATTACTTGCAAGGACTATGACAGTGACCACCCAACAGCCACGCCAGTAGGTCCTCAATTTCCGTGAACTTGTGTAATTGAATTTTGTCGGTGCCTTTTTTATTTTACCTTTTTTTTTTTTCAAAAATGAATGACGATTTGATGAAGAATGTGTGGTTAAAAAAATAAGATTTTTTTTTGAATTTATATGTGATGCTACCAAAAATCGTACATGTCGACTTCCGAGATTGACGACTGAAAATGAGCACGAACGAGGTCTCCCAGTACTTGAAACAAAGGCGTAGATGTGTGTCATCGTCGTCCCTCCGATACTTAAGTCAGAGAGAGGGTTTAAGAAAAGATATGTGCTGAAGAATTATGTAAGAACGTACCTTGATAATGATTTGAAATGATGTATTTATAGATGTAGGTAGTGAACTCCTAGTAGGATTACAATGTTGAAATCCCTAGGAGTTTTAACGTGATTGGAAGTTGTAACTTAGGTCCTGTTTGGTACAGATTTTCATTTTCTACAGTAAATCAATTCTCATTTTCAACTACACATTCTTTAATAAAATAATATTTTCCATCACATCAATACTTTTTTTTTTCTTTTTCAACCACAGATTTCCCATCATATCACTATTCAAAAATCAATTCTTCCCCCAAAAATTCCTACCAAACACACTCTTAATTGGCTTTGTATTATCCATGTGTTTGGATGAGGATGAGACTCCGATAGTAGAATCCTCTTAGAATGATGTAACACATTTCCAGAAGGGCTCTGTCTCCCAGGGCATCTTGACGCGAAGTAGGCTTCTAATAAGTTAGGCATTGCACGTTTTGAGGCTTCAGTAGCAAACTCAGGAAAGAGCTGTTGACCCGAGCTCAAGGACTCCTGACCCGAGGAGGTCGTGAAGTTCGGGCTTAGATGGGCCCTGAAACTCCTCGGGTTGAGTGCTCGGGTGATCATCAAAAATTGATATCATCAATATGTAATATTATTTTAGTAAAGAATGCGTAGTTAAAAATTTATTTTGAAAATAATGGAGATCAAACAATGGTTTAAATTAAAACTTTAGCGACTTGATTAGAAATGAGATAATTGCATAGCCCCTGTTTAAGCCACATTTTTTGGTCAAAATGTATTTTATAATAGTATTTTATTGTAGAATGTATGGTTAAAAAGTAAGAAAAAATTTTGAATTTATTTGTAAAATTATTTTACGGGAAAATGTGTGGTTGAAAATGAGTTTGTGAAAAAAATTGTGGCCAAATATAGACATTCAGTTCAATAATAAAAATGTTTAACATGGGTGAATTGGTTTGAGTTGATCCACTATTATTCAGTCATTATTTAAATTTAAAACTCATTGGCTAGCTGACTGGACCGTTCTTAAGTAATCGGAGTTCTTAAGTTGTTCAGCCTAGCATGGTCTGCCATTATGATATTTTGAGGGCACAATATTGCGGGTCGGGCTAGTCCGACCCATCATTTTTTATATTTTATATTTTTTTAAGGAATTTAATATAATTTTTAAATTAAGCCATGATTGAGAGGAGGTAGATTGGGATGGTCGGATCATCAAGTTGGACAATTAAATTCGACGAACTAACCCATGAACAGACAGAACCGGGTCAAGCTTGTCTCAATCTGGTTTTCTAATGGGTGTGTCATATCGAGCCTAAGACAGTCCAACCCATTATGACACCACTAGTTGGCATAAAGGTGGGGTTGTTATCCATTAGTTGATGGATTTGGGGCAGCTGTGGATGGGCTAATACAGCCCAGCCAAATGGACCTGGATGGACTAGTATGAAAAAGAAGTAAGGCAACTGAAGGGCTGGGCTTGATCGTAGGGGCCGATCATTATCTGCTCGAGAAGGAACGACTGATCAGAACCCATTTGAAAATGGGCTTTAGGAGAAGCACGATGATGATTAAGAAACAAAGTTGGTGGGAAAAAATATAGTGAACTTTTTCTTTTTATTCCGTTACTATTGGAATAAAGTAGTAAGAATGATAAACCAAAAATCTCGATCCAACAGTAAAAGCATTATTTCTTTCCAACCTAAGATCACTAGCATTTATTATCGCCCTAAATCTCTTTCATTTATTTGATTCCTCCTACCATTTGTGTACTGATTTTGTTTCATGTATACAACATTACGTCGACAGACTTTCATACTAACCTTTTTTGTTCATTGTTCCCATAGTAAACCTAACCCCAAATCGAATTAACGCACTTTGTGATTTTGCAAAAATGACTTTATAAATATTACGAAACGTGACATACTTGTTAAAGTGAAATGTATCAATTGTATTCTTTGATTCTATTTAATACTACGTAACAAACATTTCATTAATGAGTTAATGAATTGTCTTCGTTTCCTATTCCTACCTAATGCTCATGAATGATGATTTAACAAAATTAGAATGACCATCAAAATCATATGACCATAGTGATGGGAATCTTAAATAAATACAAGAAGCACTTCACATTAACAGCTATGTCCTTATCCAAATTACTCTACACATGACTGCGAAGGACAATAAATTACAATGAGACTAGACTAATTATATTAAAGATACGTGACAATTACATCTATATTCCATTGTCGCTTATGGACGTGTATTTTATAGATTTGTAAGCACGTAAAGCAACAATTCTCCTCACAAACCAATTTAAAAGTGGGTTCGACTCAAAAATATTAGAATAAGGTCGAGCATTGATCTTATGGAACTATCTATATCTTAATGATTTATAAACGCGTGATCTTTAAATCAGTTTTAAGAGCGAGTTTTACCAATTCGTCGTAATGTTTATGTCATACATACAAAAAAAATATTATCGCCAATGAAATTATATACATTCGTCAGTCTTACAAGTCATTTATGCTGAGTGTGAATAAGTCAAATTAAAGGTCATTGCCATTCAGTATAAAGCAGGCCCTCCTTCTGAGTACTGGCAGTGGCAGATGGAGGATGAGTAAATCGTGTGGATTTCTGTGGAAAAAGTTCTAAAACTCCCTGTCCCTCAAACCTGTTTTCAACCCTTTTCTCTTCAATCCCTGACTGCATTGCTTTATGTTCACCTTTTCTCACCAGAATATAGCATATAAGTCCATGCAGCCACAAAAAGATAGCATCACCATGGAGTCTTTAGTACTAGAAAATTCCAGTGAGAAATCTGATATCCAAGAGAATGAAAACCTGAGAAGAGAGTTGAAAGTTTGTAGCATAGGCCGTTGGAGACCTTCGGAGGACGAAAAACTTAAACAACTTGTTGCCCAATATGGCCCACAGAACTGGAACTCCATAGCTCAGAAGCTTGAAGGAAGAACAGGTACCTTCTTTTTAATATATATATATATATATATATATATATATATATATATATATATATATATATATATATATATATATATATATATTAAGTGCGTTTATCGATCTTTAGGGTTTGATGCTTTTTTCTGGGATTTGAAGGTAAGAGCTGTAGATTGAGATGGCACAACCAGTTGGATCCGATGGTCAATAAAAGAGCTTTCAGCAAAGAAGAAGATGAAAGGCTGATGGCAGTCCATAGGGTTATTGGCAACAAATGGGCTATGATTGCTAAGTATTTCCCTGGGAGAACTGATAATGCAGTGAAAAATCACTGGCATGTTTTAATGGCTAAGAAACACAGAGAGCTATCAAAATCCTACAGAAAAATATCAAACTGTTGTACCAATTCCATCCTTCCTTGTTCGGGACGTGATTCCAATCCGACTCCACCAGATTTTTTTTGGGGTTAGTCAGTATATATAGTATACGATCTAACACTACATACCGATCAAGAAAATGCAGTAACTAATCTATCTTGTTTATTTTCAGGCACTAAAAATGGGAATTTTATTGCAAGAAATGGCTCAATTTTCACTAATTTCAATCGCTTTCATCCGTACCCTTCTTCATTGCTGATGAAAATGCAGAATGATTTTCCCAGAATTTTGTGCACCGAACCATCTCCATCGCCATCGGTTGCTGAGAACACAGATACAAGCCATTTAAGTACTACAACAACATCTCCATTTATAGATTTCCTTGGAGTTGGAGCCATATGAAAGATATGCATTTAATTTGTTCTTAGTTCTTAAATTTCTTACCATTCTCGCAACAAATTAAGCATTGACATTATTGAATTTATAAACTTTTCGTTCTTCATTCTCTCAAGTTTATGTGTGTTGTTAGTTAATCAATTCACCTTACTTGTGTGTGGCCCTCAAATATATGCGTGAAAACGTTATATATCTAAACATGTCGGGTACACAGTACTATTAGAATATTATTTGGGTTCGACCGTTAAACGTACTCAAGTTGAACTATCTACTTTTGTCCTTTGTATGGATTATTTGTATTAATTTAGTACGGTCGAATCTTGTCCAACATGTTTCCTATCCTCAAATATATAGCGATTAGATTGGACTAGATGTTAATGTCGTCAAAATTTTAATTTTATTTTACCGTTGTCAGAGTTGTATTGTATATTTTGGAAAGGGGTTTAGGGAACCTTGTTACCTGCATTCCATCAGCTGGATTAGCTGAGACACTGCAAACCTCACATGAGGGCTGGTCCGGATTTACTGACATTCTTCTATAAACTTTGTTGAGTTTGTTGGAATGGAGACAAAACTGTATTCTCATACACTTACACGGTAAAAAGTTTTGTTTTTCATTGGAACTCTCAAAAATTTCCCCTCTGACGTTTTGAATATGTGTATATAGCCATTCAACTTAAGTAAAAAAAGTGTCTTATCACATTAGATGACATGATAATGATGTAAGCTAAAATAAATGTAATCAGTTTTATTTGCTACACATCACACGTCTCCTTCAACCTGATCTTCCTTAGACATCTTACATTATGTAATTTAGCATCCTTCAGTCATGTGTTGTAGCTTCCAATAGAATTCAAAACACAGCAGCAGATGAGATAATGTTGTTCGATTATTTCGCAGATAAAGAATCCCACTCGACATATGCCTTATGTGTTGTAGCTTCCAATTTCCACGGATTTTCAAATAGGGTACGTTGAAAAGAAACATTTTATGGAGTATTTCTCGAACTATTTTCATTGTTTTGGTTATTTGAAATTTTTCCCCAAGAACATATACCTTTAGTAAAAAATATAATTTAGAAGTTGAGAATATGAGTGTTACAAATGTAAGGCTGGAATATAGCTGCCACCACATATCAAAACTCAAAAGTTAGAGACCCCTAGAGAAATTTACCCTAAAAATGATATATGGTGAAAAATAATAGTTGTTATAGCTTGACCTTGCAAGAGATAAATGATAGCAAAATTTAAGATTCTTTTACAGCACGATAACAAAAATCTGAATTTTCATAATTTTTTTAGGTAAAGCAATGCAAATTAGCATCAGTCATAATTAATTTGATAAATTAGTGTAAATTTTGGAAAAATCTATAGTAGGGTTTTGACCGGGAAAAGTTTGTACGGACGTGTACTTTTCATAGTATATTTTTTTACGGACTTGTACTTTTATAGTTAATGCAATGATGAGATTCGCCAAACCCTAGTGCAAATTACTAGTGATTTGGCCTGTCGTGAATTTAGTTTGTCATCTTGTTCGATTAAATTTGAAATCAACACATACTTGTTAAAGCGAAATGAAAGTATTAAATAAAATAATTAAAAATCTTATTAATTGTATTCTTTAATTCTATTTAATACTCCATAACAAACACATCATTAAATGGTTAATGAATTGACTAAATTTCGTTTTCCCTACCTAATGAGTTAACAAAATTAGAATAACCATCAAAATCATCAGATCATAGTAATGGGATCTTACATAAATGCAAGAATCACTTCACATTAACATTTATGTCCTTATCCAAATTGGCATAGGCAAGACTGTCAAGGACAATAAATTACAATGAGTCTAGACTAATATTAACTATATGTGACCATTAGATCTATATTTTATTGTTGTTTATGAACGTGTATCTTATAGATTTATAAAGACGATAAGCAACTTCTTCTTATAAATTAATTTTAAAGAATGGGTTTGATTCAAAATATTAATATAGTGGTATCAAAACACAATCATTTTATAAACACGTAATCTTTAAATCAATTTTAAGACCGAGTTTTACCAAATAGTCGTACACGTAAATGTCATACATATTGTTGTGAAAAGAGAGAATAAAAGTCAGTAGACTCGTGTGTATTATAATGAGAACCAAAGCCATATTATGGGAAGGAATATGGATACATATGGTAATAATATCTAGGGCTATAGGAGTACAATTTTCATTCACCAATAACTTACCATTTACAACATTCCCACTTGAATGACACATTACAAAATATCTGCATTGTTAAAACCTTATTTAATAAAAATCCAATAGGACAAAAAAAATCAAAAAGAAGGAAAAAGAATACAGTTATTTTGAAGTATTAAAGATAAATGCTGCCCAATTAAAACCTTGTTAGGAAAACTCAGTAGGATAAAACTTAAGAGAAGGAAAAAGAGTACAGCTACTCCCCCTAATATTGATAACCTTTAAGTCGACACATTCCAATCTTGTGAACCAATTTCTTGAGTGTAGATGTTGACAGTGCTTTTGTAAATAAATCAACAATATTGTCACTTGAACGAATTTGTTGAATATTGATGTCACTATTTTTCTGAAGCTCGTGTGTATGAAAGAATTTTGGAGAAATGTGCTTCGTCCTGTCACATTTGATATAACTTCTTTTGAGTTGTGCAATACAAGCAGTATTATCTTCATACAAAATTGTTGAATTATCTTGTGTTGAAATTAATCTGCATGATGATTGGATATGATTGGTCATGTTCCTCAACCATACACATTCTCGGTCTGCTTCATGGATTGCGATAATTTCAGAATGATTTGAGGATGTTGTTGTCAATGATTGTTTCACAAATCTCCATGATATAGCCGTTCTTGCACATGTAAACACGTATCATATTTGTGATTTAGCTTTATGTGGGTCAGAGAAATAACCTGCATCTGCATATCCCACTAAAGCAAATCTCGACTTTTGATAATAAAATAATCTCAAATCAATAGTATCTTTTAGGTAACGAACAATATGTTTAACACAATTATAATATCTTTGTGTTGGTGTAGAGCTATATCTTGCAAGGAGATTTACAGAAAAAAATTATGTTAAGTCGAGTGCAATTTGCAAGATAAGTTAATGTCCCAATTGCACTAAGATATGGTATTTCAGGACCAAGAATCTTTTTTCCATCTTCGAGTTGACGAAAATGATCATTTTTTATATCAAGTGATCAAACAACCATAGGTGATGCCAATGAATGTGCATTATCCATATAAAATCATTTTAAAACTTTTTATGTATATGTAAATTGATAAACAAATAATCCTTCTAGAAAATATTTAATCTGCAACTCGAGACATAATTTGATTTTTCCCAAATCTTTTATCTCAAATTCATTTTTCAAATAATCTGCAATTTTGTTAAACTCTTCAGAAGTTTCAATTAAATTTGAGTTATCAACATAAATTACCACAATTGCAAATCCAATATTTGTTTTTATAACATTCCTTCAACAAATATTCGCTAAGGCGATTCTACCACATGCACCGGATTATTTCAATCCATATAATGATCTTTGCAATTTAATTGAGAACATGGTTTTCGGGTATGTATTATCTGTTTCTCGTACTTTAAGTCTTTCAGGGACTTTCTTATATATATATATATATATATATATATATATATATATATATATATATATATATATATATATATATACACTATCAAGTGAACCATACAAATAGGCGATCACTACATCCATAAGGTGCATATGGAGCTTTTGTCAAACTAATTAAAAATCTAAAAGTAAAGATGTCCATTACGGGAGAATATGTTTCCCCATAATCAATTCCTGATCTTTGTGAGAAACCTTGAGCTACGAGTCAGGCATTGTATCTTGTAATTTCATTATTTTTATTTCTCTTTCGTACAAAAACACATTTGTATCCAACATGGATTACATTTTCAGGTGTTCGATCTACATGTCCAAACACTTTCCGTTTATCTAAGAAATTCAATTTCACATGTATGGCTTCTTTTCATTTTGGCCAATCATTTATATTTTGACAGTCTTTAACAGACAGTGGTTCTGGATCCTCATTTTGCATAATATCAAAAGTCACATTAAAGGCGAAAATATTATCTATAACAACATTATTTCGCTCCCATAATTTATTAAAATCTCATTATTTTCGGACACGTATGATTCTTCAGGAACCATATTTTCAATATTTGATTGATCAATTTTCTCTAATGTTACTTTTTTTTTAAGTTTTTGGTTGTTTTTTCTTTTGTACTTTTCTTTTCGAGATATAGAGTCTTTTGAACCAACTGGTCGACCACGCTTCGACGTATTTGAGATTCATTTGCTACACCAAATTGTCGTACAAGAACATCAATATTTGCTGAAATATTTTCTGCTGGAATAAATGACTTTGTCACTTTTCTTATGTCAACAAATGCATCTGGTAATTGATTTACTACTCTTTACAAATTAATGATTTTTTCAACATCTTGCTCACATTGATTGCTACGAAAATCAAAATGAGATAGAGTTGTTTCATTACAAGAAAGTTTATATTATTTATCAGGATGTAGTTTTTTCCCTTCCAAAATTGGGAAAGTTATTTTATCAAAATAAGAATTTACAAAACGTGCAGTAAATAAATCATCTGTTAAAGGTTCGAGATATCTAATAATAGATGGTGAATCAAAACTCACATAAATTTCAAGTCTTCGTTGGGGACCCATTTTAGTCCGTTGTGGGGGTAAAATAGGGACTTGAACAATACAATCAAAAACTCGAAGGTGAGAAATATTAGGTTCAAGACCAAATGCTAGTTGCAAAGATAAATATTGATAATATGCAGTTGGTCTGATACAAACCCCGCAGCATGTAATATGGCATAACCCCAAACAGAAGCTGTGAGTTTTGTTTTCATAAGTAATGATCTAGCAATAAGTTGTAGACGTTTAATAAATGACTCCGCTAAACCATTTTGTGTATGGACATGCGCAATCGAATGTTCAACAATCTCAATTGACATGCAATAATTATCGAATGCTTGTGATCTTAATTCACTAGCATTGTCAAGACGAATAGTTTTGATTGAATAATCGAGAAATTGCATACATAATTTTATGATTTGAGCAAGTAATCTAGCAAAAACTACATTCCTAGTAGAAAGTAAGCAAATATGTGACAATCTAGTAGAAGAATCAATTAATACCATAAAATGACGAAATTGTCAACATGGTGGGTGTATTGGCTTACATATATCTCTATGAATCATTTCCAATAAAGTTGGAGATTCAATATTGACATTTATAGTCGAATGTTTAATGACTAACTTGTCTTGCGAACAAGCCACACATGGATAATCATTAGGTAAAAGAATCTTCTGGTTCTTTAAAGTATGTCCATGTGAGTTATTTATTATTCGACGCATCATTATAGCTTCTAGATGTCCAAATCGATCATGCCAAATATAAAATTTTTTGGATCAACGAACTTTTGGTTCGTGATAATATTTGATTCGACAATTTTTATAAATGTATAATACATGCCAGATGGAAGTGCATAAAAAAATTTTTATCTGCTTCTAGCCGATACAAAAGAAGTTATGCTAAAATATTAAACATTATTTTCTTGTATCGTCTCAATGTGATATCCATTGCAACGGACATCTTTAAAACTAAGCAATTTTTTTTCTGGATTTGCTTGAATAAAGTGCATCGTCAATATATAATTTTGTATTATTTGGTAAAATAATACAAGTTCTTCCGGAGCTTTCAACAATATTTGATGCATCTGATATCGTATTAACATTATTTTCTGCTAATGTTAAGTCCAACAAATATTTTTTTTGTCTTGAAAAATAGTATGTTTAGTTGCACTATCAATCAAACAAGTATCTTGGCAATCCATCGTGAATCTATAAGAAAACAAATTTACTTTTTAAAAAAATTTGAATTTAAATTAAAAAGAGTAAACATAATTCAGTATTATAAAATTAATGATACATAATAAAGTTTCAATTTCTTTTTTTACGAAAAATAAGAACATAATTTAAATTGAATTTCTAAAATAAAATGAAATACTAGAAAATAAACGAATCTATATTTTCTATTACACCACCCACAATCAAATGATCAATATTTCCATTTGAATCAGCAAAGAAATCAGAGACATCCAAATGTGTCACATCAATTGGACCATCATAATCAGCAAAATTTGTCTCCACTTTTTCTTTTCTCTTTATTAAAAAGGATGAACCGCATTCTTGGCGGCCCCCACCTGCCCTGCCTTGGACCTTGGTGAAGGAGGTAAATCGCAGGTTATGCCTCCAATGGTACAGGGTGGAAGACTGCTTGTACATTTGCACTTACCCAAAGATCAAATCCATATTTCAGGATTCGAACCCTTGACGCGGCAGCCTCAAGCAAAGCTGTAATTTTTCCACCTTCCCCTTTTACCACTTGGAAATGTGCCCTGGGGGCTTCCTTTCCCTTTATTGATTTTTGGTAGAGATCAACAAGGTGTTTTGCTGTACGACAGGTACGGCTCAATGCCCTTTCATTCCACATCTAAAGCAACTTCTCCATGCTCCTTTTTGGATGTGCTACTTTCGTTTGCTTTGTGCCTTTTGAAATTATTACCTTGTTGCTGATAATTATGTTGATTATTTCGTCCATGATTTATTCCACGTGCACTTCCGCGTCCACGTCCTTTTCTTGATATTGTATTTGCTTCAAACAATGCAGTACTATTTGCTTCAGGCAATGGTACAGAACCAATTAGACGTAACCCGTGATTTTTTATTAACAGTTCATTATTTTGTTCAGCCACAAGCAAGCAAGATTTGAGTTTTGAGTACCTTTTGAAATCACGCTTACGATATTGCTGCTGCAGGAGCACATTCGAGGCGTAAAAGGTGGAAAAAGTTTTCTCCAACATATCTTCATCAGTGATTTTTTCTCCACACAATATCGATTTTGAACATATTCTGAATAGTTCAGAATTGTACTCATTAACAGTTTTGAAATCTTGCAAACGAAGATACATCCACTCATAACGGGTTTTGGAGAGGACTATAGTCCTCTGATAATCAAATATTTCAGTTAATTTTTTTTCAAAGAATATGTAGATCTTTCTCAATGAGATATTCAATTTTCAATCCATTGTGAAAATGATGACGAATGAAGATGAGTATTTTTGCACGATCCTGCAGAGATTCTTTGTTTCCTTTTATTATCTCTCACAAACCTTTTGAGACCAGATGGATATCAACATCGAGTACCCATGACATAGTTTTTGCTAGATATGTCAAGTGCAACAAACTCAAGTTTTGTGATGTTTGCCATTTGATTAACTACACAATAAAGTAAAAGAAAATACAATTAGTTTCAAAGAATATGATAAAACATCAAATAGTCAATATCAATATGACAAAAATTACGTGTTTTCCTTTAGGGATAAACACTAATTTAAAATAGTATATTCTTCGAAACATATACTACTTCGAGAGCATATTGTATTTTACTATTGCTTCTTCAAAATCAAATATGTCAATATTCTTTTGTATTATTGAAAATTATAATTCATACTTTTCAAGAGCAAGTAATATTCTTTTGAAATATTAATTATAATATTGTGCTACTTTAGGAGCAACAACATGATAAATTATCAATTTAAAATTTATAAAAGAACATTAAAAAATTTTAATCATGTTAAAGACACAAAGAACATTAATAATCATCGTAAATCAGTAAATGTATATTTTACAAACATAAAAAATTAAAGCAAAGAGTATATGAATTAAAACATAAATTAATATGTGTACATGCAAACGTTATTCAAAGCAGAGAAGAAGCAAAAGTTGGGCAAAAACAAGAAGATGGGTATACACTTGAGTATAATTAAAAAGAATTGAGTTAGCAAACAAGAAACTGGATACAAGAAGTTGGGTACACACGAATTGATTGAAAATTCACGTGACGATTGTGGCAGAAAATTTGAACATGCTAATGCAATGATTGTGGCACAAATTGGATTTGTAAAGTTGGATTTGTAAATAAAGGCACAAATTGAATTGCCAATTCACGAATCAAGAGGCAGAATTGATCTAGAGGGTCAAAAAACAGAAAGTGTAACGTGTATATTAAAAAATTACATGTCACCAAATTGATTTGGTACACGTAACAGATGATTAAGTTTAAAAATTATTACCTTCTAACTAATTCACGATTTTGAGAGAATCGTACTGATAACGTGTTGTTAAAAGAGAAAATAAAAATCAATAGACTTGTGTTATTATAATGAGAACAAAAGCCATATATTTATAGGGAAGGAATAGAGATACATATGATAATGATATCTAGGACTATATGATACAATTATCATTCGCCAATTACTTACCATTTACAACACATAAATATTATTGTTGAAATTATATACATTCAACTATTATCGTGAGTGTAAGTCATTTATGGCGAGTGATAATAAGTCAAATTAGAGGTCATTTCCAGTCAGTATTAGGCGGGCCCTCTTTCTGAGTACTGGCAGATGGAGGATGAGTAAATCGCGTGGATTTCTGTGGAAAAAGTTCTAAAACTCCCTGTCCCGTAAACCTTTTTCCAACCATTTTCTCTTCAATCCCTGACTGCATTGCTTTATTTTCACCTTTTCTCACCAGATTATAGCATATAAATCCATGCAGCCACAAAATGATAGCATCACAATGGAGTCTTTACTAGAGAATTCCAATGAGAAATCTGATATCCAAGAGAATGAAAACTTGAGAAGACAGTCGAAAGTTTGTATCAGAGGCCGTTGGAGACCTTCGGAGGACGAAAAACTAAAACAACTTGTTGCCCATTGCGGCCCACAGAACTGGAACGACATAGCTGAGAAGCTTGAAGGAAGAACAGGTAGTTTTTTTTTCTTTTTTTTAATTAAGTTCGTTTATCGATCTTTAGGGTTTGATGCTTTTTTCTGGGATTTGAAGGTAAGAGCTGTAGATTGAGATGGCACAACCAGTTGGACCCGATGGTCAATAAAAGAGCTTTCAGCAAAGAAGAAGATGAAAGGCTGATGGCAGTCCATAGGGTTATTGGCAACAAATGGGCTATGATTGCTAAGTATTTCCCTGGGAGAACTGATAATGCAGTGAAAAATCACTGGCATGTTTTAATGGCTAAGAAACACAGAGAGCTATCAAAATCCTACAGAAAAATATCAAACTGTTGTACCAATTCTATCCTTCCTTGTTCGGGACGTGATTCCAAACCGACTCCACCAGATTTTTTTTGGGGTTAGTCAGTGTATATAGTATACGATCTAACACTACATACCGATCAAGAAAATGCAGTAACTAAATCTATCTTGTTTATTTTCAGGCAGTGAAAATGGGAATTTTGTCGCAAGAAATGGCTCAATTTTCACTAATTTTAATCGCTTTCATCCGTACCCTTCTTCATTGCCGATGAAAATGCAGAATGATTTTCGCCAAATTTCGTGCACAGAACCATCTCCACCATCGCTGTCAGTTGCTGAGAACACAAATACAAGCCATTTAAGTACTACAACAACACCTCCATTTATAGATTTCCTTGGAGTTGGAGCCATATGAAAGATATGCGTTTCATTTGTTCTTAGTTCTTAAATTTCTTACCATCCTTACAACAAATTAAGCATTGACATTATTGAATTTATAAACTTTTAAATTCTTCATTCTCTCAAGTTTATGTGTGTTGTTAGTTAATCAATTCACCTTACTTGTGTGTGGCCCTCAAATATATATGTGAAAACGATATATGTCTAAACATGTTGGGTACACAGTACTATTAGAATATTATTTGGGTTCGACCGTTAGATGTACTCAAATCTACTTTTGTCGTTCGTATGGATTATTTGTATTAATTTAGTACGGTCGAATCTTGTCCAACATGTTCCCTATCCTCAAATGTATAGCGATAAGATTGGACTAGATGTTAATGTCCTCAAAATTTTAATTTTATTTTACCGTTGTCAGAGTTGTATTGTATATTTTGGTAAGGGATTTAGGGAACCTTGTTACCTGCATTCCATCAGCTGGATTAGCTGAGACACTGCAAACCTCACGTGAGGGCTGGTCCGGTTTTACTGACATTCTTCTGTAAACTTTGTTGAGTTTGTTGGAATGGAGACAAAACTGTATTCTCATACACGGCAAAAAGTCTTGTTTTTCATTGGAACGCTCAAAAAATTTCTCCTCTGATGTTTTGAATATGTGTATATAGCCATTCAACTTAAGTGAAAAAAAATGTCTCAACACATTAGATGAAATGATAATGATGTAAGCTAAAATAAATGTAATCAATTTTCATTGCTACACATCACACGTCTCCTTCAACCTGATCTTCCTTAGACTTCTTACATTTATAGATGTAATTTAGCATCCTCAAGTTTATGTACTTTTTATATTATCCTCCAGTCATGTGTTATATAATTCCATGTAGCTTTAGCTTCTGATTCTATTCATTTACATGGCAAAATGTCCCACATCACTTGATATTGCCTTAGATCATGTGTTAGATTCATATATATATTCAATATATATGCCGTGGCTTATCTAGTCGAACATATATGTCTGTTATTTGATATTTTTACGGCTTATCATATCACACCCATTATGGATATATCGAATCTTGATCATATCAGATATTCCGATCTTTGATGCCCTAAATTTCCATTTCTATCATATACTGGAAGTTGTTATGAATGGAATATAAGGCTAATTTGGTCTTCAACAATTTTTCATCCCAAAAAATTTAATTTTTTTCTAATACTCACAACTGCATGTTTCTTCACAACATCTGTAACTTGTTCAATGTTCACCTCCTAGTTCCTAGAAGGTTACCTGCACTCTGGAAGTGCACTCCTAAAGTCGATGGAACTAACTTCATTCATAACATGGGGGTATGTTGTAACTTTTCCGTTATCTAGTCCTACGCCCTTCTATATCTAATATATTGTGTATTTGGACAAAAGAACATTCGGGTAACCTCAACACCGTAGTGCTCAAGCGGCAGCACGAGGTTCCATGGATTTTGGCTCCATCTAGAAAAGGAAGGGATTATCATTCATAATTCTTATTAGGGCCATGTTACCATCAACCTCTTGTTGAATTTTGAAGCTATCCGTCCTTTATCGAGCTCCAACTCTATGATTATCATTTCAACAAGGTAACCAACTGGCACGAGAAGTCCCACTGTATCCCCACTCCAAATTATCAATATATTGATTGCTTCTATTATAAATTGTGAACAGAAACGAAATTGAAAAGAAACTGAAATTCTGCTATTGGAGCAGGGAAGAAGAATTAATCCATTCAACTTGGAGAAATTACAATGCATACTAGTTTATTTATAGAGAAAAATAGCCAACTAATCTATCAACTAATTCTACATGGAAGTCTCTAGAATTGAAGAGTTGAACTAAATTCTAACAAACTAACAACTAATAACAAACTAACTGAAGAAGGATCTGGAATGAGCTGCTGAATTGGAAGTCGGAAGAGTCTGTTGATGGACGTGTGATCCGAGCTTGGATTTGGAATATTCTAATACTCCCCCCTTAAGATGGAACATCTTGAATATTGAAGTGTGGGATATGAAACTTCCATCTAACTTGTCTGGATATTCTCCAGAATATTAGCCATTTGATATTCAAAAGACACTTGTTTCGCTTTCCAAATCAACTTGTGAAACTGGCATAGATGTACCAAAGGTGCTTCCCTACATCTTACTGGGTAGTTCACTAGTAATTACTAAACGTTTTCAGTGTTTTTCTGGTTTTACGAATTTGCCAGAGATCCGTCGGAGAAGATGCCAGAATAATGACGTGAGAAGAGACTATGAGATGGAGAACCATAGGCATCTGAAGCCAATTCTAGAACAAGGCTGGATCTGAGACAGAAGCTTCATTCGAGCCATGAATTAACATCCATATAAGAAGAACACAGATATAGAACATGGAATTGGAATAAATTCCATGAAAAACTCCATAAAATGAGGACAAAGACAATGGAAATCTGAATAACTTCCATGAAAATATTCAACAATGGCGGAATTGCTCATTGATGGAGATGACTGAGGACATCCTCTGCTCTTGCTGCAAATGCAGGAATCAAAACAGGAGGCTCAGAAATTAAAGAAGAAAAGGAGCAGCTCAGAACAAACTTTCCAACCTCAAGCTGCCGAGAATTACGCACATATCTTCATTCTGTGTAGAGAATGAGGCAGATAGTTGACTGATAGGTTTAGACTCCATATGGAGATTAGATCAAGCAACACATTAGATTAAATCTGTGATGAAGAAAGAAGATAGAAGGTGCAAACGGCAAAAGCACTTTTATTGCTCTGATACCATATTATAAATTGTGAACAGAAACGAAATTGAAAAAGAAACTGAAATTGGAAACCTGCTATTGCAGCAGGGAAGAAGAATTAATCCATTCAACTTGGAGATATTACCATGCATACTAGTTTATTTATAGAGAAAAATAGCTAACTAATCTATAGCTAATCACTACATAGAAGTCTCTAGAATTGAAGAGCTGGACTAAATTCTAACAAACTAACTAAAGAAGGATCTGGAATGAGCTGCTGAATTGGAAGCTGGAAGAGTCTGTTGCTGGACGTGTGATCTGAGCTTGGATTTGGAATATTCCAACAGCTTCCATTGCTACAAGTGACATAATTAAATATTTATTGTTACATATGTAAAATACAATAGCACATAATATGCAATAATATTTTGAAGAAGGAAGTTCGAAGTCTACGTACTCAAGAATGCATCAAAATTTCTACATTTACCTTCAAAAAAAATTTATTACACAAGATACCAATTTTTTTTTAACCAGAGAAAACAGTTGAAAAAGTACAAATTGAGCCCCCAACAACATATTCCAAAATAGACAAGAAGAAGGAAAGACTGGTATAGTTATCATAACAACTGTCATCTGACAAATTTCAAATCAAAGTGATGCTTAATTTCAAATTCTAATTTACAACACAGGAGTTGATAATTGCAGTTATATACAGAAATTTCACAGAATCCAGTTTTTTATGCATATCAATCAGTATTATGAATGAATAATGATACATATTTAGGGACTTCTCACCGATAAATGAAAGCTCAAGTCTCAGATAGAGTAGACATACCTTTAATTCTGTAAGAATCCAACAAGAATAGTATTCAAAACACAGCAGCAGAGGAGACAATGTAGTTCGATTATTTCGTAGATAAAGAATCCCACTCGACATCTGCCTTATGTGTTGTAGCTTCCAATTTCCATGGATTTTCAAATCAGGGTACGTTAATTTATGTAGTATTTCTTGAACTATTTTCATTTTTTTGGTTATTTGTGATTTTTTTTCCCAAAAACATATACCTTTAGTAAAAAAATATAACTTAGAAGTTGAAAATATGAGTGCCACAAATGTAAGGCTGGAATATAGCTGCCACCACATATCAAAAGTTAGGGTCCCCTATAGGAATTTATCCTAAAAATGATACAGGGTGAAAAATAATAGTTGTTAATAATTGGACCTTTACTCCGACAGCATCTAGGGTTTCTCGAATAATGTGATATCTTACACCGGGTGACCTTGCAAGAGATAAATCACAGCAATATTTAAGATTTTTCTACAACACGATAACAAAAATCCGAATTTTCATAATTTTTTAGGTAAAGCAATGCAAATTAGCATCAGTCATATGATAAATTAGTGTAAATTTTGGAAAAAATCTAAGTGGGAAAAATCTTTAGTAGGGTTTGACCGGGAAAAGTTTTTACGGACGTGTACTTTTTATAGTATATTTTTTACGGACTTGTACTAATTTATTGTTAATGCAACGATGAAATTCGCCAAACCCTCGTGCAAATTACTAGTGATTTCGGCCGTCATGAATTTAGTTGATCATTTTGTTCGATTGAATTTGAAATCAACACATGTTAAAGCGAAATGAAAGTATTAAATAAAATAATTAAAAATCTTATTAATTGTATTCTTTAATTCTATTTAATACTCCATAACAAACACATCATTAAATGGTTAATGAATTGACTAAATTTCGTTTTCCCTACCTAATGAGTTAACAAAATTAGAATAACCATCAAAATCATCAGATCATAGTAAGGGATCTTACATAAATGCAAGAATCACTTCACATTAACATTTATGTCCTTATCCAAATTGGTCTAGGCAAGGCTGTCAAGGACAACAAATTACAATGAGAACTATAATTTATTGTTGTTTATGAAAGTGTATCTTATAGATTTATAAAGACGATAAGCAATTTCTCTTTATAAATTAATTTTAAAGAATGGATTTGATTCAAAATATTAATATAGTGGTATCAGAATATAATCATTTTACGAACGCGTAATCTTTAAATCAATGTTAAGAGCGAGTTTTATCAAATAGTCGTACACGTAAATGTCACATATAAATATTATTATTGAAATTATATACATGCAAATATTATCACGAGTGTAAGTCATTTATGGTGAGTGATAATAAGTCAAATTAGAGGTCATTGCCAGTCAGTATTAGGCAGGCCCTCCTTCTGAGTACCGGCAGATGGAGGATGAGTAAATCGTGTGGATTCTGTGGAAAAAGTTCTAAAGCTCCCTGTCCCGTAAACCTTTTTCCAACCTTTTTCTCTTCAATCCCGACTGCATTGCTTTACTTTCACCTTTTCTCACCAGATTATAGCATATAAATCCATGCAGCCACAAAATGATAGCATCACAATGGAGTCTTTACTAGAGAATTCTAATGAGAAATCTGATATCCAAGAGAATGAAAACTTGAGAAGACAGTCGGAAGTTTGTATCAGAGGCCGTTGGAGACCTTCGGAGGACGAAAAACTTAAACAACTTGTTGCCCATTACGGCCCACAGAACTGGAACGACATAGCTGAGAAGCTTGAAGGAAGAACAGGTAGTTTTTTTTTTTTTAATTAAGTTCGTTTATCGATCTTTAGGGTTTGATGCTTTTTTCTGGGATTTGAAGGTAAGAGCTGTAGATTGAGATGGTACAACCAGTTGGACCCGATGGTCAATAAAAGAGCTTTCAGCAAAGAAGAAGATGAAAGGCTGATGGCAGTCCATAGGGTTATTGGCAACAAATGGGCTATGATTGCTAAGTACTTCCCTGGGAGAACTGACAATGCAGTGAAAAATCACTGGCATGTTTTAATGGCTAGGAAATCCAGAGAGCAATCAACATTCTACAGAAAACATTCAAACCGTTCTACCAATTTCTTCCTTCCTTGTTCCGGACGTGATTCCTATCCGACTCAACCAGATTCTTTTTCGGGTCAGTCAGTATATTTAGCATACGATCTAACACTACATACGAAGCAAGATCACACTAATTATCTATCTTGTTTATTTACAGGCAGTAAAAATGGGAATTTTGTGGAAAGAAATGGCTCAATTTTCACTAATTTCAATCGCTTTCATCCGTACTCTCCATTGCTGATGAAAATGCAGAATGATTTTCCCAGAATTTTGTGCACCGAACCATCTCCATCGCCATCAGTTGCTGAGAACACAGATACAAGCCATTTAAGTACTACAACAACACCTCCATTTATAGATTTCCTTGGAGTTGGAGCCATATGAAAGATATGCATTTCATTTGTTCTTAGTTCTTAAATTTCTTACCATCCTTACAACAAATTAAGCATTGACATTATTGAACTTATAAACTTTTCGTTCTTCTTTCTCTCAAGTTTATGTGTGTTGTTAGTCAATGAATTCACCGTATTTGTGTGGCCCTCAAATATATACGTGAAAACGATATATATCTATACAAGTTGGATACACACAGTACTATGATAAATGTCAGTCCAGAATTTTACTTGCTTTCAACCACCGTTTAATGTACTCGAGTTTATCGGTCATGTGGATTATTTTATTAATTTAGTACGGCCGAATCTTGTCCAACATGTTCCCTGTCCTCAAACATATAGCAATTTGAATTTCTTTTTCTCGTTATTAGAAGAGTTGTATTGTATATTTTGGTAAGAGGTTTAGGGGCTTTGTTACCTGCATTCCATCGGTTGGATTAGCTGAGACACTGCAAAACTCACGTGAGGGTTGTTCCGGATTTACTGAACTTTGTTGAGTTTGTTGGATTGGAGACAAAACTGCATTCTCATACACCTACATGAATTTCATGAACTTCCTTTTCTCTAGTACATCGTAAAAAAATCTGGTTTTCATTGGAACTCTCAAAAATTTCCCCTGTGATGTTTTGAATATTGTCTTAAAAAAATGTTTTTAAAAAGTGATTATAATTTAATTATTTATATTTTAGTAGTAGGGTTCCATCGGTTATCACTTAAATTTTAACTTAATCACTTAACAAATATGTATTATTAACCTTCAAACATAATTTTTATTATCACATTCTGTAGGATTCACAATTCACGGTTTAGAACCAACTAAATTTTGATTTAACCTAATTTGCCAGTCATCAAAATTTTCCCTTCTGAATTAGTAGAAACGCTAATAGGACTCAAATTCTGTTAGTATATTATCCGGCTAGGTTTGATATTCCGATCCCTCCCCCTTCATTGCCTTGTCCATCTGGAAATCCGGATTGGGTCAGAAAACATTGTCACTACATCCGAATCTTAATTTATATTCTTAAAATTTAAATCATATTTAGAAAATACTATATTCGGTCCTAACCCATTGCTAGAAAATCTTGAGTGGGAGACAGGGAGGGCCGACCCCATCCACTCAAAGTTTTAAGGAACGAATAAATTGAAACAATTTAAATTGAGGAAATTACACCTAGTCCTAGTTTTTAACTTACAATTTCAAAAAATCGGGTTTTAACTTTATTCTTTCAAAAATTAGGTATATTGTACTCCGCCCCATATCAAATAGAGAGATGCTACAGCAATATCAAGTTTCACGGCCCTCACACATGCAAGGGGTGGGGCCCGCGATTAAAATAATTGTGGGCCCCCCTTGTGAGAGGGCTGTGAAAAATGGTGTACAATCAGCATTTCTGTATCAAATAACCCCAAACCTATCCTTTAATTTATTTTCCCAAGTCACAGTTCACTCTCCACTATCACCACTACACCATTGTCACCCGCCGCCACTACTCCACCCCCCGCAACCCAATCAATGGTTTCGATGTTCAAAATACACCCATCCATCACCGCTACCCACCTGGCCATCTCCATCATCACAATCTATAAAGGAACCATTGACATTCGATATGTGGAGGAAGCAGAGAAATCATAAGTTGAAACAAGAATGTGTGGGTGCGACGTAGAAGGATGGCTATGTCGACCACTCCAATTGTCACAAATGTGATCACCTGAATTTTTTGAAACTTTTTCACACGTTTCTTTTAAGTGGATATTGAAACCAATGTATTTTTCCCAATTGAAGCCATTTTTTGACAACCATTATTTTAAAACTCTCTTTTCTACATATTCATTTTCAACCACATATTCATACCATAAAATATTCTGTAGGTAAAATCAACATTTTTTATTTCTTTTTAGTCACACATTCTCCAAAAAATCATTATTTAAAACTTCATTTTACTCAAATAGTGATTGTCAAATATGGCTTCCACATTCCATAGATTAATTCATTTCCAATTTTTGGCGCCGAGTACATATATATTTAAACGTAACGATGGGAAATCCCTTAGAAACACTAGCATTCTGCAAATGGCCAGCCAAAAACAGCGGCCATTATTTGCTATATTAAACCTTAATGAAATAAGAAAATTCTTGAAAGTATCAGCCGAATCTGAAAACCTCACACTCGGAAAAACTATTCATGCCTATTTAATTGTACAATCCAGCTCCCTGACAGACCCCTCACAATAGAGGGGTAGGAATTTTTGGCCTTTTTTTATTCACATGCATCACACTCACGTATGAATATTTGTCAATGAGAATGGCATTTTCTTTCTAACAAAGAAGTTTAATTGTTAATAGTATCCAATCGAGTGTCACGTGATCACGTTATCGAGAAAATTTGTTTGATTAATTTTTATTCCTAACCTAGGATGGCAACATTGCGAATATGGGACGGGTCGGTTATTCCCATCCCGCCCCATTGAGTATTTTTGTCATCTTCATCCGTCTCTATACTCGGTTAAAACGGGATGGGGCAAGGATGTCTCGTGCCCCATTTATTGTCCCGTTTATTTTTATTTATTTTAATTTTTTCTTTTATTTTTTTATGTCTTTAATTAGTAAATTTTTTTTTTCAATTTATTAATAACAACGATAATTTTTTTATTTTTGTTTGATAAAAAAAACCTTAAATATGAAATTAACTTTAAATTGGGCAGGGTAACGGGACGAGAACTATGTTACCCGCCTCATACTAGCTTCTGGGCAATGACCCCCGTCCCGCCCCATTTACTCATTTAGGTGGATAATCCCGTCCCATTTAGAACGGGGTCCACGGGTATTGGAGTGAGCAGGTTTTTTTGCCATCCATAATGTAGAGAAATATCTATTGCCCGCCAATTGTTTGATAGAATGAGCAAACTAAATGTTGTTTCGTAGGGAAATTTAATGGTTGGGTATTTGCATCGTGGGTTGGCCTATGACGTTGTTGGGTTGTGCAGGAATATGGTAAAAGTGGACAAGTTGTGCTTGAATAAGTACATATTATCGACGCTTATTATGTGTGGTTCTCATTGTATGTTGCTAGATGAGGACCAATAGTGTCGTGGGTATGCATTGAAGTCTGGATTGATTTATCATGTGAAAAATGACTCGTATCCATGTATTCAATGTGGTCGGATGTGAAAGTGGCTATCTAGGTTTTGTATTGGGCCCCTAGATCAGATTTATGTACTTATAATTCTGTTTTAAGTGTGCTGTTAGATCATGGATATTTGAGGGAAGCATTTGATGTTTTACGAAGGTTGGTGGCAGGAGATGAGTCTTTGGAATGGGATAGTATTACTTATGTTCATATTTTTTGGATTTTGTGCTCATCTTGGTGATTTGACTTGGGGCCAACAAACTCACAGCACAATGCTCAAAGTTGGCGTTGAGCTTGATTTGTTTGTTGGTAGCTCAGTCATAGACATGGACGGAAAATGTGGTGAAATTTCATCCATGAGAGAAGTTTTTGAAGGGGTGGAATCTAAAAATGTAGTCACATGGACAGCAATATTAGCTGCTTATTTACAGAATGAGTGCTTTGAAAAAGTATTGAAACTATTTCTAGAACTAAAACTCGAAGTATATTAGGCCAAATGAGTACACATTTGCCGTGCTTTTGAACTCGTGCACGGGTTTGTCAGCACTTAGATATGGTAATTAGTTACATGCATGCATCATGAAGAAGGGAATGAATAACCGCACTATTGTAAGTAATTCTTTGATCCATGTGTAGTCAAGGAGTGGCCGATTGAAGATGCTATTATCGTCTTCACTTATATTAATTATCGAGATGTTATATCTTGGAATTCTACGATAACTAGTTATTCGCATCACGGGCTTGGTAGACTGTGTTTCAAGAGATGCTAGCAGCAAAATAACAACCAAACTATGTAACTTTTGTTAGGGCACTCTCTGCTTGTGGCTTCTTGGGAAAAGTAGACAAAGGATTCTACTATTTTAACCATACGATGAGAGAGTTTGGCATTGAACCGGGGTTGGAGCATTACACCTGTATTGTTGGACTTCTGAGTAGAGCAGGGAGGCTTGAGGATGCTGAGAATTTCATGCAATCAATCCCGATAAAATGGGATATTGTAACCTGGAGAACTTTGCTCAATGCTTGTTATGTCCATCAGAATTATCGTTTAGGAAAGCGAGTTGCAGAAATTGTGTTGCGTCTAACCCTGAAGACGTGGGAACGTGTATCCTTTTATCAAATATGCATGCCAGGACAAAGAGGTGGGATGAAGTAGTGGCGATGTGGAAGGTAATGAAAGAGAGGAATGTTGACCCCAAAAAATTTATCAATGATGTGGCCAATAGATCCCAAATCCCCTCACGTCCATGTAAGCTAAATCCCAACACACTTGGATAAACCGTTGGTTTATTGCACGCACTTTAATGGTTGACTCAGCTAAAGGAATAATTTGGGGTGTGGGGGAGCTTAGAACGTGAGTCTCCAATCAACGAGAGGGGGGTCGGTCTGGGAGTAGAAAACAAAATGCATATGTAGCAAAAATAAAGCTTTAAGAGTCTAAATTTGCCTCTTTTAGGAAATGACACTAACCGTCGCTTTTATAGTAGAAGATGATGATGATGATTAAGAGTAATTAGATGAGGGAGCACGTGGCCTCATCCGCACAGCTGGGATCTCTTGTCATAGTCATCAATCAATCATTCATAGAATCATAGGTCATTTTGTATTTAATGTTGTGACGGTTTGGCAACTCTAATCCTGACATGTAAGACTAAACTTGACATGTTTGATGAGTAGAACTACATATTTATTGAGTTGTCACATCACCTACTTGATACAAGATCTAGTATGAATATCTTCTCTAATACACCTCTACCTATCTCATGTCATCCATTGGGGCTCAGCTCTTCATGGGGATTCAGCCAATAGAGGTTCGGCCAAATTGTCATATGGTCAGAATGATGTGGTAAAAGGGTCGTCCAGATTGCCATGTAGGATGTGGGGTCCTCACCGTCTACCACGTAGTTCAATTAGGTATGATTATTTATATGAGTAACAAGGAACATAAAGAACGAACCTGGATTGAGCTGGACAGAAATAAGAAATGACGCCTGTGTATTTGTTTCTGATGACAACGAACATCCCGAGGCTGGTCTTATTCATGAAAAAGTAGAGTTACTGGCTAAAATTAAACCACTGGATTACATTCTAGCTATAGCTTGTGAATTGCATGATGTGGAGGAGGAACAGAAAAAAGATTACCTCAGTTATCACAGTGAGAAATTGGCCATAGCATATGCTCTTATGAAAACACCCCCAGAGGCACCTATTCGCATCATTAACAACCTAAGAATGTGTGATGATTGTCACTCTGCCGTTAAATTTGTCTCAAAGGTCACTAACAGAATGATGATTGTAAGAGATGTGAACCATTTTCATAGTTTCAGGGATGGATGCTGTTCCTTTGCAGACTACTGGTGACATATGGGGTCAGATTGGGGAAAAATATTCAATGATATATCATGGAGGCCACTTAAACCAGCCAGCTCGCAATGGAGGGCATTGCTTATAGCTCAGTCAAGGTAATTTATACTGCTAGGCCCTTGTAAATTGGTCACTAGGGGTTTTCCATCTATGATCAATTCATGACCCTGACATGATATCCCTACATATCCCCTTTCTCACTTATGCAAGATTCGAGTTTTTTTATTAAGATAATGAAGTGAAATCTTGTCTTATATTTTGACTTGATTTCCCATGTCTACATCATCATCTCAAATTCCAGCATAGCTCTGCCACAGTTGTGTCGAGTTGGTATGCAGTTGTTATGGAGACCTGATAATCTGAAATGGAAGGTAGGCAAACAATATCTTGTGGTTTTTCTAGATTCTAGGATTTCTTTCATTATATGTACATTGCAGAAGAGAAAGTTTCCCAGTTTTCTGTGCTTGCAAATTATATTAGACGTAGAAGCGATGATTGTCCAGCTAAGGTACTATTGGTGATTACTTTTGGATAGAGGGGACAGAGATAAAGGGTTCCTTGAAAAATTAAGATGTTTTGAAGTCACAAATTTCGTTTACTTGGTCATAATTATGATCTCAGTCTCTTGGACTGGGTGTGCCATGTGATTTGGGAGTTCTTAACGTGTGCTGAAAGAAACATGAATTTAACATTCAATTCACTAATAGTTTTTACCGGAGAAACTTCTTTCATTTGGTTTTCTTTTGGCTAATTCTTATGAGTCTTCCTCATCTGTTAAATTGCATATTCTGCGAAGTGTATATTAGTTCAATGACTTGCAAAACTGGAGCTGACTGAAATCCAATGAAATAACTGCATTAAGTTACATGTTGTCAAACCTAAATAGAATTATTGAACTTATATAATTTATTGAATCAGATATTTGGAGACTAGGTTTCCATCAATTTTTGCTTTCACTGTTACTTGAAAGAGGAACTTCCAGGCTTTTTTTTCAAAATGATGTTGAACTATGGATGGAGGTAACTGACGAGCTGGAACTTAACACCACCTCTCATTGGCTGGTGGCTTTATGGAAAGGCATTAAGATTCCAAGGTATGGCACATTACAAAAGACCTCTCAGTTCTCTATCTATACACCATTTGCTGCTTAATTTTCTCCAATCACTTGGTAGAATCGAAATCAAAGAAAAATAGATTTAAATATTATACGAAATAGTAGCTTTAGTGGAAGACCATAACTTGTCGTGGAAAGAATGTGTGGAATTTGAAAAATGAGAAGAGGAGAAGAAATGAAATAAAAGAAAAAGAAATGTTGAAATTTGAAGTCTGTTATAAGTTTCAAGTAAATATAAAACAATAATTCATTAAAAGCTACCCTCCACTAATTTTACAAATTCATTAAAATCTATTCTCCCATCTCTATTTTCATCAAACGCCCTGATCATTCTCCTGCAGTTCTCTATCTCTGATCCTTCCTTTAAGCGCAGAGAACATAGAACAATTTGTAACTCTCTTGCATCAATAAATCCATCTTTGTTCTGGTCAAAAACGTCGAAAGCTATTTTCGCTTCGTCCAAAGAAGGATTTTTCTCTTCAAACATATTGAAAAGATCATTAGCATCCAGTTTTTCTGGAAGCTTTCCTTCTTCAGGACTGCAAAATAATCCCATACTTCTTAGAACCATCTCTATATCTCCTTTACACACGCTTCCATCAACCATCTTCTCCGTGAAGGCCGGTTTCTTCTTGGATAACTCAAAGTCTCCATTCCTTCCAGCCTGAACTTTGGAATCATTGAACCTAGTTAATTGGATTGGAAACTCATGTTCTGATAAAAAACTGCAGATTTTCTTCCTATCGAGGATTATGTGGAGCACGACTAAATCGACCAATCCAAGAATCAGAAAAATAAGCTGAATTGTATTCATCGATATATTCTCTAGGGGAAATTGATCCAGATAAGTGAGAGACATGGTTAATGATTTTCCCTCGTTGAAAAAGAATCAGAATGTTTAAAAATATATCTTACATGCAGATGGAGATTAGATTACTGGGATTGATATGATAAAATTGAAGATGAGAAGGGTTTATATACGTGGATAATATATCATGATGGAAACTGGAAATTCTCTGGAAATTGATGGCTTTCAAATTGTTACTCCAAGGAAGTTTCTTTGTTTCTTGGCATTGTGGAAGTTGATGTAGTAGCCTGGTAGGAACAGTTGGCCTGATTTTCTTGTTTTTTTTTATGTGGGATTTATTAAGAAATTGCCCCCACTTTTGGAGTAGTTGACCCGTGAAAATTGCTTTAGGAATTTCCTGGAATGGAAACTTCTTTGAAGTTTCTTCTTACCCAATGAACAAGAAATAGACAGATGCGAATGAAAATTTCTCTTAGCAGCCTTTTCAATTTTAGGCTCCTATTGCACGTTGTAATTATTTTTCTTGGTCGTTTTGCATGGTCGAAGTTTTCTAAAGATTATAACCTCTTGGGGACATAAGACATAGGAGTCTATTTTGAGAATACATTTTTTAACAATATTTTGCTTGTATTTTTTCTGTTTTGACCGAACCAAAAGCGGGTTGGGCTGGTGGTGGGCCTGGCTACGGACGCCCAGTTTGTGCTGAACGGTCTGGTCCAAATTTACACTGCTAGAATGGGGAAAGAAACTGGGAAAATTAGGCCTCATACTCTAAAAAGTAACCCAATTAGATTAATACTCTTAATTAATTAAACATCAAATAAAATCGTATTAATTATCAAAACAAAAATTCTCAGTGCCACATGAAATGGAGCCGCCTCTTTCGAACCCCAAAAACTCCGCCAACCACCACCTAAATCACCGGATCACCATACCGTTGGAAAGCTCTCATCACCCTCTACAATTCTCACCCAACATCTTGCTTCAAACTTACAAGAATCAGCCTAAAATTTGAGCCAAAATTGGCTGAACACGCACCAAAATCTGGTCGAAAACTTGACTTTCGGCAATACCCATGTCATACCTACCCTACAGGTCGATCAACCTCTTCATGGTGCACCTACAGATATCTTCATAACAACAAACAAAACTGTAAATTCAGATTTGCAGAATTTTTCTCCACAACGAACTCGGACCCTTCGATCATTATTTTCGGCGCTGTCAATGCAACCCATGGTCTCGGATCACCACCCCCACCACAACCTCATCATGGCTCATCCAATGAACCCATGGGTAATATCCAATTTCGAACCAACATTGACGAATCAAGCAAGGCAGCTCATGCACAGGTTTCGTCTATTCCCAGTCATTTGAGGACTCCACAAGACTTCAACCCATCAATTCTAGCATCCAACCTTCCATTAATGTTGGTATAACAATGGGTCATTCATCAATTGCATCAGTTCCTAAATTAAACAGACCAATTTCGAGATTGGACTCAAGAACAAAATGGGCGAGTGAAATTGACGTTTTTCGTGCAATTGAAGGTCAAAATTTGCTCCAATGAGTTGATCAGCTATTAAACGGCCACGGCTTATTTGGACTTCTCAGCTGCATAAGAGATCTGTGGATGTTGTAGCTCATTTGGGGATCAAAAATGCTATGCCCAAGACTATAATGTGCTGATGCCTGATGAGTCTGGATAGACTTACCAGAGAGAATGTTGCTAGCCACTTTTTAAAAAATTTTATCACTTTTTTTTTAGTATTTGTCACTTTTTTTAGTGTTTGTTAGTCACATTCTTGATTTCTATCGCTTTTTTTAGTGACAAACGTCAGTTTTTAGTAAAAGTGACATTGTATGTCATTTTTTAATAAAAAAGTGACACTTAACTTTTAAAAGTGACATTGTGTCACTTTTTTAGATTGTCACTTTTTTTAGTTTTTTGTCACTTTTTAAAAAGATAAAAAGGTAAAATAAATGTTATATTTTCCTAATATAATCAGCATATGGATTGTATTAGACGAGCTGATTATTTTAAAAATATGATTACTGGTGCTACACAAATGGATGGTGATATTTTGGTATTTGTCACTTTTTTTTTAAGTTTGTCACTTTTTTTGAGTTTGTATCACTTTTTGAGTGTTTGTGTCACTTTTTTTTTTTTTAATTTTGTCACTTTTTTTTAAAAAAGTGACAATTTTTATTAAAAAAGTGACATTGTGTCACTTTTTTATTTTACATAGTATTTTTTACTTCCTAAAAACTTTTTATATGATTTTTCAAAACATTCCTAATTTTAAGGGTATTTTTGTAAATACCCCAAAGAAACTGCTCTCTCTTTTTTAGTTTTTCTATCATATTGACTTGGAAAATGTTAAGTGTACATAATAAATGTACACAATGGAACACATAACGTGACGTGGCAACCATCCTGTCGTTGATGTGTAAGTGTCTGATTTGAATTAAAGGTGTTGATCAATGCCACTTGTAATTATGTAGACCATTATGTACTTATAGCATCACTCTATTGACTTTGGTGCTAGGAAAAAAAAAAGCCTACATTAACTACTAGAAAAATGCACTTTCATTTCCACATTTTTTCTTCATAAGAGAGTCTTATTTCCACGTAAAAAGAATAGAAAAAAAACATTCTAATTAAAGATTCAAACAGTAAATCACAATCCCTAAAGAAATCAATAACGCGACTCCTGGGGTGGTGGAGGTGGAGGGATAGGATAATCGGAACTACCATTGAAGTTAGGCCATGCATCATCGTATTCCAACTCGATCATCTCTCTTCCCTTTTCCTACATTAAAAACAAAAAATGTAATTTTTCATTTGAAAATAAGTGAATTCAAGAACTAACAAAAAAATATACACGAAAATAGATATAAACCTCGGAGAAATCAACTGCGTCCTCTTCATGATCATTGATGTGGTCACAATTGAGGCACCTCTAGCACGAGGACTCCCAGGGCTCGTTTTTTACAATCATGAGGCCAAAGTGCTCGAGCATCAATCAGTCCTCGAGATACCTCGAGGACGTCCGGTGAGTGTGACATTTACGTTGGTTATCCTCGAGGGTGAGTCCTCGGGTTTTTTCCATAGCCTGAATCTAAAATGCTCAATCACCAATAGTCTCCACCCCTTAAAAACTCTACCCTATTCGGATACTTCAATTTGGGAGTTCTAGGTATAGAAGGAGTCTATCTTGAAAAATATTACAATTAATGTACGATCATATTTATAATTGTAATCAAACACTTATTCCAATTAGAATTCCTAAAAATCAAGATATCAAGTCCTACTAGGAATGCACTATTTATCTCTATAAATATAAAATCTTGGATCATTACTCAGGTACGTTTTACATTCAATTTTCAGCACAAAGCTTTTTCTCATTCTCTCTGACTTAAGTATCGGAGGGGCAATGAGGACACACATCGACGCCTTTGTTTCAGGTACTGAAAGATCACATACGTGCACATTCTCAGTCGTCAAGCTCGGAATTCAACGGGTGCGATTTTTTGTAGCATCAATCATAATATCTCAGATCATTTGTGTGTTTCGTTTAGGTAGGAGACAATCTTGGATCTTGGTTTTAATTTATTTCAACATTATCACAAAACTATTGGATGTGTAAAAACTTTCTTTAATTACTGGAAAAATTGCACAGTCCGTCTAACTTCAAATTATATATTGAACAAAATGGCTCAATTCGTGAGTACGAGACATTTTTATCCTATCATAAATTTATCTCATGAATGAGTTATAGAAGAGAAAATCGACCCCACCAAAAAAAACAAAAAGCATTATCATGTGATTTGGAGTCCCAACAACAGCTAATTTGGATTTGATGGTCTATCAGCTGAAACCGTCTTCGATGTTCCTTCAAGACTCAAATATGCGACAGAAATTGCTTAAGCGCCAATCTGTAGAAACTGTTAAGAAATATATGATTATTTTATTTTTATTATTTATTAAAGGTAGGGTAGTCTTTTAAGTTTCCTTTATTTTAGACTATATATAGACTCTTTGTATCTAGGTTTTCATTATTCAATTACATTATGCAGAATCAATAAAACCCTAGCCTTTTTTCTCTCTGGATTGTTTAATATGGTATCAAAACTAAGTTTCATAGGATTTGACATAATCTCAAACACAGCTTTCGCGGATCCAACTAAAATTTTTTTAGAGAAGAGACGATTTCGGGAGGATTTTTCATTCCGTTTCTGCAATCTGATATTTCGTTAGGGTTTTCATTCCGTTTCTGCAATTTGGTATTTCGTTAGGGTTTTCATTCCGTTTCTGCAATTTGGTATTTCGTTAGGGTTTTCATTCAATTTCTGCAATCTAGTATTTCGTTTCCCTTTCTTTTGCAATTTGGGTTTCCTTCTTCTTTTCTTTTATTATGGCTACTGAAAGAGACGATTCGCTTCAATCTGTGAGTGTGAGGTTGGATGGAAAGAATTATTCGTATTGGAGTTATGTGTTGAGAAATTTTCTTAAGGGTAAAAAGATGTGGGGATATGTTAGTGGAATTTCTGTAAAACCTATGGATACTGATGAGGGTTATGCTGTTTCGATAGATACTTGGGAAGCAAACAATTCAAAAATTATTACTTGGATTAACAATTCTGTTGAGCATTCCATAGGTAGAGAGTTGGCAAAGTATGAGACAGCAAATGAGGTTTGGGAATATCTGCAAAGGTTATTCACTCAGTCAAATTTTGCAAAACAGTATCAATTGGAGAATGACATATGAGCTATTCAGCAGAAGAATATGAGTGTTCAGGAGTTTTATTCTGCTATAACAGATCTTTAGGATCAATTGGCTCTTACAAAATCGGCAGAATTAAAGGCGTGTAACGCCTATATTGTTCATAGAGAGCGGCAACGGTTGGTACAATTTCTAACGGCACTTCGCAGTGATTTTGAAAGACTTAGAGGTTCAATCTTGCATCGTTCTCCACTTCCTTCTGTTGATTCAGTTGTCAGTGAGTTATTGGCTGAAGAAATACGTGTTAAGTCTTATTCTGAAAAGGAAATTCTTTCTACTCCTAATCCTTCTGTGTTAGCAGTGTCTTCTAAGTCACTGTCTAATAATCAGAATATGTTTCACGCAAGGGCTGCCCGTGATTAGTGCAGTTTCTGTAAGGAGAAAGGTCATTGGAAGGCTCAGTGTCCTAAGTTGAGACAGCAGAATAGAACCGTGCAGCAATTCCAAGCTTGGAAGCCTGGCAATTAATCACAATCGAATGATTGTAGACCACCTCAGGGTTATAGACCACCACAGTCCAATACTGCAGCGGTAGCTTCATCGGGTCCTTTCACAGATCCTGGTACTCTCGCTGAGCAATTTCAGAAGTTTCTCTCCTTACAGCCACAAGCTATGTCTACTTCTGTAGGTCAGTTGCCTCATAGTTCTTCAGGTATGTCACATTCTGTTTGGGTCTTGGATTCTGGTGCTTCACATCATATGTCTCCAAATTCATCTTTTGCTTCCGTGTCTCCTTTGTCTTCTATTCCTGTCATAACTGCTGATGGCACTCATATGCCTTTAGAAGGTGCTGGTTCTGTTGTCACACCTCACTTGTCTCTCCCTAATGTTTATCACATTCCGAAACTCAAATTAAATCTTGTTTCTGTTGGTCTGTTATGTGATTCTGGTAATTTTGTCACATTTTCCTCTTCTTCTTGTTATGTGCAGGATCTCCAGTCTCAGAAGCTGATTGGGACAAACCGTAGGAAGGGGGACTATATGATTTGGATGAGTTAAAAGTATCAGTTGCTGCTGCTGCTACTAGTGTTGATTTATCTTCTTTTCGCTTGAGTCATTCTTCTTCTAGTTTTTATTTATGGCATTCTCACCTAGATCATATTTCGTCTTCTCGTTTGAGATATTTGGCTTCTACAGAGGCATTAGGAAATTTGCAACCTTATGATATTTCAGATTGTAATGGATGTAAACTGGCAAAATTTTCAACTTTACCTTTTAATCGAAGTATTTCTGTTTCTTCCTCTCCATTTGATTTGATTCATTCTGATGTATGGGGGTCTTCTCCTGTTGCCACAAAAGGAGGGTCATAATATTATGTTTCTTTTATTGATGATCATACTCGTTATTGTTGGGTTTATTTAATGAAACATCGTTCTGAATTCTTTGAGATATACACAGCATTTCGTGCTCTTCTTAAAACTCAACATTCTGCTATTATCAAATGTTTTAGGTGTGATCTGGGTGGGGAATACACTTCTAAAAAATTTTGTGAACTGCTTACCTTAGATGGAACTATTCACCAAATTTTGTGCACATACTCCAGAACAAAATGGTGTTGCCGAAAGAAAACATAGGCACATTGTTGAAACTTCTCGCTCTCTCTTGCTGTCTACTTCAATTCTTAGTGTGTTTTGGGGTGAAGCTATTCTTACTGCTGTAAGTTTGATTAATACAATTCCATCTTCTCATATTTCAGGTTTTTCTCCTTTTGAAAAGTTGTATGGGTATGTCCCTAATTATTCTTTCTTTAGAGTTTTTTGTTGTACTTGTTTCGTTCTTCATCCTCATGTAGAACGCAGCAAATTGTCATCTCGATCTGCTATTTGTGTCTTTCTTGGTTATGGTGAAGGGCAAAAGGGTTATCGTTATTTTGATCCAATAACTTAGAAACTTTATGTGTCTTGTCATGTTGTGTTTCTCGAGCATATACATTTATTTTCTATTCCATCAACTACTCATAGTTTGACTAAATCTGATCTTATTCGTATAGATCCTTTTTCTACTGACTTTGATAATTTATCATCTTAAGTTCCTATCACTTCAAATACTGATCATTCTGCATGCACTGACACTTTACTCTCCGGCACACCTGAAACTCCCTCTTCTCCTATGGTCCCTCAAGCTCCGTCTGAAACTGTGGATCCACCTATACATCAATTCATACGCATTCGTAAGTCTACAAAGTCACCAGATTTTGCTTATTCTTGTTATTCTTCATCTTTTACTTCATTTTTAACTTCTATTCATTGTCTCTCTGAGCCATCTTCCTATAAAGAGGCAATTCTTGATCCTCTTTGGCAGCAAGCTATGGATGAGGAACTTTCTGCTTTGCATAAGACTGGTACTTGGGATTTGGTTCCTCTACCTCCTGGTAAGAGTGTTGTTGGTTGTCGTTGGGTGTATAAGATCAAGACTAATTCTGATGGATCAATTGAGCGATACAAAGCTAGATTGGTTGCAAAAGGGTACTCTCAACAGTATGGTATGGATTATGAGGAGACATTTGCTCCTGTTGCAAAAATGACTACTATTTGTACTCTTATTGCAGGTTCGTCAGTGGCGTATCTCTCAACTTGATATTAAAAATGCCTTCTTGAATGGAGATCTTCAAGAAGAAGTTTATATGGCTCCCCCTCCTGGTGTTCCACATGATTCTGGGTATGTTTGCAAGCTCAAGAAAGCGTTGTATGGTCTCAAACAAGCACCTCGTGCTTGGTTTGAGAAATTTTCTGTTGTGATCTCTTCTCTTGGATTTGCTTGTAGTAGTCATGATTCTGCTCTTTTTGTTAAGTGCACTGATAAAGGTCATATCATTCTATCTTTATATGTTGATGACATGATTATTACTGGTGATGATATTGATGGTATTTCAGTTTTGAAGACAGAGTTGGCTAGACAATTTGAAATGAAGGATTTAGGTTCTATACGATATTTCTTGGGTATTGAGGTAGCCTGCTCACCTAAAGGTTATCTTCTTTCTCAGTCGAAATATGTTGCAGATATTCTTGAACGGGCTCGACTTACTGATAGCAAGACTGTTGATACTCCCATTGAGGTTAACGCAAAATATTCTTCTTCTAATGGTTTACCTTTATCAGATCCTACTTTATACCGTACTATTGTTGGGAGTTTGGTATATCTCACTATTACTCGTCCAGATATTGCATATGTTGTTCATGTTATTAGTCAGTTTGTTGCCTCTCCTACTAAAGTTGGTTGGGCAGCTGTTCTTCGTATTTTGCGGTATCTTCGGGGTACAGTCTTTCAAAGTCTTTTACTTCCATCCACATATTCCTTGGAACTACATGCATACTCTGATGCTGATCATGGCAGTGATCCCACAGATCATAAGTATGTTACTAGCTTCTATATCTTTTTGGGTGATTCTCTTATTTCTTGAAAGAACAAGAAGCAATATATTGTTTCTCAATCTTCAACCGAAACAAAATATCGTGCTATGGCATCCACTACCAAAGAGATTGTTTGGTTACATTGGTTACTTGCAGATATGTGAGTTTTTCTTTCACGTCCCACTCCTATGTATTGTGATAACCAGAGTTCCATTCAGATTGCTCACAACTCGATTTTTCATGAACGAACTAAGCACATTGAGATCGATTGTCACCTAACTCGTAATCATCTCAAGTATGGCACAATTACTTTGCCATTTATTTCTTCTTCTTTGCAGCTTGCAGATTTCTTTACCAAGTCGCATTCTATTTCTCGTTTTCGTTTTCTAGTTGGCAAACTCTCGATGCTTGTAGCTGCTGCATCGTGAGTTTGAGGGGAGATGTTAAGAAATATATGATTATTTTGTTTTTATTATTTATTAAGTGTAGAATAGTCTTTTAAGTTTCCTTTATTTTAGATTATATATAGTCTCTTTGTATCTAGGTTTTCATTATTCAATTACATTATGCAGAATCAATAAAACCATAGCCTCTTTTTCTCTCTGGATTGTTTAACAGAAACAACGCCATGTTTGGAGAAAAAATTTACTTTAAAATGACTTTTAAGCTTTGAACATCACAAACATAAACAAGTAGACTAAGATTAAAAATCAGGTAAGTAGAAAGAAAGTCTTATTCCCCGAAAAACAAACAATGATGCAGAGAAAATTCGATATTACAACTTATTTTACTATATGTTGAATTAGTTGCACGAACTCACCCTGTTCTAGCTACCACTGCTACATATATGTACATGAATTAAAACTTTCAAACCTATCTTATCATATCAATAAGCATAAATTTGATCGTCCCCCCAAAGAGATACGGAAATTGGTCCCGAATGCATTTAGGGAAACCTGATTTTCATCCCAGTTGGTGCATGCTTTAAAGAATCGCTCATCCGGAGGTGCCAGCAGCAGACCAGATAACGGCTAACTAGTCGAGCAAATAGAGTTCTTGCTCAGTTCTGTCAGCAAAAGGTAAGAAGTAAAATGCTCCTTGCTATCAGCTTATGAGTTCTCATGGAAATTTAATGACCTCGAAAATGCAGCTGGATTGGCTTGTAATACGGTGGAGGTTCCTGGGACTTGAGTCTTTTCATCGTCCTTCGATTGGCTTTTGAAGGCTTTGAAAAGACCGGGTCCACCAATAGAGTCGACAGTGTCATTCTTAATTCCCAATGTTGCCCATATGGAACTCTTTGCAGCATCTCCGGGGTCATCAATGCGTAAAGTTTTTGGGACCCATAGACATTTCTCGGAATTGCTCTCTTTTTGTGCCTCTTCTTCTTCGCCACTGACTGGTTTCATCATGTTGTCGTCCCTTGAATGCTTCCCCAGAGTCGGGGAGTTAGGACCAGAACTTGGAGGTGTGTGGTTCTGTGAAGCAGTTGGTGGGACGACCCAAGGAACATTCCACGTGCCAGGAACAGCACAACCCCAGTAAGGAGGTGTCGGATAGAATGGCATTGGAAAGCTGGCTGGGCTCCATTGAACTGAATTCCATGGGTAGGGCCACGGTCCTCCAGGAAAGCAAGGCACCTGAGGGGGAAAGCTATGACAGTATGGAATTAGTGATTCCGGTAATTGAGTTTTACCAATCTCCTCCTTCAAAGTTGCAACAGCGACTGAAGATCCACTGGACTGATCGTTCCCATTACCTTTACTTCCGCCAGAAATTCCAATTCCTACTTCTTCAGGCTTGTGGAACCCATTTCTAATTGTTCCCTCAGCAATGATCGAAACTGATGCCATTGACTCACAGAGAGGTGCATCTGATCGAAAGGAGAGGAGTCCATTCGGATGATCCACTGGGGCATTCTGAATTGCTTCTGAAACAGTAAGATGACGGAAGTGAGAAGCTGCATTCTTGTTCTTGCGTCGACCAGCACCGACCGGAACATTCCTCATGGTCCCACCAGCAGTCCAATATCTCTGACAATTTTTGCAGAAGTGCCTAGGTTGGTTCACATTGTAGTTGTTGAAATAACAGAATTTTGTGTCCATGCTATTACAGCGAGGGCAAGGAAGTATCTTGTCCGGTTTCTTCAGAGTCTTGTCTTGTGAATTATTCTTCTCGCTCTGGTCTTCTTCAGCCCTTGAGGTTTTTCCTGCTGCAGCATCGGTACCAGTAGAAGGTGGCTGTGAATTCTCACTTACTGGTCGAGTCACTTCAGAATCTTTTGGTTCCTCAGATATCAAGGGTCGAGCTTGATCCTCCTTTTTACTGTCATCTTGTTTTTGATCCGATATATCCTGAAATCATATAGATTCAGATAAGAAAACTAAACTCAGGTGTTTCAAATTAACATTTATTGAAGATCCTAGAACCATTTACGATGTGGTCAAATGTGCAAATTCCGTACAAAACAGCGAGGATAAGTATTAGCTTATTGTTTGTAGTGAAATAAGGCACGTGAAGGTGAAAAGAAAAACAGCATCTGTAATATCATGGGGTTTTGATAGTTAATGACAAAATCAAACAAACAGGTATCCCAATTTAAAAAGCAATGATCGTTAACGTGGATCAAATGGCTAATTCAAAAGCTTTGATAATTGGAAAATTGATTGAAAAGGATTCACATCCTAATGAACACCTTAAGATTCCTAAACATCTGTCATGAATCCTTTTTAGTGTTGTCATTCTTTCAGATAAAGTACAGTTTAACTAAAAGTAATGAACAGCTAAATACTCCACCTTCCAGAGTTAAGTAAAATCAATATTCGAAGCAAAACCAAGAATTAATGGCACGACCACGTCTCATCTCAAAGCATTTATGCAGGTTCAGACTACACAAGAGGCTAAAATCAAAGGGATATAACTTCACAACTTAAAGAAGAGTCTAATTTACAATACCATAAATGAGAAAAGGCACTAAAATTTCACACGTGTGGATTCATAACAAACAATTAAAACACATAACCAAATCCAAATAATATTGATACGTTAAAAGTTCATAGTTCCTAGATTTGAATTATGTTGATAACATAAGACTATCCTCAGAAAACATTCTATATTGTCCAGAAACAACCTTAGTACTAAAAAAAATCAAATGAAATGATCAAAAACCAGTTCATTATCAAGAACCCAAAGTCAACAAAATCTCAAAAGCAATCAAAATTCAAAACCAAGACCCAATAATTTTGACACCGTTTTTAATAGTGGGCTATCTTTAAATATAAAAAACAAGTGTCTTTTTAATCAATACCTTGTCCTTGTGTGATTGCTGCTCTTTTGTATCTTTAATCAAATTGCGATCTTCAAGCATAGAACTTGATGAAGAAGGGGGATCTTGAAGTGAACTATTCTCAACACCAGCATCACAAGATTGAGCAGAACCCACTCCATCAGTTTCCTCCGCCGCCGTGGAAGTCTCTGGCAGTTCAATTGTCTTCCCAAACAGCTTTATCTTGGGGTCTTTTGCTTCAGCCATTTTTCTCTCTCTTTATTATCCAATTCACAGCATAACTCAAAAACCCAGAAACCAAAACAGGAAAACAAGCCCAATGAATTCTTGATTACAAGATCTGACACAAAAACACGAAAACACGCAGTAAGTGGGCAAGTTTGTGTATGTCTTTTAGGGTCAGGTCAGGGACTTTTGGGCTTGTGTTGAATGTATTGTCGTCGAAACAACGTGGGAAAGAGAAGAGGGTTGAGGTTAATTGCCCAGGTGGGGCAAGCCACGTCAGCTAGAAAAGTGAATTCTCAGCCACAAATTCTGTGTGGCCTTAAGATCTTGTATTTATTTTTCTTTTTCTTTTCTTGTTTTGATTATTCTGCAAAAGGTTGGCTGACTCTTAAATCTGAGTCAGCTCTTTTGTTTCCTTTTCTTTTTTAAATTCCACCAATTCCTCGGTCACCTTTTCAAAAAGTCGCCAAACTTTTAATTATTCTTTTCTTTATTTTCCTCTTGGGCGTTTTTTTTGTGGATGACAATCAAAGTTTGTTAAAGTAGGAAAAAAAGTGTTGCCCAACTTCAACAATACGTGGAGCGACGTCCGTGTTTATCTTAATCACGATTAGTATTTAATTAATCGGCCGACTTTAAATTCATTTTGATAGACGTGTTATGAATTGATTTGTATGAATATTACCTAAGAGCTTCACCGTATGATTCTTGGAATTGGATTCATATTTGATTTCTTCAACTTGCATTCTCAAATGAGTTTGGGAATGATTCTCACTTTTGTATTTCATTGCTTTCATTTTGAACCACGCATGTATGATGTATTTTTTTGGATATGAATCGTGAAAGTTACTTTTTGTACGAAAAAGACGGTCACTCGAGCTCATGGCCGCAATGAATTCCTGTAGAATAAAGTGTATATCTCTCAAACTACGTCAAGAAGTATAAGGGTGTGTTTGAGCCGCATTATTTTGAAAGAATGTATTATGGAATAGTAAATTGATGGAGAGTGTGTGGTTGAAAATGAAAGAAAAGTTATTGATGTGATGGAAAATATTATTTTATTGAAAAATGTGGGGTTGAAAATGAGTAGAAGAATGATAATGAAAAAAATAATGGGTACCAAACAAGGGCTAAACATTGAAACTTAACTTAGCTAGGAAGCTCCCCAAAACTTTACCAAGGCCTAACTAAATTCTATTTCATAAACTTGGGAGTCAAAATAATGCTATCTGGTCATCTTGACATCCCTGACAAGAAGTTCGACAACGTAACTAGTTGCTACCAAGTCGTTAAACCCACCAAATATGCAATATGTACAGTATATTGTGAGACATAACATTCACATGGAATTAAAAATGATGATCATACGGTTGAAGAAGCATGGTCTCATTTCCTAACAATATTCCCTTCAAAATTAATCAAAAGTCAAGTTTTGTAAATTTCACATCCCATCTCTACTAAATTCTTATTTAAGTAGCAAATTGTTTTGATGTGTGACATACTTGAATCTTTAGTAGTCGATCAAACTTGAGAATGTTTTGATGTGCAAGATTCGTTGAATTTAACTGCACACATTTGATTTAATAAAATATTACATCGACGTTTATTCTTTGTAACTGTTACTTAAATTTTGCATAAATGAATAGTTTATAAAACGCTTCCAAAGAATCCGTGCATTTATTGAAGACAAAAGTAGCTGCCTATTAGTATTTGATGGGCATTTGGGAATATGAAAATGAAGAAATCCAGGAGCCGGACAAATATAAGGGTTCGTTTGATTGCAATAGAGGAATTTAAGTGGAAAAAAAATGAATTGCATGGAATTGAATTATCTAGAATTGTTTTCCTGAGAATTGTCAATTAATTGTGTTTGATTGGTATAATTTTCCACCTAGAAAATGTTGAAATTTTGGATCATTTGGTATTCGTTTGACTTTATTTTCCATAGAGATTGTCCATTAAAGGGAAAAAAAATTTACAATTGTCCATAAAATTTATTTTCATTGCCAAAAAAAAATTAAAAAAAAAAGCTGGAAACATGGGAAAACCAATTCAACAAAAATAAGGAAAAAGGGGCCACGTGGAGGGTGGAAATAAAATATTTTCCATGAAAAATTTTAACTATTAAATATGACAAAAATGGAAAATTAAATTTCAATTCCATTTTTCATGGAAAAAAAAGGGTCTGCCCTAATAGTCAAACAAATGAAATTGAAGCTTTTAGGAGTATTTGGTGAAATTTTTTAGGCCCTTTTAAAAAATGGTCATAAAACTAGTCATATACAGAGTTAATGACCTTTTTTAGTCCTTTTTATATGGGCAAAGCCATTTGTACACAACCCCACCGCCCCCCTCACAATGAGGGGGCCCGAGGTGAATAAAATAATGGGGCGGGCCCTCCCATTGTGTGTGGGGGGCGTGGAGCAGGTTACGCGGGCGTATAAACGCCCGTGTACGAATAGCATGATCCTTTTTATATACGAGTTTTGTCAGTGATCGCTAATGATATTATTATTTTAGTCCTTTTTTCAATCATTTAAACATTACCCTTTTTTTTAGCCTTAATAAGTTAAGTTCTTCGAAAAAAACAAAAAGATTCAGGAAACATCTGTTCCCCTTTATGACAAGAATTTTTGTAAAAATAACTATATCCCAATTATTTGAACAAAATTAATATCGTCGATTATTATCAACGAAATTCCATTAACGATTATCAACAAAGGATCACCAGCAACTTTTTCTAAAAAATATTAGTTTTTTTTTTTTTTTTTAAAGAAAAAGTTAGGGTCCTTTTGATTACATTGGTGAAAATAAAATGAATTCTAGAGAAAATAATTATCTAAAACTTGTTTTCCAATGAATTGTTAATTAAGTGTGTTTGATTGGTATAATTTTCCACCTGAAAATTTTTAAAATTTTGGATCTTTTTGTATTCGTTTGGTTTTATTTTACATGAAAATTGTCTACTAAAGTGATAATTTTTTTCACAATTTCTTATAAAATTTGTTTCCATTACCAAAAAGTAATATATATTTCCAAGAAAATCATTTTTTCATCAAAATTTAGTGTTCGTTTGGCTTTGTTTTAAATGAAAATTGTCCATTAAAATAAATTTTTTTTACAATTGGTTATAAAATTTATTCCAATTGCCCAAAAAAAAAAAAAGGTTGAAATTCCATTTTACCTCCAAAATGGTGGGAAAACTAATTCCATAATTTCCATGAAAATGTGAATGTGTGGAGTAAAGTAAGAAAAAAAATTTCATGGCAAAAAATGACTATCAAACAAGCCAAAACATGCCATGGAAAACCATGGCTATCAAACATAGCCTTAATGGCAAACTATTTCACCATCACTCTTTTTATTTTTAGTTATGGCTATGTTTGATTGTACAAGATTTTCCATGGAAAATGGAAAACCAATTCCAACTTTCACTTTTGCAATGTTTGATAGCAATAATTTTCCTTGAAAATTGTTTTATTGGTTTCCTCACACGAGCACAATTTCCATGGTTTTGTTGAAAATGAATTTCCACCGCTTTGGGGGGGAAAAATATTCCAGGTTGCCCTTCTTCTTTTTTTTTTTGTTGCAATGGGAACAAAGTATAGTCCAAATGGTAAAAAAATTATCACTTTAAAGAACAATTTTCATGAAAAACGAAGTCAAACGAACACCAAACTTTCAACATTTTTTAGGTGGAAAACTATATCAATCAAACACAATTAATTACAATTCTCAATAAAATAAATTCTAAACAATTCAATTTCCTGTAATTCATTTTCATTCCACCCAAATTCCACATTTGTAAACGGACCCTTAGAGTTAATTTGACCATTTGTCACTAAAGTTTGCAAGAAGTCTTGTTTTGTTGACTAAAGTAATTCCCATGCCTTATCGCTATTTGAAGTTGTCGACCGTTTCACAAATTGTCGTTTGATTAGAATAAACTAATTAAAATTTAGCGTGTTTTCGTTAAGTGCCACAATTGTATAACATAGACGGTGGAGAGAGAAGAGACATAGTGAAGTATGAGATGAAATACATTGATCATCGTCACATAGGGATTAACGCGAAATGGTAGCCAATAGGTGGTCTACAATTGTTGGGGACGAGACGTAGTATGGATGACTGTCTTCTTAGCCACATCTATTGTAATATTACGATTTACTAGAAGTAAGGGACGATGGATGGGCATAGCACCTGCAACGGCCACTTAAAACATGCATGGTGCCTTAATTGTAAGGGATACAAGCATAATCGACGTTGTTGATCAATGAAGTGAGGTTACCCTTTATGAATATCGAGTGAAATTAATCACCATGTAGATTTCAAAAATCTTTTAAAATCTGATGAAGTGTAGTTACCGTTAAGAAAAAAATAAGAAAAGTAACAAAGGCCTTTGATTGGATTATAAAAGTGAAAATTACACTAAACCAGAATTTTTAAGATTCAACTTCAAATCAAATTTTATATTTTTTTTATGCAAAAATCAGATGATAATATAATAATACTATAAAAACTAAATTATTTTACATATCCACCTACTACCATCTACCATTCCAAACCTTATTTATTTCTCTCTATACCCCTCTTCCTCTCCTATCTCTCTTCCCTCTCCCTCACACATGGGCCACCGCTGATGACCACCTCCAAGCGCCACTACACAACATCTACCTCCACCGTGTGCAGCTATGAGGAGTTTGATGATAGGGTTATCACAAAATGTTTGATCACCATAACAAACTCAATCATGTTGTATTGTATCTCTTTGCTGCTATCCGTCTCCTGTCTCTTTCTTCACTGCCACTCCATCCCTCTCTTTGATGTGCCGAACAGAAGAGATGATGTGTTGATTTGAGCGCCTCACGCAACGACACTTTCAAATCGTCGATGGGCACTCGCGTAAGGTACCGAGATTTGTTGGATCTAGTGGTGGCGATGGTGGTGGATCTGACAATGACAATGGTTGTTTTGTAGTTAAAAATTGTGGTTTGTTTGTGTTTGTGAGGTGGTGATGGTGATTTTGAAGTTGAAAATAGTAGTTTGTTGGGGGCGGCGGCGAAGGTAGCACTAGACATGGTGGTAAAATTGGGGTTGGGTAGATAGGTAGGTGTTGGGATTAAGAGTGTTGGTGACCAATTCTTTGAGATTGTGACCAATAAATTGATTATTTTGTCACTGATAATTTGTTATCGATAAATAATATGTGACCTAAAAACTTGAGATTGTGACTAAATTTTGAATCGTGAACCAGAATTTTATAAGTTGTGACCAATTAATTCGATAATTTGTTATTGAAAAAATAATTAATGACCAATTAATTTTATAATTTGTGACCATGAAATAAGTTGTAACCTATAAAATTAGTGATTTGTGACCAATAAATAATTTGTAATCTAAAAAATTTGTATTTGTGATCGTGAACTAATCGATAACCTATAAAAAATTTGATTTGTGATCGAAAAATAATTTGTGACCAATTAATTCGATAATTTGTGACCAAGTCGTATGAAATTGTAATCTTAATATATTTAATTAATAAAATATATTTTAAATTAATTATTTTATAAATAAAAATAAATAATATCTAATTTTTTAAGTTTTAAACCTTATTTTTTTAAATTTTGAAATGAATCATACCTAATCTTTTAGATAATAATTTTTTGAGGAAATTACACCCACACCTGAAAATAGGTTTTCAATTTCAAAAATCCAATAACAAGTTCAACATTTCAAAAATCAGGTTTTATTTAATAATTTAAAAATATTTTTTATTTTTATTCTTATATTTTTAATTTTTATTTTGAAATATATATATATAATAAAAGGAAGAAACCCTAGACATTTCACCCATTTCTTCCCCTCCAACCTCTCTCTTCCCACCCACCGCCGCCCGCTCCGGCCAGATCTGCCGCCTCTCCCCCTCCCCCTTCCCCTCATTCTTCTCTCTCGCCTCCTTCTCCCCGTCCCCCCCTATTTTTGGCGGTAGCGATTCGCAGCCCACGACGCGCCGAATCGCGCAGAGCCGCAGCGACGACGCCGCGAATCTCGCGTCGTCAGAGCAGCCGAGGACGTCGAGATTCGGCTGTCGCGCCGCGGCTGACGCCGCTGTTCGCATCGTGGACGCGGCCGAACGGTGAGCTCCACGCTCGCCGAACGGCACGACCGTCGCGATTCGCCGGTCGCCGCCAGCTGTTCGGCACTGAACGGCAGATTTGTGTTTTTTTTTGTTTTTTGTTTTGTTTGTTTTTTTTTTTTTTTGAGTAGTAGAATGGCGGCAGGTGGGTGTGCGAGATCTCCGGGTGTGGTGGCGGATCGTGTGTGGGTGAGCGGTGGTGGTGGACCGGTGGACGGTTTTTTTTTTTTTTTTTTTTGGTCCGTGACCTAGGTATCCGTGGTGTTTTTTTTTTGTTGTTATGGTGGATCGGCGGCGAATCTAGTGGCGGTTTTGTTGTTGGCAGTGGCGTCAGTGGTCCATCTTGTGTTGTTTGGTTACTCGGACCGTCGGACGGCAACGGTGGTGGAGCGTGATAGGGGAAAGTGTCAAGTCGTGGTCACAAATGATCTGGGGGTGGTCACAAATGATTAGGTTGTTTGTGACCAATGAATTGTGACCAATAAATTCTTTGTGACCTAAAAATAATTAAATTGTGACCAATAATTTGTTAAATTGTGACCTAAAATATGAGGTATGTTCAATGAATTGGATGTTTGTGACCGTAAATAAGTATTGTGACTTACAAATTTGTGATTTGTGACCCATGAAAAAATTGTGACTTTTAAATTTTTAAGTTGTGATCGATAAATAAATTGTGACCTACGAAATTTTTGAATTGTGACCTAAAAAATTTTGAATTGTGACCAAATTATACGATTTGTGACCTTAACATATTCACGGAATCGGATCGGTCGCCGGAAAAGTCGTTTAACGATCGCGGAGAAGAGTGGTGGCCGGAACAGTCAGGAATACCACCGGAGTTGTAGGGGTGGTGGAAGTGAGGGTGGGTTAATTATTTTATAGTAGAATTAAATATTAATAATAAATTAATTTAATAATTATTATTTCATAATTAAAAATTTAAAAGAAACCTGAATTTTGAAATTTGAAACATGTTTTGGTATTTTTGAAATGTGTATAAGTAAAAACATGATTTATGTATTCTTCCCTAATTTTTTCCCTATAAAAATAATCAAACCAATAGCCCATTGGGCCAAGTCACTGGTAGCTTCTATGAAACAGTGGTTTAACTAGTGACCCAGTATAAAATACAGCTCAACATATTAGCAAGAAAATTGAAATAAATAGAACTAAATTAGATAATTAACCAACCAATATTTAAGTCTCAATTTTATATCTTGCAAAAAATATATATATATATATATATATATATATATATATATATATATATATATATATATATATTATTTCTGGATTGATAGATTAGTAATAGAGTAATGCTACACTTACACACTTGATTCACTTTCACTTTCACATTCCTCTTACTAAATAAATAGTACTTCTTGATCCTAAAAAAATAAAAATTAACCTTATGATATACAATGTCTATTATAGGAGAAAATTTTGCTCGCAATAAATTATCATATAAAGGCTTATCATACGGACTGGCTAGTGGGTGAAATTCCTGACTGGTGACTAGTGGGGATGGTTTTGTCATCCCGATCCATCTTCGTCCAGTTGCCATCACTATGTGACAACGCAAGTTGTCTGTAATTTTTTTAAATAAAAATTTGTTTGGCACTTATTTTTTCTAGAATTATTTTTTTCATAATCATTCTCAACTTTCATAGGATTTTCAATTTTCTCTATTTTTCATCCATATATTTTCAATAAAATATTTTTCAATTGAAAAATCCATGACAGACGAACTTTAAATATCCAAACGCTAGGAGACCAATGACATTTGGCCGTATATTTAACTTGAATCTGTTGGGAAATATGTAGGAAATCTGGAATAATAAATAACTCCAAGGCACGAAAATCGTTATCTTTTAAGAGATGTTTCTCCCCTTTCCAACAAAGTCACGACCGGGGTATGATAGAAAATCTCTCTCAGGATACAATGGAGGCGTTTGATTCAAATTGTGACTATTTGATCAAACCAAGAAACACTCTGTAGAGAAACTGATGATGCCAAGAGAAAGATAGAAGAATAGAAAGTTTTAAAAGTGTCTTGCAAATGAGAATTCGCTCAGAATATATAGAAATGGAGGCAACCTTTTGAATAGGTGTGTCCCTTGAAATGAATGGTCGCATCTGTTGGAAGAAACATACCTATTCAAAAACTTCTGAAAATAAAATTCTCTTTCGGGGGCGTTGCCCCGAAGCCCCATGGGGCGCCCCCTCGACCCCCGCGACCTGACCGGGCAGGTCGATCCCCGTTGCGTAGCGGCAAACACTAGTCGGAGCGGCAAAACATTCGCAAAACAAAAGATAATGCATGCAAAACGATGAAAAATATCTAACAGAATCATATTACAGTAACATAATTTTTGGCACGATGGTTAATACAATGCAACATCAGACTTTATCATTAGACTGTTAACACAGTCAACATTTTCATTCAATTATACCTTGTTATCTAGAGCTTGTTTGTCTCCCATTATTGGTAGAAAATTAGTGTAATGAATAGTATTTTTTGGAGAATGTGTGGTTGAAAATCAAAGTAACTTTATTGGTTTGTGTGTAAAATATTTTATTGGGTGAATGTATGGTGGAGAATCTTACTATAGCAAACAATTTTTTGGGTTAATGGTAGACAAACAGGGGCAATATCATGTCACTACATTTATTCATCACTTTCTGTCAAATTGGCATAACCCATATAACATTTTTCATTTCCCTCACGTTTCAAGCACTTCATGGAAAATTTGGGCTGGTTTGACTTTGCCATGCCAAAAACCAAACAAATTAACTTGACGGAAAACAAGTTCGTGCACTGGAAAAAGAAGTAGTTAGGTCAACCACGAAAAACAATGGACTAGTGGACATAAGCTCTAATTTTTTTTATAGGCAATATAAGATGTAATAAAGTTCTAATTTTACGTCATTTTCATAGGTTTGATTTAATTAGTCGTGCATAACGGTTAAGAGTTCATTTGATAGGGTTTCTGCTTCGTCTCGAAAAGTTTCATGAGGAAGTTACCTTACGTCGGCTTACTGTAAGGGTCCGTTTGATTGTAAAGATGAAATTTGGGTAGAAATAAAATAAATTACATGGAATTGAATTACCTAGATTTTGTTTTATTGAGAATTGTAATTAAGCCCCTGTTTGACACCCATTTTGGGTAAAAAAATAAATTCTGAAATAGTGATTTATGGAAGAATGTGTGGTTGAAAAGTAATGAGAATTTTTGGGTTTATGTGTAGTATTATTTTATTGATAAAATGTGTGGTTGAAATGAAGAAAGAGAAGAAAAATGAGAATAAGAATGAAAAGAAAATGAATGTCAAACGGAAATGTGTTTGATTGGTATAATTTTCCACCTGAAAAATGTTGAAAGTTTGGTATCCGTTTGACTTCATTTTTCATGGAAATTATTCATTAAAGTGATAATTTTGTTTACAATTGGGTCTAGAATTTGTTCCAATTGTCAATAAATAAATAAATAATTAATTATCATACCGAATACCATTCGTTTGGTTTTGTTTTGCATGAAAAATGTTAATAAAAGTGGTAATTTTTTTTTACCATTGTGTTTAGAATTTTTTCTAATTGCAAATTAAAAAAAAAAGGTAACCTGGAAAACCAAGGAATGTGACACGTGTGAGACAAAATCAAGAAAAAGAATTCCATAGAAAAAAATGCATCAAACAAGTTAAAAGTTGGAAATGGAATTTGAATTCTATTTTCTATAGAAAAGATTGGCCAATCAAACAGGGCCTAAAAGCTCTTATAGTCAAACAAATTATTTCTAAAAGAATATCCAAACAAGCTAGAAAATAATGTATGAACTTTCAATCTAAACAATCACCATTTTGACTTGCGTGATAGACGTGAAGGTCAAGATGTTAAAGTGCACATAAGGTTACAAGATACGTAACGCGTAAATTTTCTATCTATTTTTATATTAATATTTGGAAAAAGAAAAAGAATTGCCACTTTCCTCGGCAACCACATCTTTGTGATCGATTGGTCTTATTCTAACAAAAATTATGGCGTGGAAACTTTTTCAATTGGGATTGTGACTTGTAACTATCTTCCCTTGACAAATGAGGCCCCCTTTAAACACTTTGACAAAAAAGTCCTTAATCATTGATTGTTAGAAGAGAAAGTAACAAGTTAGGAATTGAGAAAATTGTCATCTATTTTTTATTGGTTTCTCGCGTATGCAAACCAACACGGCTTTATTTCACAGTGGAAACCAAAAATACCGTGTGAAGAAACAGTCGAGAATATTTATCAATTATTTTTTAGACCCAAACATCATGTGAACGACATACGAGAAAGCAATCCAATTAAAAGTCAAATGATCCATACTACACGTAGCCTCCTGAACTAAATATTTGATAGAAATGGCCCCCAGGGCACATCTCCAAGTAGTAAAAGGGGAAGGTGGAAAAACTCCAACTTTGTTTGAGGCTGCCGTGTCAAAGGTTCGAATCCTGAAATATGAATTTGGCTCTTGGGTAAGTGCAAGTGTACAAATAGCCTTCCACCATGTACCCTTGGAGGCATAACCTGCGATTTACCTCCTTCACCAAGGCCCATGGCAGGGCAGGGTAGGGCAGGACAGATGGGGGCCGCTAAGGATGCGGTTCATCCTTTAAATATTTGATAGAAATGAATGCTGAATAAATTTATATTAACTGTAAATTTTACCAAATATATTATGAAAATTAAAAGTTGACCAACTTTAATTATAAGTTAAAGAACTACCCCCCTACATTTTAATCAAATAATTTGGGTATAATTTCATATAGGGCCAATGGGGTCCAACCCTCTTACGAAAACTATCCTCACAAATTATTCCATAATCATCAAGTTTATTCCACGCGGCATATGTATAATTACCGCCCACAAATTTCCATCGGAATTAGCCAGTGGAAAACTATATGTATTAGCGTGTATGACCCTCCATTTTTGAAACATTCATCAGGGGGAGCTTCATCAGATTGTGATAAATATCTGATATATAAATTAAAAAAGCCATTAAATTAGTGTGTAAATGGATAATTATGACTTATCATAACTATTCCTTGCCGTCTCTGCTTCCCAAACCCCTCTAAAAAGCCGGCCAGAATCCTACTTTTCACTCAAATCTCAATTTCTTCTTCTTCTTTAAAGTTTCAATCTTTATTATACGTAGGTGAGATTTATTTATTGATTTGAAAGTGCTTATGAAGCAAAACTGGGTATAGGAAGTGGCCACCGACAATTTCCGATCTTCAGGTTCAATTCTTTTTCTTTTTTTCAATTTTTTGAAGTGGTTTGATCTGGAAATGGATTATGGAATTATGGGTTTGATTTGGAATTTGATGTAGATTGGTGGGTTTGGCTAAAGATTCTGTTTTCTGGATTTTTTTTTTTGGTTCAGTTTCAATCCAAATGATCTGTTTCCATAGCTCAATTTCGGTTGATCAGCAAGTAGCCATGTCCAAATCTGGGAATTTGAATGATCCTTGTCTGACAGTGAAGCAAATCAATCACTTCCATAAAAATAAAAGGTCGTCTCAAAATCAATTGAATATTCCGGCTTGTAAACAATCTCGCTCTGCCATAATTGATGTGATAATATTGATTGCTGTTATTGGTGCATTTGGGTTCTTGCTATATCCATATTTCAAGGCTTTAGTGCATAATACCGTTGAACTTGGTGGAGAAATTGTAGATGTGGTGAGAGAGGAAATTGTTCGTGCTCCCATGGTGTTTGGATGTTTAGGACTTAGCATTTTGTTCGCTGCGATAGCGTTAATGGCTATCACAGTATGTACAGATAGGAAATGTGGGAAACCGGGCTGTCGAGGGCTTAAGAAGGCTGCTGAATTTGATATACAACTGGAGACAGAGGAGTGTGTTAAAAATTCAACTTGTGGGGCGAAAAATGGGTTAAAAAATGGACTATTTCAATTACCTCGCGATCACCATAAGGAACTGGAAGCTGAGCTCAAGAAGATGGCGCCGCCTAATGGAAGAGCAATTCTGGTTTTCCGAGGAAGATGTGGATGTTCTGTCGGCAGAATGGAGGTTCCAGGATCACGAAAGACTCGAAAGGCTAAGAAATAGTGTTGTTAACATACTTTACTTTTGACAGGAGCATATTCAAAACTAAAGTAGCCATAATGATTAGCAGATCCTTTCTGGGTTAATTTTCTCTGAACAATATAGATTTGAATAAGCTCAGTGGAATAAACTGTGGCCAATATACGTTATCAATTATAGTACGAACATATGATCTCTTCTTTCATTTGCTTTACTATCTTAAAAGTTATTCTCTTTAATAGTTGATTAGGTGTATCTTATCATCTTGTGGTTATTTGCTCTTTACATGGATGATGTCTTAGATTCAGAAGAAGGTGCATCTTGTTGTTTTCCTCCTTTTCTCCGTTATTCATTGAGTTTTTGGGTTTATTATCTGGTGTTTCATACTACATGTGAGATAAATATACAGAGGAAACCTTTTTCCGCTTAGATGGAAATTGACTTTTTGATCTTCGATTCATGTGGCCGGAGCCAGAATTTTTTTGTTTTGGGGCCAGTTTCACCAAGGTGTATTGACGAATCTGAACTAGTAGAGGTTGGGAAGTTAAGCTCCTTAGAAAGGATTGACCAAAAGGCAACCCCTTTTGTTATCTTTTACTGTTTGCAGCCTGAATGATGTTTTTATCTCCAAAGACTAACTAGAGGCAGACATGGTATTGCACGGCTGTAAGCATCACACATTATCCTCTCTTTGAGCTTTTCCGGTGTAACTTTCACAGCCATCAAGTCCCATCAATTACTTTTCACACTCACACATCGCTTGCTCATGATATTTTTCTTTTTAGATTATTTCCTATCAAATGCACGATAAGGTCTTCTCTGTTTCTCCAAAAGCTATACTCCTGACAGAAATACTATTGTTTCGGGATGTTATCTTGGGAGTAGGGATTGACCACAGATTTGTAGAACTTTGGATGCTCTTAGCTATCAATCTATCCATGATTTGTATTGCCTACATTTTATACTTTGAATTCTAAGCAAACGGTAAGGTTTTCTAGTTATCAATGTGAGGATTGTTGGATTTTGATACCTAATAACTCCAGGGGTAATGATGTTAAATCATTAGTTATTTAGTCGGTATCGACCAACTGACTGAAGTGAAATATCGACACCTCAAATGGAACGACCTGAGCCTATAACTATTTTGGTCGTTGGAAGTAGCCTAATTCAATTAGAGCTACTCATGGTCCGACCCTTCACTCCTTGGACGGCTTTTGATGTTTGGCCCACTTATTAGTTATCTATTGTCTCCTTTTGGGCATAATCCATTACTTAACCTGAAAGCCTAATCTACTACTATATATGGGCAGCCTCTTTGCCTTGAAATACACACATTGCCTTGAGAAAAAACTGGCTGCTCTTTTTTTGCTTTTTGCTCCTCTTGCGGTGTTTTTTCTCCTTGTCTTTCTTAGCCCTTGTGGCTGTTGTGTGGCTGCAATAACCTTTCACTTTTGTGCCCTTTGTGGGCAATACAAAAGCAACTGGAGTAGGGTGAAAGTTGTAGGGGATTGGGTTGTCATTTGGTGGTATCGATTTCGGTTGGTTTGATAAAACTGAGCCCGGAAAACTTTGGTGATCAATTCTTCCTTTACAAGGATATTGACAAATGTAAAAGAAAAATGTGGGGGGAAGAGGACTCGCTTGGTAAATTGTACAATTTATGCTAATTTAACATTTTTTTTGCCAATTATGTTGCTATGGTTGCTTTCTTTCAAAAATTGATGGTTAAGTATAGACTCTTACATTGCCAAGTCCATTGAACTACATCCATAAAATAACCTGAGACTGGTTTTCCAAAAAATACTTTGGAAGCTAGTAGTGTTCCAGGATCACTACTCTTCTCATCTTGTTCCATAATTACAATTGCCACATACATGAAACTTGAAAGCATAATGAAGTTTCTCTCTCTCTTAGTCCATCTGCCAAATATGATTCTGTTCAACATATTTTCTTGCAACTGCCGGCCGGGTTAAACTTTACACGATCAAACATAGAAAAGTCAAGTATTCAACAGCAGGAAGTGAAAATTCTTTAATCTCATTGACGACATAACAGTTAGCCCCTGTTTGGGTTTGCTAAAAATCATATTTTTAATTGATTTCGATAAAAGTTAATGAAATGTATGGTTAAAAATTGGTAAAAGTTGTGGGTCTCGTTTAATGTGTGATTGAAAATGAATTTGAGGAAAATGAACTTGAGGAAATAAAGGCCAAACTTGCTTAGTTTCAGTTTCTCGAGGTCCCCCGAGATTCCCATTGTCACCACTCGTGTTCATTATCTCTGGACACGAAGTTGTATGCTTCCTTCATAACTTGTGTTTAGTTCATTTTTCATACTACAGACGTTTTTCTTTGCACAAATAGTATTCTTATTGCGAGGAAGAATCGTGGCACCTTTTGACCAACTTTCTTGAATGATTTGTGGGATCCGAAGGTAAACCGGAGAGAAAACTGGTGACAATCCTTTTTACCAACTTTCTTGAATGATTTGGGATCCGAAGTTATCAACCCGTAAAATCAAACAGAAAACTCATGACTATTATCGACCACCAGTGAAATAGCAAACGAAAATATGAAGTACAAACTAAATATGACACACAAAATTGGATTAATCAAGTTGTACATTCCCAGTGTACATGACATTATGTGATGTGTAGAAAATTATGTCATTGATTTGAATAAGTGGTTAAAATCAATGACATGTCTTGTCAAACAATGTCGACTACAATGTACACAAAGCAAAATTGCACAAAATTTTATGGGATGAAATAAGTTACATAATAAAGTCAATACATTATACATTTAAAGAAGAATTGCAGTTACGGTACCAAACCTTTCACTTAATTGTAAACTTGGTTCAAACTTTTCATTTGTACTACTCACGGTACCAAACCTTTCAAGAATTAGCACTTGGAGTCCAAATGGATGAAAAACATCCATTTTGTGGCAAATGAGCGGATGGAAAGTACGAGGTTTAGGGTTTTTTGGGATTTTTTTATGGCTGAAGTAAATAAGAAATGCACCTCTCAACTTAAGATGATGAATGTAGTCGGCAGTTAGAGAAAATAAATGGAAGCGAACGTTTGGGGTTTTTTTCGAATTCAAATTTAGGGAGATTGATATTGGTTGACTAGGTGTTGGCGATGGAGGAAGTGAGTTATATTAGGCCGTCAACGAAAAGGGTGATTGTTGGCGCTTAGATTTGAGCTAATGTGAATGAGAAAGTCGAAAGGGTGACAATAGCAAGAGAAGGTGAGGTGAAAATTGAAGTTCAAAAGCAAAGGAAGAAGGCATAGGTGTCGATGGTGATGTTGGCAATGGATGATTTTCAGGGAGGGTGGAAAAGAAGAAGACAGCCCTTATTTTTCTTTTCTTCCTTTTTATTTAATTATTATTATTGTATTTTATTTTAAAGCTGCAAAGTTATTGTTTTGCCATTTACAAATTTGGTCAAAATTATATTTTGGATCAACTAACTGTCAAAATTTGGACTCCAAATGTTAATTCTTGGAATATTTGGTACCTTGAGTGGTACAAATGAAATGTCTATGCTAATTAAGTGAATTGCAATTCTCCCTTCATTTAAGTTGTGTGGGATCCACCTAAGGATGACAAAGGGGTGAGGTGAGGAGGCCCCGCCCCCAGCCCCGTCCCTGCCTCGTTTAAGGTGTGGCGAGGTGAGGCGAGGCGGGGCGGGGCGTTTCCCCGTTTAAAGATTTTTTTTTTTTTGTTTTTGATAATTTATTTTTATTGTCGATATTCATTCGATTTAGACAAATAAATTTAATTACTATTTTCTATTAAAACTAATGAAGATTTTCTTTTAAAGTATTGAATTCTAAAAAAAAAAAATTTTTTTAACCCCCGCCCCGTTACCCGTTTAAGCAGGTTTTTCCGGAGCGGGACCCACGAATATCGAATTTGTAGAGTTTTTTTGGGGAAAAAATCATATTTAAGGTATTTTCTTTACCTCAATTCAAAAATAAGGTAAATAGTTTAAAAATTCAAAAATAAGGTATTTATTTAATTAATTAAAAATATTTATTAAATAAAGATAATAAAGTCACATTTTGTGATTAATGGTCACATATTCATAATTTTAAGTTACAAATTTATTTACTGGTCACATATCGTCAAATTTTTTTATCGCAAATTATTTCGAGGTCACATATCAAAAAATTTGTAGGTCACAAATTATTTCGAGGTCACAGATTTTTAAATTAGTTGGTCACATATTATTTCGAGGTCACAGATTATTAAAATTTTAGGTCACATTTGAGTAATTGATCACAGATTGACAAAATTTTGGTCACAGATTGACAAAAATTTGGTCACAGATTGCCGATACTTGGTCACAGGTCACAGATCGACCAACACAGACTACCCAGCCACAAAACACACGACTGAACCCCAACATCGATTGATCCACCACCACCAAAAGCCAACCACAACCACCACCGCCAGCCAACAACAATAGATCCACCAACCCCAACAAAAATAGACCAACAGCCAACCACCACCACCAGCCAACAATAGATCCACCACCACCAACGGCCAACCACAACCACCACCGCCGGCCAACAACAATAGATCCACCAACCCCAACAACAATAGACCAACCCCAGCTGCTCCACCGCAAACCACCACCCACAGCACGCTGCTGTGGGGTCGCAGCAGCACGTCGCTGCTGCGAAGCAGCGGTCGCTGCGATTCGCAGCAAAGAGGGGGAGGGGGAGGGGGAGGGGAAGTGGGAAGGGGAAGGGAAGGAATTAGGGTTAAAACAGCTTTTATACCACCTGATTTTTGAATAATAAAATTTAGTCCCTGAATTTTGAATTCCAATCTTTAAACACCTGAATTATTATAATTTCTCTTTTTTTTGCCATCCCTAAATCCACCCTGCATAAATTTTGCGTAGGAACCATGACCTATAAGCCATGGGCTTATATGCCGAACATACCCTAAATAAAAACTTTAAAAGGATAATTTTGTAAGAACACCGCAAACAGAAAAAAAGTTCCGTTCATTTGATAATTCAAACCATCTGTACTTATTTACACTAAATACATCAATCTATATCCATTTGTTGAGCTGGCAAATCATCAATCCCATTTTCAGAACCCGGATTCTCATCCCCGGATTCCTCGTCACCCTGACCCGACTCCATATTAAGATCCGAATCCCCATCCTCCTCCCTCCTCTCACGGCCGCGTGCCAGGAACACGTGAATCCTCAGTCCGCCGCCTCCTCTCCTCGATTCCTCATCACCTGATTCACCTTCCTTCTTATCCTCCACCGGCATCTTGTACCGACAAACCGGGCATGATCCATGGAGCCCTAGCCATTTATCGATACAATCTGAATGGAATTTATGCTTGCAGGGCATCTCTTTGACTTCCCCGTTGACATCGAACTCCACCAAGCAAATCGAGCACTCCAAATCCGGTTCAGTCACTTTCACAACCGGCAAAGACTCTATTGAAGCCTTTGATGCCGGCAAAGGTCCTTCTTTCGATGGGATTTCGCGGAGGATCGACTCAATGTCGACGGAGCCTTCGATCAGGGTTACGGAGCCCCTGGTTTGGTTTACAAATACCGCGATTTCACGGGTGGCGGAGGTGTTGGAGGCGGCGGTGGCCATGCGGATGATCCGGGGGAGGAGTAAGGCGGTGGCGCCGGCTCTACTGCTCAGATCTTCGATGAAATCTATGTCGAGCGATTCCGATTCCAACTCCATATGTGATTCTGATGAATCCATTCTATTTTTCCTTTTTTTATCAATTTTTTTTTTTTTTTTGTATGAAATTATTGTGAAAGAAATGGAGAAAGAGCTTCATGTGAAGTGATGGGTATATATGTGGACAAAGGGTGGCAATAGAAGGATCTAGAAGACATTAATAACGGGTTAAATTTATGATTTGGCAATGTGGAAGTAGATATTTTTGCAATTAGAATTTAGAGGTTTTGTATTTTTGGACGAGGCTTGGTGTACCGGTCAGGGGCGAAACACCCTGACCGGCCTCTCACATCGGGTGGGGGCCTCCACATGTTTTGTCCAATTTTTTATTCATGTGAGGTCGGTTCATGTGAGAGTGTGTCAAGTTTTTTGTCAAATTTTTTTTGTACAAGTAACTTAATTCTTTGTATTTAGCCCATGGGTCATGACTATGTGTCCCACCCTTTAAATCTTTTTTTTTTTTGAAGAAATTACGGCCCTCCCTAATTTTCGAGTTTCTGATTCTCAGTTTTTTTTTTTAATTCAAAAATTAGATAATAATACATTTTTTAAATATTAATAATAAAGTTATGCAATTAAAAAATGAATAATTATATTACCACTACAAAATTTGTTTACTACACCACAATTTTAAATATGTTTTATTTACTTAAATAACCATAAGGGTCCGTTTGATCGCTCCTTGGAAAATTGGGTGGAAAGAAAGCGAATTTTAGGAAAAATATTTGTCTCTAACTTGTTTTCCCGGGAAATATCAATTAGTTGCGTTTGATTGGTATAATTTTTCACGTAGAAAATATTGAGATTTTTTATCTTTTGGTGTTTGATTGCATTTGTTTTCCATAGAAAATTATGATTTTTCCATCTTTAACTATTTGATAGGCTTTGTTTTCCATGAAAAAATTTTCATATGCATAATAAAAAATGATTCATTAATTTACATTTATTTTTCCAACACAATTTTATTTCCCAAAAAAAAAAATTTAATAAAAGTATGATAATTAATGATTCGTACTATCAAAAACTGAACTGTCTCACGAATATGAAATAATTGCTACAAATAAATACAGTGGGGAAGAAAATTCTGGTTACAAAACAAAGATTGTATTAACAAGTATTGATTGAACTTTTGCAGTATAGGATTGCTTCGTTGATAGAGCTCTCAACGTCCGCGCAAACATTACAAAAATTCTCCATGTTTATAGACAAACACCAAGACAATGCTAAGTCCATCAATTTAAAACATACACATTACACACATCAGTTAGGCTGCAAAATCCACCAACAAAAGCCAACCCCTTTCTACAAATACCTCCAGCTCTAGGGAGACTATACCAAAAACTATCAATCCAATATTTACAAAACACTGCACCCTAGTTTGTACGTGTGTGCATTACAAAAAATCATTCAAAAGACTACGTACGTGGATTAAGTTTTATAAATACATACACTTCATACATTCTCACACCGTAAAATTCTTGCAATCTACGATAGTGGAGGCGGATCACGACCAAGCTTGTCAAAAACCAAAGCACTCATGTATTTCTCTCTCGTCAAGTTCATAAATACCTTAGCCAAACCATCGTCGGATCGAAAGGCTTTTATGACTTCCATTACGTCCTTCATGTCTAAGTTCATTGCCTCAAGCTTCTCTACGATCAATTGCCAGTTCACATGATTCTGTTTTCTAGCGTAGCTTGCATTTCCATAGCTTGAGCAATTTTTGTAGATGACTCGACAATCCTTGATAGGGCGATATTACTCTCATTCACCAGTTGTGCACGGCGACGCTTGACTTTGTTGTTTCCTTCTTCGACGATACGCTTACGACCATAAACTGGGCTAGGATCCATCTCTATATTTTCCATATCTAACTCGTTCACACTTTCATCGTTTACTACATTAAAGAGATAACAACTTATTTGAAGTTTATACATGAATACAATCAAAAATTTGTACTATAAAATATATTGCATACCATTCATTGGAGAGAAATGGTCAGATGGACTTCACAAGGCAGAAGCAATCCATTTGTAAACTTTAGGGATGATATAATCAAAATTGAACTGGTTGATAACTATTTTGTGTCAGCCATGAGAAACATAATGACAACAGCTCGCTCTTATATGTTCAACGGTTAACGAACTTCCAGGAATGCCACTAACAAGAAGTGGTCAATGTCTAGGTCTTAATAGCATTACATACACAAAAATTCACCAAGAGCATGAAAAAAAAAAGAAGGCACATCCAACAAATTAGATCCCTGTGCTAGTCTATCAACTTAAGGTACTAAAGAAATTCTATCCTATATAGTCATGTGTTGAAAAGGAGAGAGGAGGGGAGAGCTTCACTTTATATATTGCTTAAACTTCATAAACCATTCCCATGTTTTTCATATTTGTCCATGAATCCTATTTCTCCATGAATCTTGAAAAATATTATTTTATATCCTACCAAATGCAACAAATATAAACTGAAGACACTTCAACAAGCTTAAAGTTAAATCCCATTAGATGCCCAATGAATTCGGATACCATACCCTCGACTCCAAAATTTTGATTGGCCTCCTTTGTCGCCATATTAACGTAATAGTTTGGTTCACATTTTAAATTAGAAGATATATCGAGAGGTGCACAGAGTAAAATTAGAGAATCGCAATCATACATTTCCCTTGTTTGATCTAGATAATGCTTCAAGGGTCGCTGATTCTGCTTCATACATAATTAAGAATAAAGAGTTGAGAGAAGATAAAAACACAAATATAGGCAAATAATAGTAAAAGAAAACTAAGGTAGGTATGGGTAAATAATAGCGTTAAAAAAATGGTCCTGTGAACTGAAAAATGAATACAGAAAAACAAGCCACAAATAGAAGAAAGAACTGCAATTATATCGAATCTATTCATGCAAACCACTGCAAGCAACAGCTGATCTAGCACTAAAACAGGGTAAAATTTATTTAAAAGAACAACGAAAACGATAAAATTATACTCAAAAGAACATCCACCAAAGAACTTATGGGCCAAAATTTCATGGGTTGGAAAAAGTGATGTTTAATAATGCTTCCCAATTTTCTGACAAGATTTCAGTTAACTTGGAAAATAGATAGATGGCACGTTGTAACCACACACCAAGAATTCTTCATACATCGGCACATTTCCAAACAAAACAGAAAATGTACAGTGAAGAAAAAATATATCAAAAGAAATAGCCACCTCGATTTGTTGAAGTTTGGCCGAATGGGAGAGAAAACGGCATTCAAAATTACTTTTCCTTTCTAGGTGAAATCAGGGATGTCAATGGGCCGAACCGAGCAAGCTCGGCCCATACCCACACGAGCTCGGCTCGTGCTCGAGCTCGCCCAAGGCGAGCGGCTCCCCGAGCAGCTCGTGGGCTCGTGCCCACGAGCCTGCTCGTGGCTCGTCTAAATTTAATTTAATTTTTTTTTGCTAATTTTCTTCTCCTAACATTTTATAATCCCCTCCTACATTTTTTTTAAAATAATAAGAACAAAATTTTATTTGTTGAGTTTTGTTTTTTGTTTACCCTTTTATATTTTATTAAACATAAAATATACACATTTTATAAACAATTTTTAAAAAAAATAAACCCTCCTCCTTTATCCGGGTTTGGGACCAGCTACTTCAATTTCGAGTAGGCGGAGTTAAAAATTGTACACGAACAACTTGTTACGTGTACAATTTTTTTTAAAAAAAAATTATAAAGGTATGAAATAATGAAAATAAAATTTTGTGATAAATGCGGTGAAATTAAATATCACTTACTTGATTACATGCAATTTCGGCATATTTATGTTGAATTCGATAATTAGCGTATTCCCAATCCTTCACGCACATTAACGCTTCCAAAATATCTTCTTTTAGTCGATTCCTGACCTCGGAGAGAACCCTCTTCCCTGCACTAAAAGCAGACTCCGAAGCTACAGTGCTAACCGGAGGTGTTAATAGATCTTTTGCCATTGCAGAAACTATTGGCTATCGACGTTCGTTATTTCGCGAAAATTCAATGACCTCTTCTAAACTTTTCCTAACTGATTTGTTACTAGGCAAAGTATGACTAAAGTAATCAATTAATTCAGATAGCAACGCATTTAGATTAGACGGATTAGTACTCGAAATTTGAGTACATGCAGTGGAAGTCAAACTACTGCTACTACTAGATGAACCACATGCATATGCAGTTGAATCATATCTATATGAGTTCATGTTTTCGAACAAATTTAAAATTTCAGCATCGTCATCCGTTATATTAGTGGGATGAACAGTTGGAGATACACGAGTAATATGTGTACCCATTCGTGAAGCATATAATTCATACATTTCAGTTAACGTTTGTTCCAAATTCTTATAAGTAATAGGCATATTAAAAGTTAAAGTATTTGAAATTTGATCAATTACAAATTTAGTACCCGATAAATTATATCGAGGGTCCATGACGCATGCTAAAGGAAATAACATAGGCAATTCTTCCCAATATTTTCTAAATTTTACTTCCATCGATATATAACCGCTTCAAAATCGGGATCATTTTGAAATCTCTTAAAAGCCCTAACAGTTATATAAAGACGTTCAAGAACCATACAACTAGTGGGATAATAAACACCAGACAATATATTTGTAGACTCATAAAAACTTGTCAAGAAATTTTTAATTTTAAAAACTACATTCCAATCGGATTCATTCAAGATGGTATCGTCTTCGTCTCAAACATGCCTATTGTTATAAAATTCGGTAATAAACGCTTCATAACCTTCACATGATTTTAATAATAAGTAAGTTGAGTTCCATTTATGGCCTACGTCAGTAATAAATGTTTTAGTATGTGTATTCCCAACTTCCTCACAAAATTCCTCAAATACTTGTTTCCTACTAGGTGTAATCGTGATATATATAAGTGCATTCCTAATTCGGTTAATTTCAGCATTCACATGTTTTAACCCGTCTTGTACTATTAAATTAAAAATATGGCACACACATCGAATATGAAATAAATAACCACCGAAATCAGGTTGAAGTACAATGTGCAATTTATCGATAACAACCTTATTTACAGTAGCGTTGTCGAACGTAAAAGAACGAATTTTACTCTCACATTTATATTATTTAATTATGAATATAATAGCGTTAAATATTGTTTGAGCGTTGTCCGGGTACTCAACAATTTTAAAAGCAATAATTTTTTATGCATGACCCAAAGTGGGTCTATATAGTGTGCAGTTGCAGCTATATAACCCCTCTTATTAATCCATTCCCACATATCTGAAGTTAACGATATCACACCCCCATATTTTTCTAAATCTGAAATTAACAGTTTCTTTGAATTCATAAAATATTCAATTGTATCAGACCAAAGAGTATTTCGACTTACCCCAACGTACCTCGGTTGAAGATATTGTTTGACGTAGTTAACGAAATGTTGGTTGTCAGCTATTGCTAGTGGCAACTCCGCCACGGCAACGAACTTCACCATTCCCGTTCGAGCTTCCTCCTCCGAATACATCCATGTAGAAAGTGGCGTAGTTGTAGCACCGGCGCTTGGGGTGCCAAACTATAGTTGCGTTTGACCAGCTGGAAGAAGCCCATGTTTGGCCGCACATGTTTTGTAGTGACGGTTGAGGTGGGTGGTTCCAATGCCTCTTTGCCATGCCAGTCGTTGTTGGTAGTATTTACATACTGCTTTGGTTTCTGAAATTCCATCAACCACACGACCAGTTTGAACCAATTTGAAATGGTCCCAACATTTTGCCTGCTTCTTCCCATTTCTCTTCCCTCTTGCATCGGGAATATTTAATGTAGGTTCATCTTGTTCCAAATCAATCGGAACACTAGAATCAATATCAATGTCATCCAAATCAATTGGATTTAGATGACTACCTTCACGAACTCGAAATCTTCAATGTTTTCTGGAATTGGTAATTCATTTAGACCGGCGAATTCATTCCCAAATTGATTTTGGGCATGTGTTTCGTCTTCCATACCGAACAAATTTTCAACAAATGCTCGTGGATTCATTTGTGATAATAGAAATTGAATTGTAAAATCAAGATAATAATGTAAAAAAATGTAGAAGAGGATTATAGAATAAATGAATGAAATGGTTGATAATGATTTGTAAATTGTAGTAGAGAGTAGAAAGTAGAGTAGAGTAGAGATTAGAGAATGAAATTGTGAAAGTTTGGTGAGAAAAAATTATTGTAATAGGTAGGTATTTATAAGAGAAGAAAAATAGAAAAAATAATAAATAAATAAAATAAAATGTGACCAAACTGTCACTTTGTTGGTTTTTGAATTTTTTTTTTTAATATATACCAGCCCACGAGCCGAGCGGCTTGTGGGCTCGCCCCACGAGCCGAGCCGGCTCGACTCGTCTAGCGAGCCAGCCCACTCGGCTCGTGCTCCGGCTCGTTTTTTGAAGAGCCCGAGCGGCTCGTGGGCATGAATTATACGAGCCAAGCCGACGAGCCGCTCAACTCGATTGACATCCCTAGGTGAAATCCTGGGTGCAATCCACGCACTCCTCCCCTTCGATGATAGGATTTTCTGGTAAATCTTTTGGTTGATTTTCAAGGTTTTTCGATAGTGGAGGCGGAGAAGGTGAACGGGAAGGCGTGAAAAGAAAAGGAAAGCCCAGCTTCAATTGCCAATTGCCAAGAAAATATAAAACCACCACAGCCCAAGGAATTTCAATTCCACAATTTCGTGGAATTGGAGGTCACGTGAGCCCAATTAAGAAAAGTTTTTCCCTAGAAAAATTTGTCTGTCAAACAGACCAAAATGTGGAAAATGCTATGATAATTTCCATCTTCCCTAGAAAATATGGGCTATCAAACAGGCCCTAAGTAAGATTACATAAATAGACATTCTTTCAAATATTTTTTAAAACTAATTTTTTATTTTGTTTTCAACGCAAACGTGAAACTTATCTTTTTTTTTTCTTCACCGTGGACATGCTTTTCTTTTTCCTCACTACATTTGTTTTTCTTTTTTTGGTGGTAATTATGGTGCATTGTTTTTTTTGTTTTTTTTATTGATTTTGTGATATATGTAGAACTTGATAATTGTAAGTAATTAATAAAATTAACTCGCTGTAGTTATAGATCGAGTAGAGTGGGGTGGTGTAAATATGTGTGGGAAGAATTAGAAATGGAGTGAGGGTGGTGGAGGGTGATTACAGTGGGTGGGGTTGGTATTTCATTTGGTAGAATTAGAAATTGGAATTTACTAGTGGAGTTGGAGAAGTTTTTGACTTTTTATAGGCAGAATTAATGGGGGATTCGAGACTAATTGGTGGTGGTGGGGGGAAAAGTTTTTTTTTTTCATGGACAAGGTTTGAATGCCGATGAGGTGGGGAGGAAGAATTGAAGAAATGTAAAATTGAGAAATGATGAACCCTATAATATTTTAAGTTTTAATTTAATTAGGACTATAATTCTAAAATTAATGTGATGTATTTATTAAAAATATAATTTATTTGAGGTATAGTTAGGGGGTATTTGTTTTTGATTTGAGAATTGATTCTCAAATCAATTCTCATTTTCAACCACATATTTTTCAATAAAATAATATTTTACATCACATCAATAATTTTTTCTTCTTTTTCAACCACACATTTCCCATCATATCGCTATTCAAAATCAATTCTTCCCCCCAAAAATCCCTACCAAACAAGCTCTTATAATGTGGTGTAATAAATAATTTTTGTAGTGATAATATAATTACTCTTACAAAAATCCACAGCGCAACCTCCACATAGCAAAACTCTCACCTAACCCTAAAATATCTTCTATCTCCTTCCCCTTCCCCATCTCCATCTTCATCTCCATCCTCTCTCTGACGGCGAAACTACACTCAATGGATGGTGACCGAGCAGCAGGACTGTGACAGCATTAATTCGTCATCACAGAATGCTTCTGTTGTTCGTCCACGGTCCATCCACTTTTTCTTCTTTGAAATAGAGTATACTTTATCTTTTAGATATGATTTTTTTTAAAACTCATTTTTAGCTCATGTTTAATGGAATAAAATTTTATTTAAATCAAAGTCAACAATTAATTTTAACCACATGTTTTATAGAATCCACAAATTTTTAATCACACGTTTCATTAATTTTTATCAAAATGTACTCAAAATTTGATTTTAATCCCCCACCAAACAAGGGCTAGTAATAAAATAATTTTACATGTAAATCTTAAATATTTTCCTACATTTTTACCACATGTTCTAAAAAAATCACTATTTTTTTTCTGAAAAATGGTAGGTTAAAGTATGCATATGTAATTTAATTAATCAGATGATGTAATGCAATAATTTTATTAAGTGGGATTCCTCGTCTCGGCCTTGTCCAGAGATTGCACGTTGCTTCGTCGTACGGTGCATCATGGGGTTCTGATTTTTCGATTCAAATTTTCATTTCCAGCTCCTCTACTTGATTCCGTTCAACATGAGAGTAAATGGGTAGTCATTGATTAAATTTTTCATGAAATTGGTTTTCCACATTTTATTGGTTTTTGAGGAAAAACTTTTTCCATGGGTTTGGTTAGAAAAACTTTTCTAGACAACTCTTGTTTAGTAATGGAAACAAAATATATCCCCAATTAAAACAAATTTTATTCCTTTAATGAACAATTTTCATGGAAAATAAAGTCAAATGAATATAAAAAAAACATAATTTCATTATTTTTCAGGAGAAAAATTATACCAATCAAATACAATTAATTGACAATTCTCAGTAAAACAAGTTCTAGACAATTCAATTCCCTAAAATTTATTTTCTTTCCACCCAATCCCACTCTTACAACCAAAAAGACCCTATATATAAAAAAGTTTGTCACCTTTTTTTACCTTGGGAAAACCTCCATTTATAGAGCTTGGGCTATGGTTATGTCGCAGTAAAATGGTTATGGACACATAGGACAGGTCACAGGTGTCCTAAGGTTTCTAGATTTCTGATAGGAATAAAGCCATCAAGAGCACTGCCTCCCATGACCTACTCGACTAATAAATGTGTCGATAGATGCCCTCATGCTTCGAGTCTGATCGATGAGGTCTCCATTAATTGTGCCACAACTAGAGTGGTCGAAAAAGAATCTTATCAAATATAGCAACATCACAAGTAAAATGTGCTGAAAATATCTACAGCTAATAAAGTTCAAATCACACAAAACTAAGCTAAAAAGGTTCAGGGATTATTCTCTTTACCGTTTTCTAGTCGTTTTTTGTTTTCGATTATTCAAAAGAGTGAAAATGCATTATTTTTCCTATTTTCTGTTTTCGATTTTCCAAAACAAGTTTAAAATTTATAAAGAAAACTCAAAACGACAAATTTTTTGTTTTGGATCTTTTCAGTTATAACTTGGCCAAAATTGTCAAAATACGTTTTCATTGTTTTCAATTACTATCACCCCCAACCACCACCATTGCCGCCTGCAAAACACCACCAACCGTCGTCGCCCCCCAACATCACTCCAACCACCACCATCGTCGGAACCATCACCACAGCCACAACATCACCCCAACCAACACCACCGTCACCAAAACCACCACAACCACCACCACAAAACCGCCACCACCATCATCACCAACTACAGCTACCACCACCACTACAAATTTCCAGTTTTCAACCCTAAGTTCACACATAAAATCAGCGAGCTGTGATTGAACTCATGGTTGGGTTAGGTGCGCCAGAGGGAGAGGAAAGTGACCCATGTGGTCCGCGACCATGGGTTGAACGGATGTCGTCGCAATCACAAATTTCTTCGAACTGCATGAAACGGGATTGCAACCCTCATTTCGATTAATTGTTGTTTAGACTAAATTGAGGGCTGTTTCTGAGTCGTCCGGAGGTAGGCAATAGACCAATGGTGGTCCGTGATAAAGACGGTGGCCGGAGGATGGATTCCAACAGGTTATAGAGAGGATGGAAGAAGAGAGATAGACGAGTGAGAATGCATTTTTGGATTTTCAAAACAATTTTTAAAAATGGCAAAAAGAACACGTTTTTAATAATCTCAAAATGGACACTCAAAATACAAAATTAAGAATAAATTCAAAACTAAAAACATAAAACCGAAACATGAAGAGAACAACCCCTTATATTCTAGTCTCATAGTCACATTAACTTATTTTTCTTTAATTATTTATCATACCACCTTGGCTCATCTATGATTTAGCCCATATTTGGCTCACATTCTCATTTTTGTCTATTTCTTCATTTTAACTATACATTCTCCCAATAAAATAATATTACACACAAATCTAAAACTTTTCATAACTTTGCCACCACACATTCTCCCATCAATCACTATTCAAAAAATTATATTTTCTAAAAAAATGAGTGTCAAACACCCTCTAACATTAAGAATAATGTTATCTAACATCATTGATAATACAATATCAATTCAGATAAAGATATATTAAATGACTCACATCTCATTTAGGCCCTGTTTGGGAGAGATTAGATTTTTCTACAGTAAATCAATTCTCATTTTCAACCACACATTGTTCAATAAAATAATATTTTTCATCACATCAATAATTTTTTCTTCTTTTTCAACCACACATTTCCCATCATATCACTATTCAAAATCAATTCTTCCCTCAAAAATCTATCACAAATAAGCTCTTAATATATCATATTTATGTTAGCTAAATCAATATTTTAACACATTACTCTTACACTAATTATTCAATCATAATTGTCGTATGCCTGCAACAGTAAATTAGAAATTCCGGTTCATTAATAACCACACACCGGTCCGACCGACATATTTGGGCTTGCGTACACGCCCAGTCACATCAACATGTACATAACATGCATACTTTACACACCTTCCATTTCATCATCAACTCATAGGGAAAGAGAAAGAAGTTACAGGGCCATATTTTAATAACCCGTAGTCGGTGAAATTTAATCTAGGGTTTTGTATGTACACAACCCTAAAAACCCCAATCTCCATGGACTCCTCGTTTGGCACTTCGTTTAACATATTCAAAATCTACCGCCAGTATTGCGGTATTCTATCAATTTCTCTGTTGTTTATTTAGATTTAAGTAATCGATTTTTTATTGGATGTATGCGGATTATATTCTATGGAATTATTGCTACATGCTTTTAGAATTTTTTGGAAGTAAAGGGAACAATTTTAATGTTTTTCATATGGATGGTTTTAAATTAGAGAAACTAAATTAAATTATCTAGACTGGAGGAATTCTATAGTTACTGAATTAAGATTCTTTTTGTCTCGAAATTTTTATCTATAAAGTTGGGTTTTCTGAAATTTGAAGTGTTATATGTTGCTTAATTAGTTAATATAGTCGTGCTATTACAGAAGTGTGGATTTATTGGTTAATAAATTGCTGTCCAAGAATTATCCAAGACATCTGAATGATTTTCTATTTTCAGAAAGGATTCTTTACTAGTTCAAGAATATGTTTTTTAATAAGTTCTACGCAATCAACCTGTTTTAATTTTTTTTCCCTGTAAATGGGTGTTGTGATTTGTTGTAAGTTTTCGAGAATTTCTATTTCAGACATTATGTCCGAGGTGCATCCTAGTGTGGGAGAGAGCTACAGGCCAGACGACGAGTCACAGAAATTGAGATTGTCAAGAGAGGCACTGGCACAGCTATTGACGGTGGTGGAGTCTAGTATGAATACAAGGTATCTAATTTGTAACAATAATGATTCAAACTATTTGCTTGGATGCTGCTTAGATTCTAAATATTTAGTTGCAAATGAAGTTTGTAATGACTTTTTGTGGTTGTGCACATGACTCTTCTATCTGTTAGAATTTCTTTTTCTTTCTTTTTTTTTTTTAGGTTGAGATTGTTATATACATATCATATTGTTCTATGCTGGAGCTTGTTTTTATCATATCAGTTTGGTGAATTGCAAGAAAGGAAAATTTATGCTGAAATTTGATGGAATTTTTCAGAAGGAAAACAGAAACTTGAACGTGAGAATGTCATTATAAAATTTGTTGACACTTCATGAAGATTATGCATGTCTTTTGGTTTTTTTATAAGTAACTTATAAGGAGATTATAATGAGAGGAGCAATATGTCCCACGAAATGTTTGGATAATAAGTGCGTTGCGTAGTCGTCGTGAATGTGTGGCTAAAATTAAAGTTGGATTGCAAATGATAAGTTATAAGGAAACCCAAACACAAGGAAGGCACAGATTTTATATGTTATTTGGTTTTCTTTCGATGAAAAACTTTCAGTCTATTAATTGATAAGATACTTTCTATTTTTGAATAGTGATGGGAAAAATGTTAGTGTCAGGTTAATGAAAGCTGAAAATTATGTTCTATCACAGGTTTTCAATTCTTGAGGAAGCTTATAAGCTGATGTCAACATTAGACTTGATGGTAAGATGACGCTGTTGAGTTTTTTATGCCCATTTGGGATGTAAGATTGTTTTTAAATTGTTTCCAATGCTTTACATGCTTCTTAATTTTCATAGGCAGATTTTTCTGAGTTCTTGCGATTCTATGATTTTATCTTCTTCATATGCCGCGAAAATGGTCAGAAAAGAATCAGTATGTCGATTTTATTCCTCTCTAGCATTTTAGCACACTTTCGTCACTATTATACAGCACATCGGAGCATAAATCTGATTCTAACAACCCGTGCTAAGCATATTTCAGCTGTAAGCAGGGCTATTATGGCCTGGAGATTAGTTTTAGCTGGAAGGTTTCGATTGCTTGATCAATGGTGCAACTTTATTGAGGTAAATTTTAATGTTGTAATTGTTATTGATTGTTGTCAGGGACCAATCATTGACATTTTTGTTTTGCTTTTATCCTACGGAGATGACTACTACCTTTTTAAAGAAAGAAAAAGCAATTATAAAGATGATGATTAATTTAGCTAGGTGTCTCTTGACACGTCTTAATTAGGATTGCAAAATTACTTGAATTGGGGCCTTCTCATCATTACATGGAACTTCAGATTTCCTGGACTTCAGTTGTACTCGTATGATTAAGTTAATTAGTTGTGTCTCTTGACGTGACTTAATTAGGACCTTTGTTTAAAAAGACAGAAATGGGTTTTTGCTTTGTGAGGGGAGGCATAAGCCTCGAGGCGGATTGAGGCGCAAGCCTCACAACAAACCAAAGCCAAAAAATTATAAATTTGAGAAATAAAAAAATTTAAAATCAGAGAGAGAGAGGAGACGAAATGCAGAAAAAAATTACGTTCCGGAGTTTCAGAACCGCTGGTGCCTTGCAATCTTGTGGAAGAAGCTTTTTTGTGTCTTGGGAGAGTGGTGAGGCGTGAGGTAGGGTAGTGGGGTTAAACTGAGTATTTTTATTGTTTAGTCAAACAATTGATAGGCTCAATTTTTTGCTTTTTTATTTTAGAACAAGATGGGTCCAATTAAAAGGGCTCTTTCATCTCTAAGTCACGTTTAGACTTGGAAAAAGAAAATAAAAAAGTGAAAATTTTCAAATGTCGCAGCAAGCCTCATTCAATGAGGCACCTGCCTGTCAATTGAATAGCACTGAATTTGCACCTTGAGGCACTAAAGGTGCACCTCACTTTGAGAGGAGCTCCTTGTTTCCACCTTTTCAAACCTTAGGACTGCGAATGAATTGGGGCGTTCTAATCTCTACATGGAAGTTTAGATTGCATGGTCTTCAGTTGTAGAATTTTTTTCACCCTTCACTTTCTTTTTGTACAAATCTCATGTACTGCCTTATATAGTTTATGATATAGGTTTTGGTTCCTGGTTAAATTTTTCTGTTATTTATCAGGAACACAAATAGGTAAAAGGTAATTTATTGCTGTGATTGACCAGTCTAGCTGCTGCTTTTGTAGTACAATGATATGTTTTATGTGTTGTCAAAGATGAAGGGATGGAGCAAGGTTTTACAAGTGTCAAATGTCAGATGAAAAGAGGATAACAGAAAAAAATAAGCTATTAAATATAAATAGAACTAGTCTGTATTGAAGATGTCAAAAATTATATTATCATATCTGTTTGTATACAGTGACCATGTAGAGAGTTTTTCTTTGGTTCATGTTCAAAACTACTAGCAGTGAAATGTGAATTAAGTTTGGCCTCTCTTATCTATATTTGTTGAATTTGATCGCAATAGTATGGTATGTTTCAAACTATTGTTGCACAATAAGAATCTAATGTTAGTTACTCCATTTGTTTTTGCATTTTTCCTACGTCTGCTACGACTCATTTCTCTCAAATGTTCCCAGAGTAACCAGCGACATAACATTTCCGAAGATACATGGCGACAAGTTTTAGCATTCAGTCGCTGTGTGCATGAAAATCTTGAAGGGTATGATCCTGAAGGTAATGTTGCCGGCTATTATGAATTTTCTGAATAATTTCCATGTATGAAAATTTCATATATAAGAAATGGATAATATGATTTGGTGGAAGCCTATCTGGAGGCTTTGTAGAGCCTGATCCTGGAACATTTTAAAAAATACCAATTTATGACACTACTGATAATGTGCCTACTTATTTCATTGTTACTATAGACTTGTGCAAAAAAACTATTAATTTTATGCTTGATCATGGAACAATCAAATGGTCAACTATGACCACTAGTCATAATGTGCGCACTTATTTCGTTGTTAGTAAAGACTTTTAGTATGCAGAAAACTAATATTTTTATGTTCAACACTCAATCCCATATGCATGACAGAGATTTTTCTGCGTGCAGATGGAGGTTTATTATGTGCTTTTCCCCCGTCCCTGGTGTTTTTACCAGCTTTACTGTTTACTGCCAGCAATTTATATTATTTTGACATCTACTCCTGCTTGGTGAGTTTTGTAGGCTTGTTAGTATAGGGGATGGGCGGTTAAAGCTGAGGAAGCAGTGTGTAAAGGAAAGAGGTTTTATTGTTGCTTCTATCAATCTTGAATAGAGTTGAACTCGGAAAATTTTCTTGATTATGTGCTGAGAAAAATATTTTTGGTTATGTGCTGAGAAAATTTTCTTGATTATTTCGTTGTTAGTAAAGACTTTTAGTATGCAGAAAACTAATATTTTTATGTTCAACACTCAATCCCATATGCATGACAGAGATTTTTCTGCGTGCAGATGGAGGTTTATTATGTGCTTTTCCCCTGTCCCTGGTGTTTTTACCAGCTTTACTGTTTACTGCCAGCAATTTATATTATTTTGACATCTACTCCTGCTTGGTGAGTTTTGTAGGCTTGTTAGTATAGGGGATGGGCGGTTAAAGCTGAGGAAGCAGTGTGTAAAGGAAAGAGGTTTTATTGTTGCTTCTATCAATCTTGAATAGAGTTGAACAACTGTTTGCTTATTCTACTTTTTTTTAAAATTCCCCCCTCACCCCCCCCCCCCCGGCCCCTCCAACAAAAAAAGAAAAAGAAAAGAGACTCGAACCCACGTCAATAATCTGGTGGTTTCGTTCTTGCCACTTGAATTAGACCTTGATCTCCTGTTTGCTTATTCTTAAGATTGGTTGTTGCTGCCTTAAATTTGAATTTGAAGTTCTCGGAGTATGTTTTGTTGGTGGCATATAGTGGTAGTAGTAATGATGGTAGGAAGTTGGACTGTGCCCAGAAAGTCCAAGAGTTTCCTGTCATAGTATGCGATTTTCGATGACTGAATTCAATTCATATTACTAACAAAAATCAAGTGTATCTCACAAGTATTTGAATGGAATGATTTCCAGACAAATTATTATCTAATTTAGCCGTAGTCTGCAGTGTTTCATTTGTCATCTGATCAGTTATTTAAACCTTTTTCAGGAGCTTGGCCTGTCTTAATTGATGACTTCGTTGAGCACATGTACAGGTAAAGCCACGTCTCACAGGAAGTTTAATATTTGCTTTCTTATTTCTAACAAAGCTGTGTAGGTTTTTTAATTTTTGCTTAAAAGTATTACTAAGGATCAACCATAGTAGTAAAATTCTGGCATGAGGCTATTATTAATGTAATATACGAAACATCTCATGATGGTCTCTTTAGAAATGGTTGTACCACCAAATGCATTTCACTTGCTTTACTTTTTACTTGGCCAAGGATAAAATTGAAGGCAATTACTTTACAAATGATACAATATCATCACCCGTTATGATGACAACCTTGTGGGTTTTATTACATTTCTGAAGACAATTATTGCATGTAATTTTCATTTTATGAATCCAATCGTAGATTCCGGACCTAACCATTAAGTACGAATCTATGGGAACCAGTGTGGTTTGTTGGTTTGATTTAGATATTCAGTTGATTTTTTTTTCCCATTCGTCTTACCCCTCTCTTTGCATCATTATGACAGATATATATCTCATTTGGTGCAGGATCAGGGGATCCAGTGACCCTCCTAATTTATTCTGCACTTGTCGTGACTCAGAAGCCCAGCAATGTGATGGTGCAGGCTTTAAAAATTTATACGGTAGTATCTAACAAGTTTTAACTATACGGTGTTTTTATTTCATGTGAATTAGCTTTTGACAATGGTTATCCTATTTAAGTTTCTACCATTCCCACGTTTGGATATAGTTAAGAGGGAATGCACACGACTGTCGACCCATTCCAACAAATAACACACCTTTGTAACAATATGTTATCATGCAGGGTTGAAAACTTTTCCTGGTTTCAAGAGAAAGTCTAGCAATAACTTGCAGAAAGCAACGGACTTTTCAGACGGGTATGTCAGCCCTAATACCATGACAAATGCTAAGAGAAGGCACTTCTATTCTCCTGGAAAAACTGTTACCTGGGGAGAGAATCCACATGGTAATGCAATAGACGATTGTGTAGAAATTGTTAAGCATAACAGTCCATACGGTTGTACACAGCCATCGTGTGCAGTCGAAGGCTGCCTTTCCAAGGGTTTTGCTCAACTTTTTTCAAGTGGTTCGCGTTCACAGTTTGACCAGGATATAAGAGTCTCTTCTACATGAAAGTGATGCAGTGAGTATAAAGGGTTGGTGAGTTTACATTTTCCGACTGTTATTCTTTTTTATAGATAGAGGGCCGTTGGTGCCTCTCTTCCAATTGTGCGTCTCTGTATTATTTTTCTTGTACTACTTAATGAAATTAATAAAACTATAGTCCTGATTGTCTAATACTATCAAATTCTCTCTACCAACCACACTATCAATATTACACCATTCATCTTCCATACCAAGAATTGCAAGTGAAGAACTGGACATTAAAGAGATCATTACTTATACAGAAACCTTGGACATTGCTGCACGAATTGCATATGCAAAGGTGAAAATCTATTATGAACAGCAGTGTAGCATATACACGAGTAAACCTGCTATTCAATTCCAATACAAAGCTGAAAGAAATTCGGACTTGGACGTCACTTCCATCAAATACAACAGAATTGAAGCTATGAGTATTAACCTAGAATCTCTGAATTTTGATCTCTTCTATGGCCAATTTTTTGTTGCAAAAGCAAGGATGATCTTATATGTCAGTTTTAACTCATGCCCGTGTATAAAGACACCGAGCCACAATGCAAAGATGGGAAAAGGATGACATTCTGCCAAGACTACATTTCTTCTCTTGTCAAGATCGCGGAAAATAAGTGCCAACATTACCACTGGTACTTGGCAGCAATAAGTTCTTCCTCGTAATTTTGAGCAGCATTATCCCAACTTAGATCTTGTGTCATTCCTCGTCTCTGGAGACCCTCCCAACTCTTTTTGTACTGTCGATAAGTCAATAAGCAGTTCCCTAATGCATTGATCAGTTCGTTCGTCTCTGCCCTTGCAAAAGTCCATCCAAGCCCCGTTTCTTCAAAAGGGTTGAAAGGCTGCACTGTATCTCTTAGTCCACCAACTGCATGAACGACTGGAATTGTCCCATAACACATTGCATACAGCTGGTTCAGTCCACAAGGTTCAAATCTTGATGGCATCAGAAGTATGTCAACACCAGCAGTTATCCGGTGAGCTGTCTTCACGGAAAAACCGACCCACCCCCTAACTCTGTCATTGTACTGGCCCTCAAACTGCCTAAGCATCTGTTCGAGATCGGGCCTACCAGTGCCCAACATGACCAACTGTACATCCTGGCTCATCATCCAAGGAACAGCTTCGGCTATCAGATCAACACCTTTTTGGTGATCGAGTCTCCCGATGAAACCAATTAATGGGACGTCAGCTCGGACAGGCAAACCAAGCTCCTTCTGCAATGCTTCCTTACACTGGGGTTTGCCCGTCTGTAGGGTATCAAGGGAGTAGTTAACATACCCATCAGATTGTAGGTAAATATCTAATTCAGGGTTCCAATCGTTTGTATCTATTCCATTTACGATTCCACGAAATTTCCACTCATTCTCATTTATAATCCCTTGTAGACCCCAGCCACCTTCTGAGGTTTTTAGCTCCCAAGAATATCCACGACTAACTGTAAGTACACGATCTGCCGTCTTCAGGCCTGCTGCAAAGATGTTGAAGTGCTCTCCTCCAACTGGATCATACAACCTAAAAAGGTCCAAGTAGTGTGGCGGAAGATCCACGTAGGAAAAATCATCCACAGGACCACGGCCCTGATTATAGGTGATAAATGAACAGCAAAAAGAACCAGAAGTGAGATTGCAAGATTATCAATTTCCATTTCAAAAGTAACCTTATTAAAATAGAAACCTTTCAGAATTCAGTTTATTCAGTATGGAAATCAATGAACTGAGAGCATAACAAATAAGCAAAAGAAATAAATGATTTATTTTTATTTTTTTCAATTTTCATCAGAAAAGGTGAGTAAACAGTCTCACCTACCAATTTATTCAACTAACCTTATCTATTATCAATCTACCTATTGGATTTAGCGTTGGCCAAATTCACTGGCTTTCAAAAGGTTGAGTTGAAAAGTGGCTTTTACAACTGTCCAAAATCTCAACTCTCAGTCTATAATATATTTATGCCCTCTCCTCTCCTTCCTTTACTTAATGAGATAGCTTAGAGTATCAGAGAGACACGATTAAAAATGAGGCACTTGAAGCATGTCCACAGCATATCTAGCATTTCGAAGTATTTAAAGAATAATTCAAGAAAGAGGGTAGGCAATATTCTACATGCTGATATCAGCTCATTAGTATGTTGGCTGTTGATTCACTTTCAACATGCCTTGGTGGTGAAATGGTAGACATACGAGACTCAAAATCACGTGCTAAAGAGAGTGGAGGTTCAAGTCCTCTACAAGGCATAGTATTGAGAATGCTCATTGAATGAGCAATTCAATAAGAGAGCTCGGATCGAATCTGTATTGATAGGAGGAGAGAGAAGAATACTGCATACCTAGTGTTCTAGACACTGCAATACATTCATGTATCATTTTTCTAGTGATGATTCAATATCTACATATACATCTGCATCAAATGCTGACACTTCTGTTGATGTAGTGTTTCAATTGCAACGTGCATTAGATAATCTCAAAGGCTATGAATAGGGCTATAAGAACAAACCTGGTGAGCAATGTTATGTATCACTAGGACGGATCTTGTATATTTCATCAATCCATTGTCACGGTAATATGCCTTAAGGTACACTGGCAATAAAGCAGTGTGCCAATCATTTGCAATGAAAACTAAATTTCCATCTCCATAGCAGACCCCACCACACGGAACATGCCAAGGAACCTGTAATCACCATTTTTTTATCCAATTCATATAACATCTTTGCAGATGGCGCAAAATTTAGGACACAAGCGAACCAGGCAATGCAAGAATACTTGCAAAAAAGCTCAAACATACCCCCCCCCCCCCCCTCTCTTCCAACAACCAAGAAAGGAACTATAGTTGCAATACAAGACTATATTCTGTTGACCGATACATAGAAGCTATTTCCCAGACTCTAATGATGCAGTAGCATAATTTAATCATACTTCAACAGCAGCTTTGCAGAACAAAACCATACGCTTCAAAATATCCTGCAAAAGGCAACAAAGAAACAAATATTAATAACCTAAAGATCGTTGAGAAGGGATATCGAAGATGCCTAATATGTTGATGTCAACAATTATATATACCAAATGAGAACTTAAGGCTTGTTTGTCAAAGATTATTTTTAAATTATTTTCAACCACACAATTCTATAGGACCCACAACTTTTCCCCACTTTTTAAGCATACATTCTCCAAAAAAAATATTTTTCCCTAGGAAAAATCTGTACCAAACAAGCTTTTAATAGCAGAAAGGCATAATGAATCATATTGAGGCTCAATTCATCAGAACTCGCAATTAATTTAGCAGCATAGATGATCACTCTCTTGAAAGCTACACGAACAGTTTGTGTTAACCAAAAGCACCAAACTCCTATTTATACAAAAAAGTGTCAGAAAACTGCATTAAGGAATAAAAATGCACACACAAGGGCATCTCTACCATGAGGAAAGGCATCAAGCAATAAGATTATGGTTCTTCCATTGTAGGAATAAACACATACATAAAGCTGAGACCATATGAAATATCTTACCATACGGTTCCCTCCATATATATCATTTTCTCTATGACGAAACACGGGACTATCCATGAAAACAAAATCCACACCATCAATGTAGGTTTGGAAGTACGTCACCTCCATATCCTGAAAAATATACCAACATGTTATAAACCTATATAAAATAAATCTAAATAATGTTGTCTATGCTTACCTGGCCATCTACTTTATATGTTTTCCGAACTCCTGAATATTGAGGTTCAGCATAGTTACCGTAGCGAGGTGCAACGACCTATCAGTTGTTGGAAACAATAAATTTAACTTAATATGATTAATAAAATTCAGAAACTGAGAATTTTGTAGCTTCAGTAAATGTTAATTATGTTAACACCACTAATATTTAAAGGCCAAACTATATATGCAATTCCATAAATCAATAAAATTGGTCACTATGATGAAAAGGGTTGGTTCTCTGTTGAAAATAACATCAGTAGATGCATCAAATTTTGAAAACCATATTCTTAAACAAAAGTAAATCAAACTTTACCATGACTCTGTGTCCACGTCGAGCCAAAGCCTTGGGTAAAGCTCCAGCAACATCTCCAAGCCCACCTAACATATTTTCATACTTGTTAGTGCACATGGACCACTACACAGTCATGTTTGTGTACATGGACCATAACCTAAGAGTCCACATGAAAATACCAGAAAACAACCAAAAGCCTATTTTTATTGTCAACATACATTATACCAACAACAAAGAACCCTGGTATCCCAACCATTTGTGGCCTTCTTACCTAATCCATTCCTGAGGTGTTGGTTTTCCTATTTGATATTTTGCATTCTTTGGCTGCGGTATTTGAAAGGGAAAAATTCTTGAGCACAGTCCAACAGTCTTTTAGCTTATTCCCCAGAAAATTTTTAAAAGAACAGGCAATCATTAGAATACTCGGAAGTGTCAGTCAGCACTTTGGGTTAAAAAGAATCCAGTTACGCAACTTTGTACAAGCATCCGCTACCTACCTGTTTGCTTGTATTTCAAATCTCTTCTTTAGCGACACCATTGCCTTTAATAATTTAATATTAAAAATAGACACGTGCTTTCCATTAGCAAGCATATTAATAAATTAGATCACAACAACTGTTATTCACTTATTTACATCTGACTTGAACAGTATCTGCTACATAATTATAATCGGATATGAACAATAACTGCTGCATGCAAAGGAAATGGAAATTGGGAAACCTGTTCCCTTTCAGAAAATTCCATTGTTGTTGACATACCTGTTTTAGACCAAGGAGCACATTCTGCAGCAACCAAAATTATGTTCATGACATTGGGACCAGCCAGTGGAGGGGGTTTCACATCTTCGCCTGTGGGATCTTGGACTTTAACCTTCATGTCCTGTAGATTTGATTCTTCTGCATCTTTATGTTTATCATATTTCAGGCTCGATGGTGCATCAGATAAAATGGTTGTCCCCACATTAGCATCCTTCAACTCGTCTGAATCTACTTTGGTGGAGGTCTCTGTGGCATTGTTCAACCACTTGTAAGAATCCTTATTTGAAAAAGGCTCTGGACTGGGTGTGACAGCCGATCTCAGAGAAACTGATGGCACTTCCTGAGACTGAACTGACTCTGAAATAGTGGCTTTCAACTGTGGTTTGTCATCATGACGCAGGTCTTTTCCAGGTTCTGTCATATTGGCAAATGAATATTCACTGGAAGCTGAAGCTGGGTTTTCATTCACATCATGAACAGCTGAGTGGATGCCGCTAGTGGACAATCTTTCATTATCAAGGTCTTCACTGATCTTGTCACCTTCGGTTGTTGCAATACCAATACTTGAAAAACTTCCACTGCGCTCCTCATAAGGCAATTCATCAATTTCTGGATCAATAATACTACTTTTTATTGATGAGACTAATTTTTTCCTTTCTGCAATCTGCAAAGTGGAGTCCAAAACCAGATTGATTTCTTTTTCTGGATCAAAATGGAACAAAGTATAAAAATTGACTATCCCACCTATGCAAGTGCTATAAATATTTCCTCTTACTTAAAAATTGAATGTTTGTACTCGATCAGCTTTAATAACGATGAAATTAGTTCAATGTTAACTATCTTATACTTTCTAAACCAGATTCAAATCATTAAAAAATTTAAAGGAAAATGTAGGAGAAATAAAAATGATTTTAAATTTCCAGAGCTTTCAATACTTCTGGAACTACTGATCAAAATAAGACTTTTCATATCTTGGAAATATATGATTTGCTAACACTGTAATCGTTTCTAACGTTAAGATTAACACGAGTACATACATATAGCAGCGATAAGATGAATAAGTGCTAAGTTAGGGAAAAGAAAACCCTGCTACATACAAGAAAAAGAGATCGGTGAATTCAAGAAACCTGTTTTAATAAGTCTTTTTGCATGGCCAGAACCTTCTTGCTCTTTTCAATTGTGGCCTGTAAAGCATCATCTTGTTCATCACCACTCTCAGCTTCCTCTGATCCCTTCCCTGTCGCTTGTACGAACTTTATCCTCGACCTCCATCCCACGCTGCCACAACACAATGACAATCTCCCCGTATTATCTTCACTCAAATTTCTTGAAAATCCAGCAGTATGGCAATTAGTCAAACCCCCAGCATCAACAGATTTTCTTGGTCTGTATGCAAGTGTAGGAATCATGGGTCGATGACGGTTTCTACCGCGAACAAGTATACAACTGTCCACCGCATTTTGAACGGTCCCAATAGACGCCATTAAAGCGTTTGATAAATAGCCTCTGAAAAACTATATTTTCAAGATTCTACGAATGCGAAGATTCAGACTAAACCGGAGAATACCCTGTTACGGGAAATGAGAGAATCAAACCCAATTGGTGTTTCCTTAAATAGAGGAATTCAAGAAAACCCAGATTTGCAAAGAGAGCCTCTTTTAACTTTGTATTAGGTTTCTAGGGTTAGTACTCAGTAGTGAAAATGAAGAGAACACCGTGGACAGGGGCCCAAATGGAAATGGACGGTGAATGTCTACTTTTCAAGTGTTTGTTTACAGTGGGACCACCTAAGGAATGGAAAATGTGATTTTGATGATTTTGTTTTGTGAGGCTCAGATTGATTACGAATAGCAAATCCAGATTATGAACCAGAAGCTTCTCTATCTGGTTGATATTAACAAGATGCCTGATAACGAAGCTCAACTCGTGGCTTGGAGCCTTGGACAGGGTGTTGGGTCCTATCCTATAACCTTATATATTGTTACTGGGGTCTCTATAACAATAGTCACACGTTCGTTAATCTCAGTATAATATGTAAATTTTAGAATTAAAAGCGAATATAGTGATGGAGGCTCCAACTTTGCATAGTTAATAAGACGTTTTACAGCTTTAACTACTTGATATTCGGGAAGACCAAACGAGGAATCTTTGAAACTCAACACAAATGCAGCGATAAGAACCGAGGATGGGATCATTTTGGCAGGGGGGTGATGGCAGAGCAAGGTATGAAATGAGTTTTAATAGTCCGAAAATGTCCAAGTTACGACCTCTATGGTAACTTCAATTTGACGGTGGTTAAATATGATGCGCAACAGATGATCTAGAGCGTTCAATTTTCTCTTTCTTGGGCTCCAATGTTTCAATTTATTTGATGTTATAGCTCTCATTCAAGAAGTAGTTCCTTCCTCGTTCAAGAAATACGTTGACTCATCAACTTTTTTCTTTTGTTTCATGACTTCTCATAGATAAGTTGATTGTTTGTTATGTTTTACTTCGTCCTTTGTTTTGTGTTATATTTCTTAATGGAATGTTTGGTTTTTCAATGCTATTTAGTCAACTTTTTATAGGAATCATGTATGTGCAATATTGAACCTAATTAGAGCATGTTTGGGGCTCAAACAAGCTCTATAAGAGAAAATAAGCTCAAGATGTACCATTACCGATCCGATTAAATAAAAATAAATCATATATGAAAATATTATACAGGTTGCCTTTTTCAAATCTGTCCTAATTGAACTCTGAAGTTTGCTCTCTTCTGCCTCAAAGGCTCTCAACTCTTCACCCTTGACATTGTCTCGAACACTAATATTTACATCAGCACCCTCCACTACCCTGCCATCCAGGGACGGATCCAGAATCGAGGTAACGGGGGGCTAATACGTAAAAAAAAAAAAAAATTACACATGAATTTTACAAAAAAAAAAATTTGACATAAATTTTTTTTTTCTTACCAAAAAATTCCTTTTGTGGGGGGGGGGGGGGGTACGGCTTTCTCACTTTCACGGAGCTGGAGAACTTCTTCACCTATTTTCTTTATACCTTCCTCCTTCACTACTCGATCTTGACTGGAAAAATTCAAAATGGCAGTGGATTGATGGTAAATGGGGTTTTGGTCTCGGTCCCAAATCTAAATAGAGTGCAAGTCATAAATATTGTAAAAAATTTATAAACTCTGTAATTTACAACAACAAAAAAAAAATTATACGCACATCAAAAAATTACATAAAGTGTAATTGTCAAAAATAAATTAAAATGCTAGTTAAAGTTTTAATTTTATAAAATTTAACAAAAAAATCAATATTTTTCAATTCATCCCCGGATTTTATCCCTATTTGTGTAAATTGCCCAATATTGTATTTTAATATGACGAATAGAAAAAAGGATTGGGAAAAATTCACTTTCCCTACTTTATCTTTACCCTATTTCAAAAATAACAAAACAACTTTTACATTTCAAAAATCAGATTTTTTGACCTATATATACACATATATATAAATATTTATTTATTTATTTAAATATATAAAAAGATATAAATAAATAAATAAATATATATATATATAAAATTAACCCACCCCCACCACCACCCACCACCCCCCCGCCGGCGACTGCTCCGACGACCACTCCGGCGACGTCTCCGATTCCGGCGACCACTCCGGCGACTGCTCCGATTCCGACGACTATTCCGATGACATCAATTTTTTGTACGGTCACATCCCAAGTCACAGGTCAGGTCACAAGTCACAGTCCAGGTCACAGTTTAGGTCACAGGTCACAATACGTGATTTTTTGTTTATAATAATTGATAGCACAATAAGGCTCACGTCTTACATTTTTATTAATAGTCACAGATTATTTTCAAATAGTCACAGTATCGGTCACAGTACATATATTGCACATCGCTCAGGTCACAGTTTTGTTCATAGTCCCATTTTATTTTCAAATGATTCAAATTCTTATTGATAGTTACAAGTTTATTTCAAATGGTCACAGCACAGGTCACAGAATATTTTTTTGGGCATGACTCAGGTTTTTATAGTCACAGCTCAGGTCACAGCATTGGTCACAGTAACCGCACGTACAACCACCAACCACATTCCACAATCACCATCACTAATGTCGCCAACACAGCCACAAAGACCATCACCGACGCCACAAAGACCATCACCACCTAACCACAGCTCAGTTCAAAACATCGGTCTCATTATATGGCTCAGGTCACAGCACATGCTCAGGTCACAGCATTGGTCACAGTAACCGCACGCACAACCACCAACCACATTCCACAACCACCATCACTAATGTCGCCAACAAAGCCACAGCACCATCACGGACGCCACAAAGACCATCACCACCTAAACACAACCTCCGCCATCTCCATCGCCTCTATCTCTATCTCCATCTACACCGCACCACAACCACAAAAATAATCCACAAAAATGCATAGCTACAGGGATCGAAGACGGTGGTGTAAATATGAGATTCTTTACATTCTCGTTGTCTATCTACTTTACGAACTTTTTCTGTCTCTACCCAAATGTTCATATGAGATTCTTTACATTCGACCTCGACTACGTCACCATCCCCGAGCTCGTGTTGGGCAATACCAGTGCCCATTCACCGAAACTAGTTTTCCGTCAAATCCTATCCTTCTAGCAAGATCGGCGGCCGTGCTCCCGATTCTCAATCTCATTATCTCCCCATGGGGCCAACATACAATCGCCACTTCATCAAGAGAAACCGAGTCTCCATTCACGTACTTCCTTGCACCAAGGTCAAGTTGTCGAAGCCCGGCTTTCCGGAGCGCGATTGCTCTTCCAAAGGGTATACTTTTCCAAGCAGTACACCAATCCCCGTGTCCCGGTTGGCACCACCACTCATCGGAAACCTAAAACCCATTTTGGCGGATGGTCCAATTATAAAGAACAAACCGCACGTCGACGGTGACTCCGAAGTTTCATCGATCGCACCTAATTGACGACCCATGAAATTGTTGTGGATTTAGGAACCTAAGAGGGATGGGTGAAGCGCCATACCGGGGAGAGGAGAGGAGATGATCGCAAATCGAGGCCCCGTCGATCTCAAATCGCCGCTACAGCAACCCACCGAGTGCAACAGCAAATCGCCGTCGCAACCGTGGCGATCTGACGATTGGGCGGGCGAGGTGAGGCGGCAGTTTCAAGATGAGAAAGAGACTGCAGCGAGGGGAGGGGAGGGGAGGGAGGGAGAGCGGAGAGGGAAAGGAGGCGGCGGCAATGGTGGAGAGGGTGAGAGAGAAGGTAGAGAAAATGAATTAGGGTTTGAAATCTAATATAATTTATTTTTTATAATATTTTTATTAATATTTTATTAAATATAAAAAATTTGTATCTATTTTAAAAAGTTCTGACTTTTGAAAAAAAAAAGATAAAATCTGATTTTAGAAATTGGATTTCCAAAAGTAGGGATAGGTGTAATTTCCACAAAAGGATTTGCCCCAAATTACGTAGTCCATCACCCTTTATATTGGGCCCGGGCCCAAAGTGGAAAAAAAGTTCCTGCCCCACAATATTCTTCCAAGTAAAAGTAACTTTTTAGCTTTGAAGTTCTTTAATGAAACACCTTTCTGTACTGACTTTTCGCATTGAGAATATATATAAAGAGATTTATTAATAATGATTTCCATTTACATGAAAAGTCAAGCTTTTCAAATTGATTACAAACTAATTGTCTAAACACTAGTTGAACTATTACATAATCTAAACCACAAAACTCTAATCAATCGAGTTCGATTCCTGAGCTGCAAGTTACACGTCTTACATTTTGGTAGTTCGAGTGAGTACATGTTTGACTTGTGTTCTTGGCCCGACGTGCCAAGAAAACATGTAAACAGCTTAGTCAACTAGTTTAGGATGTGGGAAATAAATGTCCTGTGTGCTCCCTGAAAATCTTACCTTCCTTGAACTCCAAGTTATTAAGCTTATTTCGACACCATTTCAAGTGAGATGTGGATATTATCGACATTTTAAGCACTATTTCCACCAGCTTCATGTCGATCGTGGTTAATAAAACATCTATTTTCTCTGATTCTCTCCGCATGGGATTCACCTCTCTCTTCAACCAAAATTTTTTCTTCCCTTGCAAATCTTTCAACAATAGCCCTTTCTTCATGAAAACAAAAATCGATTCTTTTTCGTTAATACATAGAAATCACTTCGATGTTGGATTTGGATGAAGAAATACCTTTTGTAGATCCTTAGTCAGGTCATAGAAGAGCTCCAAGTCTTTAGGGTCTTCAACACGGGGAGAATGAATCGTCAAAATACTCTTGAACTTCCACAAGGGTTTGTCATCTGATTTTACGAATAACCAAAAAGCTTTTATGCATTTCTCCATAGCTTTAAACGCTTCACTTGCCCGGATGGGTTCTCCTCTTATGGTTCCATTTTCTTCTTCAACATAACCTAAGTATATATGACTAAAAACGTTACACGTACATGTTATAAATCCCGAAAATAACTATATATGGAGGTTTTCTTTTCATTACACGATACTAAAGGCTCGTTTGGCAGGATTTCTACTTTTGCTTCTTCTTCTAGTAGAAAGCTCAACTTCTTTTAAAAACTCTTTTAGTCAAACGAATCACTTTCAAAAAAATTATTATTCAAACGTGTTCAAAAACAATTTCTTAGTCTCGTAAGCAACTTCTAACTGGTTAAGGGATCACATCGAATAAAGATGTAAAAATAAACCAACTTATAAGGAATTAGATTACTCCTCTTAACAAGGTTGACCTTTTAAGATGAAATCTCAAAATTTTAACATGGTATCAGAGCACATTAAGCTCTAACGAGCAATTCAATCCAGTTAAGACTTCAAAAGTGAGCATACGAATTTCAAGATTTGTTTGCTCAAACAAGCTACTGTCTTGCGGGGTCATGTTAAGAGATAGAATCTCAAATCGAATAAAGATGTAAAAATAAACCAACTTGTAAAGGATTATGTTACTCCTATTAAAAAGGTTGACCTAGATGAAATCCCAAAATCTTAACATAACTTTTCTAAAGCGTTGCCAAACAGATTGTATATAAAAAACTAAAGCTTACCTAAACACGATTAAAGAATCAAATATTTAATGATGCAGAGACATAATTTAACAAGAACTGTCACTAAGGATATATTTAATCATCCGATATATGTCCATCTTAATTTCTACTTAGAGTAATCACAAGGATGCTTCCATTTAATTAAAACTCACCTTGATTTTTAATTCATAAAATCGACAAAAATGCAATCAAACAATTATTTGCTTCCTGGTCAACAATATTAGGCAAATCTTTTTCGATAAAAAAAAATTATTAAACAAAGAGCATGGCCCCAAGTATATATAGGACATGGATAAGCATAGAATAATTAAAAAATTACCAACTTGAGACATGTCATTTTATCCTATAATTCTATAATAATAATAATAATATTAATATTAAAATTTAATTACCTTTAACCTCAGGAACCTGGAGTAGACTCTTGAAGGAAAACCTTTTATGTATGAAATTTGAATATCTTTTGCATTTTTCACATTTTTCTTCTTCCATGAATCTTTCTAAAAGAACCTGAAATTTTTGAAAATCTCCTGCAGTACAGTTATGGAATGATGCCTCTTTTTGAGTATTGATAATGGAATCAATCTTTCTGTATTGATAATAGAGTGCTTCCCAGGACAAGCACATTTGAGCCACATATATCAACTCCAAGTCACTTTCCAAACTCCTTGCAATCGTTTTTCTGTCCATTTTGTTCCATGAGCCATGTACTATTGCATCTGTAAAATCCGAACACAGTATTAGACATGACTATATAGAATTGACATGATCTAATATACCAAATATGATTAAGGAATGTAAGTACTCACTTATTCCGAATAATCTATCACGACTGAGAGTGTCAAACCATCTCATTCTTTCTGTATACGTTCGATAGAATGAGTCTGCTACTTCGTCTGCAGTTTTGTTAGTCGACCATTGCTCGAGTGCAGCAGTTGAATTTGAGCAAGAAAATGATGATAAGTTGTCATCAGTATACAAATCTGTTGCAAATGCAGATGAATTAGTATAGTCTGTCTGATCAGGATCTTGATTAAGGCCTGTAACATGCAAATCAAAAGAGTTATGGGAGCTGATATCGAGATTTTCAGGTTTTACACCGATTTCTTGATTGCTGAACCAATCTGTATCGAGCTCCTCGGGGAACCCTTCTCTATACAAGTTCCCGGACATGGTTTTTGCACACGATGACTTCACGTAATGACTACTTCCCACTTCTTTTGATTGAAATTTATGCAGAATACTAACCTGACTAGGTATGCATGTTGGATTCCAACTACAATATGAAGAAACAACAATTTCACGATTTTTAATTTCTTGCTCCATTACATCATAGAAAACCTCAGTTCTCATTGATTTATGGAGAAAAAACAAGACAACCCTATATATGAATTTAAAGATGCAAGTGATTCTTAAAAGATAAAACAATACAAACAAAAGACACCTCTTTAGCTCCTTTAACCATAGAAGAATCTGGAAAAAGAAGAGGAAAATAGGATGCAGATAGAAACTCAAGAAAAATAACTTGATATATCCATTTGGAATGATAATAGATTCAATGATAAACCAACAGGAACCTAGCAAACCCATAAGAAAATTTCGCACTCTCATGAGTTTCGTTTCTAGCAGTACTATAACTAATTAATAACCCAGTGGTTTGGTTTTCTTAATTAATTAATTTGTAACTATAATATTATTTTTAGTTACAAATGAAACATCGACGAAATAAACAAATCGATCTGCTAGTGACAATAAAATAGAAGTAGTCGAGGGTCGACAATTGATTTGTTAATGAATATTTTTTCTCTTTCAAGAAAGACAGACGAAACTTACTTCGAATGAATGCACTGATTAGTTGGATTCTCATCAAATTATACGGCCATGCTCATGGCTAGATAGAGTTGAAGAAGAAAGACAGTAAATTGATCGATTATATAACTCTAATCCAATTTAATTTAGTTCAACATATGAAACATTTTTCATTTTTTTCTTTTTTAAAAAAGAAAATTTAAGTTGGAACTAGATTTCAATGTATCAGCGTTTAAATTGCAAGAAGATAATTATGAATTAAGTCAATGATTTCTACACCTCAACAGTCATTAACAGCCAACCTAACCATGTATTTAATATTTATTAATTCATTCAATTAATTGTCGCATGTACTTCCTTCCTGGAGGATGCTAAGTCTGCCCTCAAGCTACTACTGATCAGTTCAAATGTCGAAATAATTGATCTTCTAATTCATAGTTGAAGCCTATGACATGCAAATTTGAGCTCCAAAGAGTTAAGTAGAGACGGATCCTGAATCGAACCAAGATTTTCGAGCCAATGTTTTTTTACAAGAAATTATTTTATTTTTTTTTTACACTTCCCTGGAGTTGAGGGAACTCGAACCAAGATTTTCGAGCTTTTTGCCCATTGTTGATCACTGAATCAATTCATATTGCGTTCTAAGAGAAATTCTTCTCTATGTGTACAAGTTATCGGATGAGGGTTTTGTACACAATATTAAACTGGATAATATTGTATGCAGTAATAAAGAAGAAGAAAGGTTAAAAAGGTGGAGCAATGGTGGGACGGCCGGCTGGGATGGAGTATTTTGCCAACCCTATCATAATTACTCAAAAGTCAAAACATGTTTTGGGAAATCAAAGGTCATAGGACTAAACTAGTGGTGGGGACAAAAACATTGCAAATTAGGATATGTCGTGTTACTAAATTACAAGAGGATAATGATGGATTAAGTCAATGGTTTTCCACACCTCAACAGTTACTAGTGTAACTCGCTCGATTGCGTGACAATTCTTCTTTCTTCTTTCTTTTTTTTGGAAAAAATAAATGTAAGGATTTAGTAAAAATTGCAATTAAACAAGCGTATGAAATATATGCATGAAACTAAATTCTATTTTTGTGATTAAGCAATGAGAAAAATTCTCGAACAAGATAGGGACATTTTTATGCGCCAAGACGACCACCTTGTAATCTCCGGCTTTCAAGTCCTGCTTCAATATTCTTGATGTCATGTTTCCCTAGTGAAGAAAATGGGGACCTCGGTATTTTTTTTATTTCTCTAGTTTCTGGATTCCAGTTCCACAGGTAAAAATATTCGCCATAATCATGAAGACAAAATATACCATGGCAAGGTCCCATAATTCTCATACAAGACTGATGGTATTTTTTAATAGGGTTCTATAGTTCATCATTCAAGAACAAGTAGAGGAAGTCTTCTTATGTATCTTCAGGGCGACGCATGATTACAAGATGAGCTTTGTTGCAATCTGCAAGAGCCATGTTCAAATGCTTGAGAATAGAACTATGGTGTCTAATCATGGCTTACCATGATTTGCAAACGTACTTGAAACGCATTAGAGATTTTACGGGTAACCTTGACAAGATCTTGATATAGTCAAGATCGTCCATTTTCTAAATGTAACGTAGATTTAAGAGTGCAAATTTTTAATTAAAAGAAAAAGAGACAAAATGAGTTTGAACATTTAAATAAGGTTAAGATTCTCTACAAATATATAATCAATGCAAGATTGAAGATTTTCAGGCCATTTTTGTATGTAAAACAATTGCATAAAAATGTGAAATATTTAATAACTCAATTTGCATATTTCAGGTTCAGGTCCATAAGCAGTGACAATTGCCCTACGAAGACTCGCTTTCGCGACGGCTCCGGGACCTCCAACTTACATTATTGATCAAACTATTAGTTTACAAATTTTGTATTATCTGAACTAAAGATACATATGTACCAGTAACTAGAATGACAAAACCCATTAACACAGTAAGCCCAATGACCACTTTTTCAAGCCCAATCCTCCTATAAGCCCCTGAAATCTTCAAGTAACAAAAACATGGAACTAATATTGAGCCCGTGACACTCAAGAATGCTCCAACAAGACCCATTAGAAGCCCAAAAAAGGGTAAAGTCAACGCTACAATAACACTACCGGTCAACAATGTTGTCTTAACCAACAGACTGAACGACCTTTTATTGCAATAGGACTCGAATTGATTTTCAATCGCATTGGCAATTGGCATTAGCATCAATGCATATTTAGCTATAGGATTCACCAAGGCAGTGTATATGGCCACTTTTGAGCTAATATTTTCAATCGGGAGGTTTAGCGTTATTTGTGATTGCACTTTTGAACCGAACATAAGATACCCCAAAATCGCCACTGTTCCGTAGGTAATTGTACATAAGAGAAAGCACGTGACGAGAACCTGAAAAATTAAACAAATTTTAGTTTCTTTTCTTTCTTAATACTGTTATGGATATTAATCGGGGGGTTTGAAAGAATGAGCCGTACCATGGAGAATTGCTTTTGATTTCTCATAGAAGTATATAATGTAGGGAAAACCGGATGAGCACAATAGCAGAAGGCATACAAGCTAAAAGTTGTAGGGATTCCGCCCAAATTCAAAAGCATTCCCTTCTGGTCGAATCCGATTTTGTCACTCGTGCCAGCCCAGAAAATCGACGCAGTTATGATTACAGAAGCTAAAACTCCAGTAGCAGATACATATGAAAGAGTTTTCATGTTGTTTATCCAAACAGTTGGCATTATAACAAGGCCGACGAGTATAACAAAACTTTGTTTTCCACCAATTGTGATGCCGTAGAAATTTATTTCAAAATATGGGAATAAATTATGCAGATTATCTCCGGCCAAGATTAGAAATCCAGTGGCAACCAAGTAAAGTTCAAGATGCATGAAAATGGAGACAAATATTCTTCCTTTTGAACCAAATGCTTTTTCCCCAATGTCAGGATAGCTTCTTATATTTGTATCAAAATCCATACATCTTTTAATCAAGAAGCCTGTGTACAAGGTTGCAATTGCAATGACAAATAGAAGTACCAAGCTTAACCAACCTCCCGAAGCTAATGCATATGGAACCGAAAGAATCCCGACTCCTGAAAAATACACAAAGTTTATATTCGGATGATAATGTTGATAATATGTCTCATATCTAATAACTTAAACTTTTTAATGGAGGTTTTACATGAAGTTGAAAATAGGGGAGGGACCTGAGAGAGAATTAAGCCCATTAAAAGTCGTCTTGAAGAAGGAGGTTGTGCCAGTGGATTGGTGACTAACATAGTCGAGCCCCTCGGCTTTCTCCACATCACCAAGCGCATGTCGCAGTGTTTCGTCATAGTTAACCAGTAGTGGTACAGTAATAGACAGCCCATCTTCTGATTTGGCATCCATTGAAGTGAGAGAAATGTTATATTTCTTGCTTCAAGAATGCAACCGACCAAGATTGAAGAAGAGTTATGTTTTTATGCCAATTCCTTCGAACTTTGGTCTCCTTTTATATTGTTAGTTTAAAGAATCATGATAGTCGGTCATCTATTCATTAGAACACGCATTTCTTGTGGCTATTTCTTATTTCTCACGTGAGATAATGGATACAGAGACTCTAAAGCCTGTTTGGTAGGGATTTTTTGGGGAAGAATTGATTTTGAATAGTGATATGATGGGAAATGTGTGGTTGAAAAAGAAGAAAAAAGTATTGATGTGATGGAAAATATTATTTTATTGAAGAATGTGTGGTTGAAAATGAGAATTGATTTGAGAATTGATTTGAGAATAAAAAACAAACAGGCCTTAAATAATTTTTTGTTAAGTTGACCCTATGAAAGGGGAATAATACTTGTACACCTTATGCATAAAAACAATGTTATGTTCCATCATCACAAGTACATCAAGTGGGCATTACTAGATAAGACGAGTTATGTTCTTCTCCACACATTCAATGTGCAAATGCATAAAAACAATGTTACAACTTATAACCTAAAGCAAATATATATATATATATATATATTTTTAATTAAAATAGTTTTTAAATGAAACTGATTCAATGTCACTTATTTGAAGGACAACTCCCACACAACTCTTGCGAAAGCTAAAAAAACATGTTTACAATACACGGCAAGAGACAGATACACGGCAAGCATTTTACAATGAAAGGCAACAGACAGACAGACGGCAAAATTACTTTATCTATGAAACTGACACTTGAAAGGCAGCTCTTTTAAAAATTAGCTCCCATTTAATTTTGTTAAAAATCATATTTTTAACAAATTTTAATAAAAAATAATAAAATTAGTTATTAAAAAAATGTGAATCTCATTAAGCCCGTGTTTAGTATTGATTTAAATCAATTTTTAATTTAAATTAAAGTCAAACTATCAATATTAAATACATATTTTTAAAAAATTGAAACCAAGCGACTACTTTATTTTTATATATCAATTAAAACTCTTCTATAAAAGGCATAAGCAAAAATAAATCCTATCAAATGAAAGTACGGCGCCACGGCACGCACGTTTAATACACTTGAAAATATGTTGTACTTTTAAGTGCACATGAAAGGAGATTGTGTCATATAAGTTACTAGCTTTTCACGTTCCGACAAAGAATGAGCTACCATGAGTGACTGCTCACAGTAGATCACGAGATCTTGTTTTGAATTGATCACATGGCTAAACAAATTTAAAAATAAGAAATTAAAATATCATGTAAGAAATAAATCTGGCTTAACATGCCCATATCAGTTTAAGCTCAGCATGCTATAAAAGTTCCCCATATAACCATTAGATTTGCATAATTACGTTGATAGGACTACAATACATAAAAACAAAACAGTACACACAAGAAATACCGGGTTCACGTATCATCTCGACCGGACTTCCTTGCTCGACTGAAGGTTTGACAGGATACGAGATCTATCCCGTTAGAAGGCAGCTAGACAATTCAAAAAACCTTTTCAGAAACTACAAAACTTCCAGGGTTGATGGTAATGCTCTTGGTGCAATTATCAGTTTTGTAGATTCCAACAAGCCGATCTGCCAACTCAAACATGTTGTTCCGAAGGCTGCATATATTGCACAAAAATAATTACTAGACATGAACGTGTATGTTCTATAGAGGTGCAAATACAAATTGTTGCTCCAAATCTACCTTATAATTATGAATTGAGCATTCTTTGTACGGTCTTTCACGTAGTGTCCCACGATTGAAACATTCTTGAAATCTAGAAACCGAGGATGGAAATAGAACTGAAGATTAAAAACAAAACATATTTTAACATAATTGATCGAGGCTAGACACGATTGAAATGGTACCTAATGCAGCATCAATCTCATCCATCACATAAAGTGGAGTAGGTTTATAATGGTGCAAGGCAAAAACGAGAGCTAACGAGCTAAGAGTCTGAAATATCAACACCAAACAGAGTAAAAGCAAAGCCAAGTAGCAAATATGTCTACTGTAAATTTTCCAAGCAAGCAAGATACCTTTTCACCACCGGATAAATTTGCAATATTCTTCCAGCTCTTTTTGGGCGGTCGGACACTGAAGACAACGCCTTCAGAAAAGGGATCCAATGAGTCCACTAGCTCGAGTTCTGCATCACCTCCAAGGGTAATCATCTGTAGCAAAGCAGCACAATGGCCATGAAGAAACAAATTTTAGCCTTTGAGAATAAATATAACCCTAATATGCAAATAAAATTTGTCGGCAAGAAATAAAGAAAAACAACTAAAAAGTTCAACGCAGAAAAAAAAAATCGACTTTACAAGCTTCACAAATGTGTCAACTGTCTAAGTTCACACAATTGGAACTGCAGTTAACAGAATTATTGACATTTGAAAATTTTGTTGACATAACTACAGCATTAACTATTTCTTTCATTATACTCATATCCCATCCACAAAACCTTAGCTGTCTGAACATGCCTGGTACACAGAAAATGGATTCCAACTGTCCAAGGGCAGATGCCACTCAGCAAGCACAAGAGTCGGGAAACTAGACGTACAGGCAAAGAAGGATATAGAATTATTAAGTATACCTGATACATTTCTTTTAATTTCAAAGATATAGTATTGAAACCTTCCATAAACTCATCTAACCTAAAAAAATTAAAGACAATTTGTTAGTATCGAGCAGGTATAGATGTATTGAAACAATAACTATAAGATAGAACACGAAAGATTTGCCTTCTCTTCCTCAAGTCATCATGCTGCTTCTTTACATCATCACGCTGGTGAGTAATTGAATTAAGATCTTCAACTCTCTCACTGTACAAGTTTACTTTCTTTCGGTACCTAATACAATGACTAGAGTGAGCACAGAGATATCCATGGAAGAAATATGCTACAATCTTATATCCAATTAAAGACCAGAGTCCTGTGTATACTCTGAGATTGAGTCAAGATTTGGATTCATCTCTTTCAGTTGAGCCTCAAGAAGTGCCACCATTTCAAGAGCCCGCTTAAGGTCGTGAGTATCCTCAAGAGTTCCATCTTCCAGTGTTGCTTGCATCTTTTCTGGATCCACCAAATCTTTCTGAATCCTGAGCCAATAAATATGGGAGGTCAGAACTGGTGCGTCCACACATAGAAACTTAAAAAAATGAGCACACACATGAAAATAAGGCAGGTTTTAAACACCCCTTCACAATTTCAACAATGCAGTAAGGAGATAATGCTTACTGCTCCAAGTGCTTTGAGAGAGCAATTTGGAGTTCACCAATCTTTTTTTTGTATACTTTTCCCTTAATTTCTAACTCTTTAAAGGCATTCTTCATATCCTGTAACTTGTAATCAGCATCCACCTGTGCAAACAGTTACAACAGGTTATAAATAGATTGACTAGCAAAAAGGAAATGGTGAAAGAAGTCGGTAAACCAAACCTCTGATGCCCGCAACTCGTCCACAATTTTCTTCAGTTTCTCGTAGTCAACTTTTGTTTTATCCAAAACATCTTTGTGTTGATCAATTAACTACAAATACAAAAAGTACACCATACAGAAAAAAAACTCGTCAAACCGTTTGACTTCATATGATGCCAAACGTAATATCCACACTCGTCTACAAAACTAACCTCCTGTGTTTTCTTATAGTTCTCCTGAACAGCAAAAGCCTTCTGTTCAACTTCTTTAAAGGCGGAATGCATTTTCTCTTTTTCCTCCAAAAGTCGTTCTTTCTCCTTCTTTGACTCTTCAATCCCCTTTGTCAGCTTCTTCACCATTTTCTGGCCAGTTTCTATCTGAACTTTCCGACGGTTAATCTCAGTGCCTTTTTTATCGACATCCTGAAAATCAAGCACCATGAATGGGTATAACCGTTCATTCACAATTTAAATGTTCATTTTAAAGGATTTGCATACTTACAGATTGAATTTTATTAACCCTAGACTTCTGACTTTTCAGTCTTTCACCACCAGCATTCTCTAAATTGTTCTGAAGCCCAGAAGCCTAAAAACAGTGGTAAAAGGATATTAATAGATTCCTGCCAGAAAAGTACTACAAGACAAATTTGAAAACTAAAAACCGAGTTAAAATTAATTTTCCAAGGAGATTAACTAAGAAATTATTAATGTAAAGATGGAGAACTGAAATCTCACAACCTTTTCCTTCAACTGTTTAGAACCTTCCATAAGCCTGTCTATTTCTTTTTCTTCAGCAGAAATGATATTTTCAAGTTCCTTTAGCCTATCAACCTCATCCTTCTTGGGCTTTGACGCTGCCCCGAGGGAATCTAATTGTTTTTTCAGATCGCTGCTTTGCGACCTTAGACAGTCGATCTGTTTGGAAAAACAGTGTATAATTTGCCTGATTGTTCAACATAAAGTATGAACATTCGAAAAGCAATTATCTTAGACAACACTGACCTCCTTTTGGCTTTTTGCTAATTCCATTTCAAGGTGAGAGGTTGCTCTTTCGGAGGCCTGGTAATGCTTCACTGAATCAGAAATTCTTTTTTGTACAATACTTAAGCTTTCAACAAAAGAAGCAAGCTCCTTTTCAGCATCTGCAACAGCTTCTCTGGAGACACTGGCAGCTCGGATAGATGTCCCCATCTTACCACCACATGGTTTATTTCCACCACCAGTCATGGTACCGGATTTTTCAAAAAGAGCACCGTCAAGGGTCACAACACGCCAGAATTCTTTCTTTCCACCATAAGCAATACGAGTTGCCTGATAGATAAAAATGCACAATAAAAATGTAATTAATTATGATAAACTACACAGTCCATGAGAACCCTTACAAACTGCATAATTTGAGAAACATCTTGGAAATTCTTGGTTAAATTACATTAAATTCTTACAAAAACTATATTCAATCAACACTACATAACATGAATGCTATGCTCGACGTAAGGAAAGATCCATAATAAAACTTTTATGCGAGGACAAACCTGATCGATATCTTTTGCGACGACTGTATTTCCTAATGCTGCAAAAAAAGCAAGTTTCATTCTATCATCCTGAACCTTGATCAAATCAAAGAGGCGGGGAACTCCTTCCGGCGTGGTTACTTTATCCTTCAATCTCTGTAAATGATCAACTTGTTTCTCCTGCGAGTATAAACGGTTGTCAGCAACAGGATGGAAAAAAATGTCTTTTCTTTCCCAATATTCAAGATTCCAATGTCTCCCAGTTTCAAACTCTTCTTTAATATGATTGGACTGGAAATCATCGCATCATCAAGCACATAGAACAATAGTTTAATTTTAAGTTTCAAAAAACTTACTAAAACTACCATAAAAGAACTTAACACAGCCTAAATTTTATCAGAACGTATTAAACTAATCATCCCAAATGACATAGATCCATCTGATTGTCCCGGTGGCAACATGGAAATTGAACTGGGAGCAGAGGACTATAACACTGCACTGCCTTGAGATCAACGCAGCAACGGTGGAGAAATAAGTCCATTGCAAGACAGAAGAACAAAAATGAATGATTTTACAACAGGAACAAATTTAGAGTTAATTATATAAATTTTTCAACCAAGGCAATGCCATGATTCTCAACCAAAGGCCAAAATCAATTCCTTATGAGCATAGACACCGTAAGTATCAATCGGCTGTTCAAAGAACAGGAAATAAAAAATCTAATGTCCAATAAATAATAAATATTTACCAGAATCATGAAAGTTGCAACACCTAGGTTTTTATTACGAAGCATCTCCACACATGCTTGTGCTGCAGCAGTAGTTTCCACAACAATATAATCAAGCCCAGAACATGCCGTTGATACAGCAACATCATACTTTGCTGTAAGGGGAAATTAACAAAATAGAAGTAAATAAACAGATGATGGACGTAAAACAATATGAGGAAATTTCAACAGAAAGATAAATTCATCAGAGAAAACGAGAACATATATAGCATGTGCATCACAAACATCAACTAAACTTGGTTAAATCATCAAATAGCACCAGTTAAAAAAATAAAAATATGCCCTGCTATTAAAATGCAAAAGCAATTCTGGCAACCAGCATATTTAATAAAATATTAATTAGTAAGGTTGATCAAATAAATTTGAAATATTCAAAATGGCCTTGTTGCCATCAGGCAGTCCAGTCCATTCAAAATATATGAGCGAAAGGGAAAATTGGAAATATTAGAATCCAATAAGGCTAAGCTTCAGTTTGAATCTTGACAGTCAGACCAAGACTCTAACTCAGGAATGAGAACATAATTTGCTTTATTGTGAAATAAGATAAGAATATGAACTGTGAGCTGAAAAAAGAGGTGCACACCATCAATAGCTCCTAGATCTCCCATGCGCCCATAAATCCCCAGTATATGATTTGACTGCTTAGCTTCCATTATTGCTTTTAATACAGATCCTTGACTTTTTTCAGAATCCATAACAGATGAAAGCTCTGAAACCTTTTGTCTTGCAGCTTGTTCAAGAGGAATCAACCTTTCTTGTTCTTCAAGACATGTCTGCAATGGCTCCAATCAATCACTAAAACAATTGCACAAGACAGAAGGATGAAAAAATTTTGTTCAATAACTTACTTTCTCCATCGTACGTGCCTCTGCTGATTCATGCTTGTTCTTCTCTAGCTCATTTTGAAGAGTTGTTATGCTAGAAGTCTTTGTTTCGATTCTCTTTTCTATTTCACTTATTTGCATTTTTGCATCCTCAAAAGCTGAATAACCAGCTTGATGCTGAAAGATATACGGTGATGTTCTGTTAGGATACTTAGTAAATCCATCTACTGAAGCAACCAAGGCAAAAAGTTTTTCCAAGTTCTCTGTCTGGATACAAATTATGACACAATATCCAATCTGTGTTCACATTGCTCATAATTAATGTGTTCGCTGGATTGAATTGGAATGTAGATGGAGAATTTAACAGTTAGCTTGTTCTTCTTGTTTTTTGTACTCTATATGGGAAATATTAGGACCCAGTGGCTGCTAGAAACAAGAAAACTTCTGCAGTTGCAAAACAAATTTCCTTTTCAAAGGAGAAGTTGGAACTTCAAAAATTGTTTAATTAACATTAAAAATAGTTGGTGGTGTGAACAAAGTTTTGTTCACAAGTGTTCTGAGATGCAAGAAAAATAATTCTGCATCAATCAAAGAAATACTCAATGCATGACACATAGTTGCAGTCACTTAAATGTAAATGGTAAAGATTGTTTATTGGTCCTCGCCTTTTGATTCAAAAGCTTCTTTTCGGCAGATGCAACTTCAAGTCTTCCTCGATGATCAATTAACTGCTTTTCCCATGGTTCTAGTTCAGCACGAACTTCGGCAAGCTCAACACGTAAAATCTCAGTTTCAGCTGCTTGTAAACCAAACGCGCAAAGAGTTGAATTAATTGCACCTCAAAAACGAGGCAAACAAATAAATAAGCAAAAGAATATGATTAGTTGATTACTGCTAATTACTTCTTCATAATCCTATCACTACTAAATCCAAAACTGGGGGAAATGAAACCGGCTCTTACAAAATTACAGACTTGTTGCCCCAAAAATATTTGTTACCAAAAAAGTGGTATCATCAATTTAGATGAACAGACTAATCCTCCGAGTAAATACAATTTACAAATTTGTCTATAAATTCAATGAAAGTGAAACATTAATTTCAACCAATACTCATCCACAAGAAAAGACTCACTACTATTCTTATTTATAAACAATTTATAAATTTGCCAAACAGAGGCTAAGATCATGGTTGGTAAGTGATTAAATTATAATCAAAGCTTGAAAAACATATTTTTTATCAACTTATTTTGTAATACCTTTTATTATCCACGCATTATGTAGCATTAGGACCCACTACTTTTAATTACCTAAATTATAAGTTAATCACTCCCTAAACATGCAGTTAATCTAATGAATAAAAACAAATCCTACCCGAGTTTATTTGAAATTCAAAGGTCCAGCACTTGGGATGTAACCACTTAGTTGCTTCTGATATTATTTCTATGTGTTCACATTTTACTAAGTACCATGAGATAACACAGCCAAAGCATTTAGGCAAAAAAGTTTCTTTTAATGGCACTCGTGTTCATGAGAATCATTTCATGAAAGAGAATTAGGTAGATGTAGAAAAATAACAAGCCATGCACGGACATCACTCTTTACTCAATTAAAAGTTTTATAAAAAAATGGAACAAGAGGCATCAGAAGCACAATGTGAAAGAGAATGGCGTGTTTTTGCATGCGAAAATAGTGTACTGGTACCAGCACCAAGAACTGTTCATACTACTCACTTAACCAATATGATGCATAAGAATTAAAGAATCGTTATCAGACGGACAACTTGTTTATAATTTCAGTAAAGACCCTACCTTTAGAGTTCTCCTTAATTTCCTCCAAAATTTTCTCTTCGTTTACTAAAAGTTTTTGTAAATTTGGAATGTCTTCCTCGAGCTGTGGAATCAAATTTGTTGATTCCTCACAATCCTTATTGAGATTCAAAATTTTGGCCGAATCCTACAGTTTCAGATGAGAAAGTAAGACGGTTGTAACTTCACAAAAGAAGAGACCTGATTTTCCTCATACCTTTTCAAGTTTGTCATCAAGCTTTTTGATCTTTTGCTTCAAATGCTTAAAATCTTCACGGTGCTTTAAATCTTGCCTTTCAAATTCCTTAAATTCATCCTTACAGCACCTGAGTCCACCGTCTAGTTCCTAAATTTCCCCAAAAATATAAAAATAGCAGGTAAAACCTTACTCGAGCTAGTTTAAAAACTAGCAGTCTTATTAATTGGCCCAATAAGATAAGCACAAGCGTGTTAGAAGACACAGAAACTCAACAGTAAGCATGTTCACAGTGCTTTCGTTAATTGGAAAATCAGAGCACTCAAAAGACAATACACAAACCTCTTGTTTTTTCATATACTTCATATGTAAAGCTTCAAGTTCTTTCAATGTTTTGGTATTGTCTTGAATTTTCTCCCTGTACAATTAAGTGGTGTCATTTCAGTGCAAAAGTAGGATTGCCTCGTACAATTACTATAATTTAACCTGGCGTGAACAGAACAACCTTTCATTCTTTACATTCTCTTCCAAGATTGAAATATTTGCCTGAAGTTTCTCGGTCTGGTTAGCATTATCTTCTGAAGCTAGAAACGTGGATTTCTCTTGCCATTTCAAGAGAGATAATTCTTTAAGCATATAGGCTTCAGCTTCGTTCTTCACACTCTGGTAAAATAAGCAATACAATGTTAGTAGTGTTGGATAGAAGACAATGTAAAGTTTGCAAGTGGTAAAACTTTGCCTCCAAGCTATCTCTTTCTTTCTCGGCTAACTTAACCATTTGAACCACACCAGTCCGCTTCTCATTAAGTTCCTCAAGCCTACATGACCAAAAGGAATTAGCAAACATCAGCAGCAGAAGTATTTTATGCCTCTACAAATAGACTATAGCAAATAAGCATTTAGACACTACTGAATAATGTAATGAAACTATAAATCATAGGCATCAAAAGGAGTAGATATTTTGTTATTTTCAACAATCTGATGCTGCAGATATAACTGTCTTTAAAAATTTCAGAACCTAGTCAGTAAAATTCCCTTAGTGTTCTGCTGAAATACTGCATATCAATTTCACGACTGAAGTTGCAAATCCTTCTGGATAGTGGCAACCGTTTTCCATGAAACAAAATGAATAAGCAATATAGCAAATACGCCATAGAACATAAAAATCAAGAACGAGACTTGAGAAGAAAGGGAGAGGAAGAGAGAATGTGATAGAATCAAGAGAAATTAGAAGGAGAAATACTAGTTTATTCAATAATCAAGTCTAAGTATTACAATGTAAAAACCCTCTTTACACAGGGTTTAAACTAATCTAATGAATGTAGGAAATAACTAATAAAATAATAGAAAATTTATTAAATAAAATCCTAACTACGTTACCAAAACTAAGTATCTAAATTGGAAAGTCTTCCATATAATATATATATAATAGAACATTTTTACAGCATACATAAGTGGCAATGTTTGGTTTAAGAATGCAGCGTAAACGTACTGTTTAAAAGATTCATCAATCTTCTCTACATATTTGTCAGTTCCAATTATATCCTCGAGATACTCAAGAAAACCTTCATCATGGGGTCCTTGCGCCTTAGGCTTCATCAGTGATATTTGCTCTACTTCACCCTGATACAAGCCAGCACTTCAATATCCAAATTGTACACGGATTACAAACCTATTTACTTTAAATTAAAGTCACATATCCCTCATTAATTAAATCCTGAACCTGGAGAATCAGAAACCGGTTATTATCCAAGTCAACACCTTTCCCTTTCAACAACTTGGTGACCTCAGTAAAATTACTCGCTCGATCATTAATATAATACTTGGAGGAGTTATCTCGAAATGCAACACGAGTAATAACAAAATCACTTCCTGGAACTGCTTCATAATTTCCGTCATCCTATATGAAACAAAAGCATTTGGAATCACAAAAACATCTCTAGAAACCACCAGACTGGGAGAACAATAAGCTGAGAAACCAAGAAGAGCAAAAAGTATATACCAAATCAATGATCTCCTGGAAGTAAACAGATACACTAGCACTGTCCAGATTCTGATGGTTGCTAGAGTTGTGAATGAGCTCTGACACTTTATTTAAACGCATCTGTATATTCACAAGCATGCTTCACCATCATAAACCAATTAAACCATGTAATATGACGGACAGTAAAGTGTTATGTAGCTCAAGTTCCTGGCTGCGTGGCTCCAACTCAGGGAATAATATATATGGGAAACACATCTTTTGCAACACTTTAGGCTACTTCTATTGTTAGGTCACAACTTTTTTTCTATGATCTTCCTAGTAGTTTATATAAGAGCTATATTCTTTCTATTCCTATTCGTTGTTAAGATGTTCTATATTCGAATAGCAGTAATTCACGAAAGACTATTGTGCTATCTACCTGTGAGTGGTGTTGTTGTACTGATGTTTTGGTGGGAAATGTTCTTCGATTTAGATAATGAAAGCATTCCAATACGGCAATACCACCAAACCAAAGAAATACAACCTCTCTAAGATACACGGTTCATACCAAAAAAAAGTTAATAAAAGACGAGGCAATGCAGAACAAATTTCAATCCTGGAAGTAAATAATTTCTAATATTCATTCCAATCATTTTTACCTGTTTGGCTCGCTTTCCAAACACAAACAGCATTGCATCTATGACATTGCTCTTTCCACTTCCATTCGGACCAACGACCGCCGAGAAACTCTGCCCGTCCATAATTCCAATAATAGTTTACATTTACAGATAGTATACAAAAAGCGAAGATTTTTCACTGAGTGCTACACTAACTATACGCTCCTTCCATATCATTATGCCACAAGTTCAAAAAAGGTGAAAAACCCTAACCTTGTGGAAAGGACCAACACGCTGTTCTCCCGCGTAGGATTTGAAATTCTTCATCACCATCTCCTTAATAAAAAGCCTCGGAGCCCGGGATGAAGACTGAGTCGACTCTGTCCTCATCCGTTCGGTGGTGGTAGTCGATTCCGCCTCTATTCCCATCTTTTTACACCCAGCAAGCTAAAAAGGGATTTACAGATAAAATAAATTGAGGATTCCACAGTTTAACAACGTTGGGGCTTTTGTGAATTCCAATTCCGATCCGGCAATATCAGAAACAAACGGTAAAAAAAAAAAAGGAAAAATGAAACGAGAGAATTTAGCTTACTGGGGTGAAATGTTTGAGCGGGAAAATGAGTTCGAGTAGATTCTGAATTGGACTTCGGAGACTTGGGCTTGGGCGTGGGCCCTAGGCCCATGTGTGGGCAGAGATGTGAACACATGAAGCCCTTGTTTGATGAAAACGGAGCTGAATAGTGATTTTTTTTTTTTTGAAAAAGAATAGTGATTTTTTTTAAAATGTAAAAAATATGATTTTATTGTGTAAATATTAATTAAAAATAAGTGACAATTAAAGAATTTTGAAATGATGGTCATTAAACAGGGGCTTAGAGCCAGTTTTGCCCTTTTCTCTAAACTTCATTTTTTCATACATGTTTTCAATCACATTTTTCAATCAAATAATTTTGTTCATAAATTCACGACTTTTTCTACTTCTAACAACATGCTTGTCAAAAAATAAATTTTCACGTCGCCTTCAGATGACCCAATAATGATCGAAGGCCTTTGGAGAAATTACTTCGCAATCACCCGTATTCATAAGGAAGTCTCAAGGAAATTAGATGACATCTCGAATTATTGGTGAGATAAGGTAGATGAGATTTCTACATTTCTTAAAATTGATCGAGACTTTACAGCATTGATTCGATTATTAGTGACACGTTAATGTGTATTGTAATTTTAAAATCAAATGTATATGCTAATGCCAGATAAAATAGGGAGTGTTAGATGCACATTATGGAGAAGAAAATACATTTTATGATGTAATATAATGAAAAATATGTGGTTAAAAAATAAGGAAAGTTTTTGAATTTTCGTGTAATATTATTTTATTGAAAAATATGTGGTTGAAAATGAGTATTGAAAGAGCGAAATTTGAGAAGAATGTGGTTCAACCAGGAGTATAAACAAACATTTTTTTTTCTTATTCTTCTTCCTTTTTTCATTTTTTGTTATTTCTTCATACAATAATTGCAAGTGTAAATAGAACATAATGTCCACATTTTTCATAATTATTGAGGAAGACGTTCTTAATTTTTATTTTTTGATATTTTCACATTTCATTGTGTAAAAAGTTATTTTCATTAATATTCTCAATTAAAAATTGTGAAATAACGAATATCCTTTCTCTTTAAGTAAAAAATAAAATAAAAAGAAAAAAATAATTGAAACGATAGTCCCAATTTTTTGAAAAAGTATAAAAGAGTCCCAAATAAATTATCAAAAGAGTAATTAGTACATAATATCCCTACCTTTCATTATTATTGCAAAAAAATATCACTACAATTTTTTTTTTTCTATTTTCATCCTTAATTACACAAACAATCACGTATATCCATTTTCATCCAATTTTTCAACAAAGAACTGTGAAATAAAAAACATACTCTTATATTTAAATAAAAAAAGGCTAAAGAAATTAATTGCAATCAAAGTTCTAATTTTTTTAAAGTGCAAAAGAGTCTCAAATAAATTATTTAAAAAATTAAAAATTCAAAAAAATAATTTTCTTTTTTTATTTAAATATGAATTTATATTCATCATTTCAAGCTATTTGATTGGTACTTTAGATGGAAATGTAAATAAATGATGGTTTAATCAATCAAATATATAATTAAATGTGAAAATCTCAAAAAATGAAAAACATTGACGTTTTTCGAAATAATAGTGAAAGGTAAGAGCATTATGTTCTAATTACTCTTTTGATAATTTATTTGAGACTCATTTGAGTTTTTTAAACGAATTTATGACTATAATTGCAATTAATTTTTTTTTATTTAAAGAGAATGATATATTCGTCATTTCACAATTTTTAATTGAGAAAATTGATGAAAATGACTTTTTGCGCAATAAAATGTGAAAATAATGGCAAACAAATAAAAAATAATAACATTTTTCACAATAATAATGAAATGTGAGGACATTATGTGCTAATTACCCATAATTTCAATTAGTTAGTGGATGTGAACATGTACCTGCCCATGTTGCAAAGTTATGGGTTTAGTTGTCGGCTAACTGGGTCTTGCATTTTGGGTAATATGTTGTAATATCGTGGGTCCATATGATGTCCTTTCCTGTAATTTCTTATAATTGTTTGTTGTCCTTGAAAATAATAGCGAGGATCAAATCTAATTTTCTTAGGTACTATTATACATTATTCCAACTAAAACATGCCATACTATTTAGAAATACATTTGTCCTACGTATACATAATATGTTTAAATAATAATTTATATATTCATGATGTGTTGAGATACAATTGGATCGGAATTTTTTCAACTAAATAAAAATAAAAATGTCCTTTATCTCTTCGACACATCTGTATGTAAATTATTATATAATTGTTTATATACAAGTAGAATTATTATTTGAAAAAATGTATTTTCGGAAAAATTGAGCCCCGAACAAGGACTATAATTTATCTTACTCGCATTCATTAAACGATATTCAATGTTTGATTGGTAAAAATTAAAATTGAAAATACAGCTGTTATTAGGTCGCACTCGTATAATAAAAGTTAATAATAACTGCTAATTTTTCAATTTTAATCCGATTTTAATATCTACCCAACACGCCCTAATTTTGTGCATGTCATGTGAATATAAGTTATTTGCAATGTAACATAGACATATCAAACTCAAATTACGGTAATGCTTTTCACTCAGTGACTTAATTGATAAAAGTTGGATAATTGGTAAATTTACGGTAAATCTAATTTTAATCTACATCAAACATGTGCTTAAATCATCCAAATTACTCACACATGGACCCTTAGGGTGTGTTTGATTGTTACTTTTGATCATTGTTCTAAAAAAAAAACAATTAAGTAGTGCGTTATGTGATTTTCAATGCGTTAATTCAATTGCTGATGATTGGTTTTTTTATCCCAAACAAACGTCTAAGGTACGAACGGCTCAGTATTATTTAAAGTTGCCACAGTTTTCTGTGCACAGTTTCTACCTTTGCCGAAGAAAAAGAAAAAAAAAAACCCCAAAGCTTAGCCACTGTTTGTACTTTATTTTTTTTTAAAAAAAATCATGTATCATTCTTATTTTTAATTACACATTTTTAATAAAATAATATTATATATAAATTTAAATTTTATAAATTTAACACACATTATTCTAAAATATATTTTTCTCTAAAATACATGGACTTAATTATTCAATTGCTCAGTTTTTACTTTCCAACCTTTAAATTAGGGGTGTCCAAAAGTCCCGAACCTAACCGGACCGAATCGAACCGAACGGTTCTTCATAAATTAAATACCCGAACGGATACCCGAATCGAGAACCGACGGGTTTGGGTCGGGTCTCGGGTCTAGACCAAGAACCGAAGAACCGAAACTAAATAATTTTTTTATTTTTTATATTGAATTAATTAAATTATTTTATTTTTTTCTAAACAAATTAGCAAATTAATTAAATAAATCAGATTATTTCATAATTTTAATTTTAAAACCCAAATCATTTTTAAAACTCATTAGCCCGTTTTAATTTGAAGCAAATGAATATACTTTATGTAGTGTTGCTATAATATTAATATCTACTTTTTGATATTTGTATGTATTGAATTAATCTTATCGGACGGCTGGTTATTTATATGTTTTTGAATTGGGCTTCGTTAATTTATAAAAGTTACGAATGAAATGTCATTAGTTGTATTTATATATTGTTGCTGTAAATATTAAAAATATTAATTATGGTACGGAACCGAACCGACCCGAACGGAACCGAACCCGAACGGTTCCATAATTAAATTTGGACCGACGGGTCCATTTATTAAATACCTTAAGTTTTGGGTCGGTTCGGGTCTCTTCAGAACCGAATCGAACCGACCCACGGACAGCCCTACTTTAAATTCCATATTTTATTATTTATAAATAGAGTGATATTATTTGCAGTCGCTCGTTATCGTAGTCGTCTTACGTATCATACATGAACGATTTGTTATTTGATGTGTTAATTTTTTATTGTCTCGTGTATCAAAAACGTTCATATAGAACGATCACGATAACGAGCTACTGCAAATAGCATTATCCATGCAAATATTCAAGAGGTGAGGAATGAGAAACGTGTCGATTAATTAAGAACAGGAAATTACGGCGGGTATTATTTAGTACACGTGGCTGTGAATTAAGAATGCTTACCAACATAAAGCGTGCTTAATTAATAGATAAATTACGCGTGTTCCATGCAGTAAGTTCCAAAAAATCCTACGTCCAACGTAGGAAATTGTTATTTGTACACTTCAACAGGGGATCAAAGTGGTTACGATAATTAACACGACAAAACTCTCAAACAAATCGATAAATAAATTTTAAATCCAGTTACGTATGATATAGTCAACCCCGACACTTAAAAATAATTTTGGCACTAAGTTTTTAATTTTAACAATACATTTTATGAAATCTTCTATTTTTTAACACGTGTTTCATCATTTTTTTTAAATTACTAAAAATCTTATTTTAATCTGCACAAAAAGTGGTTAAAAGTTTCGGACAACTCATTTATTAGTAGGATTTTTCCACTTGTACAATCATTAGATGATTGTAAATCTTACAACCTCTCACATTAGTGTGGAACCCACAAATTAATTAATTTATGGGTCCCACACTAATGTGAGAGGTTGTAAAATTTACAATCATCTAATGATTGTACACCAAGCATATCTCTTATTAGTAGGGGTAAGCATGATTCAAGTTGATTTCAACTCCTAATCAATAACCAATGATTTTTTTTTTTTTAAATACGGTAGATTCATTGGTTCGATATATAATAATAGAATCGAACAAGAACCAAATCATTTAGTTCTAATTTGATTCTAGTTTCTAATCAAGATTTTCAAATTATAAATGAAAATTTGATTAAATGACTTCATTACATACAAAGAAATTGGCTTCATATTAAAAAAAAATGGAAATTGAGTGAGCTTTGGATCATAGTTCTTGTGCTTGCTTCCGGAATCAGGACCAAAACAAAACGATTCTATCAAAATCATTAAAAAATTTAGTCAATCAAACTACACCGTTCACTTCCATCAAGTTGGATGAAGGGTACTTTACAACTCCTCGTCGAAAATAATACAAGTGTGGTGGGAGTAGACGCATGCTCGTAACAAAAATCAATGAGTATTAGCCCTGTTCGAACCCCATTATAGGGTTAATAGATTTCAAAATATTGAATTTTTTAGAGCGTATGTGATTGAAAAATTAGAAAAAGTTTGAATTTATGTATAAAATTATCTTATTGGGAGAATATGTGATTTAGCCTTTGTTTGACAACTATTATCTGAAGACCTTTTTTTTGACATACTAATTTTTAACTACACGTTCACATACGATAAAATACTATGTACATAAATTCAAAAAAATTTCCTATTTTTTAATCATACATTCTTCTAAAAATCACGAGAAGTGCTATTCAACCCCACCAGGGTTAAAACTAGTTCATGTGGCACTAATATGATATTAAATTATAAATACAAGTAAATGAGGCATTCAATTTTATATTTTATAAATTGAGGTTATAATCTCATCAACACTAAAGGTGTGTTTGGTACCCATTAAAATTTTCATTCTCATTCTTCTACTCATTTTCAACCATACATTCTTCATTAAAATAATATTTTTCATCACATCAATAACTTTTTCTTCTTTTTCAACCACACATTCTTCATCAATCTACTATTTCAAAATATATTCTTTCAAAATAATATCTATCAAACACCCTAAATAACAGTATTTAAAAATTACTATTTAAAATATTATTTTTTCCAAATAATGATCATGGGCTTCAAATAGATTTGAGAGAGTGATTTTTTTGAATAATTAGGTCAAACATGAGTTTGAATGATGGTGAGAAGTGGTAAATTTTTGACAAATTTAGGTGGGTACAGTAAATACAGCACAGCTGCACCTCCTGCTGCTGCTTCAGATTATTTACACCAAAAAGGTAAATTATTGTAACTTTCACGCAACCAAGAACCAACATTTCCTGTTTCACCCTGGCTGTACCCCAACTCTGTCCTGCTAATTTTAATTTCCTTCTATTTTCTTTTTAAAAATATTTCCCCGAACCCCATTAACCAAAAAAATAAAAATACAGAAATTTGAAGGTGATATTGCAGTCAACTGAGTTTTCAAGCGAGTCGAACAAGGGGTTGAAAATTTGTGTAACCCGTATTTATGACTCAGTGGGGTCCGCTAACAAAGTTAACCGTGGATTAGAACCCGGGTTAAAAAAAAAAAACAAGTGGTTAAGAAGCACAGCCACATAGTCAAGATTTTTTATTATCTACAGTCATCACTACTCATTATCACTACATCCACCCCACAACCCTCTTCTTCCTTCCCGTAATCTCTTCATTTCTCTTTTATCAGTTTACCTCTCTACCCACATGGAGTAAGATTATTCTTTTTTTTTTTTCTCAAAACCCTAGGCCTAACTGAGTTCATCAAAATTTAAATTTCCTTTGATGTTTCAGCCATGGATTTAGGCAATTCAACTGCAACAGCCACTGTTAAGACACCAGAAGCTGAGAATGAGACGCCGACTCGGATCCAGACCACCAATTCAAAGCCTTTGTCTTTCACCAACGGCGTGTTGAAGAGGCACGCGCCGCTGCAGCTTTATCAAGGTAATTGCAACAACCACCATCCGGTGGTTGTGAACTACAAAGAATGTCTGAAGAATCACGCCGCGAGCTTGGGTGGCCACGCTGTGGATGGTTGTGGAGAGTTCATGCCATCACCTACTGCGAATCCATCTGAGCCTACTTCGCTGAAATGCGCCGCGTGTGGATGTCACCGGAATTTCCACCGCCGTGAGCCGGAAGATCCACTTCCACCTAACGCCACACCTGCTCTTGACTACCAGCCGCACCATCGTCACCATCCTCCACCGCCGCAGCCGGCGAATCGCGGGAACAGCAGCAGCCCAAATTCACCTTCCCCACCACCGATCTCTTCGTCTTACTACCCCTCAGCACCCCACATGCTGCTGGCCCTCAGCCATGGCCCATCCGGTCCACCGCCTGACAGCAACACACCAATTTCCACCACTCCCAACTCTACGTCTGCACCTCTGTCTTCAAATCCCAATGGCAGGAAGCGTTTCAGAACAAGGTTCACACAAGATCAAAAGGAGAAGATGCTCCAGTTCGCCGAGCGAGTTGGGTGGAAAATGCAGAAAAGAGATGAAGATTCGATCACAGAATTCTGCAGTGAAATTGGTGTCGACAAAGTGGTATTCAAAGTGTGGATGCATAACAACAAGACCACTTTTGGCAAAAGAGATCAGCAGTTATCTAACAGTGTCATCTCTCCCACTGCTCCACCCACCAACAATGGCAACGGTAATGGTATCGCCTATGGTACTATAAGCAGTAGAAATGACACATTCGATACCGCAAACGCCAATGTCGAGCCCGACACCACCGTCGCCGCTGCCACTTCCATCCAATATCACCACCACAACCCGGAAAACAACAATGACAGCAACATTGACATCCGTGGTCAAGATTTGAGTCAGCACCACCTTCATGATAACAGTGGCAACAGTCCTCGTGTTCTTGGTGGTACTAATGGGTCGTCTTCTTAAAAACTTTTGATGGATTAATAAGTGTTAGCCAGAAAGAGAGGGGAAAAAAAGTTGAATCTGGGTTCTTTAGTCTCTTCTTCTTCTTCTACTACTTACTAGGTTTTTAATCTTGTTTAATTAGTTATTAATATCATTAGAATGATGAAGCTTCTGAGGATGTTAATGGAGAAATTATTAATTTCTTGTTTCATCAATTTCTCTTCGCATATGCATAAATCTTCTGTTTTGTGAAAGAAACACAGATGGTGTGCTGTCTGAAATTCAGAAGCAAAAAGTAATGGTGTTACATAAATAGGGGCGGTTACATGGAAATATTTACAAATCTTCTTTATCTGAGCAAAGAAGATAGCTACGGACTTTTATGAATTTTTAATTATTCTTATTTTAATGATCCAGTTTGCGCTTTAAGTATCATTAATCTTTATTTAAGTGGATGCTAATGGATAGGGTATTTCCAAAATATATTTTGAGCATTACAAGCCTAAGATTTGATTAGTGTATCTTAAAGGTCGAACCCTAGCCTTGGGGGTCCCCACCGTCCAGCCACTAGAGATAGAGCAGTGTGGAGGAGGTAAATCACGGGATATGTCTCAGCAGGTCAGGGTACAAGAATTGCCTTATTGGTGACCGCAAAGAGTCCAATTTCATATCTTGTAAGAGACGGGAATCGAATTCTCACACTGGGCTGTCAGCTCAATTAAGACTAACTCACTACTGTCTTTTGCACTACTGACCGAAGGACTTGATTAGGGTATCTTAGATTAACATAATGAATAGATTCATTTCTAAAGTGCATGTTTTGACGGTGCTTCTATTTTTGCTTTCTGTGATTTCTGTGCAAGAGCTTCTTAGCTAACTTTCTTTAAAATCTCTTTTAATCGTACAAAATACTTATAGAAAATTATTCAAATATATATTTTTTTGGAAGTAATTTTTGACTTTTTAAAAAATCTTTTCAAACGCGGAAGTTCACCGAACCTTTTAGGGTACGAAATCCAAGACTAATAAAGAAAGAACATATTTGATGCATGCTCAATATGGCATTGAACTTTTAATTAAAGTACATATGTATGCTCTTTCTAGCCTTTTTTTTGGATTATTAATCTAGGATTTTGTACCCTATAATATGTTTGGTGGGCTTAATTTAGGAATGAAGCCATCAATTAGGTTAATCTAAGATAACATAATTTTACCAAGTAAACTAATCAAACCTTAGGTTAGTAGTTTCTTGAAATATTACTTGTCTTTTAAGGGAAGCAATGTTGATAATTATTGGAAACTGATTAAATGGGTAGTTGTACCTTGTCCTTAACCTCTTTTTCCTTTGAGTTTCTTTAAGAGTATCATGCTTCAATAAGCTTAAAATTTTTAAATTTGAGTTGTTTATAAATGATTTTCTAAGCATAACAAAAATTGTGGGTCATTGGGTCTTGTTTTTTTGAGGGGCACATGCCATCTAGTGTCCAGTTTTTAGATTCATTCAACAACCAAAAGCATGGGTCAGTGAGTCCTTTCATTAATGCAGAGAGTGGGTAAGGAGCATAGCTGGATTTTTTAGATTGATGCATTCAAGTCATTAACTCATATACAATGTCCACTATTATCTTTAACAAATTTTTTTTCGCGTCCCCACATTTTGAAATCAAAACCTTTGATTTATGAGAATTGATGTCAGAATTTAACTTAAATCTCTCAAAAAATATATATTTTGCAAAAATTCGTGAAGAGTAAAATGACGTATAATCTCCACATCGAAAGTGTATATGATATAATGGTTTGGACACTTTGATCGAGTCATTATAGATATAGTGGCCTTACCACAATCATAATTATTGCAATTCTTTAGTTGTCTCCGGTCCTAAACAAAAACATGAATAACCTAAAGGTTTAAGGTGAGGTGTTGTTTTGGAATAGTAGCGGTAGGTTAATGTTGGAAAGGTTGTAGCATATGCCTTTGAATTGATGTGTACTCTGCCATTATTATTTGTAACTATTTCTCGTGGAAATTAAAGTGAATGAAAGTAATGGAGAACAAAAATATGCTAGAAATTCTAAGAGATAATGTTTGTATGATTCCCAAAAGTAAAAGATAATCCAAGGAGTTGTTTGTATTCATGAGGGGATGGCAGTATCATCAAAGTCTCCTTCACCTTAAGGAATAATATTATCATTTCACAAAAGAAAAAAAAATACTTTAAGACAACCTATTTGTTGTTGTGCATGTTCGTTTTTTTTATTTAGTGCCATCTGTTTCTTTTTACCGAACGTGTTATTAATTTCTTAATTTGAATATCGACAAGTTGACTGCAGATAGAACATGAAAATGGACGAGAGTAACTTAAATTATTTAATGACTCCGCTATTTGCTTTTCTTATCCAAAAAACCTTGTTTTAACCAAAAATAATCATTTTTTTCTTCCATTTAATGAAATTTATTCCTAAATTTATTCTATATGTGCAAATTGGGTTATAGTTTCATAACCTATAAAAATAATTAGAAGGGAAAGTAAAATTTGGGCATTGGAAGAGGCAAAAAGGACCACCTAATCGTTATGAGAATAAAGGATACTGCAACTTTTTTTTTTTTTTTTTTTGGAAGTGGTCCCTAAAATTAGAACCACATTAATATTTTGCAAATTTTTACATATTGACCACTATTTTTAATTTTTTTATACGACATTTTTTAGTATTAATATATTTTTTACATGGATTTTTTTTTTTATATAAATGTTTGCATGATTAAAATGTAAATTGAGTGACAGTAATTCATTAATAGTTGTATTCGGAAGAGTGTAAAGAAATCAATGTAAGTAATAATTTTATCCCTTCTATGAAGAAAATCGATTATTGAACATTCATGACACGTAGAGGTACCATAAAAGGAAAAAAGGCAAAAAAATTAATTTTCATAATCGATTAACTAACGTGATGCAGAGAGAAAAGACAATATGCTTGCCCTCGAAACTTTATGTGATTCTACCAAAACGGACAAACGATGCTCGAAGTATTTGACTTTGATTTTGATTAAAATCAGATTTTAATCGGGACAAAACAAGGGCTTAACTTCCTTGTTCCTATCCCTTATTAACATAATTTAGACCATGAGACAGGAGAATCTACAAGTTTCAATCGCCTTTAAAAGCGCATATGGAAAGTCCAAGTCCAACCTTCATCGAATTTGATTTGTGATGAAGACGCTTACTCCTTCAAAAAAATCAATAATTTCACTATATAGCCATTGATTATATCCAATATGACGTATTATGCTTGTAATCCTCAATTTTTGAAATGTGTGGTTGAAAATTTGTGATATATATGACAGATATTGTTAATATTGATTATTTGACTTTGACTTTGACTTTGATTAAAATCAAATTTTAATTCGAACCATACATGTACTTAACTTTCTTGCTCCTATCCTTTATTAACATAATTTAGACCATGAGACAGGAGAATCTACAAGTCTCAATCGCCTTTAAAAGCGTATATGGAAAGTCCAAGTCTAACCTTCATCGAATTTGATTTGTGATAAAGACGCTTACTCCTTCAAAAAAATGAATAATTTCACTATATAGCCATTGATTATATCCAATATGACGTATTATGCTTGTAATCCTCAATTTTTTCCATCGAATATTCCTCCTTTAGTCACCTTTCACTATTTAACTTTATATTATGTCATTTTCCTATCAAACTTTAGGATTAATTTCAACATAGCCTTATAGCGACAATTCAAATTGGTCGATTATGATGTGTCAACTTTCAATAGTTTCTGCCTTGATTTGATTGATTTTGCGGTTCAAAGATTAACATCAATTCGTGCCATTAGTCCTAGCTTCATAAATTATAGGCATGTCGGCCGCACTTAAGTGTGTACTTTTAGACGGTATTTCTAGCGACTTTGGTCGGTATTTTAATATACACGGCAAATTGTCCACTAATAATATGCCATATTCTAGTGTAACTCGATATTGTTGTCTCGAACAACTTTAAAAAAAAGTATATGAAATTGAAAAGCTTTGGTCGGGATTTGTAAAAGTGGTCTCAAGACTATATACAAATGATTTTGAGGCATGCAATATTAACATTGAAAGGATTGAATGTGCTCGATTTTATTAAGGTTGCAATCTGGATAGAACAATTTGTTTTTTAGTATAAAAGGGAAATTAGGAAGCTCGATGGACCTGTCTCAATTTTTGATCAAGTGGTTCAATTTCTTCTCGATCGAAAATACATTGAACAATATTAATCTATTTGTTGAATTTTGTTTGGTATGAATCATTTGATAGAATTGAATTGCACAATAAAATAGTCTTTCTTATCTAAATTTTACTATAATATAATTATTCGTGCGACCTTGCCCAACATCATAATTCTTCGGTACCACTTTTAAAATGTGCTTATACATAAATTACTATATTAGAAATGGTCCATTTGATATGACTTTTACTTTTGCAATCATTAGAAGAGTTTTTGGAGGAAGTGACGTTAATTTTTGTTTGAAAACTAATTTTCAGAATCACTTTTATAAAATTAGTCAAACGGGTTCAAAAGTAATTTTCGGATATCAAAAATCATACCAAAGGAACCCAAAATATTGTTACAAACGCAAACCAAAGGCTGGAGTGGCTCGGTTGGTTAGAGCGTGTGGTCGTTAACCACAAGGTCTCATGTTTTACTCACTTTTAAATTTCTCCCTTTTATATAATCCCAAGCTTCATTATTTGTTTGGCCTCATTCAAAATTAAATTAAATCCAAAAAGATATACTTTTTCCATTACCTTCTTCTTTTTTTGCCTAATCTCATTATCCCATCCTCGAAAACCCACACCAATCGGCTGATTTAAAATCCGCTAGCTTCAACCGCCCTCAAGTATCAAACATATTTCTTGCTTCAGCTACATTTTTTGAAATTCATTTTCAATCACATTTTTTCATAAAATAATATTGCATGTAAATTCAATTTTTTATTTTTTTAACCACACATTCTCAAAAAAATTATTTTAATGGAGCCCAAAGTAGGGCATAATGTCACCCGACTCGATGTCTCTATGCACTATGTTGGAACCATTTCACGTGTTGTGAAAAATTAGAAGAGATTAATGAAGCAATATGAAGTATTGATCACTCACCAAACAAAAACAAGAACAAGATTTAAAGTAAAGAAAAGAAAAAAATCGATATTTTATTAAACAATCAATGGAGAGAAAATACAATTTCAACAATTTCTGCTCTCAAAAACTGAATGATTATTTATATGGAAGATATCCAAACTCAAGATAAAAATAAATCACGTGAAATAAAGGAAATAATATTTTTCCAATATTTTTCGAATAAAATACGTGAAATAAAGGAAATAATATTTTTCCAAATATGTGCAAATATGGAAAAATATATTCCCAAAAATTTCAACCTAATTTGGGTCACAAAATCCAACAATCTCCACCTTAACACAAATTCCAGTGTAACGAACGAAACTCCAAAATTTCTTCACATGAAAAAATAAGCCGACTGCATCAGAATAAACCAATCTCTTCATTCAGTATCAAAACTCTCCACCTCACGAAATATATCACCTCTGCCCAGTGTCCACAAGCAACACCCGAACCCAACCCCGGGTTCCCAAAATTTCAACAAAGAATTCAACAAATACCAAATAGTGTCGAAGCATACCCTGTAGTAGAATCCATACCAAATGCTTGAACTGAAGGCCCCTTGCTAGAACTGTCACCTTCAAACACCTCGAAAGCATGATCACACACATCTGCCATGCGATGAGAATAAAGCCTCTACTTCAGATGCAACTCACTCATGAATGTCTTCGTTATGCACAGTTACTCCAATTTTAATCACAATGCAGGAGCCGATTTCTCCTTAACCACGTCCTGAAGAATGTTGTTAGAAAGATGAAGATGAATCATAGACAGCGCCTTCTAATCCTTCCGTTGCTGCTCCTCTGCTGTCCAAATTGTTGGCATTTTATCAAAACTCAACAGAATATCGTCCAAATCTATATGCGCTAGAATTTCTTTCACCTTTACTTGCCACAGAGAAAACCTTGTATTGCGATCCAAAAGCAAAATGTCATACTTCATAGCAGTCATCGAAACTAGAAATCTCAAATAAATTCAACAACCTGTAGCTGTGATACCACTTGTTGAGACTATTTGAACCCACGTGTTGTGAAAAATCGAAAGGGATGAATGGAGCAATATGAAACATTGATCACTCACCAAACAAGAACAAAATTTAAAGAAAATAAAAGAAAAAAATTTGACAGAGGAACCGATATTTTATTAAACAACTAATGAAGAAAAAATACAATTTCTGCTCTAAAAAACTGAATGGAGAGTTTACAATTGATAGGGAAGATGTCCAAACACAAGATGGATAAAGATAAAAACAAATCACGTGAAATAAAAAGAAACAATATTTTTTCAATAAAATACGTGAAATAAAAGAAATAATATTTTTCCAAATACATGCAAAGAAGAAAAATATATTCCCAAAAATTTCAACATAATTTAGATCACAAAATCCAACACGCTATCCCCAACCAATGGCGATAAATAATTTCAAAAATCAATTGCTTCAATATCAATGCAGCTTCAACTTTTTCAAATAATTTCTGAATATGAGAGTCTTTCATATATATGACCTGGTTTGACAACCACTACTTGAGAAAAACGAAGTTTTGAACTAGTAAATTTTAGGAAAATGTATAGTTAAAATGTAGGGAAAAATAACTGTTGTCAAACAGTTAATTGGAAACAATTTTTGGATCAACTTTTTAGCCAATTGTTAGTCCTATGATTGTTACTTACAAAATAAAACTTGGGTTTCTATGGTGGTGGGATTGTTGTTAGTGATGGTCTCGTGGCATGTCGGGGCAAAGTCTAGTGTGATGCATTCAACTTGTCTTCATAACATAACAGACAGATTTTATCATGTAATGTTTTCATCTAAGCCCATTCAATTGATGAATATTGCTTTCATTCTCTTTGTTTATCCATAAATATTACAATTTTGATTTTTCGATTATGATTTATATGCCGAAATTTTCACATGCTCAAGTTGTAAAAGTACAAAGTTTGGTCGAAGAAAACGAATGTGTTTTTAAGTTCCGAACTAGCAAAATCAATTTGAGCGAGTTTGATTACGAGCATGGATTTCCATAGAAAGAAAATAAATTATAGATAATTTAATTGTCTAAAACTTATTTGTATGTAAATTATTAATTAAATGTATTTGATTGATTTAGTTTTTTAACTTAGAAAATATTATATTTGTCTTTTTTTTATTGGTGGGTAAATGAGAGAAATAGAGAGTAAATTATCTGGAAAAAAAATCACATATCTCCAAAGAAAATATTTTCCTCGTTTTCAAGAAAAATATAGTCACGTGACCAAAAGTAAAAAAATATTTTCCGTGGAAAAAATTGTCAATCAAATAGCACAAAAGTAAAAAATTATGTGGAAAATCACATTTTTCATGAAAAATATTGGCAATCGAATGCAACCTTAATCTATCTTCATTCATATGTGAGAACTTTTGGTTATTGGACATTGAGTTTGAATTCGCAAATAGTCACTTTTCAAAATCTCTGTGTCTAGAAAGTAGAAACGTTGCTATATTTACCGTGTTAGAAATGGTGGGGTATAATTTTATCGGCAATTTCATAATTTATCGTTGATCGACATAAGTGTAACACATACTACCATTAAAGTATCTTACTCAATTGGTTTAGGAGTTCGAGTGACAAAAGGTAAAATGTTGATATACGATTAAGATATCTCCTATTTTTTAAAGATTGACTTGTTAAGGTCATATTTTTTGGGAAATAGATTTTGGAATAGTGATTTTTTAAAGAACGCATGATAAAAAAATAGAGAAAAATTTTGAATTTACGTGTAAAATTATTTTACGGAAGAATGTGTCGTTGAAAATAAATTTTGAAAAAATGAAACTCCAACATAGGCTAGATGTTACGGAAGTGGAGTGAGCACCCTGTCATTTTCTTCCCTTCCACTTTGGCCAATACGAGTTCTTGATTCTTTATTCCTTCGAGAATTCTGCCCAAAAATTTCGATATCAAGAAATAAGTGAAAATTAGTAAACAAGAATTCCTTCAAGATTTAAATTTTTTATTCTTAAAATATAATTAAATATGGTGAAAATGTTTTGGTATGTAGGACCACTAAGGTTTTGAAATTGTGCTATCACGGAAGGATGATGTCTGCAAGTCACATGATTTCTGCAGCCTTATTAATTAAATTATTCATTACCCTTCTAATTCGCTTATGGGTTACGACTTGCCACCAATATATAATTATTGATGTTTGACCTTTAGGTGAATTTGTTTGGCGTTTCACATCATTCGATAATATGCAAGGCAATGGATGTTTGGTAGTAAATAGGGAGTGTATTCTCACTTCATTTTCATCCTTCAAAGAACTTTGATGTTAAGTTAGATAATATTTTAATTTTGGCGAAATTTTTAATAGAAAAATTTTTTTGGTAGATTGGAACTCATATTAATTTTTTATGATTGTATTTAGGGTTCGTTTAACATGAATTTTGAAAAATTAAAAGCTACTACTACAATAAGAAGTCTCATTTGAACACGTTTGAATATTTTTTTGGAAGTATTTCATTTGATTAGAAGAGCTATTAGAAAAAGCTGATTGAAAGTAGTTTCTTCGCGAAGCACTTCTACAAAAGGCAAAAGCAAAAGTAGAAATCTTGTCAAATGGGCCTTAAAATCGTTGGATAAATTAAAATGTTAAGTAAGGTTGTGAGGGAGCCGTGATTTTCTTGATGGAAATTACCAAGTCCAAATCCATCATTTAATAGGCCCAAACTATACTACAAAATTTAGGATGGAACAATACATAACTTCTACCTATAGAAATCATATTTCAAAACTAACAAACTCTCTAAAATATTTCATAAATCGGGTGGTAAATAATAATAATAATAATATAAAATTAAATTGAATCTACATATTCATCCCCACCACACTCCCCTAAAAATAAAATAAAATGAAATAAAAATCAGAAATTGAAAACTGGAGATTACATCCTACCTTAAGGAACCATCCTACCCCCCAAATTTCCATAAATTGAAAACTGGTGATACTCCTACCCCACGGAACCACCCTGCCCTATCCCTAGCCCTCAAAAAATTTTCAGAAATTGAAAATTAGAGATTACACCCACCTCACGGAACCATCCTATCAGGGCTCCTTAAAAAAAATTTCAAGTCACTGACTCGTGTTATTTATAACTAATTGTGAGCAAATTTGTATTCAGTGTGACTAGCTGTGACCAAAATTGTCTTTAGTGTGACTGTATGCGACCAAATCAATCTTAATTGCGACGGTATGTGATCAAGTCACAATCGGTTACGACCAATCACAATAAACACATATTTGGTCGCATATGGTCATCATAAATAAATTTGCATACACCGCAAACCAGCACCACCATTATCATCTCCAATGAACCACCATTACCACCTTCAACTCGAATTCACGATCATAAATACTACATTCACTGACCTGTGATATCTGTAACCAATTTTATCTTCAGTGTAACTGTCTGTGACCATGTCGTCTAAGTAGTGACTGTATGTAAACAAGTTGCACGAAGTCACAGTTAACATGAATCTGGTCACGGATAGTCATAATGAAGATAGACTTGGTCACACTCGATTTTCGTCACCATTACCACTATGGCACCACCATCACTCCCAACAACGTTAGAATCAAAAGCGCACCACCAACACCTTCAACAAATCCCAACCACCACCAGTACTTCCGGCTTTGCAAAAAACTTGTTGATTTTTTTTTATATCGCAAGTGTACGATATCATAACAAGTAAAATATAGTGAATTTTTAAGTCTGGATTATCGTTTACACGAAAACTAGACTTTAATACTTAATTTACTTTTTTTAACTACTATCTGACGAAAATAAACAAAGAATTATGATTTGTTGTGATTTTTAATCCAACTACTTGAAAATAAATGGATGTATACAAAGATCGATTTAGTGTTTCAAATATAGAATAGATATTAGGGCACAACATTTTCATCTATTGATAACATTTAAATCTTAATTCAAGATTCATAATCTAATGCAGTGTTCGATCGAATTCTTCTATTGCATTCAATTTACCACTCTCAAGTTCGCATTAAGTCTATTTAACCAATTCAATCTCATATCTCTATATGAATCAAACGTAGTTAAACGAAATAGAATTCATCTAAGACCGCAATAATTAGTATAGGTATTCTTACACGTTATACTAGATTACTAAATTTTAATATGTGGTCTAAATCTAAACTCACCTCTCGATTCATAATAAATTCACAAAAATTGGTGATCAAGTAATTCAAAGTATTAAGTACGTAATTAAAATCAACACATAAATAGTGAAAGAACTTGAATCTTGAATAAAAGAAATAAAAGGTCTCAAAAGATTAAATTGTTTGCCCTAATAGAAAACTTAGCTACTCATAATAATGGAAGAAAAACTAAATATTTGTATTGAGTATATCACCAGATTTTGAATTAAGATATAGAAAAGAGGATGAATCTTGCACCAAGTTCTCTTTTTGCCTCCAATCTTGATTTCAAACCTTAGCTCTCAATTTTTTTTCCATTAGTTTTTCTCTTGAATTTTCAAGTTGTATCACATGCCTCTTAATGTGTGGAATATTCCAAAATTGTCTCATTTCTTCTATTTATACTTCTCCTCTCGTGTTTCCCGAATTTGAAATCTTTCTGAACTTTTAATGGGCCAAAATTGTACAACCCTAGGGCAGATGGGTTCCTAGCGTCGCGATGTACAATCTGGGTAGCACTTAGGAACTATGAGTGCAGCACCTAGGCACTATATCTCTGTTCTTTTGTTGCATCTTCTAGGTAGTCGTGGCACCTGGGCGCTTGGTTCCTAGCGACTGGGTGTTGACTTGATGTTCCCAAAACTTGTACCTGGCTCTTGGGCGCTCTGGGTATGGTGCTTAGGCATCAGTTTGCTATTCATTTTTTCTTGGATTTGGCTTGTCTATTGATTTTAGCACCATTTTACACCACCTTACAAAAAATTTAAAACAATACTAACAACCAGATCAAAAACGTTCTATACTCATAAAATTTAGCAAATAATCAATTTAAAATTGTGTAAAACACGTTAGTAAAGATACACTCGTCAACCACCACCCTACCATGTATGGATTACGTTGCTCACGACTGCAAGCAGCGGTGCACCACCTTTGAAGCCTCCAAATACAGACCAATCACCACCTAAGCTATCAGATTCAGGGCCGGTCCTGGCCCAAGGCAAACAAGGTGATTGCCTTGGGCCTCGGATTTTAAAGGGCCTCCAAACACATATTGACCTATAAAAAAATTATTTGTAAGAGGAGGAAACCCAAGAAGAGGAGGAGACGATCAGGCGAAAAGTCCTCTTCCTCGAGACTCCAATTGAATCAATGAATCTTCTTCATTCTTCAATTTTCAAGAGTCGTCGTCCTCCAAAGTCAGGAAAAAGATTTCTCTATTCCCTATTTTCCGTTAATATCTCGCAGTCGCCGGAAATCTGAATTTGAATTACCCATCAATCTCTTGTTTCTCTTCGTCAATCTCTTTGTCTTTTTGTGAATTGAATTCAATTTGTCAAGTTTTAAAAATGGCCAAGCGGGTTATCGACTTAAACACGCGGATTGAGGAACCAAACACTCATAACATTTTCCATCGGAGAAGTTAAAGGCGCAGAGGAGACCTATGTTTTGTACTCTGTAGCTTCTGCTGGTCATATTGTTGTGTTGAGGTAAGGTAATGAATTACTAATTATGGCTAATGGCTTCATCTAATAATCTCTTTCTTGAATAACATCATAGGATATTAGGGTTTGTAGCAATATTTAGAAATTGAATAATTGGATATTTGGATCCTGTAAATTAATTACTCAATTGCACCAGCCCTCAGTGTTTTGGATGATTTGGATCATGTAAATTAAATAATTGGATCCCGTAAATTGAATAATTGAATCCTGTAAATTAACAGTGTTATTGGATGATCTGGATCCTATAAATTAATTGTTGCAGCCTTCAGTCCCGATGGATGACTTTTGTATGAGAGATTAGATGTTTATACTGACCAACCCATTACTAGAGTTTCCCCTTCTCCATCTTCCCTCACTTCATAAAATAGCTAGTGTTGTGCTTAAACATGGTTCATTTTGATGTTGCTATAGACCATTTAAAACAGCTAGTGTTGTGCTTAAACAAGCAGAAGACATGCATATTGATGTTGCTATAGACCATTTAAAAGGGCCCATTTCATTTTTCAAAAGCTATAGAGAATTTGGGTTTGAATCGGCCATGGTTAGTGCTAAAGAGATTGCGAGTGAATTAGAAATTGAACCGATATTTCATGAAAAATGGGTTTTACATAGAAAGAAACAGTTTGACGAGACTTCTTATGAAGAGATAACACAAACAGCTGAAGAATCTTTTAAGATCAATTATTTCATATATATAGTAGATCAAGCTCCATCATCACTTCAGAATAGATTAGAGTAATTTCAAAAATATGATGATATTTTTAGATTTTTATTTGATTTGAAAAGACTTAAATCTATTGATGATGATAGTTTGAAGTGTTCTTGCATTAATATTGAAAATTATTTGAAGCATAATATGATTTATGATATTGATGGGGGTAGAATTATTTTCAGAGTTGAAAGTTTTAAGGGAAGCGATACCTGCAGAAATTGTTTTAGCAATTGATGTGTTGGATTACAATAAGAAAATGAACTGTTGTTTTGCAAATATTTGGATTGCTTATCGAGTATTATTGACTATTCCTGTCACAGTTGCCTTTGTTGAAAGAAGTTTTTCAAAGTTGAAGTTGATTAAATTTTATCTTCGATCAACCATGTCACAAGAACGATTGAATGGATTGGCTATGATTTCTATTAAAAAAATATGTTGGAAAAACTTGATTTTAGTAGTTTGATTACTGATTTTACATTTGAAAATGTGAGAAGATTAAATCTTATGCTAGCCTAATATCTCAGGTTGTGAGAAAAGTTTTAGTTTGCTACTCTATCTTTTGAATTATATAAAGTCTTCTTTTTAATATAAAAGTATTAATTATTTAAATATTTAAATTTTGCTACACTTGTGAAAAAATGATTATGCTGAAGGGCATCGTAATAATTAGTCGTCTAGGGCTCTTAATTCTCGGGGCCAGTCCTGATCAGACTCCACTACTAGCATGACCACCTCAACCTTTTCTACAAACCCAGACCAACATTTCGACTTAATGCTATCCCAAACGCACCAGAAATAGGACAAAAACCAGTAGCTGCAGACTGTTTTTTGGGGATAGTACCACATTCTCCGGCGTTGCCCATGTCGGTATATACCACCACACCGATCGACCATACTCATCAAAAGGCATCTATTCATGATCTTATATCATCAAACAACACATACAATCTAGATTCTATTTTTCGTACCCAGCTGAACACACACATTTTCAATTTTTGACGCCGGAGATGAGCTTCAAGGTCGCGAACCACCTTCTTCGGTATCCCCACACATGCTACATATATTGCTACCATGGGCTTCTATCAATTTGATCAGAAGATAGAGTGGAGTGGGGTGGGATTAATAGCACAAAACATCCCTGCATTTGACCCTTCTTGTGGAAAACGTCCTTACGTTTCATTTTTTTGCATTTTCGTCCTTATTTCAACATTTCATTGCGAAAAACATTCTTTTCAGAACAAAACATCCCTAAGTTTGACATTTCTTGTGGAAAACGTCCATAAGTTTCTTTTTTTGTATTTTTGTCCTTATTTCAACATTTCATTGCGGAAAACATCATTTTCACCATTTTAACGTAAAATGACCAATATACCCTTCCGTGTAAATAAAACAAAAAAAGAGAGAAGAAAAATAAAGAACAAATTAAAATCTTACTTCTGAACATTTTTAAAAAGTACAAATGAGTCCAAATAAATATAATTTTGCTCTCTAATTTTGGGGCAATTTTTGCCCCTCTTGTCGCCGTTTATGGAGCCAAATTCCGGCAAGCTCCGGCCACCTAAACCACCAGAAAATGGTACCGGTGGAAAGCACTTAACCTCTTCTTCAATTCCATTCCAATATCTCCTCGTAACTCCAAGTATTCCGGCCGATACAAAGCTTCAAATTTCGCTGCCTGAAAATCTGAAAAAAGTCGATTTCGCACCTGCGAGCATTTCTAGGGCTGTCCGTGGGTCGGTTCGGTTCGGTTCGGTTCGGTTCTGAAGAGACCCGAACCGACTCAAAACTTTCGGGTATTTAATAAATGGACCCGTCGGGTCCAAATATAATTATGAAACCGTTCGGGTTCGGTTCCGTTCGGTTCGGATCGGTTCTGTTCCGTACCATAATTAAATTTTTTAATATTTACAGCAACACTACATAAATACAACTAATGACATTTCATTCGTAACTTTTACAAATTAACGTAGCCCAATTCAAAAACATATAAATAACTAGCCGTCCAATAAGATTAATTCAATGCATACAAATACCAAAAAGTAGATATTAATATTACAGCAAAACTACATAAAGTATATTCATTTGCTTCAAATTAAAATGGGCTAATGGATTTTAAAAATGATTTGGACTTTAAAATTAAAATTATGAAATAATCTAATTTATTTAATTAATTTGCTAATTTGTATAGAAAAAAATAAAATAATTTAATTAATTCAATATAAAAAATAAAAAAATTATTTAGTTTCGGTTCTTATTCGGTTCTTCGATTTTTGGTCTAGACCCGAGACCCGACCCAAACCCATCGGTTCTCGATTCGGGTACCCGTTCGGGTATTTAATTTATGAAGAACCGCTCGGTTTGGTTCGGGTTCGGTTCGATCCGGTTCGATTCGGGACTTTTGGACACCCCTAAGCATTTCATATCCAAATTTCGATCGATTGAAGCCAAATTGGGGGAGACCCAAGGATGGGCTAGGTGCGGAAGGTGAAGGCAAAATAGCCCATGTGGTTCGCGACGGCGCGACCTCCGTTTGTCCAGATAGCGTCGAAAACTGACTTTTCCTCAGGTAGTGTCGCCTACGTTGCAACAGGGAGAAGTTATGGGTTAAATTCAGTATCTAAACTTGGTGTTTGGTTACAATTGATTGCATGAGTGGGGTCGTCCAGAGGTGGGGGTTGGTCAGTGATGAGTTCCGGCCGATATGGTGGCCGGAAGGCGCGAAATCGGCGTTTTTTCAGATTTTCAGGTAGCAAACTTTGAAACTTTGTGTCAGCTGTAATACTTGGAGTTACATGGAGATATTAGTATGGAATTGAAGATGAGGTTAAGGGCTTTCCACATGTACCATTTTCTAGTGGTTTAGAAGGACGGAGCTTGCCGGAATTTGGCTCCACAAACGTCGGCTAGAGGGACAAAAATCACCCTAAAATTATATTTATTTGGACTCATTTGCACTTTTTAAAAAAGTTTAGAAGTAAAATTTTAACTTGTTCTTTATTTTTTCTTCTCTCGTTTTGTTTTATTTAGAGAGAAGGGTATATTGGTCATTTTAAGTTTAAAAAATGGTGAAAAGAATGTTTTCCGCAATGAAACGTTGAAATAAGGACGAAAATGCAAAAAAATGAAACATATAAATGTTTTTCACAAGAAATGTCAAACGTATGGATGTTTTGTTCTGAAAATGATGTTTTCCGCAATGAAACGTTGAAATAAGGACGAAATGCAAAAAAATGAAACGTAAGGACGTTTTCCACAAGAAGTGTCAAATGTAGGGACATTTTGTGCTGTTAAGCCAGTGGGGTGGGTAAAGTTTGATTAGTAAATGTTATGAGAGAGATTTTACGTTTGGAGAGAGAGAGATGGGGAATTTTCTACAAGTAGACTTGATTATCGAAAACAAACTTATTAAAATTTGATTTTTGAAATTGAAACTTTAGATGTAGGGTTTGAGGTAATTTTTCCAATTTAGGTCTTTATAAGGCCCACAAGTCCAACTTCACATTATAGTCCATCTTGGAAATTTGTATGTATATCGAAACTCGTACAGCCCAGGCCCAATGAATTAGTTATCCTCGGGCTTTCCTTTGTCACAAAAATGCATTCTACCCGGAAAGCTTTAGAACATTGTCCCTACTGCCTTTTAAAAAAATAATTTTATGGAATATAAAAAATTTGTCCAATATGTGACACACACATCCTATTTGGTATATATACTCGAATGAATTTGCAGTACAGCATACAATTTTAACTTAGAGTGTGTTTGGGACACATTCTTTTGAAAGAATGTATTATTGAATAGTTGATTGATGGAGAATGTGTGGTTAAAAATGAAGAAAAAGTTATTGATGTGATGGAAAATATTATTTTATTGAAAAATGTGTGGTTGAAAATGAATAGAAGAATGAAAATGAAAAAAATAATGTGTACCAAACAGGGCCTAATATTTTTTTCTCTATAATTTTATTTGATAATGTCCAAGTCAATGAGTCATCATACAAAACGTTGTACTGGGTTCCCACCATTTAATTTTTAAATATATATATATATATATATATATATATATATATATATATACAGAAATGATCTAATGAGCACCGGTGCTCATCTTATCCGAAACACCGATGAGTTGACACATTAATTCATTGGTGGATAAAGATTTTGTGAGTTCCAATCCACCAATGAATTAATGTGCCAACTCATTGGTGCTTAGGATAAGATGAGCACCGGTGCTCATTAGATCATTTATGTATATATATATATATATATATATATATATATATATATATATATATATATTTTTTTTTTTTTTTTTTAGATAAAGTAATTTTTAAATATACTTGATGTGGAGTTGGAGAAGTAAAATACACAACTAAGGGCCCATTTGGCATGTTCGGCTGCTTACACATGAAGTTTTGAAGAAGTTATCTTACACCACATTTCTCTAAAAACTTTTCTAATCCGACAAAACACACCCTTCGAGAAAATTATAAAAACATATTCAAAAACAACTTTTAATTTCAGAATCATCTCCAAACAGACCCTAACTTGGTACTACTACCTTGTAAACAAGACACTTGTAACCATTACCTTATCCATTCTTTTAGACTTTAATTTTAAACCACTCTTTCTTTTATACATACAATTTATAAACTCTTTCTGCACAAAAAACATGAACTTGTGACTCCATAGATTTGACCTTTACCTGAACAAAATGAACATATACCTGAAAGGGTTGTTCCCTCCATACTCAATACCTAGCATGAGAGCACATGATAATATATGAAGCATGGTTTTGGCACACAAAATCTTGTTTGTTCTGCCTTTCTTCTTTCTTGATTACCGGAAGGAGTTCACGCACACGCACATGTGCACGCACACAAGCATTCGACTAGCCCTTGTCGTAAAATTACTTGAAGTTTGGTACATATAGTACTCAACACACTAGTAAACGAGATTATAGCATCTTTTTGTTTTGTCAGTACAATCATGCCACCACTCTGGTAATTAGCAAACTTTAAGAAAGATAGTCAATGCATAATTAAAGCTAATTGATTAAGTTAGGCCTCATCTTTTTCTGTTGTCTTCTTTAATTCCTTGGGTTCCTCACCAGTCATTTCCTTAGGAGACAAACCCTTAACTAACTGAAAACAAGAAGTAAAAATATTTCGAATTTAGATAATAAATGTTATTAAATTCTGTCTTGAATTATATGGACATACTGCATTGTAAAATTTAAAAAAGAAAATGCAATATTTAATTATTAATAGTACTGTAAAGAGGCGATTAATCCGTTTGGATTAAGGAATTTCATGCAAGTTTAATTCCTGAAGAATGCAAAACCACACTGCATATCGTTTGAAGGTAACAAAATTATCATAGGACTTGCGGACGTTCATCAAACACAGTACGAAAATTAACTTAATTTGATCACACACTCATTCACTCAACAACACGGACACGGACACGGACACGGACACGAACACTAACATGCTGATAATTAATCTACGAGTTAATTGTGGAAGAACAGTCACATACTACTTCATTTTGTACCTCCCTGCGGTGGAAGTTCCGGTGGCAACCACAGGCGGCGCAGGTGAGTGCATCGTCAGTTCCTTCTCCTCCGGAAGGCATGAATTCCCTGCAGCCGTCCACGGCGTACCCTCCAACGCTCGCAGCGTGATTCTTTTGACACTCTGCGTATCTCACAGTCCTAACAGTTAACGATGAATTCACTGAATTTCTCGAAGAGTCATTCCTCTTCAGAACAACTTGGCGCTTTTTCATCTTTTTGTTTCACTCTCTTTTGATCGGAGATACTTTTAAAGAATTTACAGTGCAAAATTTCAAATTTACAGACAAGGAGTTGAAGAGAAAAGAGGCAGAAGATGGAGGGAAGTCTAGGTAATTTTTGGTGCCGATAAAACCCTAACCCTAAATAGCATATTTATACAGCTAGCCACTAATGGTTTATTTGCCTAAATTTTGATTATATTTTATTTATTGTGTCACTTCAACTATCGAAGGACTTGAATTTTAGATCTCTACACACTTTGATATTACTCAACCTTAAATTATTGAAGGGTAATTTCTAGAAGTTCGATAACATTGAAATCACAGAAAAACGATTAACACAACTCTTGTGTAAAGATGACATACACAAATCTAGAAATATTCTCTAAATTATTAGAGGGAACTTTTTTCGTTTGGATTAATTGGTTTCATTTGTATAGAAAGACCTAATATTTTTATGCGCTCCTAAATTAGGAGTTCGATTGGCTCTTGTAGAAGAATTTATATTTTAGGTCAATTTACTTTGAAGTTTGAAACTTGTTAAAACCTGACAAAACACTTTCAGAAAATTGTTCAGACATCTGTTAACTTTTCAAAAGACAACCAAATGGGCCCTAATTAAGCTAAAGTCCTAAAGTTAATTATGGGGGTTCAACATGGATTCGATAATTGAACCTTCCAAAACTGTGTGGACAAACCTTTTTTGATCTCTTTGTTTGTTTATTTGCATACAACTAGTTTTAACTTATGTCATTACAAAGATATTGATGTCTTTTCACTTTCAAACACACATCACCACTAATATTAAAATAATAATTCTTTTTTTTTTTTTTTTATAAAAAGAATTAATTATCAATTAATTAGTGTAAACTAATCTTAATTGCATGGTTTTACATCTTGATTTCTCCACTAGGATTATTTATAAACTCAATTTAAGGGTAGAATTCATTTGAAAAAAAGTGTAATCTTGATTTGATTATGGTTTAAATTAATTTGTAATTATGTAAAATATCTCGCCCCTAATTTTATTTTTTCTAAAATTTCAGAAAGTGATTTAGCCCCTGTTTGGTCCGGACTAAAATCTGATTTTAATTTAAGTCAAAGTCAAACAATCAATATTAACCACATCTTTCATGGGTCCCACAACTTTTCAAAAACTTCTATCACAATCTACTAAAAATCTAATTTTAATTTTCACCGGACACTCTTTAATTAATAAAATTCGTTTATTATCCATAGGGCCTAACTTGGTTGTCGACGAAATATTCCACGTAAAAGAGGAATATAAATTAGGCAATTGGTTTGGTAATTTGGTGACGTGGCTAGACTTTTTGTATGTTTGTATAAATGCCTTTTTGCTTTTTATGCTTATGCTGCCCAATATTTTGGTCTAAAATGGTGTGACCCGGGGCCCGCCCGCCCGCTCCACTGCCCGTCTATCACCTCTTACCAAACTCAAAGTTGCTATCACCAATTACTAACTTGTGTCATATATACAATAAAGGTCGATCCACAGAACATGCTAGGTACTGATTAAGTTCGGGAATAATGCTTTTGAGAATAGGTCTCTTTAGAGGTTAGTTTGACCGGAGAAATCGAGAATCGAGTAAGAAATTGATCGATTTACAGATTTAAAATCGTATATTGGAAGATGTTCATAAGTCGTCCAAACATGCTCTGAATCTACCATGGGTTGACACGGTCTTTCAATTTCATTTCTTTTCTTAAGAAAAAAGGAATTTTCTTTTTGTTAGGAGTGGATTGTGACACAGCCCAACATCCTAGGCATATCATGGATGAATTTTTTATTTGTGATCATTTACTACATTTTTATCAAGAAATATTTATAATCAATTAAATTAAAAATAATTGATGAATAAGTGAGTATCACTTGTGGTTTCTCTAAATAAATATTTTAAATTCTTTTTTATTACTATCCAGTATCATCTAAATTTAGCTTATCGAGCAAGTCACGAGATGATATAAAAATAAAAAAATTAGTAAACACTAATGAGGGGTTGATGGAGACGTAAAGGCATGGATTATTGTGCTTTGATGAAGATAATGAAAGATGAAGCGCTTTGCTTCTTACCAACCCGACCCATCTTTTTCATGATTAATAAATATTGGGACCATTAATGGAGCATCTTAGGCTTCTAACCTAGCTTTTATTTCCCTCTTTTTGTTTGTGGAGATAATGTGCATCAATAATCCCCATGACAAGGTGACAAATCATTCTCTTAATTATGGAAATTAGTATAAGGAAATGTTTATGTTAATGAGGAAAGTTGATGTTGATTGATGAAACAGGTGATTGGGAATCTTATCTTAAATATTAAATGCTCATTCATACAGTAATGCATACAAACATTGAATTCACTTCGTTAAAATAACATAAAGAGTCCGCTATGATGTAAAAGGAATCTGATTATATCATGAATAATCGTGTTAAGTTTGAGTATAGCAAGGCTTGATTGGGGTCCATCATGACACCGATATAGACTAATAAGCAGGGGCGGACCTACATGAGGCCCAGTGAGGGCCGCCGCCCCCACTCAATTTTCAGATTTTCCGATTTTTTTTTTTAAATTTTCAGATTTTTTTAGTTTTTTTTTTTTGTCCAGGTTTTTTTAGGTTTTCAGATTTTTCCCAAAGTATTTTTGTTTCGCTGCCACTGAACTTCCTTCCTGAATCCGCTCCTGCCAATAAATTATATCAATCAACTTAAAAGACAACAGTAGTCATTTTACGCTACTTGAGTATGACGGATAATCGCATGTTAGATATGCTAGATTGAAAAAGATTGGGAAAAATGATTCTCTTACAACAGATCGTGACCTAGCATTAAGGGAAAAGATTACATAATTTCATTTGGAATTATTTTAATATGAAGAAAATATTCTATTAGTAAATCAGATTTTTTTTTTTTTCCAATTTTTTTCTCTCCCCCCCCCCCCCCCCCCCCCCAACAAATGATGCTGATTTTTTAGAACTAAACGTTTTCTTCAAAGTAAAATTTTAAATTAATTTATTTACTATAAGAAAAAAAAAAAAGCTATTCTCAGTACTAAACTCAACATTTTAGAAAAAAATTAGTAATCAATGTCACGATTTGCAGACGATTTTCATACAAAAATAATAAATTTAGCGAGGCAAATAAGTATTAAGGAATGGATAAAAATGAGGCATAATTCAAAAGGCCAACTTGCCTTTTATGAATGAATACAGCTAAAAAAGTCTTGGGTTATTTGGGCCTTAATTAATGGGCTTCAACTATGAAACCCATGTTTCTTCCAATATAAGTACTTTGGGCTTCAAACGGAGATGGAACCAAGCAATTCAAATACATGGAAACCTATGCTTAAAACCCATTTTCTGTTAAATCATTCAAGCTACTTGGGCTCCAGGCCCAAACTATTAATCTGTTATCAATTTTTGATTCAAATTAGGAATATCAATCAGCTCGTTAGCTCGAGCGGTCCATGAACCGACCCGTAAAAGGTATGAATTGACTGGGCTCGTAGCTCAAGTTGAGCCTTTCATTGGACAATGATTCGAGCCCGCGCCGACATGCAAGGCAGGTTCTGGGCCGAGGCAAGTGAGGCCCGTGCCTCAGGCCCAACATTAGAGGGGGCCTCACTCCCTAGGCCCAATTTTTTTTTTAAATAAAAAAAATTAGACATCATGCGAGAGCTGTTTCTTCTTCTCTTCTACTCTCGTCTCTCATTTGTACGCGTGTTTGTGCATCTCGCCTGTCATATGTTGTCTTCTCCCGTCGCAGACGCCTCTTTATGGTCCATTTTATAGAGCGTTGTTCTTTGATGTGAGTGGTTATCACTTTCTTTTTTGTATGTACTTATTGTGAAAAAAGAAGTTTTTTGACTGACCAAATGTAATATTAAAACTTGCTGTTACTTTGCTTTAGAAAATGGGCAATTTAATTTGGCATTTTTCTAACCATGTCATTAAACATTACTAAGTAAATTATTATTATGGTTTTGCTACATGTACATAGGGTTTACACCCTATTTTTCCACAGTCAATGATTAAATATCACTTGAGCATTATGTACACGAGGGTGTAGACCCTAATATACATGTAGAATAATTCTTATTATTAATATTTAGGATAACTATTTTGAGGAAGCCCACTTTTTCTATTTTTCGTTTTTCATAATGTATTATTTTTCTCCCCTTCACTATTTTATGCCATTGAAAATTGTTCCATCTAGTTATGATTATTTAATAGAGCTCCTCTTCTAGCTTCCTATAAGCTATAACTTTAGTTTAATTGTTTGCAATTTAGTATCTAAACTTGTTGGAAAATATGTCTAATTGTGTTTGGCGCTAGAAGCCTTAAAAAATTGAATTGTTTGGCTTCTCTATTCTGTAGGTATCTCTCAGTTTAGTGTCTCCTTTTCTCGTGTGGACAAAATTTGGAACAAGTTGTGAACTTGGTACATCTTCTGCAGGGTTCTGTCATAATAAGTTATGAACTTGGTATATCTTGTTCGGATCTTTATAATCTGAGCAAATTTTGGACAAATTTTGGATCTTTTTTCAAGTTGTTGTGTGTAGTTTGTTATATGTTATTGAAATGGTGAGATAATTCTTGTAATGTGTGTAGTTTAGCTAATAGTGTTCCATGTTCATGTTATTGTGTGTAGTTTGTTATATGTTATCGGAATGATGCACTGTTAGATGTGACTACAAGCTTGTGAGATGTGACGGTGGAATTCTAAAGGGTGTGATTCTATAATTTTCTTCGAAATTCTATAAGCGATGGCTTGCCCTAATTTGTTATTGAATATATTGAAAATGTTAGAATCCTTTTCAACTTATATAATTGTGGTCTGGTCAGGTTATATGAATGGTTATTGTAGGATCAATTACACATGCGCACGTAGTAATTATATTGAAAACATTTACGCTGATTTTGGGGGGCCTAATTTATATAGTTCGCCTCGAGTCTCGAAAATCACAGGACCGGCCTTGACAGGGGCCCCATCTTGCGTGGGAGGCCAAAATGACTCGTGACACAAGCGGGTGCCTACTTCAAGCAAGCAACACAGGCTTGTTTTTGGCTACCTGCTTGCTTCAGGCAAGTTCAGGCTACCTGCCTACTAAAGGAGGTTGACAGTTGCCTATGTTTAATAATAACAATAAAAACTAGTTGACAAGGCTCGGTTCGATAACGTTCAAGCCTCGATTTTTCAATCGAGCTTTGGTTGGCTCGGTTCAGGTCAAAAAAAACTCGAGCATTTTTTACCTGAGCCACGCTCAAGCTGAAATCTTCAGATCGACTCGGCTCGTTTACTTACCTAATTCAAATAGTCTTATATTTCATAGTTAAGATGATATAAAAAGAATAATTAAAATAAGAAATGTGTTATTTGGTTAATGATATAATAATCATCGGATTAGATATCTTAATTTTCTGTAACAATTATTTTCTAGTAATTTTCATATATTTATTTTATTCCGTGTTGCAAATATTGAGAAATTTAAAGACTTTTAATGCATTCGGAATTATTAATCTAAATTAAAATTATATAAATTACTAATAGCTAGTCCTAATTGATTTTATCCAAAAAAAAAAATGATGTTGAAAGAGAGAGGAGATCAGGGAAAGGGATAGGAAGAAGAGAGGGATTAGAGTTTGAATTTGAAATTGTGGAGGGTGGATAGTATACGGGTTAGGTATATAATTGATTTAATTTTATAATTATTATAAATTCAATATATCACATGATTTTTGAAAAAAAAAATAGTTTCATACCTTATGTTTGAATTCCAAAAGTTTAATAGTAGGATTTTGTGTAATTTTTGTGGCAATTACATACAACCATGTATTAAGTTTGACCATTTTAAAAATCAGGTTTTGGCTTCATTTAATAAAAAAATAAGGTTTTAATTTTACAATTAATATTAATAATAATATTTTAAATTAAATTAATCTATATACCCACCCTGCTACCTACCCCACCAAATTTATTTTAACTATAAAACCCAATCCAAACCCTAATTCATTTCATTTATCTCCTCTCTCTCACTCAGCGCTGCTTCTTCCCCTTCCTCTCTCTCCCTTCCCTGCGTAGCACCGACGTTGCTGCTGTGTCGCAACGACGCTGCTATCGGAGCGTCACAGGCAGTAGTCACTACTGCATCGCAGCGATGTTGCTATCGGTCAGCAGCGTCTCTGCGTGTCATAGGCAACAGCGTCGCTGCGCGTCACAGGCAATGCTGCTGCGTTGCATTTCTTGGGTTTTGGCAGATCTTGTTGTGATTTTGGCAGATCTTGGGTTTTTGATTTGTTGTGATTTTGAGTTTTTCTTCATTCTCAGATCTGGTTGTTAGTGATTTGTACATTGTGATGGTTTTTTGAAAATGAAAATGGTGAGGTGGTGGTCGGGCTGGTGGTGGTTGTGGCGTGGTATAGATAGAAATAGAGATGGTTGTCGAGGTGTTGGAGGCTGCGTGGTTGTCGCGGTGGTGGTGCAGCGATTTTTTGGTTGTGATCTGTGACCAAGTAGTTTGAGATTGGGGGACGGGGTGTTTGGGTGTATGTGACCAACTATATCGATCTGTGACCAAGTTTTTGTGGTGTAGTGAGATTGGGGGACACGTGTTTGGGTGTATGTGACCAACTATATAGTATTCTGTGGTTAACTATTTGACCGTGACCCAGGACCTTAAAATTTGTTAATCCTGTAACTCAAAATATAATCTGTGACCAACAGATTTTCTTAATTTGTGACCAATTAAAAATTTGCGACCTATTAATTTTTTCAATTGTAACCTTAAAATAATCTGTGACCAATTAATTTGATAAATTGTGGCGAAAAATTAAATTTTTAACTATATTTGTGACCTAGGAATATGAGTAGTTACCGAAATTAAGCGGCGGTCAAAGGTCATCGAAAAATAGTCACCAGAATTAAGCGCGGCCGGAAAACTGTCGACGATCGCTGGAGCAGCAGCAGTGGTGGTGGTTGGGTGTAGTGGGTAGTGGGGTGAGTCAATTATATAAATATTATATCACAGTTAAATATTTAATTTTATAGATTAATTGTAAAATATAATTAATTAATTCATGGAAAACCCTGAGTTTTGTAAATTTAAATTTTGGGGTCTGATTTTTGATTTCGTGAAAGATAATCCTCGACTTATGAATTTTTCCTGTAATTTTCCTACATGGATACATATGCTTAAAACCCATTTTTTGTTAAATCATTCAAGCTAATTGGGCCCCAGGCCCAAACTATCAATTTGTTATCAATTTTTGATTCAAATTAGGGATGTCAATTGGCTCGTTAGCTCGAGTGGTCCATGGCTCGGCCAGTAAAAGGTCCGAATCGTCTGGGTTCATAGCTGAGGTTGAGCATATTTTGCGGACGATGGCTCGAGCCCGTGCCAACATGGTCCCCGTCCTGCGTGACGGCCAAAATGGCTCACGACATAAGCGAGATTGCTTGCCTGCTTGAAGCAGGCAGCACTGGCTTGCTTTCGGCAACCAGCATGAAGGAGGCTGGCAACTGCCTACACAAGTTTAATAATAATAAAAAACTAGTCGACAAGGCTCAATTCGATAAGGTCAAAGCCTAAAGCTCGAACCAAACCTCGATTTTTCGAACCGAGCTTTTGGTTGCTCGGCTCGGGTAAAAAAAAACTTGAGCATTTTTCACTTGAGCCATGCTCAAGCCGAAATCTTCGGCTCAGCTTGTTTACTTACCTAATTCAAATAGTCTTATATTTCATAGTTAAGATGATATAAAAAGAATAATTAAAATAAGAAATGTGTTATTTGGTTAATGATATAATAAGTATTGAATTAGAGATCGTAATCTTCTCTAACAAATATTTTTCTTGTAATTTTCTTATATTTATTTTACTCCATGTTGCAAATATTGAGAAATTTAAAGACTTTTAATGCATTTGGAATTATTAATCACAATTAAAATTATATAAATTACTAATAGCCAGTCCAAATTAATTTTACCAACAAAAAAAAAAAAAGATTTAACAATTTTTTTTGTACAAGCATAAAAGACAAGCATTTTTCAATATGTTAATAGCAATTATTTAAAGAAAATCAACTGATATATTTTTTTTTTGTAAAACAAATTCAAAGACAATCACAATAATTACAAAATTAATTTTTTTTCCCTAAGAAGAGAAGTTATTTTCACAAAAAAAACTCAACAATATAAACAGCGATAGAGCTAAAACTCGAATGCTGTATAGTCTAATTTAATAATTAATTTTTTTCTCGAACATAAAATACGATAATATGAAAAAGTAAAATATTTTCATAAAAGTAATAAATAATAAAAAGTCATAAAAACACTGTTTTTTTCTCTTATTTCCATGAAAAACATAAAAGAAAGATGGAAATGACCTAACTAACTAGTGGAACTCATTATTTCTAGAACGTCAACTCCCTACTTTTCACTCTCTTTACAATATTTATTGTAAATTTCACGCGGTTGTTATTTTTGTCCTGATCAGCGTGAGAAATCTGGCAAGATTCACGACTGGACAACGTTGGAAGTCTAGAATGAGGACACGATTTTTATATAAGAAAAATCTTAATCCGCCAAAAACATTGACTTGGCTTGGCTTGGCCTCGTCCGGCCGTGTACGTACCGCGTTCAATTTTCCTAATATTTGGTGGAAACTCGAATCAATACGAGAGTTGAAATTTAAATGGGAATAGGAAAATAGGACTTGGAATTTTCATATAAGTCTTGAGAAACTTCTTTATTTTGAATTACGTTTTTCTTTTCTCACCTACGTTTGGTCATCTACGAAATCGAAATTTCTATTTTATTTTTTAGTTTAATCTTGACGTTATGCCGCGTTTGAATTTTAAAAAATTATCACGATTTATTATTTATTTATCCGATAACTTTTGCATAGATAATCATTATTAAGTCCACCGTTCACGTTACTATCATGCACATCACATGCTACATCTGCTCATGAACATAACGCGATGCTACTAACTTATGCATGCAGTGACGGAATACTTAAAAGCATCTTCGTAATTGAGAGCATCCACACAAAAATGAGGATTAGGCAAAATTCTAAACGCGTTAAAAGATTTATTTCGAGGCCACACATTACATTCTTAGCACGCGTTTATTTTGCTAATACTCACACGAAAGAAATAGTTCCATTAAAGTAATAGAAAAAGTACATTATCTTGGATTTATATATCTATGCTTGTCAGCTTGTGCGTGAGGTTCGTAAATTTATTAATTAGTTTGGAAATTTTGCATATGATAGTGGACCCATTCTTCCATTTTCTCCCCCAAAATTCTCACACTCAATTAACTCAATTTGACTTCAAATTTCATCATAGTGTCATAATTAGCCCTCTGGAAAAAAAAAAAAAAATGTAAACTTTCAATTTCATTTCATATTCACCCTCACCCTCTCCCTATTTCCGTCCCTCTCTCTCTTTGGCAAATACACAGAACAAACAGACCTCTCAGCTGATAATCCTGATCCCCTTGTGTGTGTGTGTGTGTGTGTAAAAAAAAATATTTTTGTGCATGGGTTTATATAAAAGAGCAGATGGTTTTACCTAGGCTCTAAGCAATGAGGTAAACTAGCTTTGGCCCAGTCGATGACAGGTACCTATCTCCCCTTGAAAATCTCCATTTAGGTCGGATTTCAACTTCTTATGAGTGAGATTGACATAAATCGATCTGTTTACAGGTGTAAAGTGCAATCTTCTTTTGAATTGTTCAAAGAAGCCATAAATTCTGTCAACTGCCTGTACGCTGTACCCTGTTTCAAATTTCTTGCTTCCAACTGAATTTTCAGGCTGATAAAAATTGATGGATGTGAACAAAAGGTCGTTATGTTTAGTCTCCTTTTCAGTTTTCTGAACATGAGTTCTTCAGTTATTCAGTTCCTGTGCCAGAAACTGGTTTCTTTTTTACATGCTCTGTTCAATTTCATCTCCACAGTAATCTTCAGGTTTGAATATTTTTAATTCATTTTTTTTAAAAGAAATTTATCTTTGTATAAATTTTACTTACCAAGTTTTGTTTGCTTACAGGCTGAGAAAAAATGGGAATTCATTAAAAAGTAATCTAGATTATTCAGAGGTTATTTCAGGGGAAACCAATGTGAAAGGAATAAATTTTGTTGTAGAAACAGAGTCTGAATCGGAAAAAGATATTGCTGAATTTAGAGGTTTTGAAAATGAGGTTGAGGGAGAGAAATCAGAGGGTTTTCTAAATTTCAAGTTTCCAACTTTTGAAGAATTTAGCAGAAGCAAGAAAGAATTGGTCCCTTTTACGAGTACCGAGTTCATACCTGGGAGGAGTAGTAGTAGCTCATTCGTAGATGAACAGGCAAATTTTAAAGCGCAAGAAATTACGCATAAAGACAGAAGTCGGGGTTGTTCTGAAAATGAAGAAGAAATTATTGCTGTTGATGAGTGTTTGCTAGAAAAAACCTCGGAGAAAGTTGATAATGGAACAGATGATATTCTCGTGGACGAGAAAGAAAATGCAGTTGACGAGAGAATTGAATTTTCTGAAAAGGAGGAACGGGTGGTTAATGAAGAAAACAATTCTGCAGACGATCAAGAATTTTTGGATGAAGGCCAGTTCCATTCAGAGAAAAATCCCATGGTTACTGATTCTGATTCTGAATCTGAATCTACAAGTTTTGAGCGTATCCGTTCTGTTGTGAATAGCTTAGTTGATTCGTACAGTGAGGGCTTCCTGTCAGATGGAGAGTTTGGTTTTGATGCTTCGATGGATACTGATGGTGAAAAGGAGAATTTAGATTCAGAAGGTGAATGGTCAGATTTGGAAGAAAATCAGGAATTATCAAATGAATTTGATGACGAAGACAGTGATGTGATGGAAGAGCTTAGGAAATTAGAAGAGGATACGTTAACCTCGGATTTTCTGTCTGAAAACGATTTTAATGTAGATTTAGACAAGAAAACTAAGGAGCAATCCGTGCACAAAAATGGCGCTAATGATTCAGAAAATCAGAAGTCAAGAGATTCATCAACATCGAATTCTGAGGATGCAAACAAATTAGAGTCATTGTGGGAACATCGAGAATTGATTGATCAGTTGAAAATGGAAATTAGAAAGGTTAGGGCCACTGGGTTGCCCACCATTTCAGAAGAATCCGAGTCTCCTGAGATAATGGACGACTTAAAGCCATGGAAAATTGACGAAAGGTTCCAACTAGAAGATTGCATCGACGAGCTTAACAAATTCTACAAGTGCTACAGAGAAAGGATGCGGAAATTCGATATCTTGAACTACCAGAAGATGCACGCAATAGGTTAGCCACATATTCGTTTAGACACAAGCATGTGTGGTTCTTTCGTTTTCTACTGCCAAACACCGCTTTCCGTTCTTTATCTCGACTAAATTTCTAGATAATGATGACTTGATTCTTTTTATCTGTATATTAATTATCATGTTTTCACTTGTTAAAAACCATCATTCATTGATATGAATAAAGCAACCAATTAGTTGGGTTCTTTAGAAACAGGAACAACATGAACATTTGCTGGTACGAGGCATTAAAAGCATTTTTACTACGACTACTGGTTGACATGGGACTGGATTTGTATTTCATTGTTTCTCTTAATACTGTCCAATGATGTCTAGTTCGATACATTATGCTGTCGAATCCCTGAAGTTTTTGAAAATATGTCTATCAATGTACAAGGTTTGAACCATCCTCACGCAGTTGTATTTCACAGGTTTTATGCAGCTAAAGGATCCTCTTCAATCAGTTTCAAGGCATAAACGGTCTGCTCCAACGCTTAAATCCATTTTTCCGTGTAATCTTTCGCTATTCAAGCATGGAAGCCGTGGCACTGACCCAATGAAAAATCTCATCAAAGAATTGCAGGCCGATCTTGAAGTCATATATGTTGGACAGATGTGTCTTTCTTGGGAATTCTTACATTGGCAGTACGAAAAGGCCTTAGATTTATGGGATTCAGATCCCCGTGGAATCAATAGATATAACGAAGTTGCTGGTGAATTTCAACAGTGTCAAGTGCTCATGCAAAGATTTATTGAAGATGAACCTTTCCAAGGGCCAAGAGTTGAAAACTACATCAAGAGTCGATGTGTCCATCGAAATCTTCTTCAAGTTCCTGTCATAAAAGGTGATTTTCTTATCAAATTCGCCACCGGAATAATCTTACAAGATGAATCCTTTCGTCCTCATAACTATAAGCTGATTTGCATAATTTGGCTACTTGGCAGTGGATAGCTTAAAAGACAAAAAGAAAGCAAGAAGTAAAGACACAGACGAATACATTGTCACGAGTGATATGCTGGTGGAGATCGTAGAAGAATCTATACGAATTTTTTGGCGGTTTGTTCGAGCTGATAAGGGTTGCACCAGTGCAAGTGCAAAGGAAAAACCTGAGCTTCAGAATCCTGAAGACCTGGAGCTTTTGATGGAAGTTAGAAAAACACTTCAAAAGGTTGCTCCTTGGCACTAAATTTATAAATCTGGTTTAAATTATAAACATTTTTTGTAATTTTTCTCTTGATTAATGCAGAAAGAAAGAAAGCTCAGAGACATTTTGAGAAGTGAAAACTGCATACTGAGGAGAATCCGACGATATAGGGATGACGATTTGGATCAAGTGCTTTACTTTTTCGCTCAAGTAGATATGAAATTGGTATCTAGAGTTTTAATTATGTCGAGAATAAGCAGAGATCAGTTGATCTGGTGTAGTAACAAGCTAACTAGGATTAGTTTTGCGAGTAAGAAAATATACATGGAACCCTCGTTTTTGCTTTTTCCATGTTAATGTTAATTGTAAATTTGTTATCCTAGCTTTGAGATATCTTATATGGAGAAAACTATCAATCTTTGATGAAATTTGTTAGTACTTCTGTAATTAACTCGAAAATTATATTTTTATACACTCGCTCATGTCATTTTTGATTTAATTCGACAATCGACACATATTTATGTGTCCAGCGATTATGAAACCTGCCAATATTTTTATTTTATTCTTTGGGTGTAAAAGTTTTATTTTTATTTGGAAAAACTGAAGCATTAATCCCCAATTAATAGAGAAAGAAATACAACTATTATTTTGATAAATAAATTCAATTATTATTTTGATAAATAAATTCAATTATTATTTTGATAAATAAATTCAATTATGAAACCTGCCAATATTAATGTCATTTTCTTAAATTGGAAAAGTCAGTCAAGAGAGACTCCACTATAGTCGTCAGATCTAGGGTTTTATCTCTCGAAAGACGATAATGCTCTCGTATAAATTACCCGCTCTCAGCCTGTGAAAATCCTTTTCCTTCAGTCTTAACGACAAGTAGAGTAAAATGGTGCAGAGACTCACGTATCGGAAGAGGCATAGCTATGCCACCAAATCCAATCAACACAGGATTGTAAAAACTCCGGGTACTTACGTTCTTGTAATCATTTTTTAGTAATTTTATGTATCATTTCAATTGGGATTTTTATATAGATTCTCCAAGTATTTACTTTGATGATTTACATTATAATGAAATTATATTTAAGTTTATGTCTGAATTATGTGAATTGAAAATCTGGAGATTGTAGTTGATTTGCTAATTATGAGCTTTAACTTGTGTGGGGAAATCAGGAGGGAAGCTGGTGTACCAGAGCACTAAGAAGCGAGCTAGTGGACCCAAGTGCCCTGTTACTGGAAAAAGAATCCAAGGGGTATGCTAATTTTGTTATTTCTGATATATTTTTATTTTAAGTTTTTTATATATATTTTCGATATCTGTTGAAATTGTTGTTAATGTCTGTAACGTTCATTAGCGAATATTGCTCTAATGGCATGGATACGATTCCCTTTTGATTTCACCGTTTCTTTAATGATACTGCATGGAAATTTGATTACTGTAAGATTTGATACATATTCTTGAGGTTGCTAATAGCATTTTTAGCTCGAGCATATTCCAACCAATGATGTAATGTAAGGGAACACTATCTGATCCAGTTTAGGAATTGGAATGGGAACGGGATTTATGATTTGTTATTACCATCTGGAGTGCGATTCTCAAATTGTATTTGATGTCTATTTGAACTTAAAATGAAGTCCTACCTTTTTTAATCATAGAATATGGAATGCCTCTTAAGTTTTACCTGATTCGGCCCTGGCCTTGTTGAGCATTTTTTGTAAAAGAAAGGGGTGGGACATTCCTGTATCGGTATTTAGTGAATGAATTATTACAATCTTATGGTTTTCTGTTCAATGTAAAAATTTCACTGTGATGCTTTGAATTTTTAATGGTACGTACATGTGATTTTCTTGAACAATACTTTTTTCGCTATTATGTTCGCTCATTTGAGTTCTAAAAGTCATTGTTTGGTCCTCTTTCAGTTACTCGAGGCTCAAAACATTTGTAGGAACCATAGTATAATTTGTCAACAATGATACCAGTATCCAGCTTCTCATCAAGTGCATTGCTGTGAATATTGTATGATTTTCTTATGTCATTCCCTACATTTAAGCCCAATGTTGGTTTTAACTATTTGCACAAAGGTATTAAGAAATTGTACTTGGTTTTTGCTTTATATCTTGTAGAATAGAAAGATTATCTCATATTTCAAAGTTACCAACTTGAGACAATAAAAAATCATTTACATTTCTGGATGCCATTTTTTTTTCTTGCTGGCCATATTTTCTGAGATGATTAAATCAAACTATATTCATGTTTTATAACGAGTGCTAATCATAAATGCCTGTGGGTTCTTATCCTTCGTCATCACTGGATCCCATCGAGACTTTTCCATTAATTTGTCAATTTGTCGATCCCCTCGCAGATTCCTCATTTGAGACCTGCTGAATACAAGAGGTCCAGATTATCTAGGAACCGGAGGACTGTAAACCGTGCCTATGGTGGTGTACTGTCTGGAGGCGCTGTTAGGGAGAGGTATGTTAATGTGTTAGCATGAGAAAAAAATTCTGATTCTTAGTTTCTTTTGTGATGGTTTAACTAATCTACTTATATTTCCCAGGATAATTCGAGCCTTCTTAGTTGAAGAGCAAAAAATCGTGAAGAAGGTTCTAAAGATTCAGAAGGCTAAAGAAAAGCAAGCTGCCAAGAGCTGATTGATTCAAAGTTCTCCACTATTTTATTTTAAGAAAATGTCTTGGATGATGACGATTATGAAATGTAAGAGCAAGAATTCTGTCCAAATGGCTGTGGATTTTGAACAAATTGATCTTTGACTCCTTAATTTTGATTTGTTGAGAATATTTTTACCACTTCCCAAATTCATTTTCTAAAATTTGTCTAGTCTTTATTCCACTGCATGTTTGTCAATATATTGCTTGCCTTTGTGATATATTACTTCCGATACTTGGTGACAGGTTTCCGTGTTAATTTCCCTCCGTTAAATTTTTTTTTCTCAATAATATCGGATGTAGGCCAACAAATGAGATTTTGGTTTTAGATCCATGGGAAACTCCCTTTTCTATTACAAGGCGTAGATCCCCCTTTGAGCAAGTACCCGAAAAAGTTCTCTTTCCAAGTGGGACATGTAGCTGAGAGGAATAGAGAACGGGTCTATGAATGATGGTTTACATAAAATATTGTGGATTTTAGTAAACCCATGTCATGATGATAGAACAAGTATACCATGCAAGGAGTGGATTTTCATTGACAAAAATAAATACACATTGTAGAAGTAAATGAATATATTTTGAGCACAGAGTATTCGGCTCCTTTGAACTTTACAGTTATAGTGATGGAAAATAGTTTGTACAAGGCTTTGCTTGCTCGAGACAAGGCTAAGAAGAATATACTGTCACCCCCTTCTTTACAACGGGGCTATGTATAATATTTATATTACTTCACCTGGGGACTGTATAACATTTGTCTGTAGAATAAGTAGTGGATATTTCACTAGGACATGGTGGAGTATCCCATGGAAAATTGGACTTCCGTTCATCTGGTACAGTTGATGGCAAATTGAATGGAAACGCAACCGATCTTCTCAAGCCCCATTCATCATCTTCCACGCTTATTCTTTCTTCCATCTCTTGTGATGAAATGATTGGGAAGCTATTGAACTGATGTTGTGGTCCTTCAAAGTCGATGCAGTCTGAAGAGTTGAAAATCATGGAAGTGACATCGAGTGTACTCTTGTTCGTTGGTCCTGACTCTTCGTCAGGAGATAAGAACATGAAGTTACTGAGGAAGTCCCCATTTGAGGTTGCAAATGTAGATGATATACCAGTCGTTGGTTTATGCGAAGGATAGTTGAGATCGGAAAAGTTAGCTGAAGAACCTTGTGGTAACTCATTGCTACTATATAACTGAATGCTTGAAGATTGTACACCTTGAGTAATTGAATCTGGTGATGTTTCAGATAGTGAAGTTAGCCAAGAGTGAGAAAGAGCTCTTTGTGCCATTGAATTAGTCTTTTTGAAAATCCTACAAATGGCCCAAGAATCCTGTACTCCATAGAGAATACTTCAATTAAATATGTCACGATAGTAGCGCATAAAAGGTGAATACTAGGAAACCTGAAATTATAATGGACTTACATTTGGAGGAAAATTCTTGTCCAAGAGTTTCTTAGGTGGTCCACTTTCAGGGGTCAATGGAAGTCGAAATTCGTGCATCATCCAGTCAGTTTTTATTCCTTTTGCAGCCCTGCCCCTGTAGAACACCAGAGACTTCTTCAAACCAATGCAGTTGGTGCCATTCGATGAGTATATAGGCCTGTCAGTTCCGGTGGCTTTCCAAAATCCAGATCCTGTAACACGGTTTGGCCGTGTACTGTTCCTGTATTTACGATCCCTTGGACAGTAGAAGTACCACTCCTTCTCCCCACTCGATGCCAGCTCTGCTTCAGAAATGATATAATTATTAATTCAGGAGAATAAAATGAACGGGACAGATATTTGTTTTTTCACATACAATGACCACTTCAGGAGACTTAAAACACTAAAAACGACTTGAACTTTGTACAGAATATGCAGACAAAGAAGGTTGTCTTACTTGGAAGGTCCCATGGATCGTATTTGTATATGTCGACTTGCTTAATCAGCTCAATAGGAAGAGTCCGGTGCTGAAGTTTTCTCTTCAGGTAAAACCCAACAAGCTCCTCGTCAGTAGGATGAAACCGAAAACCAGGCAACATAACATCGTCAATCTTATCGACATCATTCTTATAATCCATATTTCTGTTTCTTGAAAACACACAGAGTTCAATCCCAATATATTTTTTCTAAGAAGGGTTCTTCCTCTGTGTGCCCTACTCCTCTTTCTAGGTAACACTAGTGCTTCGAAAATATTGAGAAGTTGAAGCAAAGCCCTCTCTCTTTTAAAGCAGTAACCAAAGAACTTAAGTCAAGGCCATGGACTTGTAATGAAACATACTTCCATCTGGTGTAATCATTTGGCTTTATGAAGTCCAAATTTGTGATCTGAAAGAGACCAAGTTCAGTGGTGTATGTGGATTTGTTTTCACCATTCCCATGCTTCTAAATTGGATGCTTCTCCTTGTATCTTTTTGCAACCAAGACTAACGACAAAGCAAACTTCTCATGGCATTAGTTAAATAATTATTTGAACAGTATCTTGTTAACCATTCACATTATCATATCTAATATTCTATAAATGATTCACTATTCATCCTCCTGAAAAACTAAAATATTTTCAATCCATAATCCTTAGGACTGTCAGTATGAATATTTTGGATTCTTCAAAACTTTTTTTGTCTGCTGGTTTGGAGGCTCTTTTGTAATTCGTATTTTCACACTGCTACATTTTACTTATTTCTTATGTGAGATTATCGCCGTTAACTTCTTGTCTTGATTTTGTGACTTATTATTGATTTACTTGTTTATTTGAAGAAAGTCCCCATTTGGTTGTGTTGTAGTGTATTATCTTTGTGTGTATACTAACAGATAAGCAGCAAAAATAACTGAAAATGTCACAATTTTACCATAATGCGAACGTGAATAGTATTTGTTAATTAGAATGCTGCTCTTGTTTGATGAACTTCTCTATGCACAACTAAGAGTGATTCACTTGATTGTTAGACGTACGAGTGTCACGCGATTCAGAGTGCAAGTTAATGCACTTATTTGATATGTATATACTAACGGCTGAAATTTTCGATTTTGGGAATGCCCTTAATAAATATAATAATCTTAACCAGGATCAATCTAGATGACTATATGTTATAGTTTCAACTAAACGAGTCATGTGACTTTACATTCAAATGAGTCCGTTATTTAATGTGATGTAATTGCCATTTAAACTGGTGCTTAACATCAGTAGTGATGAATAACATTACTCTAACAGATATAAGCAGATTATCTTTACTCAGAACTCGGAATTCTAGCAGGAAGTTTCCATGAGTTTGCTAACCATGTCTTCTGGATGAGCAGCGAGCAATGAATGATAAAATAAATGGGAAATTTCTTTGAGTCAATACTCCAAATGAAGTGAAACTCCCCAAATTTGGCCCTCGTTTGGGACCTTTTTGTCTGTTGTATTGACACTTGTGGCCTTGGCCTTGCCAACCTGAGCGTGTCTCCCAAGCTCAAAAATGAATCAATTTCTCTAACCAATGACATTCTTTGATTACTTAATTCTCTCCTTCTAAAAATATATACTTAATTAACAAACGACCTCAAATTAAATCTCTACTCGAATTCAAATCTTATTTTGACCTGTTGACTTAAGCAGCAGAGAGTTTTCGACTCCCACTTTCCAATGATCGATTAGGCTAACCGGTTATTTCTTTTTGTGGAAACGTGAGGTCAGAGCCAAGTCACCCTATAGTTGATTGAATAGTGTCACATCACTTTTCAACATTAACAACACTAGCAATATTCAGAGCATCGAGGGTTGTTAGCATGTATCACGTGATAATAATCTTTGTTTAAGATCATGCGTATCTTTCATTTGTGCCTTGCTCAATTCAAGTCATGCATAAAATATATAGTCGTCTTGCATAACATGCATACCCAATTCTTGCACATTAGCACTTATGATAATTAGGAAAAAAAAGTTTAAATTAAAATCTCTTTTTGCAATCAATTCTTAGATGTAAATATAATGAATGACAACCTTCCTCCAATAAGTTTCACTATCTCAATTCCAAGCTTGATTGTGTAAATGTTAAGCCACTATTCAAACCTTATCTTTAGGTTATCATTTACAAAAATATGCTCATCAATGATCATGACTTAGATGGGAACTAATATTTTATCAATGAATTCCCTGTCTGAATGTGAAAGTTTGATATGGAATAAAAGAGCAAATGTTGATTGCGAAATTATAATTAATTAATTAATTACCAATTTATTTATTTTTCCTTTGTTACTTATTCTTTATTTGTCCCGATCAAGTTGAGCTCCTGATTAGAGTACAATAAATAAGACAATAAGACTTTTGACATTTTTATGTGAACATAATAATTAAACCACAATTCCATTCACATGATGAATGAAAGTAATTAAGCTTAAACTTCCCTATGATGATTGATGACTCTCCTCGTCCACTTGATTTATTAAGCTTACTTGGCCCCCATTTTTCAGAAATCATTTTTTCTTAAATTTATTTTCGACCACAAATTTCATGAGATTCACAACTGTTATCAACTTTTCAACCATACATTTCATTAATATTTATCACAATCTATTAAAATATGATTTTTACCAAAACCAAACGCGGGTTAAAATTACTTTACTATTACTCTACTTCTAACGTGCTTATTCGTATTTTACAAGGACTAATTTGCAAATAGCTTAATTAATTTTTTTAATGCAGAATAAAAATGACGGGCTGGCCCAACTCAGCCGGATATCCACAATATTGGTGGGTTCACGGGCTAGTCTAGTCCATAGATCTTGAAAAGAGTTTGGGCTAGGCTTGGATCATATTTTTAGACGGACTCGTTAGGGCCTGTTATGGTCTGAGCTGAAACATTTGAGAAATGCAGAGTTGAACTAGAGTTTTAACAGTGTGGCAGATGAGGAGGAGGATGAGGGATTGTGGGACAGAGAAGATAGAGTCGCAGGATGATAAATGCGACTTTTGTATATTAGGCCTGACAACCCATTTGGCCCAAACATTTAGAGGATATCTTTTTTTGGACATCGGGAAATTTCTTGGGAAATTATAAAAAATCGAGTGTTTAAGTTTCTAAATTCACAAATCAGGTGTAAATTTTATTTAATAAAAAATCATGTTTTAATTAGATTAATAATTAAAACCCTAATTAAAACCTAATTTCCAATCCTCTCTCCCATTCATCTCCACAGAATCATCTCTTCCCACCCCTCTCTTCTCTCTCGTCTCTCTTTCTCTCTTTGTTGTCCTTCCCCGCATCGTCGCCGGAGAATAAAGCAGAGATGTCACTGTGAGCAATGACGACATCTCCTACCATTCGCAGCAAAGATCGCGGGTATTGTTGGTTTTGCTGGTGAAGGTGTCGACTGTGCGATCGACGATGGTGGTGGTGGCGCGGTGGATTTAGGTAGGATACAGGCGGTAGTGGTGAATCTGGTGATGAGCTGGTGTGATATGTTTGTGGCGGTCGTGGCGATAGTGCAGATGTGGTGTGGTGGTATTTAGGAGTTTTAGGTATTTTTGTTGATTGTGGAGGTAGATGTGTTGGTGGCTATGGCGGATCAACGGTGATTTTGGTGAGGTTGTAGGGTGGTGCATTGTTGGGTGTGTTTGGTGGTGGTGGTGTTGGAGGTGAGGTGAGTTAATTATATTATATTAGAATTAAATGTTTAATAATTAATTAATAAAAATATTTTTAATTAATAAAGAAATACTTGAGTTTTGCATTTTGAAACTTGACACATGAAAATTGAATTGTGTCAAAGTTAACACCCGACTTTTGAATTTTTCCCAAATTTCTTTCGTACGGCCCATTTAGTTCTGCCCATCTTGTGATAAAAATCAAGCTTCTTTTACCCTTGATAATGGAGAAAATATTTTAACCTAAGGTGTAGAGGATTGTAACACCTAAAATTTGATAGCTCGATTTTAAGAGTAAATATGATTTTGACTTCGATTAAATGATGTTTTACTCAGTCATAGTTGACAGATAGAATGACTAAGGGGGTGTATTTAATCAGGATTTTTGAATGCTTTGATGGACTTTTTTTTTAAGTAACGACTTCTGTGGATTTCGTGAATTTTTTATAGATTTGTATGGATTTAGTGAAAGTTTTCTATAAACTTTTATTTTAAAATTTGTATAAACTTTTGTAGAATTCGATTTTTTTTTTTTTTTGCACTTTCATTTGAAATAGAATTCACGTGGATCTATTGCAATAGTTTGAAATTATCACATACGAGGTGGTGGTCCCACAATCCCCCTTCTCCTTCTCCTTTCACTTTTCATATAATAAAAAATAATTTAAAAAGAATAAAAATTTAAGACCTTAATTAAATAAATAAATAATAATAATATATATAATAAATTTAATATTTAGTATTATTAATATAATATACATTTAAAGAATAAATAAAAAATTAATATATTTAAATTTAATTAAAAATTAGTCTATATAAAATTTTATAATTTAATTAAAATAGATATTTTTTCACAGAAAAGAACGAAAAGAAAAAGTTATAAGAATACAATTTAATTTTTTTTCATAGAAAATAAAAATAAACAATAAGAGAGAGAAAAATAAAAATAGAAACTAATCAATAGAAAAAAAATTAACCATAACTCTAATATTCGTAGAAGGAAAAATGAAAGAGAAATACTAAAAAAAAAAATACATATTATTTATTTATTTTTTGTGAAAGTCTTCCAAAATCATGTGATTAATAAGAGACAAATTTTAAGACTTGTTAGTACTAAAAATCTCCAAAAGTCATTAAAATATGAATACCCCAAGACTTACAGAGACTTCTGAAAAGTTTTAATTGAATACATCGTGACTCTAGAAACTTTTTAAAAGTCTATAAAAAATTCAATTGAACACATCGATACTTTTAGAAAGTATCCAAAAGTCAATATTGAATACTTCAAAAATTTTAAAATCCCAAAAAGTTATTTAAAGTTTCAATTCAATACACCTCATAATTCGAAGATTACGGAGAAGTAAAAATACTTATAATTTGTGTTGTATATTAATGTTAAAAATTCATTGTTTCATTTCTCTTTTTTTCTGGTACTTTGTGTTTCGCGGAAAATGTCTAGAAAAAAATTATCTTACTTGACATACACAAGATTTGCTCTAGCATTCGAGATCCTCGTTGATTGTTAAAAGACTATATACTCGAATAACTTGAACCACGTTTGATACGAGTAGTTCAACCTAATTGTGTAATACAATTTGCTACCTTGCAGTGCTTACGTATCAAACTCAAAACCAAGATGAACTGGCCAAAAGACTCGAGCAAGATAACCTTTGAGTTGGCATGAATTTAGCCCTCGAACCGATAGTAGCTAGAAACAGAACAAATTAAGGTTACACAATAGTTATTGCCGTGACGTGTTAGGCTCCTTTTGTCATAAATTTTATCCATCTGCTAACTAAAAATAAGTAGTAGTATCATTTACGAGGGCCTTATAAGAACAAAACTGGCTGTGCAGATGATTCACTCCCCATTACTCTTTCTCAATTAGGGTAACAAAATGACATTTTGAATCAACCACTTGTGATGACATTTTGGGTTCACAATCACCCCTCCCCAGCTATAAATACCCCACTTGAACCCAAAATTGAGTACAGAAGCTTGAGCACAGAAGTTAAGTAAAGAAAAGAATGAAGGGATTTGCAGTGATTTTGTTGGTGGTTGTAGCCATCGTTCAGATGTTCATGTCTAAACCAGGAGAAGCCGTTTCTTGTGGCCAAGTTGAATCTCAAATTTCACCGTGTTTGACATATCTGAGTCAAGGAGGAACTCCAACTGCAGCATGCTGCAGTGGAGTTAAGTCACTGAGTCAATCTCTTCAAAATACGCAAGATAGGCAGACAGCGTGCGGCTGTTTAAAGACGGCCGCCTCACGATACCCTAACCTCAAGCAAGACGCCGCTTCCCAGCTCCCTACGAAGTGTGGTGTTACGATTGGTGTCCCAATTTCTCCCACAGTCGACTGCAGCAAGTAAGTTAATGTTTGTTCGTGCTTAAAATCCGCTTTTGTCGTAACATTAAGTTGGGTGTTTTCTAATGACTTTTTTGTGTTGTTTTGATCCAGGATATCTCTGTGAGATGGATGCTTTTCAACCGGAATAAATTGAGAGGGAGTTTTGGTTATAGCCAACTTCACTCTTATGTTTACTCTTGTAACATTTTCTAGTACTACTCTAAAAGTCACGTACGAGTGATGTTGTTATGAGTTGTCGAGTTCCTATGTTGAATAAAACAATACTTTCGGTTTTTTCACTCTATAATCACTCTACAATACAAACGTCAGTTCTCTGATTGTCTGAAAATCTTATTTACAATTAGAATCACTATTTTCTTAAGGTACTAGATCGTTAGACTTGATTAGTATATAACTAGCTTGAGTACAAGTTCTCCACAATCATCACATCATGAAGTTTTCCAATTTCATTTAAAAAATTTATCGGTTGAACACAAAATATTATCATTTAAGATTTTATAACAATTAGTGAAAGTCCATAAAAAAAAAAAAAATTTTATAATTTCGTTCCAATTAGTACGATTATGCAAACCATTTTCAAGGTATGAAGGAAAATATATTAAATATTTAATAATAATAATAAAAAAAATGATGCTATTAAAAATTAGTACAGGCAAAAAGTATAAACAAATATAAATTGAGATATATTTAATTATTTGAGAAATTATAATTTCGGGTTGATGAAATATATGATTGAAAAATGATAAAAGTTGTGGTTCCCATCCGAGAAAACGTGCGATTAAAATTAAAATTTGACAAGTTGATAAAATTTTAACAAATGAGCACTTGGTAACATGCATGTACAGAAGAAGCATGCGTAAAATATGTGGTAGTTTCAGTGTGTATTAAACCTAGTTTCAATTCCAATAAAATCCATAAGGAGAAATCCTTAAAAAATAAGGAAAAATTATTTTTTAAAAAATTGGAATAACAAAAAAACAGACTATAATAAAGAAGGCTTCTAGCTAAAACTTTTAAGGAATTTTTCATTCTACCTTAGTACTCATGTTCTTAAGACATTGTCTTAGCTTGCTAATTAAATAGTTTTTTTTTTCTCGAACGGATTTATTGAATAAGCGTATAGAAATTTGATTCATAGAGATTCTTTTGTAATAAAATAATGGTAGATCTATAATGAATAATATTAGACGTACACCAGAAGCTATATGTACGCCACTCTAGTGTACATCTAGCATGACATCCCCCCCTACGTGGGGGGAATCCATGCATTGATGGGAACAGTGGGGGAAAAATCAAAGGTGTAATCCATAATGTAAATATAGCATGACAGATCTAAAATATATCGTTTCATAAGATGACCAGTTAATCAAACGATGGAGACAATAAATTTTGTACATTGGTATAGTAACTTACTATAGATAAATTTCTATTATCCTCTTATCGAGAGTTTATCCAATTTGAATACATGACAATAAAAAATAAGATGAGACGATTAATGAGTTAAAATAAAATTCTTGAGATCTCAATAAAGTTACGTTCATTTTCATCTATATGATCACATATTAACTCTGGAGTTAATTACAACACGATCGACTCGAGTTTAAACTTTTAGAGAATATCTCAATTACTCGACAACCCTAATGCAAACTTAGATGTGTGTTACTTTGCAAATTTGTCACTATATTCTTTCACCATAATTTGTAGGGTGTAGGTGGATCTTTTAGGTCAACACATTGATATAAAAAATAAGTAATGACTTTCAGAAAATAACAATAAAATAAATTTGAGTACTTATAGTGACCGCGTCTATAAGATATGCATGCACTTACTCTCCTCTTATAAAGTCCTACGTGTTAGTGTCTGTTAGTCATTAATTCTTTCCATCTACTAACCGAAATCGATAGAATCAATTACAGAAAATTCGCAACGTGGAACTATAGTATGTTCTAAGGTTTGTGTTGTTCGTTCATTAAATGAGTACGTAAGTTGGGTTTAGAACGTCGCGAGACACTTTTGTCCATATTCAGTGCAGATGTTAGAGTATTGAGAGGACCTTTCCATAGAACAAGAGGATTGGAAGGACTCAGCTCTGGTATACCATATAAGAACAAAATTATTCGACATATAGTTCCTAGTCCGATATGCCCTCAAAAAAGAAACATGAACTTAAATTGTGTTTCGATTTTCGTGTTGGTCATGTCTCAAGTGTTCGTGGGAAAACCAGGGGAAGCAATTGCTTGTAACCAAGTTCATTCATCTCTTCGTCCATGTTTAGAATATCTGCATGGCAAAGGAGGTAGTCCACCAGCAGCATGCTGTAAATGTAATGGACTAAATATTCTGAGTAAAATGATTAATCAATCTAAGCGGCAAGAGAAGCAGACTTTCTGTAAATGTATTAAGACAGCAGCCTCCCGCGCCAAATTTAAGGCTAATAAATCCGGCCAGCTTCCCGGAAAATGTGGGGTTAAGATTGCCGTTCCAATTTCCCCTACCATAGACTGCCGCAAGTAATTTAATTTTTTTCCTTTACTGCGTAAAATTAGAAACCCTGTGCAGTTTTATTTATCAGAAAATTAAGTTCATAATTTTTCATGTTTGATTTTTGTTTCTTTGGTGCAGGATTACTTGAGATGGATATTGCAATTAAGGGTATACTTTGTTAAGTTGGTGTGTTAAATAAACTGGAAGTTTCATGTTCTGTCACATTTCATCTCTTTAATTTGTCTTTCAAAGTATATATAAATAAAAAAATTAATTTGTCATTAATATCTATATTCACTCTATACATTTCCGAACTTTACATCTGAATTTAAGAATGATGATTTTATATTAATTTAGCACTTTATTGGAAAATTAGTTTCTCATAATAATCTATAATTATATTAATGCTAAATATATTCACGCTACAATTTTTATAAGTGCATCACATTTTAATTGTACGAAAGATTTATAAACTTTACTTATTATCACATTTATGCTCTCAACTTTTTTCATCATTAATATATAGGAAAAATGAACTATCAATGAATTTTCGAATTGATACATTATTCATTTAGTATTTATATAATTAGAATGGATTGTAAGACGAGAAGGGTGACAATAACTCGGGATTTAATCTCATTGATGACAAATCTTTCGCTTGTAAATTCAATGAATGAATTACCTTTTGGCGATCTTGAATCACATCAATATCATGAATAACGATAGCTGAGCAAGTCTAGTAAGGACATAAATATTGCCTGACTTGTTCCCTGAGAATGGAATCCATTCCATAAGAATATTGCAAATTGCAGATTGATTAAACTGTATCCCAATTACATGAGAGTAGTGGTTCCATATTTTTTGAGATAAAGGACTTCCTATGAAGACATGGTGAACATCTCCCTGCTTATTTCAAGTTGCAACACAACTTTAGGCTCTCAATCTTCAGTCAAGTCGCATTTGTTCTTTATCTTTGTAATATGTATCTTCGAGCACGCATGTTTCAAATAAGTTTGCGATTCCCCTTTTGTTTATGCATTTTCAAGTGGGTGGTTGGGATAGGAGAAACATATTTTTGATTATCCCCATGATATTAGATGGTCGAGTTTGAATCTTGATTTTGCTATAACTTTCGAAAATCCTTTCTTGAAAAAGAAAATAGGATTGAATTTGTTTATGACTCGTGCCAATTCTTGAAAGTTCGAGCTTCGTATTTGTTGGGCTGGGTCCATGCCCATTTGTGTGCTCCCAGCATTTTTGGTAAAATCGCATTTCCTTATCACGTTTCTTTTACTGAAGCGTCCTGGATCTGATGGAAGACACGTGACTTGTTCATGACTGTTGGATGCTTGGACGGTTGATATACTTGGGCTCGAGATATTTTGGCTTGAGATGATTCATTCTGGCTGACTCTCGAGACTTCTAGGGTTTCTACCTTTGAGAGAAAAAGAGAGAAATAGATAGGGTTTGCTTCTTGATGCCTGATTTCACTCTAAATCAGACTCTAAATCTCTGATTTAGAGTATTGTAATAGTTAGATCTACCTTCGGTTGTTATATTCTTTGTGAATATTGTGAGGTTGTGAGTGATTCATCTGTTGTAATACTGAGTGTATGTTCGAAGGTGTTCTTGGTGTTTTCTGAGTGAATCGTGAGCTATCATCTGTTGTACTTTGAGAGATAAGTCTTATATTTCTTTCTTGAACTCTTTGTAACCTTTGTTGCCATTTTGTGGCTGATTTAGTGCATCTGAGCATATTCATTTTTATGGATGCTCAACGGGGGATGTAGGTGTTGGAAGCGGTCACCGAATCTCCGGGGCTATGACCAAAACAATTCTTGTGTTCATTCTTTAATTTTCCGCAGTTTTACTTTACTGTTTTAGTTATTGTTTGTTTCGATTCTTATATCGTGATGTGGTATGGCCTTATAGTATTGTCAAACACTTGAGATACTTTCGGTAAAAGATCATGATCACTTTTGTTAACAGTCAATCATTGATGATAGTTACTGTTTATTTCATAAAATGTCATGAAAATAATTTATCTGGAATCTGACTGTCAAAATTTGATTTTATTTATCTGAAATTTAAGAATAATGTGCAATACATGTTGACATTGTCTAGTATTTTAAAATTTTAAATAATTTTAGGAAAATACTATGTATACACCTTGTGGTGTACACAAAGTTTTACTACACATAACACAACCCATAATTTTATCAGGAGAGTCTCAAGACACTGGGACCATAGTATAAGAAAGCATGGTTTGATGGGAACAACGTAGGACTTGTAAAGTCTGTACACCTACAAATGTCAAATACACAGCGCTAGAGCCTAAACAAAACTTGTCTCAACAGACAATCCTATCCTGCAAATTATCTGAGGGAGAGATCCCAAACACGAACCAAGGATTAGGGTTTTCGAAACATGGTGACGGACCGGTCGAAGAAACCAAAAACTGCCGACAAATTGGCGGAGTCGGCGGAGGAAGACAACATTCACATTGACAAGGATCTCCTTGTCTCCCTCGAGAAGCTTCAGGATTTCCAGAAGGAACTCGATAAGGTCACCACTTTAATAGCAAATGCATTTTGCATAAATTTGTGATCGGTTGGTGTAATTTTTAATTTTGTTTATTGGGAACATTCTTGAAAGTGTTTAGGCATTGGATTTTTTCTTTACATTAACTTTCATTTCATATTTAATTTGATGGTATTTAAGATGTCGGGATTGTTTTAGTGATATCAAATGTGTGTGTGCTGAATTTTACTTGTGCAATTGTCAATTCGTGGGCTTGAGGAATTCGATCGCCTGATGTCTTTGATTGTTTATTTCCGACTCAATAAAAAACTTGGGAGAATTGTTATCTTGAAGCAAATTAACTGTGCTTTCTTTTTTTGTTTGAGGTTCGAAACACGAGACATAAGAGAGGGTTGGATGTTTGATCATGTGCATTGCCTCTGTATAGTTTCTGCAATCTTTTGCTTGGTGTACATTTGCATGTCTATCTTTTAACATTTTTTTCAGGCTGATCCCTTGCTCAAATTTTCTCTGGTTGAAATCTGACTAGAAATAGAATGCGTCTATGCTTAAACCTCTGATTGATCTCAAGTCGGTATGAAAAAATTTCAACAAGACTGATTCCAATTTGCAATCTTTTGCTCAACTGGTCAGTGTTTACTATTTATTGTAATAGGAAAGCTATAGGGGTGAAAATATTATCGCAAACTCGTGAATAGTTTTACTGGACCAATGATAAGAGTGTTGAGGAAACTTTGTTTACCATAGAAAGAATCTCTACGTAAAAGGGATTGGTCAGTCAAATAAATGTAAACGACCTCTGTAATTAGCGAGAAAAGACTAGTTTTTTTTTTTTGTAAAACAGTTAGGATTTGTTTCTTGAGCAATATGAGGGGAAAAACCTGAACTCTTCTGGTCTATTTTGTTTCAATTTATGAGCATGATTATAAGATGGAAGAGTGGTTTGTATTTTATTCTAATTCTGGTATTTTAAAAACCCAAGAATAAGTACGTGTCATATGCATGTGCATGTGAAGTCATACACGTGTACGTATCTGTTTGTGTGTGGTTGCAACCAAAAAAGGTTCTTGGCTTATCTTGTTTAACCCACTTATTTGGCATTTCACTTTTCTTTGTGCGGTTATTACTCATCCTCAAATCCCTAGATGTGCTGAAATTGGAGTATAATGTAGTCGTAAAAGATATTACAGCGCCACAGCTTGCTTTCATTTGTTAAAGAACTTCATTTCCAAGAAAAAATTGACTGCTAGAGAACATCTGACACCCCTTGATAACTTATGGTGAAGAAAGGTTTTAATGGTATTGATAATCTATTTCTATGTTTTATGCAATAAGAAAGATAATGCATGTATTCATGTGGAATTTGGTTGTAGCAACTTTGTGAATTTGGTTGTAGCGATAACAATTTCAGAAGTTAACTAGGGGTTCACGACGTGGAATGCTTGTCCCCATCTGCAATGAAAGCCCCAAATATTTACACATGGAAATCATCACCTGTAAATGTGTATGCTTTCTACAGCTGGTTGTTCCTACCATAATTATTTGTTCACTTTTTGCATCTTACCCACTCTCTGCTTATGGTTGGATCAGATTTTGTGTTGCTGATTCCTTACTCCTTTTGGCAGATGCTATATCTGTATTATAGTTGTGTGATGTTTCTTTTCTGAAACATTTATGATCTAGGATGCTTAGAAGTTGGTAATTAAGAGCAGTAGAGAAGTCTCGTTTTTGTCGCACTGGCTTCTTTATTATTATTGCCACATAAATACTGATAACAGAGATAAAAACAGATGCACTTCTGCGTCGTTTTTTTTATAAGTTGGATTAGATTACTATCTCAATAGATACACGTCCATTCGAGTCTCTTTGGGGTATAATATGGTTGAGTAAATGCTACAAAAAGATTGAAATTGTTGAGTACCACGTGTACATAGTCCTGCATCGCGTTTGACACAATTTTTAATAGAACTTTGGCTTAGCAAAAAGAAAATATTGAGTATTAACACTATGAAGCTTCGTTATGGCTTGGTACCATACAGGTCAATGAAGAAGCCAGTGATAAAGTATTGGAAGTTGAACGAAAGTACAACGAGATAAGGAAGCCTGTTTATGTGAGAAGAAATGAGATCATCAGTTCTATTCCTGACTTTTGGTTGACTGCCGTGAGTGGAAGAACTATTTTCTATTGTGAAATTGATATAGACAAATGTTTGTTACTTCTCAGAGCTTAATCCATAATATTCATATCTTTATCCTCTTTTCTTACAGTTCTTGAGTCATCCTTCACTCTGTGATCTTTTGAGTGAGGAAGACCAGACGGTATGTGCGTCTTATAAGATTGGTTGGCACTTGGCAATTGAATTAAGTTAGATCTATAAAGTTACTATAGTGGAAGCTCTAGTTACTTTCATATATTTTAATAGTAATTTTCCTTTTTATTTGAATTGCTCAGATTTCATGTAATCCCACATCGTAGGCCAATCTGACATGGTATAACTGAATTTAAAGTAACCTCATAATTGATATTTTTGCTCGATCTAGATATTCAAGTATTTAGATGCTCTTGACGTGGATGATGACTTGAAATTGGGTTACTCCATTGCATTCGTGAGTCTTCTCTTAAAATTCTAAAGAAAAAAAAATGGCATCTTATCTTTTACTTCATCCGTGTTTCCATCAGTTTTCTGTTGTCTATAGCTGACTGTTATGCTTTGTACTGTTGACTTTCAGAAGTTTAAGCCAAACCCTTTCTTTGATAATACAAAGCTGATTAAGACATTCAAGTTCTTTAACGAAGGAACTACAAAGATAACCGGCACAAACATTGATTGGAAGGAAGGCATGGTAATTTGATCATACCCATATTTCTCCTATATGCAAGTGCCCCTTTCCTTCCCCTCCCATCTTCCTTCTCTAATGTTAAGTATTTATGCGTTTTACATGGAAAGGGCTCTGCTAACATCAATAATGATGAAAAGAAAGGGAACAAACGACCACCATCTACCGAGAGGTACTTCTTGCTAGTTTTCCTTTTACACAATTATTCAGATATGTGCGTGTTTATGCGCGAGTATTCTCATTGACACATGCTATCTATTCTTATGAATGCAGCTTCTTTAGTTGGTTTAGTGAAACTCAACTGGAAGATGCAGGCGAGGGGCTGCGTGATGAGGTAAATCCATTGCTGGAAGCTCACATTTGTTTGAAGCATTGTCATATGCATTTGATGAGGAAAATATTATATGTGTTCAGTACAAAATTCTTTATTGTCTTCTTTGCTTCGAAACTGCAGGTCGCAGAGATAATTAAGGAGGATCTGTGGCCTGATCCTATCAAATATCTTTACAATGTAACATTTTCTTCCTTTCCCTACTATTACAGTATATTTATCACCTTCCACTTATTTGAACTGGCTGATAATTATGATTGTATAACAGGTAGCTGATGATGAAGATTCCGAAGAAGATGAAGATGAAGAAGAGGTAACAAATAAATCTTTTTCTCTTCTTTAAAGATTATTTGATATCCTCTGTACTTCATGTGAACCTGTTTGTACCATTTCATTTTAATAATGTTACCTCGTGAAGTGGAAGTATGATGCTAAATTTCAGTTTTTTAACTTCTTTAATGTACATCTCTACTGAATATTCTTAGTTTTTACTATTTGATCAATGACTGTGTGCTACTTTCGAGATGTTAGCTGTGATCAGTCAATATTTTGGTAGTATTTAGTATCATATGTTTCTCACTATACACTGACTCTGTCGATGGCTTCTATTAGGGAGAAGAGGGCGACGAGGAAGATGAGGATGAAGACTGAAACTCTATTTTACATTTCATTTCCTATTCCCGTCAAAGTTTTGTTTATTGCAAATTAAACATAATTGTCAGTCGGCATAGACCTGTTTCACGGGGACCTTTTAAAAATATCTGACATATAACTTGGCTGCAGCCTGCAAGGATATATGATCCAACTTTTATGTATATGAAATGTTCACATGTTCTTGAACTATCCATTTAGAGCAACTTGCCATACCTCATTTGACAAACTATACAAGTTGAAGCATCATATCTAAAAAATTGCTGTAATTCCAGATTCTTTGTTCCACTGTATTATCATTTCATATAGTAACAAAACCTAACAGGGATAGAAGATGAACCACATCTCCACTAAATTTAAAAATGTATTGAATCAAAATTGTGTATACAGCCAAGGGGATTGTCACAACTAGCATTCCATAAACTAAGTAGATCTTTTCGATTTTTTGATAACCGTGGATGTACAAACCAGCTTGCGCGCATTTCGACTAATCTCACGGGTCTTGAAATTTACGATCGGGTACTCACCTCAATGGCCCCGAAGGGACACCATAAACTAAGTAGATCTTAATAAAGGCGGTATTCATCTTTTATGCCTTTCACTCGAGTAGAAAATAAGGATCAAATTCATCCCAAATAGAACCACCTTCTCTCCACTTTCGGGTCAAATGGGTGTCAGTTGCCCCAAAAAATTTCTCATGTGACTCCACTACTAACAAATACAGATTATAAATTAAGGGATTTCTAAGAAAGGGATGAATAGCTTCTCCAAGTTCAAGAACCTCAGAGAGCATGGGCTTGCTAGTCTCAGGTTCCAAGTGGAATATACAGTTTGATAGGGCATGAAGCATGAGCAAATTTGCATAGATCGGTAAAAACGCATCTTTGTGATTTCCCACTCCACCAATCCACTCGACACCTCCCAGCTTTTTGATATGGTCACTAGCAAACGATATCAACTGTTGGCGAAATTTGCTTCTCCATTTATGCAAAAAATCCTGAGCCCCACTCTCATTAGAGAAGTCAACAGTGCAAAATTCCGAAGTCAGAATTTTCTCCAACTGGGAACAACAAATCTGACATATGAACAACTTTTCTTCATGATGGTTATCGATCTCTTTGTCAAAAACACGTCTGATGAGATCTCCTTTTGAAGTGACGTAGTTTGCATTGTTTGCAGCATTCAGCACCCAGCAGCAAAGATAATCCAAGTAATCAAGCCAGTGACTAAAGATTGATGATAAATGCTCAAAACACAATGCAATCACTTTCTCTACTTGTCTTGGAGCAATACCAGCTGAAAAGTGTTCCCTTAGTTTTCTGGACGTAAGGCATTTCTGGACTTCCAAAGCAAGCCTCTTCCTAATCCCTTCATCTTCATCCTCCAGAAGTTTTACGCACATCAACCATAGATCCAGTATTCTACCAGCATACATTTTAATATCCTCCTCAGGTTTGATATGAGAAAACCAGTTGCCATCAGAAAATTGTTCCCCAGAAACTAAAGAACCTAAAACCTCAGCTTGAGCCAGTAAACCAGATGCTACCATTGATTCTGCAGCTGCCTTCCGCATAGTTACAGGCTCTGATGCGTCACCATACTGTTCTATCAGAGTGACAAAATAACTTGTGCTGTTGTAGAAATCAGACATTTTTTTACAAAGATCAGATTGGCTGAGCTCGGGCATCTTCTCTATTTCAGAACTAAAAAGATCCAAAAATATGCTGGAGATTCGCTTTATACAAATTCCCATGCAGCAGACAAGGGTTTGACGTGTCTTTGCGTGCCTTGTGGTCCTGAGAAGAGAAACTAAGGTCTCCCATAACTGGAACACTGAATTGCAGTCCATGTTACAAATATATCTTGGGTCTGCAGGTTCTTGGAAGTCATCTTGCCATTCCAGTAGATTCCAAGTGTAAAGAATCTTTAGAATGTAATGCATGCATTTATGGTGTTTCTCTGTCACCAAAAGCTTCATCAGCCTTTCCTGGAGATTTATATTGGACAAGCAAATTTTCCTAGCATCAGAATAAAATTGATCCCCGCTGTTAATACCTGATTCTGTCGCCCTAAGGAACAAAAGAAGCCACTTCATTGTTGCAATTCGCACTTCATATGATAAATCTGACATGGAGTGGGTCAACCTCTCCCGAAATCTGGTAGAGGCAACCTCCATTTCATATCTCCTTAACGAATCGTAAGCAACTGAAGAAAAATTCCTTGGCATCAGTAGAGCATCTTCAACTATATCTTCAGATGTTTGGAAAACACAATTGAAATATGAAATCGCTGCTTGTTCACGAAGTTCTGAAATAGTAGGATCAAAATATGGCGGATAATCAGACAGATCTAAATCTAAACATTCTGAAGATAACTCCCAGAGGAGGTTCCAAATGGCACCAATACTTTCACCTGTTTGGCATGTTCTTGCAAGACTCAGCATATTGTCAAGCAACTTTAGAAAACAGCCATTCAGGGTGGGGCAACGACACAATTGTGGTCTTCCAATCCATGAACATTTGGCAAGAATTTGAATCAAACTGTTGAGAATCATATCCTTTTTAAATGAATCGGCTAGGTTTCTACAATTGGTATCCAAAAGAGAGCTCAACTGTAATAGCATTCCATGAATTAAATTGAAAGAAGCACCAGAGGTCCTGTTGGCCAAGTCCAGTGATGTGGATGAATCAGGAGCCATGATTTGATTTTCTACACAAGGTAACTCAGAGGCAATATTGAGCAAGACAACTTGCAGTTTCTCATTGGACACCAAGCCAGTTATAGCTCTTGATGCAAGTAGACGAATTCGAAAATTGTTTTGAACTGAGCATCTCCTTATGAATGGCATGAAAAGGAAAGGATCCAAACTGTCTCCAGTTTCACTAGTGATTGGTGAAGGTTTAAGCCGAGACAATAGTATCAACATCGGACACAAGCTTGGATGCACAACATTCTTCAGGTTGGATCTTGAATGTTCAGATGAGTCGTCCAAAAGCAACTCAGTAGCCACATTCAGTTCGTTTAATAAGAAAGAGTGCAGTGAAGGGTACCTTCAGTTGTAGAGAAAAGGAAATAAGTTTAATTGAATATCTTTGAAAATGCATCAGATCACCTCATCATCGGAATACCATCTCCAATGTGATGACTAAATTTATAAAACACAATTTAATGTTCATTATTGTACTTTCCTCCTCCTGATACACACATACCATAAGAGTAAATCATTCTTTATTGGGCAAAATTATGCAAAACGTCCTTCCACCCCTAACCATTTTTTTTCTGGACTACGGTGTCCCTAGCCTTTGAAAAAGAGGCGCCATTCAGCCAAATATACGGTTTGTCAAAACATTTGTTAGTATTTCTGGAAATGACACAGTTACCCTTAAACTTAAATAAGCCAAAAATAGATAATTTATATAAAAAAGAAAAAAGGAAATAAAAAAGGATAAAATTTGAAAAATTCATTTCTTCTTCCCCAAACCCCACCCTAATCTACAAACACAGGCACCACATTCACTCATTCCTTTATAGCAAACCCATCTTACAAAATCAAGGAATACATGGTGGTCAAGCTTTTTCTTCTGCAAATGTGACAGACTTCAAGACATGAAGACCCAAGAGGCTATAAAGAAATGGAAACCTGCCCCTGCCCCTGCCCCTGCCCCTGCCCACAACTCATTATCATGTTCCAGCCCCACCACAACTCACCGCCAAATACCGCCGGCACCATCATCTCTGCAGGTATTGGGTGATTGGTGAGTGGCGATTGGAACCAAAATAAAAGCCCATCAACATCTATGTGGAATGATATTCTGGCTTCGCAACATATGAGTTAGGTGTTGCCAAGGCGTATCAAGGAGGTGGTGTGGGCATGGAAGAGAAAGTTTTAAGATAAGAATAGCAAGCTTGTTTGGGATCTCATTCCAGGATGCATCGTTTGGTGTGTGTAGAGAGAAAGAAACGCCGGTGCTTTGAAGATCAAATACGGATGACAGAGCAATTTAGAGAATTGTTTTACTTAACTTTGTATAGTTGGTTTAAGGCTGTAACCATTAGTCCGATAGAAGGGTTACCGAATTTTTTATCGTTTCTATCTTGTTTAAACTGATAATGCACTCCTTGTGTATTATCTTTTGATTTTGATTTATAAAATTACGTGATTACCTATCAAAAAAAAAAAAAATTCTGATTCAAAAAGTCCATAAAAATCCAACCTAGAAGATAATGAAATTTATGTCAAAAGTATTAATTTTAGCCTAGTATCTAAACTTTTGAGCAAAAAAATCACTACCCAAAAATTGCTGCTCTTGTATAACCAAATATTATTGAGAATATAACTTCTTGAACCAAGAAAGTTTTATTAATTCGTCGAGATTCGACCTGGTTTTAGGATTGGGAATTAATTCGCAATGGTGTATTGCACCTTACATATTGTTAAGTTGCTGTCATCAATTTGGGTGGTGGAATTTCTGGGTGAAAATTGGGAGATAAGTGGTGGATCTCAGTTTGGTGGCCTTACTTTTGCCTTGGTCGGTGACAGGGGTTGAGTGGAGGTGGCGCAGCCTGTTGGCTGGGGGTTAGTGAGAAGGTGATAAGTTTTATTTTCATTTTTCATGGGCACCAACGGATGGTGGTAAATGTGATATTGGGGAAGAAATGACTTTTTTTAATCTTTATCGTTTTTTTTATTTCCTTTCTCTTTTTGTATATAAAATATTTGCTCGCTTATTTAAGTTTAAGAAAATTTGTCATTTCAAAAAATTACTAACAAAATTTTTGATAGAAACCGCCCATTTGGATAAATGGTGCCTATTTTTCAAAGGTCAGGGACACCGTTGTCTAGAAAATAAGATTGAGAATGAAAATGCAAACGAAACAAAGGTTCGGGACAATTGGCATACTTAACCCTTATTTATATTTGTTATCAGTAAATAATTCTTAGATGAATAAACTGACTAATCCAAACTACAACAGGTATATACATCTTTTTACTCACAAAAAGGGTCAATTTCAAATTTCATGTGAAAGCTTTAACATGCACCCATCAAACATTCAATTTGGTTGGTTGTCCAAACTGAATACTAAACACAAAAGTTACAGATATGAATACAGCTATTGATATAGATCGAGAGAAAGAAATGTAAAGAATAAATTAAAGTTATTGGTAAAGTATATACCTGTGAAAAAACTCAAGCCCAGTTATAGCTCGCCTTGCAGATTCTCGTTTCTGTACATTGAGGAATCCAATCATGCGGCGGACCAAGGCAGTATACGCAAGACAAGCACTGTTACGGACCTCCCAATATGAAGATGAGAAAGATTGTATTGAGATAATTATTGCCTCAGCAGCAAAACCTGATGTATCAGTTGCTAGGTTTGTATCATTGAAAGCAGTTCTAAGGACATTGAAAGCATGCACAGTGGGAACAACTCCCTCATCCCGAAGCTTTGAGATCTTTTGGTTGCCATTCATCTCATTAAGTTGACAGTTAGCAGTTGCTTGACTTGATTTTGGTGAGAAACCACCAGAAAAGTCACTGTTTGAGCTGTTTAATTTAGTTTGATCTGTTAAAGACTTCTTAGCTACGTCTATTAGCCACCTTAGAGCCCTCGGCAAGAGCCTTTTTGGCGTGCCCTCGGGCTCTGAGAGGAAAAGGGCAGTAAATGCTGCTGGAATACCAGCACTTCTCCTCAGTAGGTCATCCACTGTTTGTCCCTTGGCCACTGTTCTTTCCATAAGTTGTTCCATCCAAGTTTCTGTTAATCTGCAAAGCCTGTATAGAAAGAAGCAATATTAGCACATAAGCTCAGAACAAGTAAGTCCATTCTGCCATTCAAGTTTCTCTTTTCATGGTCACAGTCAGAAAACTGAGTAGAAGAAAAGTTGGCTCTCATCTATATCTATAATATATTAAATATCGTATCAAGTGAGAATCATTTTCTGGACGATTTTAGCCCTACTACAATTTAATTATTTCAATAGTACTTTACTTTTCATTTTTCAATATACGTTTAATTGAATATTAATGATTAAACATGCACGCAAATAAATAATTGAATTGTACAAGAACAATCAAATTGATTCATGAACATGGAATTTAATTAATTTGAATCAATGAATATAGAAAAAGAATAGTGTATATACATTTAAACAAATGGGGTATAAGTGAACCAACATGAAATTTAATTAATTTGAATTAATAGATATAGAAAAATAATAATTTATATACATTTAAACAAAGGGCCCCGTACATGAACCAACATGGAATTTAATAAATTTGAATCAATGAATATAAAAAAAAAATAATTTACATACATTTAGATAAATGGCGTTATATAATCGATTAAATGAATAATATTGAAATTAAATAAGTGTACATGAACTTGAATAATTTATCTATTCCTATAATAATTGAATAGCTCCCAAATTATATGATCTTTAATAATTTATAAACTCCTAGAATAATTTATGATAAAATGAATAATCTTGAAAAAAATTCGTGTTCATGAACTTGTATAATTTATCTACTCCTAGAATAATTGAATAGCTCCCAAAACATGTGTACATGAACTTTGATGACTTAATGTTATATTTAATATATATATAAATAAATGTTAATTAGTATAAATGCACATACATAAATAATTGAATTGTAGTATTTCTAGAGCAGCCCTCAAAATATATAAATATAAAGTGTACATGGATGAACTTGAAGAATTAATTGATTGAATTATAGTATGATATATATAAATTAATGTTAATTATTATCATACACGTAAATAAATAATTGAATTGTATAAAAAGTTCATTTCATATAAACAGTTTTTTTAACTATTTTTTATATTCATTGATTTTCAAAAATCATTTTTACAGCGTTTATAAAGCATTTCAAAATAACGTGCAACGCACGTTTAGCTGTGACTAGTAAAGATACAAAGCTTGAAGGCACTGAACTTCGAGTACTTTGCAGTGATTAATTTAGAGATGAGGAATTTTTTTTTTATAACCGTGGATGTTCGGGCCAACTTAGCAACCCCATACACGCTTTTGACCTTTTGTTGGGAGGAAAGGGGTAAATACAATGGTACATTAAACTATTATTCAAAAATGAGCTGTCAAATACTCATATTTTAATTGTAAAAATAGTGATCCTATCAAATGACACAAATAAATATAACGCATTTGAATTAACCTCCTTGCTGATTAAAAAGTGAAATCCATTAGCAACAGTTGATGGGAAAAGTTCAAAGAAATCAACCTCGGATCGTTTGAACAAAGTAAACGGTTGCACAGTGCTGTAAATCCAGCCCTTGTCTTGTCAATTGCACCATTATGCTTCATTTTGAGAAGGACCTCTAAGAAATGGTTGCCAATTGTCTCAAGTTGTTTTATATCGAGCATTGCATCAGATGCCATAGTCGTATCATCAGCATCATTACCAAATGTGATCCCTGACTCATCTGAAGTAGGCAACGGAATTTTCCTAATAATTGTTCCCAAAAGAAGACTCACCTGGAAATAAATGAAGGTAAAATCAAAATCAAATCATCAGAATTATTTATTTGGCGAATATGACTCTCATAAATCTTATGTGCTCAGCATATACATAGTGAATAAATGGCACTATCATCCTCCCAGCCACATGATGTTAATCATTCAATTAGGAATCGTAAGTTAGAGAAACCACCAACAACAATGATGACGACGACAACACCATTGTTATTGTTAGATGACTTGCCCTAAGTAAGTAACAGCATCGCAATATTTACTGGTAAAAAATACCTCTTTCATTGCAAGCCAGCAACCGACCATGACAATCTGTTCCGAAGGACCGAGTTTTTGCATGCAGTCTGAGTTTTGTGCCTCAACATCCGCAGGGGCAGATGGAACAATCTCATCAGGAATTTCCAACAGAAATGCATCGTCATCAATTTCTTCCATATTGTCAGGTAAGTGCAACGCGTCTGCTGAGACCACCCAAAGGGCCAAGGATGTAATTCGCGTGACAAGCTCCAGGAGCCTTTCTAATGCATGTTTCATATCAGAAATGCAGTGCAAAACTACATCGGAATTCCAATCCATTTCCTCAAATGTGTACCGTAGAGTAAGTAATACACCATGAACAAAGCTATTCTTACACGCTTCTGAAAGATTATTTTCTCCATCCTCCACAGCAGAAAGCAGCCAATCAATCAATGATGTGACATATACTAATGCAGGAGAGCTGGATTTACAATTTTCATACTCCACATTGCACATCTCTGACTCGGGATGAATGAAGACTACATTATATGAGGGTCTGACAATCCACCTGAGCTCTAGGACATACTTCCTGAAGATAAGCCGTAATGTCAGAGCTCCAGCATCACTTTCTCGGACACGGGGGCTACAAACTAGCTTTTTAGCCCATATAATTGCTTCCCTGACCGAGTCTGGACTACACATGCCAGGAAGTGGGGTAGGAAAATATAGTAAAATGCGGAAAGAATTCTCTCTCAGCCGATCCCAACTATCAACAATTGATCCAACGAGAAGCAAGGTTGAATCAGGTAAAGCAAACCCTTTACTGTATGGATATAGATTGGTTTCAGACAAAACAGCATCTGGACTTTCTGGCACTGTGGGCAATATAGACCAAACACTTAGCATTGTCAATATGAGCTCCATAGCCATTATTTTTCTCTCATATGGAGCAGAAGGATAGCACGAGAAAAGCAAGAAGCAACTCAACCACTTCATAAAATTATATAGATTATCTGCCCTGTGTTTTACACTGTTCTCAGCTCCTGTCATGTAAGAAACTCCATTATTGTCTCCAGAAGCAAGAGGCTGCCAGGTTCCCATCTTGAGCTGTCTCTCCAATGCTGTCCGGACACGAGAAAAGAACTTTCTGAATAAGCTAGTCCATTTCATTACGAAAGCAGTTGAACAACATCTCATGTTCAGTGGCATTGCTCTTCTCATCAGGTTGAGTTCCAAAGAAGAGGGGAGACTGGATGTCTTTGGATTAAAGAATAGAGATTCTGCTGCATCTATGCGAAGTGACTCGTCCTCGTGGGTCAATGCCAATATGAGCCACTTGACCGGGACTTTAACCTCTATGCCCTTTAAGCAGACAACACAATGTAAATCACCATTTCCCGTATCCAGCACTATACCTTCGAGAGAGATTGATGAATTTCCCTGCCAATCAATGTCCCCTCCTATCAAAGCAAGTACACGACAAATCTTGAGCAATGAAACCAAAACAGCAACTTGCTGTTCAAGTCCTAGAACCACATCCATAGAACCGAGCTCATTATAGGAAAATTTTGACCCCTCATCCCTTGGACCGATGCCAATCAAAGAAAGCATTGGAAATATACTGTCCTCATCCAGCTCAAGTATCACTGGCAAGGCATACGTGTTCAAGTTTGTGCGTAGCTTTGCAAGTCCAGAAGCAAGTCCACACAAAAATGGCTGCAAGCAATGACGTCTGTATTTTGTATAACCACTTTCAACACCATCGCTACTCCAATATTCATCTCGCAAGCATTCAAGGAAACACTTGAGGAATGTTGTAGCAGCACAGCAGACGTCATCATCGACGTATGCTTTGGCCGTTTCATACAACAAGTTAGGATTCATATCTAGAATAGTCTTTGCTCCCAACCTCTTGGTAAGGGAAGCTAAAGGGACATATCTTCCCTTGCAGCGTGGTCCCAGGCGAAGAAGATCAGTAGCGATCTTCCTCAAGAACAACTTGATTTTTTCACTACTCTCCGCCCACTTAAGGCTAGCCTGAATGTCTAAGTAGAGATCAAAGATAAGATGAACTTGTTTAACAGTTTGACTTAAAGGATCTTCCAAGTTATTCCACACAATCCTCAATATTCGGGCCCCCATCTCCTCTGGAATTGGATCATAATTTTCTGCAACATCAAGTTTATCACCATGCTGCAATGTTTTTATTTGCTGCAAACAGATTTGCATCACAGTTAATGTGTGGAAATTAAAATGACTATCAGTAGGATTTTCGCAATAAATACAGAGCCCAGGCAATATTCCATCATACAGTATTGTCTTGACTGAATTACCATCGTTGGCAGAATCTATAACACCATTCAGATTATACTTTGATACAATGTAGCGGGTGTCCAGAATGGTTCTTGCACTCGCAGTAAGTATTCCCCTGATCAGGCAAAGTCTACTCAATGCTGAAAAATTACTAATTTCACCAACCAAATCACCCTTGATTGGAGTTTTCCTAACCACATCATCAAGCTCAATTTTACTATCCACAATGGAAGTTTGATGAAAAATACCCTCCATGATAATCAAACCATATTCTTCAGAACTCAAACATGCCTGCAGAGCTGTGGAGAAACTCACCCCAGCCGCCACTAAACAGTCCCTCGCAAACGCCTGTGATTTCAAAATGCTCAAAATAGTAGTCAAAATCATTTCAATAACACCCTGTTTTTTTGAGCTTATATCATTCTGCTCGCTATCCACGTCATAAAACCTTGCAGGGAAGCGCTGAAGCAAGTAGTATATACAAGAAAGAGCCTCCTGGCATTGTTCCATTACAACTGGTGAAGGCCTGGACGAGTCATTTGTCTCAGAAACCACACTTCTCAAACCGAAAACCGCGTCCAAACCCACCAAAACCGCACATTGCTCCACAGCTTTCACTAAATATCCCAACTTTGGCGTGCTCAACATTGACAAAGCTGCACGTGAGACACAGAATCTTTTCCCCTTCCCATTCTCCCCACCATACTCCTCGCACAGCTGCCTATAGCAATCCCCAATCAAACTCTGAAAATTCTTACATTTCGCCAGAGCAGAAGCTAAAGTCCTATGCAAAGGCACCGAATTTTCAAGAAAAAGTATTTCTAAATAAAACTTCGCAGCGAAAGAAATTAACTTTTCATCAGAATTCGGGTTTGATAATAAGTTCGAAAAAGCTGATGCAAGATTTTTAGCGTGTTCGAGCTGCGCGTAAGTGGAGTTAAGGGAAATGAGGTGGTTTAGTTCAACGAAGAAGGAGCTGTCATCAGGTGTTTGATTTAATGCCCGAATGAAGTATGGAGGAAATGCAACGGCGTTGTAAGTGTAGCGGTGGCGGTGCTGCAAAGCACGCCACTTGGCCGACATCACTGTTTGTGGGTCGGTTGAATGGGAAGATTTATGGTCAATTAATAATGGCTGAGATCGGAGATTACGGAGGTTGAACGCGGGCTTGCGTTCGCGTTCAACCTTTCTTCAAGACTGCGTTCTGCGGTCCGAGATTAGGGTTTATTAACGTACAATCTTTCTTGAAGACTGCGTTCTGCGGTCCGAGATTAGGGTTTGAACCTCCTGGAAGACTGCGGTCTGCGTAGGAAGTGACAAATTTGCCCCCATTTACTTTAATATAGCATTAAAGTAAATTCTTCAATTTAAAGTTTCTACTTTTGACAATTGAAGTTGTTAAAAGTTGATTACTTATAAGCATTGTTCTAAAAGTCGAAAAAAGAATATGCATGAAAAATGCCCCACGTGGAGAAAAATATTATTTTATCTAGTATCAGTGTTGTCACCAATCTAAATAATCACACTCGATAATAAGATTGAAAGTCTAATGCGTTCTAAGCATTAAAAGCCATGTGTATTTTTATTTTATTTTTTTCAATTTTTTGAGGTTAAATAAACAAATTTAATAGAAAATTTTAATAAATAGAAAGCAAAAACTCATAAATCGTGACAAATACTTTTTTATCTTAACAGGCACAACACATGCTTTATGAACTTGATAAAAAATAATTAAAATAATAATATTTATTTGATAGTAGAAACTTACAGTACATTATTTTATTTATTTATTAGTATGTTGAACAATTAAAAAATAAGAAATCGTCATTCCACGTCGTCTAAATTCATAAAACTTGAGGTTAATATTGTCATCTTATCACGTTTCATGTTTTTTAGAACTTTACTTCTAGTCACTCTTTGAAGATTGGGAATGTGGAACATTTTTTTAAAGCACTTGTATCTTTATTATTGTACCCAAATTTAATTGAAACTTTAGAATATGAAATTCAAATATAAAGTAACAATGTATTAAGTCGTTGTTTGGACTCCATTATCTTAGGCCAATCCAATCACGCAGCATTCAGTTCACATATCAAGATAGTGGTAATTACACTAAACCAGGTGTTTAGTTTCAACTTTCTAAAAATCAGGTTTAAATGTTTTTTAATCAAAAATCATGTTTTAATTTCACAATTAATATTGATAATGATATTTTAAATTAAATTAATTTATATACCCATACATACCCCCACCCCCACCCCACCCCACCCCACCCCACCCCAAATTTCACAAAATTCCCAAACCTCCTCCCGTCTCCACCCAAAATATCGGCGGCGAGACTGTTAGTAACATGTCGCCACAACATTTGCTACGACAAAACGATCTTTGCCACAGTGCTGCGACAATGAGTCATTGTCATGACGTCGCATGATAGCGCGATGCTACTGTGCGACACGCTGTTGTGTCGCACAGCAGCGTCGACGCTGCTGCCAGCCTTTTGGGTGGGTGGACGAGGAAATTGGGCGGTGGATCTGTTGCAGGTGGGCGTGTGGCTCAGCGATGCATCTATGGGTGTGGGGGCAAATCTGTGTGTGTGACGGATCTATTGGTGGTGGTTTGGCCTGATATTGTTGGTGGGTGGTTTAGGGATTAGGGTTGGCGGCGGATCGGACGAAGTGTGTGACCAATTATTTGGTCGTTCCGTGACTTGTGACCAAATATTGTTGGTGTATTGTGATTGGGAGACGGGTACGGCGGATGGGTCGAAGTGTCCGTGACTATCTATTTGGTCGATCTATGACCTGTGACAAAACGTGGTAATGTACTGGGATGTGGGGAGGGTGTTTGGATGACTGTGACCTATCTGTATGGTAACTGTGACCTTAAAAGTCGTTGCTCTATGACCTTAAGATATAACATGTGACCTATAAATTTTTTTGATGAGTGACTAATGAAGTTAACTGTGACCTTAATAAGATATTTGTGACCTTATGATTTTTTTGATGAGTGACTAATGAAGTTAACTGTGATCTTAATAAGATCTCTGTGACATCGGAATCAGAACAGTTTTCTGAATAGTCGCCGAAATTAAGTGTGGTCGAAAAGTAGTCCCCGGAGTAGCCGTCGGCCACCGGAGTAGTCGCCGGAACAGTGGGGTGGGGTGGGTTAATCATATTATATTATAGTTAAATATTTAATTTAATAGATTAATTATAAAATATAATTAATAAATTAATGAAAAAACTTGAGTTTTGTAATTTAAAACTTTGGGACCTGATTTTTAATTTCCTGAAAGTAAATCCCTGAATCATAAATTTTTCCTTATCAAGATACCCAATAACACAGACTAACCTTGCTAGGCCCATAATTATTAAGCTTCATGGGCTTCTTGCAATACACGTAGTATTGAAGATGAAGGGGTTAACTAAGGCCCAAATTAAAAATTTTGAGATTAATTTCTTTTTTTAATCTCATTTTCTTTTTAAAGGAAATTAAAGCCCTATTTGGTATAGCTTTAAAAGTTATAATAATCTTAGTCAAAGTTAAAAATTAATTTTTTACAATTCATTTCGTAGGATTCATAACTTTTATCAGCTTTTCAGTTATACATTTCATCATTTTTTGTCAAAATCTACCAAGAATCTGTAATATGTATATATTACAAAATGATTTTTCTTCAATTTTAATAGCTAGATTGTGATGCAAAAAGGTGATTTATGAGTAAGCAAATCAATGTGTTTGTAGTGTCAAAAGGAAGTCTCATTGTGTGATAACTAGTAAAGTGGATTCCAATTGCTGCTCATAAGTGAGGCATGAGCAAAATCCAATTGTCAAACTCATGAGACTTGCAATTTGTGTCCTACCCTACATGTCAAAAGCTAAATGAATTAGTGATGTACATCATTTTCTTGTACTAACTGCAATAAAAAGAAGCCAAATGTATTATGACAATAATAGAGTACAAAAGGCGTAAATTGTAATTAAGAATTCATTTAAAATTTTCTTGATTATATTTTTATTAATTTCCTTGAAATTAGTAATTAGAGAATTTAACCCCCATATATGTTTTAAGTTGAATAGTTTTTCCTCACTTCAAATCAATCCAATTGATGTCAAAGTTGCCTTCCTTGGCATTGGGTTTTGCATCTCTTGAACGTTAATTATAACTTATTCCAGCCCTCGAGAAAAATCTCCACTACTATAGGTATCAAAAGTGTAAAGTGAATTGAGTCGACGTAAGTTGATCAATATCGTTAATTTTCGCAATAAAACTCAAATGACTCTTGAATCGTACATGATTAGATGTGCTCTAGGGCTCAAAGTTGGGCAATCCTAGTCATTTTTTCTTAACAATAACCGCCTTTTTGATTCAAAGGACACACATTAAGAGTTACAATTACAGCTTAACACAAGAGGCAAATTAAAAAACTAGGCATTTCTTTAAATTATTTTACTATACCGAATCTCTAGTGTCCGCAAAAGCCTTTACAACACAACCAAAGCCACTTCATTTACCTTATAAACCCTAATTTACAATTTGTGTCAAAAGATTAGCAGACCATTTTGGTCTTCTTTTATTTCTTGATCTGACTTTATTACCTAATTTTGTTGTTAGTTGCCTGTTGAATAGCTAGGATTTGTTAGAAACCCTCACTTTCTATATCATGTGGATCATATAATATTTTAATATTTAGCATAGTCACTTTTGTTATACATACATGATATATTAAACTCGATCGTTGTTAAACAACACTGTAAGCATTGTTCGATGCCATGATGTTGTGTGGATGCCAAACATTTTTTTAGTTACATTTGTCTACAAGAAGATGCTGTGTTTATAATTATGTTAGTCAAGCTATGATACGGTACATTTAGCCCAGGTTTGAATTAGATAAAAATTGATTTTTAGTAGATTATATAAAAGTTGGTGGAATGTATAGTTGAAAAGTTATCATTCCTAACTGGCCAACTTAATTATGTTCTAATCACTTCAATTCCCGTACACGAGTACCTTCCATCAAATAGATATATTCCCTTTCTCGTCACATGAAATCTGTGGTTAAAATTAATTGTTGACTTAGACTTAGACTTAAATGAACCGAGTGAAAATTGAAGCAAAAATTCACATGTTCAGTGAATATGATTCGATTGAAAATGCTTTATAGAAAAAGTGGTGCAATACCTGGCCATGCAGTGCTGGTCCTTGGAAAGCAAGGGGAGGACACTATGCCCATAATATTAAAGAAATTTTAATGTAATTTGGTCCTAAAAGTTGAGATCATAACAATAAAGTGATTGCTCACGAGAAATATTTAAAATAGAAGTATATAACGAGTGCTCAACCTACTATATGACCAATTTTAGTTCAATTTGTGCTAATTCATCTTAGCTTAATAATTGCCTAAGGCTATGTATATTTGACATTGCAAAACATTCACGAGTGTACAATGTACATGAGTCGATGATAAGCAATTTTTTCACCAAGTACCCATTAGGACATTACCTTTCCAAGTTAATTTTAGGGATAATTGCAACAAAGCCCCAAATATTTGAAATGCTGACAAACTTTCCCCAAACATTTGATTTGTTGCAGCCGTTATCCATAATATTTCCAAACGTTACAAGTGAAGCCCTTCGGGACAGTTTTCATCCACAATTCCGTCCTTGATCAAAATCTTAACTTTGACCACATTTTTAATATTTTAAAAGGGGGCAAAGAGTAATTTTATATATATCACATTAAATAATTAAACTAATTAAATTAAAAAAATATGAAATATGAAAAAAACAATCCTTCTTCTTCTCATCCCCCAAGCCCACCCTCACCTCACACCCAAAAGCAACCACCTGACCACCGCCACCTCTAATTCTTTAGGGTTCATGTTATGCAAAATTACTAAGAAAAACCCACGAAATATAACATGGACGAGGGAGGAAATTTGGAGTCCAATATATAAAAAGAATTAAACCCAGAAGCTCAAGCATCCAAGAAAATGTATTTTTTTTCAGAGTTTTGAGAAATTGGTAGGTACTAAAATTACATTTATGATTGTTTTGATTAGCAAATTAGTTGTTTGTATTATGGATTACTTAGAATTTTTCTTGAAATCAAGAAGAAAAATTCCTAGATTTTCTCATTTCTGCTTAAAATTTCTCAAGAAGAATGTGGAACAGAAAAATTGTGGTGGAAGTGAAAATGCAAGAAAGTGATAAAAAATAGAGAAGTGAAGGGCCTCCACCTAAATTCTTTTGATTTTGATTTTGGATTTGAGGTGGGGAAGGGGTGGGCGCTGGTGTGGGTGTGGTGGATGAGAAGAAGAAGACGATTGTGCTTTTTTTCTTATTTTATTAATTTTTGTTTAATGTGATAAATATAAAGTTACTCTTTTGCCTTTTCTTAAAATATTAAAAATGTGGTTAATGTTAAATTTTTGTTCAATTGACGAAATTTTGGATGAAATCTGTCCAGGAGGGCTTCACCTGCAACGTTTGAAAATGTCACGGCTACAACAAATCAAAGGTTTGGGAAAAGTCCGTTAGTATTTCAAAGATTTGGAGTTTTTGCTGCAATTATCCCTTAAATTTAGGGTGATGCTACATGTACCCACAAACTTTCACACAATCTTTTACACCCTCCTCACATGGAGGGAGGTCCACACATATGGAGGGGGGCCCACGATTATTTTATTATGTGTGGACCTCCCTCCATGTGAGGGGGATGTAAAAGATTGTGTGAAAATTTATGTACACATAGCATTATTCTTAAATTTATCATTAAAAGACTCGCGTCAAGTTACATTCGAAAATTTGAAGTACTTATTGAATATCAAAATATTTAGTTTGTGCTGATGTCTATGGTTTTGTATCAAAATAATTTACAATTACAGGGTAAATTTTAAAGTTTGAAATTGGGATAATGAAAGTTTGAAAATGAGTTTCTACTTTTGCATAATTTCAGTGTGTGGAGTTGAGCATGATCTTTCTGGATGATGAGGTTTGGCTTGCAAGTCAAGTGACTCGTAATATTTACATCGAGTTATTATTGGAGTCAGATGTGACGTATATTTTTTCGATTTCACGAAAAATGGCACTTTGTAATTAGCTCATATTTTTACAATCCCATCTTCTAAAAGCGTAGAATTTGACTTATTTTAAAGGGCTTATTTTGGAAGGTGAGGTTCATAATCCCTTATCAACTTTACGTTGAAGAAAGAAGACGATAAAAAATAATGCCCAACTGATTAAAAGTCACAAGATGGTAAAATTAACCATCCACTACTATCATTTCTTATTACAATATTTTCAACTGCTTTTGCCAAATCTCATAATGAAAATAGCCATGCAGTAATTATTTTTTTACTTTATTAGAGAAAATGATATGTATCGTGCAAAAAGATTTGTAATAAAGTAACTATTCACAGTTGAGAATATTATTTTGAAAATTTTACTTTACTTCTATTTTAAGCATAAGATGGTAACACTACCAACATATTTGATTAAGCTGAAAAAGTATATACTTATTTTACTTTTACCAACATATTTTCTGATTTTAGCGAATGCGATTCTCTATAAATAAGTTCTGACATTTGCAAACACGGTGCTACTCTCTCTCTCATACACTTCCATGCCTCGTCGTTTGACTACTGGTCGTACTGATTCACTTCTCTCTCTCATTCGGGAAATCAAAGCTCTCTCTATATAACTCGGTGAGTCATACTACCCATTTGTACACAGTTGTCCGTATTCAAGAACTAATCTTTTTACTCCCTCGTGAGGTGGGGTGGTGTGTAGAGAGAGATTCAGAGCTATCTGATAAAATGGCTGAGAGCACAGAAGGAAAAACAATGCCGGAGACAGAGAAGAAAGAACAGAGCTTGCCATATTATCAGCTTTTTTCATTTGCAGATAAATACGATTGGATTCTTATGATATCTGGCAGTATCGGTGCCATCATTCATGGCTCTTCCATGCCTGTATTCTTCCTTTTGTTCGGTGAAATGGTTAACGGGTTCGGTAAAAACCAAATGGATTTGCACAAAATGACTCATGAAGTGTCAAAGGTGGTTCGCTTTCTTGAATTATTAAATGAACCCATTTTCTGTATAAACCTATCAGATCTGATTGAATTGATTTTCACAATGAATGCAGTATGCTCTCTACTTCGTATATCTTGGATTGGTGGTGTGTTTCTCTTCATATGCAGGTTAGATTTGTTTTGTGTTTTTGACTTTTCTGTTCAAACTGTTCACTTCGGATCAGTCGCACGTGGTCCGTCGACAGTCTCTCTGTCTTCTTCATCTTGATATGTCTTTTTCAGTACTATTTCCTTATTTTATACTTATCCCATCTCACGTCCCTATCACCATTGATACTAATTATTTTGTGGCGTAATTACTTATTTTTGGGATCTAAAATAATTAAACAGAGATTGCATGTTGGATGTATACTGGAGAAAGGCAAGTAGTTGCACTGAGGAAGAAGTATCTGGAGGCAGTATTGAAACAAGATGTTGGGTTCTTTGATACAGATGCAAGAACTGGGGATATTGTTTTCAGTGTATCAACAGACACTCTTCTTGTCCAAGACGCCATTAGTGAAAAGGTTTCTCTCACTACTGTGATGTTTTTTCTCTCTCTCTCTCTCACACACTGTTCACATTTAGTGTGTGCTTTTAGTGCAAGTGTCGAGTGTTGAACTAAAGAGGTAACGAGGGACATTAATTACTACTTTCTACTGTTTGATTTGGAATGCGCATGTTAGCGTGCTTGAGTTAACCCACGCTGATAAAGTGAATCCTGTTTAGTTTCTCAGTTTTTTAAGTACAGATTTAATGTTGATTTTTAAGTTCATTTAGTACTAATGGTGCTTAAGTTCATTGATGAAAGTGTTGTTGGACTCTTTAGAACCTAACCCAATCAATACGGTATCCTGATTCCTCGACTGTGAACTTCGCAAATTTTTGAAATGTACTTCGAGCACAGAGTATATTGAATATTCATTCACATAGCATGTCACTCGAATATTCTAGAGAGTCATTTTTGGAATGCAAGAAAACCGTGAAGAGAAGCTACAGTGAAAATTTGTGACAAGTGGATGATTATCATATTAAGCATGAAGTACTGAAAATCTGCGTGCTCTGTTCGTTGCTTGATTCTATTTTCATTTATTATTGCTAAAATCTATTATTGCTAAAATCCTAACAACCATCACTTTACTGATAGTAAAATATGTCTTTTTTGGGATAATAGGTGGGGAATTTCATCCATTATCTTTCTACATTTTTAGCCGGTTTGGTGGTTGGTTTTGTGTCGGCATGGAAGCTGGCTCTACTCAGTGTGGCTGTGATTCCTGGAATTGCCTTTGCTGGGGGTCTGTATGCATATACCCTAACTGGTCTCACCTCCAAGAGCCGTGAATCTTATGCCAATGCTGGCATAATTGCCGAGCAGGTGAGCCTGGGATAAAATCAATTCTTCTCTATTTCTTTGCTTGTTCTTTCTATACCCTTTTGATTACGAGAACCTACTTTCTTTTGAAGACGAATCAAATTTTAACAATAAAATACAAAATTATGCTGTAATCTGTTCTTTACCTTTCTGGAGTAACTCTAGTATAATTAATCATCTTAAGTTAGATTTCAATGCAGATTTTTGGAAATGCTATGGTGCTGTTAAAAAGGAAGTTTCAATTTTATTGATCCTTGTTCATGCTAAAGCTTTTGATGTCAAATGCAGGCTATTGCACAAGTTAGGACAGTCTACTCTTATGTTGGTGAGAGCAAAACCCTGAGTGCATATTCAGATGCTATACAAAACACATTAAATCTGGGTTACAAGGCTGGAATGGCTAAAGGCCTTGGGTTGGGTTGTACCTATGGAATAGCATGTATGTCGTGGGCTCTTGTTTTCTGGTATGCTGGTGTATTTATCAGAAATGGACAGACGGATGGTGGCAAGGCATTCACTGCTATTTTTTCTGCCATTGTCGGTGGCATGTAAGATCATGTGCTAAAATCATTTGAATTTTAGAGGAAAGTGAATAGAAAAAATTTATGGGTTTTGATTTGATTGTTGTTACAGGAGTCTGGGCCAGTCGTTTTCCAATCTTGGGGCGTTCAGCAAAGGCAAAGCAGCTGGATACAAGCTAATGGAGATTATCAAGCAAAATCCCTCCATAGTTCAAGACACATCAGATGGAAAGAGCCTCACTGATGTCAATGGAAACATTGAGTTCAAAAATGTAACTTTTAGCTATCCGTCTAGACCTGATGTCATTGTCCTTAGAGATTTCTCCTTTTTCTTCCCCGCTGGAAAGACAGTTGCCGTAGTTGGTGGCAGTGGTTCAGGAAAAAGCACTGTTGTCTCCCTGATAGAAAGATTTTATGATCCTAATCAAGGTATTTGATAGACTTTCTACTGTTATATGATGATCCATATCCATGTTAATTCAGTAGTGATTGTACTTAATCTTGTTTGTAAATTGGATAGGGCAAATTTTGCTGGACGATGTGGACATCAAGACACTGCAGCTGAGATGGTTACGCGATCAAATTGGTTTGGTGAACCAAGAACCTGCACTTTTTGCCACCACAATACTCGAGAACATTCTATATGGAAAGCCCGGTGCATCCATGACTGAAGTGGAAGCAGCTGCTTCTGCTGCAAATGCTCATGGCTTTATTACATTGCTTCCTAATGGATACAACACTCAGGTTACATATGCTTTGATTATTAACAATTTATTAGTTCTATCCAAAGAATTACTCGCGTTGGTCTTAAAAAAATTTCGACTCAAGTCCAGGTGGGAGAGCGTGGGGTCCAACTCTCGGGTGGTCAGAAACAGAGAGTAGCAATTGCGAGAGCTATGTTGAAGAACCCAAAGATACTTCTTCTTGACGAAGCAACAAGTGCCCTTGATGCTGGTTCAGAAAGCATTGTTCAGGAGGCTCTAGATCGTCTAATGGTAGGGAGGACAACAATTGTTGTCGCTCATCGTCTCTCAACAATAAGAAATGTGGACTCCATTGCAGTTATACAGCAAGGCCAAGTTGTCGAAACTGGAACCCATGAAGAACTAATCGTCAAAGCCGGGGCATATGCATCCTTAATCAGATTCCAGGAAATGGTGGGGAACAGAGATTTTTCAAATCCCTCGGCTCATCGAACACGCTCATCACGGCTAAGCCACTCGTTATCGACTAAGTCTCTCAGCCTCCGTTCTGGCAGTTTAAGAAACTTGAGTTATTCTTACAGTACTGGTGCTGATGGTCATATAGAGATGGTGTCTAATACTGAAGCTGATAGGAAAAATCCCGCCCCACATGGGTATTTCTGCCAGCTTCTTAAACTAAATGCTCCTGAATGGCCTTATTCAGTCATGGGAGCTATAGGGTCTGTTCTTTCTGGTTTTATTGGTCCAACATTTGCTATTGTGATGAGCAATATGATTGAGGTGTTCTACTATACTAATCCAGCTGCCATGGTACGAAAAACAAAGGAATATGTTTTCATTTATATTGGAGCGGGTCTTTATGCTGTGGTCGCATATTTGATACAGCACTACTTCTTCAGCATTATGGGAGAGAACCTCACTACAAGAGTGAGGAGGATGATGCTTGCAGGTATAAGGCGTCTTTTGTAGATACATTACAGGACGATGATAAATATTCCTATATATATTATCATATTAATTTTTCTTTTCCTCATTTCAGCAATTTTGAGGAATGAGGTTGGCTGGTTCGATGAGGAAGAGAACAATTCAAGCCTTCTTGCAGCCCGGTTATCTACTGATGCTGCCGATGTAAAATCTGCAATAGCCGAAAGAATATCGGTGATATTGCAGAATATGACTTCTCTCCTCACTTCATTTATAGTTGCCTTTATTGTAGAATGGAGGGTCTCACTTCTTATACTGGGCACCTTTCCTCTACTAGTCCTAGCAAATTTTGCACAGGTAACGCCCTCAAATCTTTGCCGACGATGTCATTTCAGTAAGATAATTTTTCCGTTGAGGAGGGTACTTTGGGCATAGAATCAAAAGAAATTATTTTACTGGACTGTTAGTTCTAGTGATTTTTGTTTGGATCTTGGAATTCAAATTCACTGTTTTCTCGGAACTAGAAGACAAGAGGGCAATTACAACTTGTCCCTATGGTGCTCTGCACTTGCTTCGATTCTGGTGCATGACTCTTGAAATTCATAAAATATGAACTGAAAAATACAAAGTAAGAACTGTATAATATAATAACTAGCATAGTAGAAAAGAAATATCAAAGATTTTATTATTGCCCATCAACTTCAGTGAAACTGAGAACTGTTTTGTTAACTTTACTCCTTGTTTTTCTAGATTAAAAAGTTTTCACCTTGCTCTGGTGCTGCATAGAATTTTGTGTCAGTTCTGTGTCTGATATTTTGAAAATGTAGTTAATGCCTGAGAATGGTCGAATTGGAATATGGGGTACGTGTTGATTGCAAGATTTACTTTTAAGTGTATTGTTTATATAAAATGAAATCAAACTAAGATCAAAATAACAAGAATATCTACGGGCAGCGTGTGTGGGAGGTGAATTATAGGCAAATTTTAACTGCTGATATAATCATTGTATATTAAACCTATAAATTATGTGTAAGCCCACCAAATTGTGGTAAGAAGTATATTACTGTGGCATTCTTATCGATGTGAAATTTATTGATTGTTAATCAAACGGTGTCCTTACAAGATACTTTTGAATTACACAGCAACTTTCTCTTAAAGGGTTTGCTGGAGACACGGCCAAGGCACATGCAAAAACTAGCATGATTGCAGGGGAGGGAGTAAGCAACATTAGAACTGTTGCGGCATTCAATGCCCAAGAAAAAGTTCTTTCTTTGTTTTGTAATGAACTCCGGGTCCCACAGCGTCGAAGCCTTAGCCGCAGTCAATCTTCAGGTTTCCTTTTTGGTCTATCTCAGCTTGCTCTTTATGCATCTGAAGCTCTAATACTCTGGTATGGTGCCCACCTTGTTAACAAAGGCGCCTCTACCTTTTCTAAGGTCATTAAGGTATTCGTAGTCTTAGTTATCACAGCCAATTCAGTTGCTGAAACCGTCAGCCTTGCACCCGAAATCATAAGAGGTGGTGAAGCTGTTGGCTCTGTATTTTCCATTCTTGATCGCTCAACGAAAATAGATCCTGATGATGCTGAAGCTGAGAATGTTGAATCAATTCGTGGTGAGATTGAACTCCGTCATGTTGACTTTGTGTATCCTTCACGACCAGATGTACTCGTGTTTAAGGATTTCAACCTTAGAATTCGTGCTGGCCAAAGCCAAGCTCTAGTTGGCGCCAGTGGATCAGGAAAGAGTTCAGTAATAGCATTAATCGAGAGGTTTTATGATCCAATGGCAGGGAAAGTTATAATTGATGGAAAAGATATTAGGAGGTTAAACTTGAAATCTCTCCGGCTCAAAATTGGTTTGGTTCAGCAGGAGCCTGCACTTTTTGCAGCTAGCATTTTCGACAATATAGCTTATGGTAAAGACGGGGCTACTGAAGCAGAGGTAGTTGAAGCAGCACAAGCAGCAAATGTGCACACATTTGTTAGTGGATTGCCCGAAGGTTATAAAACCCCGGTAGGTGAAAAGGGAGTCCAACTCTCTGGAGGACAGAAACAACGTATAGCAATTGCACGTGCTGTTCTAAAGAATCCATCAATACTTCTACTCGATGAAGCCACTAGCGCTCTCGACGCTGAATCAGAATGCGTGCTACAAGAAGCACTTGAGAGGCTGTTGAGAGGCCGAACCACCGTTTTAGTGGCCCACCGATTGTCCACAATACGAGGAGTGGACAGCATTGGCGTTGTACAAGATGGACGCATCGTGGAACAAGGCAGCCATAGCAACCTAATCAGTCGACCAGATGGAGCCTATTCAAGGCTTTTGCAACTTCAGCGTCATTGCATATGAAAATGACATCAATTACAAGAAAAACACGTTCGGGTCCATTAACCATTGTTTTTCACCTCTTCGTATGATTATAGTTGTAGATATGGGGATGATATGTTAAAATATTAATTGCTTTGTTTCATAAGCCTTTGCTTATCTGTTTAAAACCCACCTTTACAGGGACTTTTTTAGCTTTTTTTTCCCTTGCATGTGCTTTTGCTTATTTTCTTTTCAGTTTCTTGATGGAACCCATCTTTCTTTAGCTTTTGAGGCAGACATAAAGTATTGGATAAGTCATACATTAAGTAGGGTTGCATACATCTCTCTCTGATATTTTGGAGACATTCAACCCACTTGGTACAGAGGGCTCAAATTATTGTTATAAAGCTAAAATTGGCCAAGGCATGATTATGTTGAAAAGTTCAAGGGATCCTCAGATTATAGATGTTTCTCTCTCTTTTTGGCAATTGTACTTGAAGGGCACATTTAATGTATACGGGATAGTCTTGCACAGACAACAAACAAGATTTTAACTCATTTTTCTCTTTTAATTTTATTCAGTCGAGCATGACAAATTTGAATTTTCCGAAGTATTGTATGATTGACACAGACGATATAAAGTATCGAGATGTTGATATGCACAGTAGAAAGTGTGGCCATGTCTGGCTTTTCCATTTATTCATAACCAAGTGAGTGCATCAATGAGTTTGCAGAGAATGTGTGCCCCACTCTTTTGAAAAGCAACAGAAATAGTTGAGAGCCTCTCAAAGATATTATTAACTACTGTGGCTGTCACGTGAGTAATTGAGAAAAAGAAGAAAAATATGAGCAGTGAGCTTGGATGAAAATTACAAGTTCGACTCTAAAATTACCAATTAAAAGCGACAACTTACTTTTTAATTATTCTAGAGATTTAATCAATTAAGGCCCTGTTTGAGCCAAATTATTGTAGAATGAGAATGAAAAATATAGCAATTATTGGGGCCTACGTAAGAGATAGAAAATTTGAATTTAAATATTGATGTGATGGATAACGGTCATATTTTTCATTTTAATGAGATAATAATGTAGATCAAATGGGGGCTAAGTCAAGTTATCCTATATTGAATTGTCATAATAATAAATAAAGTAATAAATAACATAAGATTTATTGACGGAGAAAATCATTAAGTAAAAATTCCAGAACTAAACCAGTAACTTTCACTATAAATAATAGGGATAATTGCAGCTACGGTCCCAAACCTTTTAAATTTTTGCGCATTTTACCCTAACCTTTGATTTGTGCCAGCCACAGTCCCAAACCTTTCAAAAATATGCAGCAGAGGTCCAAATGGACGTTTTCCATCCGTTTGACCGTTAGTCAACCAAGAATAGTAAAGTTTGACCAATTTTGACAATTTTTGAATGGGCAGAGTGGTAAAGTGACAATTAAAATATTAAAAAATAAATAAAGAAACAAAATAAAAAAACAAAAACCGCCCAGCCCCTGCCCCACCCTTCTTCTTCAGCCTTCAGCTATCGTCACCGGCCAAAACACCGTCGTCGGTCAGCTGCCATCCCTCCCTATCTCCTTCTCCAACACCACTCTCTCCACCCCCAAAACGCCACCACCACAATCAACAAAATCAAAACCCACAAAATCCACAATTTTCTCAAATCTCTGGTTCTCAAACCCACAAAATTCATGACTAACATTTTAAGCTTTGCATCGTCAGCGTAATTTGCTCCACCAACAAATTGAAATTAGTGTACCGTAAGCTTTCTGTGGGTTGAGAAAAGGATGAGAGATCTGTTATCGAGCTTCTACTCGCCGGCTCTTTCATCAGCATTGCCGCCGTCAAATGCTATTTAATTGGGTTCTAATAGAATTAGTGGTGATGAGGACAGATTTGGGGAATAGGTGGTGGCGTTGCGGTGGCCACAGTGGCGGTAGGATTTTTGCCAAAGTTATTTTTGGAGAATTCGTCTTTGTTTTCCCCGATTTTGCCTGGCGACTTTCCCCGGTTTTGCCCAGAGACGGAAATGGGGAAGAAGAAGGAGAGGGCTTCAGCTTATGTGGTTGAAATTAGAGGATTTGTGACAAGTGAAAGAAACTGATAGATCAAGGTGGTTTGAAGGAGATGGAGACTTGAATTTTGGTTTGAAGTGAAAGAAACTGATAAATCACCACCGAATTACCGAATTTTTTTGCTATTTTCTGTTGCCGGCGTTATTGAGGTGGTCTTGGGTGTTGGCTAGTTTCTGTTGCCGGTGACGATGGCTGAAGGCTGAAGGTTGAAGAAGAAGAAGGGTGGGGCTGGGGCTGGGGCTGGGGGGGGGACAGTTTTTGTTTATGTTTTTTTCTTTTTAATATTTTATTTGTCAATTTACCACTCTGCCCATTCAAAAATTGTCAAAATTGGTCAAACTTTATTATTCTTGGTTGACTAACGGTCAAACGGATGGAAAACGTCCATTTGGACCTCTGCTGCATATTTTTGAAAGGTTTGGGACTGTGGCTGGCACAAATCAAAGGTTAGGGTAAAATGCGCAAAAATTTGAAAGGTTTGGGACCGTAGCTGCAATTATCCCTAAATAATAAGAATTTAAGGTATGATTTATCCTAAAAAATCCACTAAACTCGCTGATCTAATTCCTACAATTTTCAAGACCAGTTGGAATGTGCTTCACTCACATCTGCTCCCAATATTTTGAAATTATCTATTTCCCATAGATCATCAAGCATACCTTGTTATTGTATTCTTCATGTGTTTCTGGTCCAACCTTCCTCAATCTCGAGCAACCTCTGAAAACTATTTGAATTTGATGTTTTTTCCAACTTGTGATTGATTGATTTCAAGATGTAGAATTGTTGGTTGGTTTCCAAAGAATGTTATAAATGTGGAAAATAATGATCGGCCACCCTTTTCATGAAGTAGGGGTTTGAGTATTTATAATATGGAGGTAGGAGTGGGCATGGGATGGGATTTTGTCTCAACCCAAACTCAACTCAACATGATCGATTTGATCATAGTTTAATCCAACCCAACCTATGTAGAGGTTGAAACCCAACCCAACCCAACCCAATCAAGTATCGGTCGGGTTGGGTTGGGTTGGTCGGGTTGTGACAACTTATCAACAAAGATTAAAGTAGGCGAGTCGGGTTTGACGAATTTATAATTGACTCATGACATATATAATATTTGGTCTCCATAGTTACAATGAACAAAAAAATCTGAATTATTTTGGCATTTCATGCCCGAAAATGTTACATGGACAGATTGATATTAAATTATATGAAGTCAATAAATATTTTTGTATTGAATGTGCATTACTTATACTATTTTTCGTAAAATGAATTATATCAAAATTTTATAATATTATTTTAAGAGTTTTCAAACAATATCATAACACATGTAAAATTTATAAATATAGCCGGGTTGGATTGAGCGAGTTTATTCGATTTTTACAAGTTAACCCATAATCCAACACAACCCGCATACACAACCAACCCATGTAAAAACAACAAAAAAACAAACCCAAACCAGTCGGGTTGGTTTGGTTTGGACGGTTTTGGTGGGTTCGGTCGGGTTTTGCCCACCCCTATATGGAGGTATTGTGTAGCATATGATAGATAGAACTCTTAAAAATGGTGAATTGGTGTTTCTCGAAAAATATCGTCGGTCGAGCGCTAAGTTAGAGACAGGCGAGTCACAATTATTCTATTTTGGACACTCGAGTATCAGTTTGGCGGCAGATTAGCATAAATCCAGAGACTCTTTCTCCATGTTCCATATACGAACTCAAAAACTCCTAATTCATCTATACAACACTCCAAAAAATTCCTTGATTTTTATAATTCCTTTTTAATAATCATTTTGTCTAAATAATTATGATACACCTTAAGTTCTAACATTGGAAATATTATTCTGGCCATCTAAATGTAGGGGCAGACTAAAAGTAAATGATTTCTTGTGCTTGATCAGGATTTTATTGTTTTGAATCTTCTCGTGTATCTAGTAATGAATTGAATAGAATACTGAAAAATGTAACAATCTCAAATTTTTTAGTATTGTCTCAAACAAGCTACAACTGTCAAAAAAAAAAAAAGTCAATAAAAAGCCCACGTAGGCTTTAGCTTAAAATCAATTTTTTTAGTACATTTTGCTCCTATTTGGTGGGGATTAAAATCAAAATTTTAATAGATTTTGATAAAAGTTAATTAAATGTGTTGTTGAAAAGTTATGAATTTCATGAAATATGTAATTAAAATTAACTGTTGACAAGATTTTAATCAATTCCAAACAGGGTTTTGATAAAAATTGATGAATTGTGTAATTAAAAAGTTGATAAAAGTTGTAAATTCCATAAAATGCGTGATTAAAAATAAAGTTGAGTAAAAATAAATTTTCCAAATGGGGGCTAAATTTGGTATTTGGTAGAATAATTGATTATTATAAAAAGTGGTAATTACATGAAACCATACTTTAAGATTTTAAACTTCTAAAAATCAGATTGGAAATATAATATTTCCAAAATCAGATTATAATTAAAAATTTTAATATTAATAATTATATTAAAAAATAAAATCAGATGATCCAATTCCTCTCTCTCTCTCTATACCATCTCCATCTCTCAGACTCTCACTCGTCGTCGTCCTTTGTCGTACATCCGCCGTCGACGGAAACCATAGTTTAGCTCGCCGCTGCGAGAAGCGACGACGTCCTCTCCACCTTTGCTGTCGAGGGCTGCTGAACGTCAACGACACCGCTGTGGAAGAAAATTTTCGCCGCACTACTAGCGTCAATCGGGCTTCGCACGCACGAAATAGCGATGATTGTAATGTTTTGTGCCTTGCGTTGAATGTGCTCGTCTCTTCACGGTGATCATTTCTCTCGCTTCTGCATCTCCTTCTTTGGGTGGTGGTGCGGTGGTTTGGGGATTTTTCGTACGGTGGTTAGGTGGTTTCCGTGGGTGATTGGTTGGAGTTGCAGATGGAGGTGGTGTGTGGTTGATTGGAGTTGATGGTGGGTTGCAGTGTCGTGGTAGGTTGCGGTGCGGTGGTTGTACTGCCATGGTGTTGAGATGATTTTGGGCCTGAAGATGGCGGCCACGCCAGATTTGGGTGATTTTTGTTCGTTTTGTAACCTGTGCTGTGATCATTTGAAAATAACCCGTGATTATGAACAAAATCCTGAATTGTGACATGAATTGTGACTTGTGACCTAAGTTGTGACATGGACTATGACTTATGACCTGAATTGTGATCTGAGCTGTGACTTGGGAATTGAACTGTGACCTGAGTTGTGACTTGTCACCCGAGTCATCTAATTCAGAGCAGTCGCCGAAACGACCGCCGGAACAGTCGTCGGGAAGTCACCGAAAAAGTTTGTCGGACAGTCGCCGGAAGGTCACTGGAACGGTCGTCGGAAAGTTCGTCGGAGTAGGGCGGTGATCGGAACGGTCACCGGAGCGGTAGGGGTGGTGAAAGTGGGATGGGTTAATTATATTATATTAGAATTAAATTTTTAATAATAAATTAATTTATTTCATAAATAAAAATTTAAAATTTTTTAATAAAAATCTGATTTTGAAAATTTCAAACTTATTTTCTTATTTTTGAAATAGGCTAAACTTATTCTCTTAAATAGGTAATCTTTCCTTATAAAAATTTTGAAAAAGTTTTAGTACAAAGGCTTGCTTCAATCATGAATAGAAGAGTCCAACCCAGGGCCTGCCTCGATCATATCAATAGAAGAGTCCAACCCAGAGCAGCAGAGCTGCAGATCCATATTACTCTCAGTTGTTACACTACTTTAATCAGGTCCAGCCCAGATCCCTTTTTCCTTTAAATTCATGAAAACAAATGTTTCAATTCTTAGAGATAGAAAAAATTAGTCAATATATAAGGATCTGTTTGATTGTAATGATGGAAAATAGGTGGAAAGAAAATGAATTTCAGAGAAAGTAATTGCCTGAAAATTGTTTTGCAGAGAATTGTTAATTGAGTGTATTTAATTGGTATAATTTTTCACCCGAAAATTTTTTAAATTTTGTGTTCGTTTGGCTTTGTTTTACATAAAAATTGTCCACTAAAGCGATAATTTTTTCCACAATTGGTTATAAATTTGTTTTCATTGCCAAAAAGTAAAAAAAAAAAAATCAAAATTTTCTTCCCTAAAAAACATTTTTTTTAATCAAAGTTTATTATTCATTTGACTTTATTTTACATGTAAATTGTTCATTAAAGTAATTTTTTTTTTTTACAATTGGTTATGAAATTTGTTTCCATTGCCAAAAAAAAAAAAACCCTGGAACCCTGGAATCAGATCAATTCTTTGAAAATGAGGAAATGGTGCAAGTGTAGCCATAAAATGGAAAAGGAATTATATGGAAAAAAAAAAAAAATGGTATCAAACATGACAAATGTTGAAAAATTGAATTTTTCCATGGAATTTGAAGCCTATCAAAGGCAGCCTAAGATTCCAATGCAAAAGTATTTGGAAATAAAAATATTTAATATTTGAGGGCCTTACCTAAATAGGAACTTTAGGCGATCATCTCATTTGTTTAGAAGTTAGTCGATTCTACTAACTTTGCCTTAGGATGTGTCACACTTCACTTGGGTATTAAAATTATAAAGATGTAATGGAAAATGCTCGAGAATCTCTGAGAAATTTCACTAGCGAGCAACAGTCGCATTTCCCTCTCAATATTTTTTTATTTTTTTTGGAAATGTTGTACATATTTTGTCCTAGAGATTCTCGAATGACCATAGGACTTGGTAAAAACTTTAATTCTTTGAAACATTAAATCGACAACAAAATAATATGTCAATCATATAACATTTAAATATGTCCCACATGTCTATACCATGTACTTCATGTTGCATTTCCAGCATATTTTTTTTATAAACTTTAGAATCATACAAAAATATATCCTAATCTTAATTAACTTAGGTTTAAAGAAATAATTATTTAACGTTTTAATATAAAAAAAATTTAAATTCCATCCTCACACCCACTGATTCATAAAAATTTGTACGTGTTTAGTTTTTTTCTTGAGAAAAAAAAAAGCATCATCTGAGCTTCTGGGTCTCTCAATGTGTACAGGTCTAGATGTTTTCGAGCAGCGAAGCTTACACCCATTCGCATTAGTTCATCCAAAGTTCCTTACCCTTATGCACGAATTATTGAATAAGCCATCTTCGTATCAAGGTTAAGGAGTCAATTGAGCATCTCAATAGCGGGATTGAATACCAATTCGTTTTAGTGTCCTCAATTGTCCAGTTTTCTAGCTAGCTTACTCGATCAAATCTACTGAACGGATTGACTTTCAGGCAAAGAAAAAAAGAAAGAGTGATTATTTATGCTCCAAGTAAAATAAAAACATTTAAATGAGACAGTATATTGTACAATGATTGCCATAGATAATAAACATTAATTAGGAGCAAGTAGGGCAACTCGTGGGGTCAACAAATTTGCATCTGACATGTGATTAGGGGTCGACAAGAGCGTGCCTGGTTAAATTCTTTGCCTCTTTTAGCAAACTGATTTGTAGATAATATACGTACTGTGACACGTGTCGTTTTGTGGATGGAGTAAGAAAGGCATGTGACATGATCTTTTAAAATCAGACTTGGCAAGCACACTCGTGGTTATGTCCCTAACAAGAGGGAAAACCATTAATTGAGAGAGAACCATCTAGTGGATCTCGCCATCTCACATTTGTTTTTGATCAACACCATTAATCTCCCTATCCTATCGAGATCGTGTCATTAAATTAAGTAACGTGCAAATCATGTGATCACTTACTATTGTCACACAATGATATTTAGTTGGTAGGAAGGAATTGTTTGCGGTCTTCTTATTATGTGCATGTATAAATTTGTATACAATCATTGCTCATTACAAAAAGGTATGTTATTCGAATGATGTAACTACTGTTTTTTCAATAAATTGAATTATTCTTTTTAAGATTTGCATGCTGAAACACGTTTATATACGTCAAATAAGACTTAGTCAACAAACAATAGAGTTACAAACTGATCCGTAACTCTATTTATCATGTCGTAAAGACACTTTGAACAGACAACATAAAAATAGAACTTTAGTCTTGAAGTCCCGCTATCCTATTTTCTCGTGCACTAGACTTGCTGCTCTACAAGACAATTATAAACAAATCAATGACTACTACATATACGTGATTTCAATTTTGTTCGCCGACTTGAGAGTTGAAGAATTTACGGGCATTATTAACACTCGCTCAATAACTATTAAAGTTATAGCTAGATTAGGGAGGTAGTGATGTTCAAAGAATGAATCAACCCGAGTCAAGATGAATGATGTATGAATTAAGCTAAATGAACATAATACTTGACATAGGGGTTGACCGACCATTCACATTGCATGTGGATCCCTACCTGAATTAAATAATGCCAACCTCCCCATGTGTGTGTGTCGTGTCATCCCCTATGTCAAGCATTATGTTCGTGTAGCAAAACTCATGATGTATAGTCAAAGCCATGGAATGTAACCAAGTAAATTTCTTGGAACATGCTCGAGTTCAAATTGCGTAGGATAAAGGTGGGGTGTGGGAAGTGTACAATATAATAATCACATGGTCTTGTATATTGAGACACGCACATGAAGGCCCACATTGTTAGTACAAAAAATCAATCATGTTACTTTTAAACCAAGTTGACATCAAGCCCACATTGGGAACACAAATTAAATCAGAAAATGTTACGTAATTGTTTGATTCAACTAAAAAAATTGATCGTAATTTAAGTTAAAGTTAATAATCACTTTTAATCACACATTTTTATGGAGCTCACAATTTTTCAACCACAAATTTCCTTAACTTTTATTAAAATTTACTTAAAAATAAATTTTTATCTAAATAAAAAAAAAACACTGCATTTATCAAGAACGAGACTTAATTTGTATTTATTTATTATTGTATGCATATGCATGGCTTCTTCTTCCCCCCCCAAACTCTCTTGCTTATTAATAAGAAGCCCTACACCACTTCTTTCTTCAGTATCTTGTCTTCTTCATATCCAACATCGCTTTCTGTGCTAGTGTACTCTCTTTTTCCCTTCAAAATCCCTTCTCTCTGTAATCTCTTTCTCGTGGTCCATTCCTCTTTCTAATATCTTATAACAACACATATTTCTCCTTGACATCTCATCTTCTTCTGCTTCATAGTTTCTCAAGAAGAAAGAAATCACCATACATTTTAGAGATATGTCGAGCAGAAGGTCGAGGCAGTCCACGTCGAGTTCGAGGATAACTGATGATCAGATCATTGAACTTGTGTCCAAATTGCAGCAACTTCTGCCCGAGATTCGCAATAGGCGCTCCAACAAGGTATGCAGTATTATACCACACTCAACTTGATAGTGTCTTCATTTTTAAAAACAGAGCATTAAATTTCTGCATCATGTAAGGTAAATTCATGCTTATATTATGCAAGTGTCAATTATATATGTATAGAAATGTTTATATAGTCAAACTATAGAAGTATAAATTAGCAATGCCAACTCAGAGAACACATTAAAAAATATTAATATTATTTTTTCTTTCTAATGTCTCCTATTGTTCTCTCATCTCCATGCATATATATTAATATTATATATAAATAATTGTTCAAAACAAAGAAAATATTAATATTGACTCCTATATTAAACAATTAATAATGAATTTGATCGAACGCATCACACAGTGTGAAATTTGTATATTTATGGGTTAAAATTTGAATACTGACCCCTTTTTTTTTTAAAAAAAAAAATGTTGTGTTTTTGTTTTATTTTAGCAATCATTGAAAGGTCTTTTTCGAATAGTGTATGCCTAAGGAAAAATGGAAAAAAAAATGTATATATATAAATATATTAGTTGTCCCATCATATAATTATAAGTAAAATTATATAATGAAATTATTTTTGCTGAGCAGGCATCAGCAAATAAAGTACTTCAGGAGACATGCAACTACATTAGAAGTTTGCACAGAGAAGTGGATGATCTGAGTGAGAGGCTATCACAGTTGCTCTCTACTATAGATGCCGACAGTCCAGAGGCTGGGATAATTAGGAGTTTAATAATGTGATAATAATAATAATAATAATTATTATTTATTATGTACGAGGTGGCAATAATTTATCAGGTAATTATTTAAGGGTTTAACTAGCTAGCTAGCTAGTTCTAATTCTCCTAGGTTTGGCCCCTATATGTCTAGGCCAATCAGGCATTAGAACAACCTAAATATTAGATTTAAGACTCTGGAAATTCATGTATGTTGTATTAGTAATTAATTACTGTTACAGTTTATGTGTAATCTATCTAGTAATTAAAAAAAGAAAAAGAAAAAAGGTCATCTCCTTTTCATGTTTATTTTAATTTGCCTTCTATAAGAGAAGCCTCATATTTCATTTTTTTTCTATCTTAAAATTCTATTTTTCAAAGTCAAAATTAAATTTAATAATATATTTTGTAGGACAAACAAGTATTACATAATGACCAACCATTCAATTCTTTAAAAAAAATAAAATTTTAACAAAACAGTCACTATCATAGTTGCTCCAATATTGACCCTCTCTTCCAAATCCTTGCTTCTACCGGCAAGATCACTCTCATTGAGAGTTATCTTCTTCGCTGTACCATCTTCGACTTTGTTAACAAACACTCATCTTGAACAACCTCTTTCAATTCAGTAGTATCCAGCTCCTCCTTTTGCCATTTTCACTACTAGTACTTGTCAGCTCGACGATTTTGCAAACACTAACCCGTTCTCAATCTCAATAGTGCAATTATAAGAGGAGAATGAGGACAACCAATTATCGTTAAAAGTCAACATAAGAGGCTTCTTAGACCCCCAACTAACTATTTATTGAAAGACCGAATAAGAAATAAAAAGCTGTAATAAAAAATTAAGATAGATATATATATATATATATATATATATATATATATATATATATATATATATATATTTCCATTTGCGTGTAAGTCGATGGCATATTTTTTTAATAAATGGGTGGTGATCGATCTTCGACTGCATGACCTAAAAACAATTGAACAACCTTATCTCAAAGGTAAAAGTAGGGGTCAACACAGTTTTGTTTGATCGGTTTGTGTCAAATTTTCAAATTAAATCATTTAAAGCGGTTTGAGATTTTTTCCAAACCAAACCAAACCACTTTAATTTCTAAACCAAACCATTCCAAACCACCTTTTTTGGGTGGTTCGGTATAAAACCCCGGTTTAATAAAAAAAAATATCAAACAAGTTAAATCATAAATATTACATTAAAATATAAATATTAGTATTATTACGAATATATAAAAAAATGCTTTTCACTTCTAATTCTGACCTCTTAATCAATACTAATTGGTGCAACATCTCCAATTGTAACACATGATTTGTTCTCTGCATATAGATAAGAATATAACAAATATATTCATTTATTACAATTAAATGGTGTAAAAAGTTATAAAATAAAGTGAATAGAAAGATCAAATACGATAATACCTTCCACGACTTTTTCTGAATCATCCAGTGCTTCTACTTCATCCAAATATTGGCGAATCACTATATGTTCCTTGTTATTGTGTAACCAATTCTTAGTGCAAAGCACTGCCTCAATCATCTTTACACTCAATGAACTCCTAAAATAATCGAGAATCCGACCACTAATAGAAAATATAGACTCAGAAGTAACTGTAGATATTTGAATAACTAACACGTCTTTGGCAATTTGGGAGACAATCTTGTACTTATTTTCATTCAATTTTCACCAAATTAATATGTCAAAACCATCATTGGTCAAATCTTTACAACGATCATTTAAATAATCCATCAAATCATTCTTCTCAACTTGAGCTTCCTGCAAAAGTCTAGCTTAAAAAATTGAGGGGATGAGGTTGAAAATTCCCAAAGTAGTTTTTAAAGCACTTTGGCTTCTAGGTTGAGTAGCATCCTTAGGGGGAGCTAACGATGGAGTAATTATTTCCTTATAGAATTCATATAACCTATAAAGCGTGTTATCAACTTTCTTTAACAATATGTTTACAATTTGTACATCATAAATAAGTTCAAACCCAACTTTAAGTAATTCCAACTTGTATCTAGGGTCAAGAGCTGTTGCTATGAACAAAAAATGATTAAAATTTTCAAGATAACCCAAATACTTATCATATTTTCTTCTCATGCTAACTGCCATGGATCCTATCATATTATTTGACTCTTTAGCTAATTCTTTCAACTCTCCATAAATTTCACATATTTATTGAAGGAAAGTGTTTGACGTTACATATAAAGAGCCACTAATTTTCAATGTCATATCATAAAAAGTATTCAAGAACTTGACAAATGCTTCAATTTGGTCCCAATCGGCATGTGTTGGTGGTCCATCTATATTTTTTCCATTAGATCTTTCTTCATCAAAGTACTTTGTATAGTTTGCATCACTTTTCAAAATATCAAATACTTTTTAAAACTTTATTGTAGCCTGTAATATCATGTAGGTGGAATTCCATTTAATTGATACATCCAAATACAATAAACCTAGAGACTCAATATTTGCATCCTTCCAGCTCTCTCGAAATCTTTTCAGCAGCGCTGGGAAAGATCTAGCACACCGTACAACATTGCGAATAGATGAAATAGTATTGCTAATTTATTTTATACTATCACAAACTATAAGATTGAGAATGTGAGCATAACACCTCATATGAAGCATTTCTCCTCCAAGAACTAGGCCATTCTCCTTCTCTAGAAAATCACTCTTCAATTTCATTATTGCTACATCATTAGATGATGCATTATCAACTGTCCATAGAAAATTTTATTAATTCCCCAATCCTGCAGGCAATATATCAATTCATTTCCTACATATAACCCTTATAGCTAGGGACTTGAATGAAACTTATGATTCATTTTTTATGTTTCCAATCATCGTCAACCCAATGAGCATTTAAACACAAATAACTTACATTTTGTATAGATGTCCAACAATCAGTAGTCAAATAAACTCGGAGTTTACTCAATTCTTTCCTCAATTTCTTCTTTTCATCGAGAAACAAATGATATGCATCCCTAGCAACTATAATCCTTAAAGGAAAATCAAAAGTTGGAAAAAAATACCTGGTATACCACCGTAAATCTTCATCTTCTACGTGTCGAAAATGTAACTCAGATAATATAAAGTACTTAGTAATCTGTTCTCTCACACCTTTCTGAGTAAACTTGAAAAGTTGTCCACCAATACCAACACTCTCTAAAATCTCATCATTTTCAGAATTACCATAGAAATTCAATGTCTTTCGCTTTTTGTCTTGAATCCTATATAGATACTTCTTGCACAAATCCTCGATATGATTTCGCAATGTACTAGTCTCACCTTTAGATTGATGCTTATGTACTTGTCCACAATAAATACATTCTAAAGTCCCATCATTCTTTATATCAAAATGAGCCAACACATAAGACATTTTATGTCCCTTCTTACCTTTCACACTTTGTTGCAATTCACAATTTAACTATTCTTTGTAATTTTATCACCAGTCTTATGATTATTTTGTTCTTCTAAAATCGAATTCATATCTAATTATATATATATATATATATATATATATATATATATATATATATATATATATATATATATATATATATATATAATCATATTATGCAACATGACCTCAACGTTAATATACAAAAGGATATTAATGTTATAAAAACAAACTTTAATCAATCATGTTATACGAAATTAATATACAAAAATAATGAATTATGTGCAAAAAAATTGCCGTCACTGACTGCATTATTTTGTACAATTCTGTACAAAATTAATATACAAAAAATATATATATATTTTGTGCAATTATTGCTTGAAGGAAAAAAAATCTTGAAAAAATTCGAATTAGTGATCTAAATCAATACAAATCTTGAAGGAAAAACAAATCTTGGAAAAATTCTAATTAGTGATCTAAATCAATACAAATCTTGAAAAAATTCTAACTACAATACAAATCTTGAAACCCTAGAATAGCAGCAAAACGTCAAAACCTTTTTTTTTCCATTACTCAAATCAACATAAAAAGAAATTAAGAAATATGTAGAAAATTAACAAACAAAACACTGTACATGAACATGAATTAAAATAAAGAATCAATATATAAAAATATAAATAGTAGAAATTCACGTACATTTATTGTTAAGAGTTTGAAAAGGGGATAAATAACCTAGAAGTTAATTGAAAGTACCACACACGTATTAAAGGATTAAGGATTTGATTTAAATTTTAAAGTTGAGATATGTAATTATCTAATTGGGCATTTAGTTAAGTTGGGTATTGAATTTAATTGAATTGGGTCTAATATGAAGGTATCTTTTAACTGGGATGCATTTGGTTTTAATTGGGTTGAATAAAATTTAAATTTAAAATTAATTTTTTTTTTTTTTGTGTAAACAGTTTGATGGTTTGAAACGGTTTGCAAAAATTAAAACCTAAACCAAACCACTTCAAAGCGGTTTTGTTTGGTTCAAAACCAAAACGTTGACGGATGCACGTCGATCCAAACCAACGATTTGAAAAAAAGGGGTTTCGGTTCGATTTGACTATTTCGTTGTTCAGCCCTAGGTAAAAGCTTGTGTTCTCAGAGAAGAGATACATTTATTTATTTATTTATTTAAATGTAGTCTTAAATAACATTCTCCTTAGCGTATAGAATTCAATACGTTTTCTTCCTTTAAGGATTGGAAATTACTGTAAATGTTACAAACAGGTAGTGGCAAAAACAACTAAATTTTATGTAATTAGACAAAAGATAATTTTTATTTGGGTTAATTTCATAAACGGTCACTCAAGTTACGTCAAAATAACAAAACGGTCACTAAAGTTTAAAAGTTGCACTAACGGTCACTGAAGTATCATCTAGTTTCAGTAATGGTCACTGAAGGACCTTTTCATTTTAATTGGAACCTAATGGACGAAAATAGTTGGAGCTTGAACCTTAAAGACCTGAATTACAAATTTGTCTTAAAACCCCCAAATCCTTCATCGCTGGTGCAACTCAGTAAATCTCTGTAATTTGGGAGGCTGAATCATAGAAAGACATCAGACATGCACATATTGGTGGCTGAATTTGAAAGTGGAGAATTGGATTATTATATATTAAACACGCAATAGTGGCAGACAAGTGTTCTTGGGAGGAAGTTGTAGATTTTGATATATATATATATATATACTCACGCAGCAACACGACAGTTTGGTGGAGAATTAGGATGCTGAATTTTTGGAAGAAAGACTTCAATTTTTTAACTATATACACGCAGCAACACGGCAGCAAAGTGGAGGAAGCGGGCGTGATATATTATATATATTCACGCAAAATGGACGCGAGGTTCTAGCAAGGCCGAGAGGGTCTCCGTGTTTAAGTTTATGAAGAATCTTCGAGGGAAACGTGTGGAAGAGGAAGAAAAAAGATGAGAATTATTCGCGCTGGACATTAATTTCTGTGAATGGATGAAGTTTTATTGAATAAAGATTGGGAATTGTAGGAATTTTAGTGTTTGAAATTTTGCTATAGGAATGATTGGGGGCTGAAAAACAGAATTTCTTGTATGGGAATTGTTAGAACTTAGGAAGATGGCTTCTACACCAGAACTTAGGAAGATGGCTTCTACACCATCTCCAAATTCTTCTCCTGATCCAACGGCTCCTCCATCTCGCCCATCCAATTCCTCATCTCCTCATCCACCGATTCCACCTGCTCCACCTCAATCACCCTCACCAGATGCATCACCACCACCGCCTACTTCATCGCCCCCATTGCCTCCACCATCTCCCCCAACTTCACCACCACCAACTCCTCCTGCTACCCCTCCTCCAGCAGCCAATTCGTCACCACCACCAATTTTGTCCCCTCCCCTACCATCTGAAGCTTCCCCTCCCAAAGCATCGCCGGCTTCTCCTTCACGCCAAAAAGAAATGGATTTTGGGGGGGGGGGGGGGTGGGGTTTTATGACAAATTTGTGATTCAGGTCCTCAAGGTTAAAGCTTAAACTATTTTAGTCCATTAAGTTCCAATTAAAATGAAAAGGTCCTTCGGTGACCATTACTGAAACTAGGCGATACTTCAGTGACCCTTAGTGCAACTTTTAAACTTCAGTGACCGTTTTGTGATTTTAATGTAACTTCAGTGACCATTTGTGAAATTAACCCATTTTTATTTAAATGAAATAAAAAAAAAAAAAAGATTTCACGTAATTTTTTTTTCCCCTTTATTGCTTATAAGTTGAACCCAATTATGCTCTATATATATAAGTAAGGAAAAAAGTGCTTTATAATAAAATTATTTAAAACATTTTATAAGATAGAACTGAATCATCAAGAAAATGCCAGACATGATTTTCTCGATAAAACAAGACATTTTAATTAAAAGTTGTTGGAATGGACAAGGATTAGTCGGTAATCCCGGAGACAACTTTGGGATAGAAAACGACGTCGCTTTCTTGCTTAATCTTATGTCCAAATCAAAAATAGTATCTTAATTAATAGTTATAAACAAGAGGTGGTGACAAACACATCATTATTTAACTGTTAATTACTGATTAGGACCACTGAGAATTTGCCCGTAGAAAATATTATGGTCGCCTAAGAAGACGACACGAAATCCATTGATTATACGTCATGTTTGCATCTCAATTGAAAATGAGTTTTGATTAAAAGAAATATTGTACGCTCGTAGGACAAAAATGATGTCTTGTTTATAAAGAAAAATTTAATTATTTAGCACGGATTTGGATTAGGTACGTTGAATTGAATATAATGAAGACAAAGTTGCCTGTAATTTTCTTCTATGATTATAATGAGTCCTGCAAATTAAATGCTAATCAGTGTGGTTAGTTGAATACTTTGTCGGATAATTAATTCACGTCGAATCATCTGTGAATCTTCTTTCAAAGGGGGATTTTTTTTTTTCTTTTCTTTTAATCCAAACCCAAACTTGATAGTATGGAAGGACGACCCAAGGTTCCACCCATGCAGATCGAATCATGAGAGCTGTCATCTGAGAACATTATCATGACATGACTATAAAATTGTTACCCGTAGATGTATTCATGTCAACGAGCCGAAACTCAAAGCTCAGGCTTGGTTCGAGCAAAACGGGTCCGAGCTTTTTGGGTTCGAGTTGAGTCGAGCAAAAGCTCGGCCAAAAAAAATAAGGCTCGGCTCGTGTTTTTTTTTAATTCGTTATAAATCTATAATTTTTTATAATGTATTTAAAATTTGAGCAATTTATACATATTATAAATAATAACTAAATATTAATATATATAAAAAATAAATCTAAACTTAAAAAAATAAAAGCTCAACTCGGCCTGTGACACGGGTCTGTGACGAGCCCAGACTGGCTCGGGCCAATGCCCCAAAATGGGGCTCGGCCAAAGCCTCGGCTCGATGCCTCCTAGCCACGAGTCGGCCCGGCTTGGGTTTTTCCTGGGTCAAACCCGGGCCACTCGAGCCGTCGAACTTTTTTGACAACGTTGTCTCCATCAATCAATTAAAAGAAAGATATGACATAAAACGTAGGCATATGTCTAGTGTTCATGATGATGTCATTGCATCGAACTCTTTAGCCAATGAAATGATCTTTGGATGGTGATACTCATGTCTTATGTCAAACACTGTAGCATGACAAGATTGATGACAAGCACCAATGATTACCGACATAGGACGGTAAAAGCACAACGAAATAGGCCGATTCGTCTAAAAAAATTTTTATCTAGTACTAAAATTCCGGCAAGTTACATCCTCATTACCTTCAAAATTCAACAAATACAACACGTCATTCTATTAAAATCACCCTAAGTTGATCAATCATTTTTAGCCGTCAACGCAGGTTAGATCAATGAAGCGCTGCCCTAATGTTCATAATTCTCAACATTATTTCATTCCATGTGATTAAAGTGTTGGGAAAATTAATAATTTGTCATATGGGAATCTATATATATATATATATATATATATATATATATATATATATATATATATATATATATACGTAAATGATCTAATGAAGACCGGTGCTCATCTTATCCTAAGCACCGATGAGTTGGCACATTAATTCATTGGTGGATTGGAACTCACAAAATCTTTATCCACCAATGAATTAATGTGCCAACTCATCGGTGTTTAGGATAAGATGAGCACCGGTGCTCATTAGATCATTCCTGTATATATATATATATATATATATATAATTGTGTATAAAGATTATATTAAAATTAAACTTGATCTAATAAAGAATTAAATATTCGAAATTTGGACATCTAAATAAAATGTCGGCCGGATTATATGCGTAGATATCAGATCAATTAGGATTGTATATGCGATATGTCAAATATATATGGAAACTATAAATAAGTTTATGATCCCCAATTCATGTATAATTTTTCATTCTTTGTGCCATCCTACTAATATGAGAATACAAGAGAAAATATATTGAAAATGAAGATTTAAAATCCATAATCAAGAACAAGGATTGAAGAATTCAAGAATCTATAATCAAGAATCAAAGTGAGGAAGCCAATGTTGACTTATGGTTGACATCTTGTTTTGATTCTCGCAAACAAATTGTGTTTATTTCTAACAAATTGATTTCGAGTGTCTATAGTGATTATTGCAAATCAATAAAATTGAAGACGTGAAATTCGATGTCAAGTGGTTTGCATGCAACGATCGACATGAAAACAAAATTGATCAAACGAGGCTATGAAGATTGATATTGGAAAACTCGCAAAAAGATGCCTCAACAAGAGTAAAATAAAAGTCGAAGTACAATCAAGCATGCACGTCAAGACATTCAAAACGAAGCGCTTAGACTTTTTATACTCATATGTGAAGGTAAAACACTTTAGTACTTGTCAATGAATCGTGACAAGCTCAAAATTGGGTTTTTCGGTATTTATAGATAACTAAATATTACATGATCACATGCATGAAATCAAAACAATTGGAGATTATTGGATTTCCTGATTCTGATCATGAAATATGACTACGGAATTTTGTCATTGGGCTGCACATTTTAGATGGAATTGAAAGACCGCTTAAATTATTCTATGACAATAGCAGTTTTGTATTCCAATTGGAATTTGACGATGTTAAAGTTTGTAGACATTCAGCTCCTAGTTGTTAAGGAAAAATTTAAAATGGTCAGGTTCTGTAAAACATATTAGGACAAACTACATGATTGCGGATCAACTTACTAAAGAACTACCACTTAAAATCTTTCATGAGCATCCTATTCATATGGATGTTGTATCTTTTGATGATATGACAGTTTAGTAAGAGTTTGTATTTGGATTATGTCTTATTCAGACACATTTTATGCTTATAGATATTCAGGTTATTTTGCAGAAATAAAGTATTTAGTTTAATTTCACTATAATTAAAGTTTTGGTTTGATCTCATTAAATAATAAGGTAGAATCAATTGGAAATAAATATGTTTGGATCACATCGCATGTAATTTTCATGATATACATCGACACTAATCTATGTCATTTGATTGTGTCGATATACATGACTATTGAGGGTGTAGTTATGATACTTATAACAAAGATCGTTTTGATACTATATTGACATAATTAATGGACAAGATTGTTTGGAGATTTTTTGGACATGATAGTAAAAGTTTTGAGTTTACAAGGTTATACATATTTATATGGTAACATATGTGGATTAAGTGGGAGATTATTGAAAAATTATTAATTTGTCATGTGAGCCAACATATGTAATTAATTGTGTATAAAGACTACTTTAAAGTTAAACACAAAATTAAAGAGATATAATAAAAAATTAAGTGATTTGAGTATCTAAAAAAAATGTGTGCCGAATTATATGTGTAGAAATCAGATCCATTATGATTGTATTTGACGTGGGCCAAATACATATGAAAATTATAAGTAGAGTTATGATACTCAATTCATATGTAATTTCTCATTTTTTGTGTCATCTCATCAGTATCAGAATACAAGAGATTGAATAGTAAGATTCAAAATTCACAATCAAGAACAATGATTGAAGAATTCAAGAATCAAAGTGAAGAAGCTAAACATGAAAAAATTTCAATTGATCTTCAAAATTCAAGATCCGGAATCAAGATTCAATAATAAAGAATAATTCTCAATAAATTAAGATATGTTCCGCAGTTTATAATTCTTTTAATGATTTGACATGGAGGATCTTCACAATAAAACAATTATGTTTTCATGTTCTTAAGATTTAAAGTTTCCTAAAATTCTAACATAAAGTTCACGAATGAAAAATTATACTAGCATAGGAAAAAATGACGTATCATTAATTAGGAAAATTTAGCAATTTTTTGCATAGAAATGGGTTGTTAAGTACGTAAAAGTGAATAGAATAAAGACAAAATTTTACATAGTTTTCTTCTATAATTATAACAGCCCCGCAATCAAAATAGGCTAATTATTGTGGTTAGTTGATAACGAATTAAACCCATGAAGTACTGTCTTAATGCTCATAATCCTTTTCATCAGTTCATTCCATGTAAAGTTGAGTAGTGACTTTATATTTCATTTGCACGAGTTTTGTCACTTTCTTCTAATGGTTGCATCTAACATTTAACGTGACCAAATCGTCTAAAGTGATTCTTCCACAAATTATCCTCCACCGGCATGACTTTAATTGACTAATTTCTGAATATATGTATTTTTTAAATTCTAAAGTATAAATAAACAAAATCCAATCAAAGTTTAAAAAATAGCCCACTGATTATGGGCTTTTTTTATTAATTAACAGATCAAGAACCCAAAGTGTGAAACAATGAGTTTATATGTTGAGATCTCTACAGCCATGGCCCATGGGTTTTTGTGCAATCCAATTCTTAAATGATCTTGGCATATGTCATTCCTTGTCTTCATCCCATCTAAAAAGATAGAGAATTCACTCGTTTATCTAGGGGAACAATACATAGTTCCTATGTTTAAAGTTCACATTTCATAAATAACAAATTTCTTAAAATATTTCAAAAATCAGGTACTAAATAAATTTATTAAATATTAAATTATAATATAATATATATTAATTATTTACACTACCCCATGACACCTCACCCACCTCATCTCCTCACTACATCACCTCCCTCTATCTCCGGCACAGGTTCGAGCACTACTCCGACGACTTCTCCGGCGATCACTCCGGCAACCGTTTTGGCGATTTCAAAATTTTCAGAAAATTGAAAATCACACCCCCAACCCCTTGGATTTGTCACAATCGGTCGAAATTGGTCACAACGAGTCACAATTAACCGGTCACAATCGGTCACAAACGGTCACAATCGGTTACAACGGATCACAAATGGGTCGCAAATGGTCACAACCGGTCACAATCGGGTCACAACCAACACCTCACCACAACAACCAGATCCACCACCACTTGTAACACCACCATCACAACATGTACCACCACCACGACGCGACCCATCACCGCACCAATAACCAGGCAAATGCCTCCCCACCGCCAAGGTCCTTGTAGACCCTACCACCGCCAACATCACCGTCGCTACCACAGCTAGACCTAATCAATACCACCACCGTCGTCGTCGAACCACCACCACAACCGCCAAATCCACCACCACAGCCGCCACCACACAAAACACCACCACCACACAACCACCATCACAGCCACCACCACAAAAATCGTAGACCCACTCCACTCCACGCGGTGCCACCACCATCATCAACACCAATCGCGCCACCACCACCACTATCCAGTCATCCTCCACAAAAAAAAAAACAAAAAACAAAAAAAAAAAAAAGATAAGAAAAACGCAACGCCATCAGATCTCGTACGACTGAACGACAACCAGGCACGACACTGCACAGCGGATCCGATCAACGTCGCGATGCTTCTCTTGTGAAGACTCGCCGGAGTGAGTGGGTGGGTCTGCTTCACAAATACCGCAGCAAACTCGCGTCAATTCGCTCTCCTTCTGGTCGACGAAATGGATTGAGGGTGATGCCGACGGTGTGGTGCCGGCTGTGTGGTGGCGGAGGGGAGAGAGATAGTGAGGAGATAAAATGGGGAATATGTAGTGAGATTGGGATTAATCAGGGTGGTGGGGTGGGGGTTGTTAGTTTAATAAAAATTTTATTAATTACAATTAGTAATCCTATTTACCACCTAAATTTTGAATTGTAAACTTTATCACCTTATTTTTGAATTGTAACCTTGCAAAGAAGGGTTTTGGGTAATTTTCTCTTTATCTACTATGGAGAAAAAGATCGTCCAGGTTTCCTTTCAACAGTCGTCCGAATGACTACAAAATCATCGATATACTCTACCTCAATTCACCATTTCGAACTTTATACAGAAGTTTATCCGTACTAGCTTCTCATATGTATAATGCAGTTCTATTCTATATAGCCCTTTGGGGATCCATCACAAATCTGGTCAATTTGTGACCGCGACCATTTAATCTGCTCAATGTAGATTTAAAAAAAATAAAAATAAATCATTTGTCAAGTAGATAAATTTAATTAGGTCCGTTTGATTGCAAATGTGGAATTTGGGTTGAAAGAAAATGAATTACAGGAAATTGAATTGCCTAAAATTTGTTTTACTGAGAATTGTAATTAATTGTATTTGATTGGTATAATTTTTCACCTAAAAGATGTTGAAAGTTTGGTATCCGTTTGGTTTCATTTTTCATGAAAATTGTCTATTAAAGTAATAATTCTTTTTTTTTTTTACCATTGCGTCTAGAATTTGTTCCAATTACAAAAAAAAAAAAATCTAAAATTTTTTAAAAAAATTACCATATCAAATACTTTTCGTTTGATTTTGCTTTGCATGAAAATTGTCAATGAAAGTGATAATTTTTTTACTATTGTATCTAGAATTTTTTTTTAATTATCACAAAAAAAAAGGGTAACCTGGAAAATCAATTTCTACCAAATTGGTGGAAATAAGTTTTCCACAAAACCAAGGAAAAGCACGCGTGAGAGACAAAACCAAGAAAATCAATTGTCTGGAAAATATAGTGTATCAAATAAGGTAAAAGTGGAAGTTGAAATTTGCTTTCCATTTTCCATGGAAAATAATGGCTTAGGCTCTTCGAAGTTTCATTATCCCAACTGCCGGCAAGCCGTTTTTTACAATTGGTGTCGCAATCTATCAATAATCCGATGTGGACTTAGATACTTCCATTTGTTACATGGTAAATATCATCGGTAAATATTAATAACATCATTGGCTCTATTTTAATAATCGAACCTAAATTGTGTGTCATTACAAACTCATTTAATGTAATCATCGTAGTTCGTCGAGCTCAAAATCTGCTAGCCAGGTGAGGGGCACATGAAATCTGATTGCAAAAAGTTGCTTGGTTATGTATTGCTTATATTTTTGCTGGTTATTGTTGGCTACTGTTTGTGAGCAATGGCTAATGCCCATTGAAGGTGATTGATTATATCACCTTATGTAGTTATCTTGTCCTTCTTTTTATGGATTTAAGACCCATATGGTTATGATTTATCAACTATATGGCATTTATCTTTCAAGATTTAGTGGAAAAGTAATTTGCATACCCCACTATTTTGGATTATTCTAGTGTTTCTTATAGCTAATTAAATGATAGTTTCAAAAATTTTAAGAATTGGATACCCTTGAGAGGAATTCTAGTATTGTAATTTTAAGAAGAATAATATTATTATTATCATCCTTAAATAACAAGGCTCAAGGTGTGGCGACGTGGGAGCGAAAAAAGGAAATGGATGGAGTTTCTCTCGCTTTTGGCATGGTGGCCCTCAGTGGGAGGCTCGCACGACGGGCTATTAGCTTTGGGACCTCCCAATGAGCAAGAACTGTCATTCTTACTCTTCTCGGGGGATTCCATCCACAACGTCAAGAAGTAAACAATCCAGATTACCAGCTAAGACTTCAAAATGGTCGCTCAGTGATAAAAGAGGCAGGGGTGAAGAGACAATTAGAAGGTTATAGTCGATTTGAGTTGGACGTACAACTCAAATGAACAACGAATCAGAAGGTCCATTATGACCTAGATCGGTGATGATCTTTAATCAAGTTGAATAACATTATTCTTTCAAAAATTCGAGACCCCCTCGAGGAATTGTTGAGTTGAAACAATGAAATCTTCAAGTAGTATTGATTCAGTTGGTCGAACCACTTGACAATTTAATTAAGATGCTTTTGAGCTATAAGTAGAGATTGCTTCGATATTTGGTTTGCGGAATATAGCAAACTTATTGGTTTTAACAATGATTACGACTAGATAGTATTAATAAATAATAAATTAAAATACTGTTCGTTTTCTCAATAAGCATAAATTGTGCTGACCATGATTAATTTGAAAAAAAAATAGAACTTAGATATGAGTTGCAGTCGGCATTAAATAATTGAGTTGTTGGGGGAATTTACGAAGTAAATGAAATTTAAAGAATGAAACAAGTCGGCCACTGACAGCTTGACGAGAATGATCGAGCCGACCTGCTACTAGAATGTCGTATAAAAAAATATAGACAGATGTTCATTCACGTTGTCATTGGTCAACAAACCAGATTTTCATGCTTTCCACTTTGGCTTGCTAATGGAATGTGACCTATGGACCCTATTCCTCACTTTTTCTAAATATTATTTATTACGACAGATATTGACTCACAGGCGAGATTAAAGAAGAAGGACGTGTGATGAAGGGGAAAAAAAAAGAAAAACTCGTACATTCTTCAAACGTGTAGACAACAATTGAGTTACATTTCGTGGTTTCTATTTTCTAACACAAATATGAACCTATTTAAAAGTACCACAGTAACATTAGCAAAATAAAAAATTCTTGCGCCGTACAAGAAACAACTCATAAATCAAGAAAGTTTCTTGCTTTACTTGATAAAAACTTAATCACAACATATTGGACATCGTACAAGTCCATTTTCATTACAATCCTGGCACCGATGAAAACCGTATTCATTCTCACTTCCATTGTATTCTTCATCGTCATAACCATCATCGTAATAGATTTTACAACTCCCAAAACATGTTTCACATGGCACGAATCTAATATCCCCACACGCTTCACAAACTCCGCCACCGTATCCTCCACCTCCGCCACCATCGTCCATCAATTGACAACTTTCAACAATTTTCTCTAGCTTTCCGTCCTCATTCAACCGGCGTATTTCCTCAGCTCCGCCTATGTATTTTCTTCCCAAGAAAACTCGCGGCAAGCCACCGGCATTGAATCCTTCTCCCAATAAGTCTTTCAATTCCTCCTTGAACCCCGAATGCATCGATACATCCCTCTCATCGACCTTAACACCTAACCCTTTTAGGATCACTCTAACATGGCAACAATCCTCGTATGTCTTCCTCACCCCTCTTAGGCTTGTGAAGTATACTATCAACTTGTCTGTACCAGGACCACACGGCGCAATCTTTTCACTGTCCATTTGCTTGAGATGAATTGGACTAGACGGAGGGAGATCCTCTTCGAGTGCTTTTCTAAAAGAAGCAATCACTTCAGGATCAAATTTAGAAAGAATAGATGTATCATTCGAACCAGAATCAGTGTCTGCGGTCATTTCGAGCCACAAAGGCTTAGGTGGCGTTTCGCCATTCTCTTTCACTCTTGGCGTTGGTTGCTCGTCAAGAACGGACAAATTAGGATTCCGAGATATACGAAAGGAAAAGCTACGAAGATGTTGCGAGGGCCTGAGAGGACTAATGTCATCAAGACCCTCCATTAACTCCCAAGCATTGATCAATTCTGGCTCGCCCGGAGGAGTCCTAATGGGCGTTTTGGGAACTATTTTTGGGATTTTCTCATTGATCATCTTAGACCAAGTCTTGGCCTCAATCATCCCCATTGCAAACTCCTCTTTCACCGCCTTTTCTTTATCGATTTCCTTATTTGCAACCGGAGTTTCTTCTATGGAACTTCGATTCTGAATAATTGGATCATCAAGCTTCAAAGAACCTAATGTTGAGGAAGTAAGAGACACCAAGTGGTAGCTATCCCCTGTATCTTGAGGCAGGTGGTGCACGTGCATTGAGTGGCTCCGCCTCACCGGAGAATAAGACCCCTGGCAATTCCGGCACACTTTTTCCTTTGACGATGTACAACCCATTTCCACAAAAAGAACAGCCAATTAATCAAATTTGATTCAAAGAAATCCACTGTATATAAAATTGGGAACTGAAATTTGGGGATTAGGGAATGGATTATGAATGAGCTGGCTGTGTAATGGACTGGGTAGAGATTCCAAGGTTTTAAGTCAAATCGAGGAATAAAAAATTAAGGAAACTGGGATTTTTGAGCCTGCATCTGCAAAGATTTAGGAACAAAATAAATTAATTTCTTGTACCAGTGTCAGATACAGAATATTGGGTAGAAGACTTTCCGGAAAAACAAGGTACGGAGTGATCCATTCATAGGAAAACTCAAACTGAAGCTTAACAAATATTTCTGACAAACAAGAACACCAAATAGATCGCTTGTTGAATAATTAATAGCACGACAAGAAATCTTAAAGAAACGACAATGTTTCAACAAATAAGATATTGAATTTCAACAAAAAAAGAAGAACCCATAATAGATCTGAGAGGAGATTTCTCTTAAACTCAAAGTCAAAATTATAAGAAGGCAAAACTAGAAAGACCTATTTTCCTCAGTTTTCTTCTCTCTCTGAAAGGACACAAATCCAGATGACAGCCTTAATGATCAAGAATTGCAGCGAGTGGTGTACAAAAAATAGAAGGAAAAAAAAAATCCCTCCTTTTTGAGAATGGAATGTTGCTTTTGTACTTGGATCATGTGCGTGTGAAACAATATTTTATCGTTTGACGAGGATGGTTGTGTGTGTGAGAGAGAGAGAGAGAGAGGATCATAGAATGCTGGATTTATTGCTTGAATGGCTCAAACGCCGCAAGATGTATGCAAGAGTTCCCACATATAAGAACCGGACAGACTTCAGCCTTCTTAAAATTTGTAATAAACGGCGTAAAAATGGGAGTCCAATGCAAGATAGTGGAATCAAGACTTTGAATAAGTTTTGCGAGGACTTAGAAGAGATTTTCATCTTTTAAAATGAGTGACACGATTTGATAGAACAAGTTATACGAGGGAGGGGTATATCAAAATTAACTTCAAAATGAAGGTAATGACCAAAAAAGACTTTCGTTCATGAAGGTACGTAACGCGATTTTATAGAGCACGTTACAAGAGGGAGTGGTATGCCAAAATTAACTTAGAAATGAAAGCAGCGATGAAAAAAACTTTCGTTTGTGAGGGTGAGCGACGCGATTTGATAGAGATATACCAAAATTAACTTAAAAATGAAGGTATTAGCCAAAAAAGACTTTCGTTTGTGAGAGTGAGTGACGCGATTTAATAGAGCAAATTACAAAAGGGAGGGATATACCAAAATTAACTTAGAAAGGAAAGTAATGGCAAAAAAAGACTTTCATTTGTGAGAGTGAGTCATGCGATTTAATAGAGAAAGTTGCAAAAGGGAGGGATATACCAAAATTAACTACGAGGTAGTGATGAAAAAGAAGATATTAAACATCTCGTGATTTAATCTTTAGAGGCAAATCATTAGTAATATGTCATTTTTACAATGTATCGCGTATCTATTTTTTGACAATACTATAAGATTACATTTGGCATCAGTCTAGATCTTATTAACAATATTGTATAAAATTATAATGAATATTAATAGGTAAATAGTATTATGGCGGACTTTGTTGATATTGTTCATTAATTTTTCATTCAAAAGATATTCATTTGTAATATCAATTGTATTACATAAAGAGGGTGGAGGCAGGTTTAAATCGAATAAAGAAGATATAGTCGAGTCAGCTGAGGAACGACCCTTAATTTTTAGGGAAAATTGTAGCATCGATTCCAAACCTTTAATTTTGCTGCAGATTACACCCTAACCTTTCATTTTTGCAGAAGCATACACAAACCTTTATATTCAACTGCAGTCATGGTCCAAATCATCGATTCCATCCACAATACCATCATTCAACGTTAAAATGATAATTTTGACTCAAATGGACAACTTAGGTGAGGGGCAAAATGGTAAATATAATATAACAATTCAAATAATAAAATAAAAATCAATAAATAACAAATAACAAATAACTTCATCTTCCCGCCACGCCCCCATCCATCCCAAAACAAAAAATCACAAAATTAATCACGATCGACTATCGCCCCAATCCATACGACACCACACCACCCACCACAACCACCATCGTTGCTAGGACCCACAAAATTATTTTTGTATATGTCTTAACACTATGCTTACTAGAGTTGTTTTTGGCAAATAATTTTTGGTTCCTGAAAAGATTCAGTTTTCTTCTTCATTATTACCATTTTGCTCAATTATCTTCCACCAAAACTCAGTGATTTTGGTAATTCAATTCCTTATTGGTGGTCGAGGAGAGTTGACAGGTGCTGGTGGTGACTATAACGGAGGTGGAAATTTAGGTGTTAAGGTAAGGGAGATTGAACTGGTGTGATAGGGAGATGACTAGTAGCGGAGCTGAGTAGATAGGTGGTGGTGGGGAGACAATTGGTGGATGAGAGAGTTTAGGTGCTAGTAGAGGCGATGTGACAGCACAAGGCTTCAACATTGTAGTGGCACCAAATTTATATATATATATATATATAAATAATAATTTTAAATTTTAAAATTATTATTATTATATAGTTAAAGAGCACAATGGTTACGAAAATAGGGGCCCTATTTTAAAATATTTCACAAAGCACCCAAAATCTCAAGGCCGGGTGCTAGTAATGGGATTGCACTTGGGGGGTATTGATGAGTAAGATGGTGGGAAAACTAGAGCCGACTTTTTGAAGTGGGAGGTGGAACATAAATCTTTGGTTGTGTTGGAGGGTTTTACTTTGGACTTGGTGGAAGTAGTGTAAGAGAAACATTTGGTGGTGAGGATGTGGGCCTCACTGTTGGTCGTGGTGCCTTCAGAATGGCGACGATGGCCTTGGTCCTGGTCATGTTGCCTTCACAGCGGTGATGATGGGTTAACGGTGGTTGTAGTGATTGGGTCTGGTTTTTGTATTTGATTTTGGCTGGGTGGGGAAGATGAAGTTATTTGTTTTGTGTTTTTGTTGATTTTTATTTAATTATTTGAATTGTTCTATTATAAAAAAAAATATTTATTTACCGTTTTGCTCCTCACCTAAGTTGTCCATTTGAGTCAAAATTACTATTTTCAACATTGACTAATGGTATTATGGTTGGAATCAATGATTTGAACCATGGCTACAGTTAAATATAAAGGTTCGAAATTGCAGCTGCAAAAATGAAAGGTTAGGGTTTAATTTGCAGCAAAATGAAAGGTTTGGGACTGGTGCTACAATTTTCCCTAATTTTTCCGGCTACATATGAGTTGATTGAAGGAAACTTGATACCAAGGTTATAAGTGAAAAACTTAGTACGGGCTTAGAAAGGTAAAAGGCTCATTTGTTTAAAATAATAGGCCCATTCTTTATTAGGCCCACTATTGAATTAGTTGCGTCAGGACGTCCATTGGGCACTACACTGACTTACGAACGACAGTAGACAGGTAAGCCCATTTAACGAACTTGATCAAACAAAGTTTAGGAAATTGACACAAGAAGCACTAGTTGGGGCTTAAAACTTGTTTTTACCCTTTGATTTAGTACTACTTCAGATGTACTCTAGCTATTATTCATTCGCCGAATGAGATCACCCATAGCAACGGATATGATCCAAGGAAATATTAAAGCCAAGAAGAATATTGAGTTCAATTTCGCAATGACATTCCTACGAAAATTTGAGCATAATACATTGATGTTTCAAAATGGATGATTTTGTGTCATGTCTCTAGCTACTACTTTTAAACCTAGTCAAGATCGACCTGGTCAGCCCGAAATCTGCATCCAACGTTGTGCCCAGTTCAGGCACTTGATTGGACCGATTTGCATGGATCGAATTGATTTTGTATTGAACCCACCGATCGAGTTGCATTAGGAAGGGATCCAGGATCGAATTTGTTTTTAACACGGGCCCATAGGTTAAAAAAAAAAAAAATTACACATAAAAAATATTTTGTAATTTTTATTCAACACCATGCAAGCCTCTGCCTAAATCCGCCACTAAGTTGAATTGACCAAACCCTACTCTAATTGAAATGAATCGAAATGTTATGAGCGTCGCAGTTGAGTTTCAAACTTTAGACATGAAGGCTCCAAGTTGAAATGCTTCATCGCACCAAACCTTTTGTAGTTATTAATTTTAGGGAAATTTGCAACAAGGTTCTCAAACCTTTTAAAAATGTACAGCGAGGTTCCAAACCTTTAAATTCTAGCAGCTACTTTCCAATAAATATGCTATATGAGAACCTCTTGACAGTTTTCGTCCAAAGGCACTTTAGTTGAGTAGGAAAAAAGACTTTTGACCTAATTATAACCAATCTAATGAAGGGCATAAATGTCTCTTTACCTTTAATTAATTAAAAATAGGAAGCATAAAAAAAAAAATAAAAAAATAAATGTGTCATCTTCCTAAAATTTAGAACCCCACCCTCTCTAGAATTGCAGTAGAGGCGATTCACCACCACCACACTGGCAGCGGCGGCCATACCAATTTTTAGTGTCGTCTTCTTCTCTCTTCCCTCTTCTCTCTCTTGCAAGTCAAAGAAAAAAAGAAAAACTAAGAGCACGCGGAACATATTGAATATTTAGCCAGTCTCAATAAAAAAAAAAACTCATTTTTCCACGGACTCATTTCCAACTTTACAGTTTTTCCACAAATAATTTTCACGTAAATCTAAATTTTTTCCTTGTTTTTTAATTACACACATCAAGCACAACTATGATATAGTTCAATGTATCAAGATCCGTCCTCTACAAGCGTCACGAGTAGTAGTATAAAAGGGAATATGAAAATAAATATTTCTACAAATAGTTTTTTTGTCCAAATTTAGCTTTATTTGCTAAAAATTATACTGTTTTTGCTCATTATATGAATCAGAGCACCTCCATTTCAAATACTCAGTGGGTGCATATGTCAACAAAAATGCACATTTTGCTTAGCCCCTCTGATTTTCATTCTGACTAATTATGTTAGGAAATTTAAATTACATAATAAAATAATGAATTATTATTGATTTGGTTAAACTTAGAATCTGATGAGTCATATGCTATATTATGAATTAATACATATACAAACTAGATAGAGGAAATTTCTTAGGAAGGATCCAAGTCGTGTGATAAAGTGACAAAAACTTTATTAAAAGAATTGTTTCTTTATTAGTTAGTGTAACATAAATTAATATTGAATTTTTTAGATGATAAGAAAAAGAAATGATTTACTTTTAAATTGATAATTCGCAAGTAATTCACGATATTTAGGAATTCGATATATGAGGATACAAAAGAATTAAATGCAGATAGTAAATACACGTATTTCGCGTTGACTTGATCTCGTTGAAAAATGCAAATGCGTGTAAATATTATGCTGAGTAAAAAAATTATTTTTCATCATCGTAGAAAAATAATGAAAATTGAGTTTTGGTATATTTTAAGGCATTTAAATTTAACAAATAAATTAAGAGATTCAAATATGTGTATTAGTAGAGAAAAATTATTTGCAACCAAATTCTAAATAGACATAACCATTGTTTGAAAACCAAAAATCATTCCATAAAATCAACCAAATTACTTCATGTTCACGTATCAAGAATTACGATACCACTTTTCATGCTGGGATGACGGAAGGATCGTACCATTCGAGCCTTTTTTTATTTCGTGCTTTTCTAGTAGATTTGGAGAAAATTGCAAATTAATATATTTAAATTATTATCATCATTTTGCTTCAATAATTCAACAAATAAAATTATAATATGAAAGAAAGCCATTTGCTACACACAAAATGTTTATTAATTGCAATAGGCACATGGGTAGAGGGCAGCATGTGAGTAAGAAGATACAGAAAGAGAAAACATATGAAAAGACACCCCGATTCCACCAACATTCCAACTAAGGATTCCATGTGCAATTTGCTTATTTTTAGGCCACACCCACACTCTCATGTACCATTGGAAAAAAATTACATAACTGGTCCGCAACTTATTTGAGACATAACAAATTAGTAGCCTACATTTTTATATAATTTTCTTTTGAAATAAAAGTATAAGTACAATCATTTTTTACATTTTGTTACGTGACAATACACCGTTTGACAGTTTAAATTTTGGAGGGTTTTTCACATAATCAACACTTGACAACACTTGTAATGTCAACAATAATGTCAACAAAAGAGTGTACAAATGACATTTTTCAAGTACAATTGTCCTTTAAACGATTAAATGGCTAATATTGGTCCATTGGAACTACCTTGTGAAGGCTAAGTGTAATTTTACGTAGACTTCTTAGTTTCGAGTAAAATTGTGTTGCGTTGAGTAAAATGGACATCGTGTCGTGTCATGTCGCATCAGACTAACATTCTTCAAGGAGACCCATGTGCATTTTTTCGATTCTATGCTCGATTCAGTATCCTTTAGAGCACAATCATATGAAGAAGAACATACCACTGATTTATTGCCGAGTACTTCGTTTGATGGAAGGACAAGATGAGCTATAACTTATAAGCCTATAATACTTCATTCTCTTCCTCTATAAAATCGAAAATCTAGTTGTCGATAAGAGTAATTGCATAAAAAAATCAGAGTAGTGGCTGAAGCCCGTTGAGGCACTTCTTTGACGGTTCCCGTATGGCCAATTTTTCGGCACGCTCCGAAGAATTCATGGGATACATTACATGATTTGATGAAATAAATAAGTAGTCGTAAATTCTAACTTTGTAATTGATTTGGTCGATCAACATTGACTGCCTTCAACTCATTCATTGTTCACAATTTCGAGACGTAAGTATTGTTAGGTAACGAGAACTTTTGAATTGTGGTTTCCAAGTTTGGGTTTAACTAAAAAACTCTAGGCTTGGTTTGATTGGGGAATTATTCCTCGTGCCATTGAACCTTACCTAGAGGTTGACATGAAGTCTTAGCAGCTATTTTTCTCTATTTTCTTTACCAAACATATTTAATGATGTGCCAAAACAGGGTATCATTTAAAGGAAACATAAACCTAACTTTCTTTTCTCCGAGTTCAAATTCGTCGACCAAACCATAGATATTTTAATGTCATTCAATTTAATGAGAGAAAAATGAAATATAATTTTTTTACACAATAATCTCGTCAGCAAGTTGTTAAATTGGGATATATCTTGATAGAAACAAGTCATAGAATTATTAAAAATATGTTTGTGACGTCATAATAACGTGACACACAAGCCAACACTAGAAGATAGAAATGTCCATATATTGACCAAGTCTATCAAGTTCTACAACACACTCTTCCTTAGTTTCTCCACTGTTAACATCTCGAGAGAAAGAATTTAAGAATCCTCATATATTAATAACCAGTAATATTAGTAAAATATTCATTAAATTGACAAAAAAAATTCACTAGTGCTACATTAAAATAGAAATATAGAATTATGGAATGATTTTATCGTATTTTTATTCGAAACTATTAGCACGATAAAACACGAGAGCAAATAATTAAACAATGTTCGAGAAATGTATTCTTTTCTCAACAAAAAATTCGATTTTGTATGGCAACAAGTTCTTAGTTTTCGTATTTTAATTAATCTATTTATGAAATATCTCTAATGTCACATCCAATTGCACAAGAACTCAATTAAATATTATCAATAATTCTGATAAAATAATGCAACAAGTATTACTGAAAAATAATTGTTGAAAATGAAAGAAGTAAATTTTCTCTCCGTTTTACACTGAAATATGGGTATGAATGGTACGCCTTGATTATAAATATCTATATCAAATTAAATTTTAAACACGGCAATATATAAAAATCGTATGTGTAAGAAAAAACATCATGTTCACATTGCAGCAGGTAAACTAGAATCTGCAAGCAATAAATAACACTCCACGTTCTCTCTCAACGGATTATCGCTGGCTTCCAGTCTAGCCTTCCATGTTCCCTCTCCAAATTTCTCACCATACAATCTTAACACAGACACAGATATATAGATACAGATATATATATAGAGAGAGAGATTAGTATGGCTTTTGTCCCTGCTGCATCAGAATCCATGTTTCCAAGCCATGAAGATAGCAATCTTTTATCCATCACAAGGGGAGGGTTTTCGTCGTCGTGTGATCCTCAAGACTTCCACGGTTATCGTCTCTCCTTTCTCTCTCTCTTGTGCGACTATTTGTTGAACTGTATCGAGCCTAATCATATTGTACAGTTTGTGTTCAATTGTGATGTTTGTGGATGTTTTGTTTGTTTATTAGTGTTTCTTGTAAGCAGGGATTTGAGATTTAAAACCGAAGTGTTGAATTTTTGTTCTTCTATTGGTGGTGGTCTAGGTGTTTCCCAATTCTTGATGAGGAGATCCATGTCATTTTCGGGGCTCGACCGGAGCGAGGAGGTGCCGGTGGACGACGACATGTCGGACGATGGATCGCAACTCGGGGAGAAGAAAAAGAGACTGAAGCTAGAACAGGTGAAGGCACTGGAAAAAAGTTTTGAATTAGGTAATAAGCTTGAGCCTGAGAGGAAAATGCAGTTGGCTAGGGCTTTAGGATTGCAGCCTAGGCAAATTGCTATATGGTTCCAGAACAGAAGAGCAAGGTGGAAAACTAAGCAATTAGAGAGAGATTATGACATTTTGAAGAGACAATTTCAAGCTCTCAAAGCTGATAATGATAACCTCAAGACTCAGAACAGAAAACTTCAATCCGAGGTTAGGGTTTTTTGTTCTTCCTTAATTTTCTCAAACAATAATGCATGGATATATAAAGAAATTCGCTACCTTATGACAGTTATAAATTCATAATCACGATTCACTAACGCTGTACAATTAGGACAAAATTTCCGAATTTCCATAAACTGTTAATACTTTGGAATTAGTCTCGAATTACTCTCTAGTCGACCCACTCCTAGCTTTGATCACATAGGAAACGTCTCGTCAAGAATCCCAATTACATGTGTCTTGATTAATTACTGTTTAATCTGATATTGCAGTTAATGGTTCTGAAAAATAGAGAACCAACTGGACCACCTATTAATCTGAACAAAGAAAATGAGTGTTCTTGGAGCAATGGAAGTGAAAATAGTTGTGGCATCAACCTAGTTACAACAAAAACAACCTCAGCTGACAGCAAATTATATTCTCATCCAAGCAACAAGCTGATTTTCCCTTCATCAATTGGACCCACAAGTTTAACACAACTCCACCAAAGTTCATCAAGAGGTCCAGATCTTCATCAGGGCCACAAGATTGATCAGACTGCCACTAATGAAGGTTTTTGCAACATGTTCAGCAGCATTGATGAAAACCCAGATTTTTGGGCATGGCCAGAACAGTAAAAATTTCACAAATGATAGTTATTTGTGTTCAAGGGCGGTAAAAAGTCCAAAATGTTACAATTCAGGTTTCTTTTTTGTTTTTTTACCTTACCTTTTAATACCATGATAATTTCTTGTATCATATGATTATGATTAAATAATAAAAGATCCATGTTACTGCATGCAAATATAAAATGTGCAACTGAGTCCTACCCTGCCCTGGCATGGGCTATAATGCACAGAAAAAATACAAAAGATTCTCTGTTAGCATTTAACTTTTCAGTTGTCCAATTGTTAGTATGGAGCCATTACTTTGTTGATTAAAGTACCATAAAATATAATAAATTTTTTTTTTTAATAAAAAATTGTAAAATTGTTGGAGAGAAGGTTCGGATGATGTTCCCTAAGGATCAAGATGCAGATATTCGATTAAAATGTTGGACATAAAAACGAATCGAAGCACAAATTCCAAGAGAGTGGAGGCCAAGGAGATGGAAGATAAGCAGGGGCGGAGCCAGGAAATATTTTAGGCTGGGCTAAAATATTTCTTTTTTTCAATGAACTTGTACACTAAAAGATATTCTAAACCACATGATAAAACAAAAATTGGACCCAAAATCGGGCAAAATCATGCACAGCTAACTCATTATGACAAAATCGTTCAAAATCCACTGAATCGGCCGGTTCAACCGTAAATCGATGAACTAGTTGCAGTTTGGTGGTTTTCCTGATTCTTTTTTTAGTTTAAAAATTTCTAACTTCATGAATGGATCTCATAGATTATAATTCAAAGGCCCATAGAAAACTATTGGATGTCATATTCATATTATAGATGCACTTATCTCAAATTGTTTCATAAACTTCTAATGTGAGATAATGTCTTTTATAAATGCTCTTCTCTCCAATAGTTTCATAAACTTCCAATGTGGGATAGTGACATAGTACAAAAATGTTAAAATGTCCATAAAAAATCATTTTCTAAATGTATGTCTAATTGACTAATTTGATTTTGAATCCAAACTAATTAAATTGTAATATTCACCTTCATCCTTTCAATTATTTAATTTTCAAATTTAACTTAAATCGCACATAATTTTTAATATATTAATGTTATATATCATTTTCTATAAGTTTAAAACATTGGTTATAATATATTTTTGAACACTTGTAACAATGTTCTAACAAATATATTTTTAAACTAATAAAATTAAATATATAGCATATTACTTATTTTGATAACAACATCATTTTAGAAGAAACTTTACGGTGAAAAACTAAAAAGAATAAAATTAGCCTAACCCAAAAATTAATTCCCAGTTCAGAAGCAAATTCATGGTGAAATTTTTTTTAAAAAAAGTAAAATTTGTCGAGCCCAAATATTAATTTTAGCCCAATTAATTTTATGTACAACATAAGTGTAAAACTGAAATGATTCACAATTAACCAAATATTTAAACCAAATTAACCAAATATTTTTTTAAAAAAAAATTGCTTTTGGGCTGGGCTATAGCCCACCCCAGCCCACCCCTCCCTCCGCCCCTGAAGATAAGAGAAGAGGTGAGGAAAAAAAAAAAAACAAGCACATTGTTACTTTGGAAATGGGTTCTCCTTTATAGTTTCTCCCATAAATCATATTCACAAATGTTGATTTATATTGAATATTTAAAATTGTGTATTAATGAGTGTGTTTGATGTACATTAAAATGGAAATAATGTATTTTTTATGATGTGATGGTGAATATGTGGTTGAAAAAAAAAAAGTTATTGATGTGATGGAAAAATATTATTTTATTGAAAAATGTGTGATTGAAAATAAGTAGAAGAATGAAAATGTGGCTCAAACAGGGGCTAAATGATAATTGAAAATATTAAGTCCTAGCTTGACTCTCGTTTTTCAAGAATATATTTTGTAATTTTTTTTTTTTTTGGAAATGTGTAAATAAATGTTAGAATTTTTTTTTTTTTGAATTTATATACAATATTATTTTATTGAAAGAATATGCGGTTAAAAATAAATTTTAGAAAAAATTATTGTAAATTATGAGGCTCAAACTTGAGCTAAATAAACAATTTTTTATAACATTACCCTAATTGCCTAGTAGATAAATATCTCAATTGATAGGGTCGAGTCGAGCAGATACATGGGCCATGCCTGTAACTAAACTAGTTGAGCGAGCATGACTGGGATCTTTTATCTTTTTGAAGACAAAATTCAAGAGAAAAATTTAATACAAGATAGAAAACAAAACAATTTAACAAAATTATAAAGAAATAAGGAAAATAGGATGGGCTCACAAAGCCCAAGCTCGACTCGGTCTTCCTGGTTGAAATCCGAACTCAGTTCGGTTCGTAAGCTCGTGGTGGCACTGATCCATAGTCCAAAATGAAAAATAGTTCAAAATTGAGGAAATTACACCTAGACTTGGATTTAAAATACCATTTTCAAAAATAATGAATCAAGTATCATTTTACAAAAATCAGATTTTAATTAATAATTTAAAATCTTTTTTTCTTATTTTTATTTTATTTTATACTAATCAAACCCTAAAACTAATTTATTTGAAGAAATCACTCTCTCACCATCTCTTCATTTTCTTCCCACGGCGCCTCCACCGCCCCTACCACCCGCTACATCCACCGTCCCTCTATCTTCTCTCTTTCTTCTCTGCGATGTCGCTGCCGGCTTGGTGAAGGTGAAGCAGTGGTGTCGCGCGCCCAAATCTATTCTCTGTCTTCTCTCCCTCACTGCATTGTTGGCTCCCAGATTTGTATTTTTTTTGTTTTGTTTTGATCTCTTTCCTCATTGCGATGTCGCTGCCGACTTGGTGAAGGTGAAGCAGTGGTGTCGCGCGCCCATATCTGTTCTCTGTCTTCTCTCCCTCACTGCATTGTTGGTGCCCGATCTATTTTTTTTTTTTTAATAGTTTTGGAGTTTGATTTGTCGGATGGTTGTGGTGGTTGCAGATCTGTTGGGTGCATGGGGGTAGCAGTGGTGCGGTTGGGTGCGGTGGTTGAGTGTTGGTGCGTAAGGCGACGGCCGTTGTTGGAATAGTGTTGAGATCGTGGTTTTTGTTGTTGTTGGAGTGGTGTTGAGAAACAGGTGTGTTGGTGTTGGTAGCATCGTCGTCGCTGTCGGCTTAGTGATGGATGCGGTTTTGGGGATGATGATAGTGGCGGGGAAGGGTGTGGTGTTTGATTTGTTTGAGATGTTGATGTTGCTATTGGGCGGCGACAGTGGTGGTGCCACTGTTGGAGGCAGTGGCGAAGTGGTCACAAATGATTTGGTTGGTTTGTAACCAATAAACAATTTGTGACTAATGAATTCGATAAACTGTGACCAGTACAAGTTGTGCGACCTAAAAATTATTAATTTGTGACCAATAAATTGATGTTTGTGACCATAAAATAAGTAAAGTAACTTTTAAATTTTATAATTGTGACCGATGAACAAATTGTAACTTTTAAAATTTTAAATTGTGACCGATGAATAAATTGGGACCTATGAATTTTTTAATTGTGACCTAAAAAGTGGCAGAACGGTCATCGGAATACTCGTCGGAATCGGAGTAGTCCCCGAAACGGTCACCGGAAAGGTCGACAGAAAAGAGTTGTGATCGGAAAGGTTGTCGGAATAATCACCGGAGCTGTAGGGGTGGTGGAGGTGGGGTAGGTTAATTATATTATATTAGAATTAAATATTTAATAATAAATTGATTTAATAATTATTACTTTCATAAATAAAAATTTAAAGAAACCTGATTTTTGAAATCTGAAACTTGTTTTTGTATTTTTGAAATGGGTGAATGTAAATACCTGATTTATGTATTGTCCCCTTCAAAATTCGGGTTTTAATTATTCTTTTTCAACATTCATGTGATTATTATTATTTTTTAAAAAAAATACATAACTTATTAACATAATACCTTCTCCAATCCGTCAAAATCTCTCTCTCTAAAAAAATCCCCCAATGCACCATATCCAATATCCACCCCAATCTAGAATAATCTCTCCATCTTCACCCCTACTCCCATATCTCATTCCTTCATTGGCATTTCCACCGTCCACAATGACATCCCCACCTTCAACACCATTATTCTTCACAGTAAATGAATCGAGATCAGAATAAACGTTCTTCAAAATTTCCTCCATGGCCAGTCTGGTTAGTAATAGAAAATAAAGAAGAAGAAGTATAACGTGACAAATCTAGATTGGGTGTTGATGTTGACGCAATCACCTTCGAACGAAGCCATTTGAGCCCTTTTTCTTGGAATTCATTTAGATTTTTCTCTAAAAAATTATGGGATTGAATCGAAAGTTGAAATCTTCATATCATTGAGTAATTCACAACTTTAAGATATTGTGATGGTCGAAGTTGAAGGTGAAAACAGTATTGTAGATGGAAGTAATGGTAACATAATATTGGTGGATTGTTGTTGTGGACTTGAGATGATTGTTGTGTGGATTTGACATTGTAGTGGTGATTGTTGTTGTGGATTTGAGGTGAAGATATTATTTTTTGTTGTGGATTTAAGTTGAGATGGTGGTGGTGACTAGTGGTGCTAGTTCATGATGTGTACAAATTTGTTTGTAGGAACTCTTTGTGATCAAATATGTGTTTATTGTGATTTGATCACATATCGTCACGGTTAAGATTGACCTCGTCACGGACAGACACATTGAAAATAAATTTGATCACATTTAGTCATATTGAAGATAAATTTAATCACAATTAGTTATAGATAATATAGGTTAGTGACTTAGTTACATAAAGTCACATATTAGACAATCACATATAGTCACACTGAGAACAAATTTGGTTACAGATAGCCACAGATAACACAAGTTAGTGACTTGGTTACATACAATCATAAATTAGATAATCACAGACAGTCATACTAAAAATAAACTCGATCACAGTTAGTAACATATAACACAAGTTTGGTCACAAAACAAATTCACAAATAACATAGTAGCTACAAATATGGGGTGATACCATAGGGGCGGGGTGTAATATAAAAAAAAGTTATAAATTTTTTGAATTTTTTTAAAGATTGGGATGGGATGAGAGGAGGTGGTTTCGAGGTGGGGTGTAATATTCATAAAAGATTTTAATTTTTTTCAAAAGAAATTTACGAGTTGAGATGGGGTGAAGTAGGGTGGGTAAAGTGTAATCTTGAGCAAAGTTTCAATTTTCGAATTTTTTTTACAGGTACAGTAGGTTGGACGGGTTGGGTTGGGGATACTATTAATTTGGTGGGATAATTAATTCATTAACACATGAATTTTGAAATAATTTGACAAGTTTGTTAGTGTTAAAATGTAATTCTTACATGTATGAATTATATATTATTCCTTGGAGTTAATGGAATGGTGAGATTCAAAGGAGCCCAAAATGGAGTAATTGGGGACGTTAGGTCATTTTAAACGTAAGGATTTGAGCCCACAGATTTTACTGGAAATTACACTAGATCAGACTTCTCAAGATCATAGTTCAAAAATCAGATAATAAGTTTATTTAATCATAAATCAAATGATGATAATAATAATAATAATAAATCAATCCGACTCCATCCTAATCCAATTTAATCCCAAACCCTAAAACTCATATCTCTCAATCTTCTCTCTTCTCGCTCTCTCTATTTAACTTGCACCTTCGACATCGTCGCACCACAGTCGGAGACCACCTTCGAGCTCACAGCGATGGCTAATCACCATTGAGTTGTGACTACCGATTGGCTTGCTCAGGCTGAAGCCTCGGTGAACTATGAGATTGCTAATATGAGATTTGAGTGTCGTCGTCGCTGGAGATTGCATTGCCGCCTGCTGGAGAAGATTTGCACTGTTGTCTCGTTGAAAGTAGGAATGCTGCAACACCGATGTCTGAGATCGATGATGTTGCTGCGCACAGTTTCAGCTTTTTTCGATCTATACCGTCAATTTAGAGATTACACCATCGGTGATGGAGAGTTTTGAGTGCCATAGCAAGAGAAAGGTGATGGTGTTAGTAGGGATGATAAAAAAATTCAACAAACTCGATACTCGTGGGGCTCACCCCGAACAGGGCGGGGACAACCCGCTTAAGCGGATATTCGGGACGGGAAATTTTGTCCCCAGGCAGGTTCGGGGCGAGGACAGGCGGCCCACCCCGCCCCGTTAAATTTTTTTTTTTTTTTTAGAATACTTTAAATGAAAAATTTCACAAAATTTCATTAGTTCTAATAGAAAATAACAACTCAAATTATTTATCTAAATCTAATAAATATGGACAATAAAAATAAATTATTAAAAACTAAAAAAAAAAATTAAACTGGTAGTAAATGGGGCAATGACCTTTCCCCCGCCTTTAACGGGTAACGGGGCCCAGGGCCCTGCTTCAGCCCGTTGCCATCCCTAGGTGGTAGTATGCTGCATTTGGTGGTGTTTTGAGTTTGTTGGTTTTTGGAGTGGTGGCGATTTTCATGTTTTGGTATTGAAGAGATTTTTTTGGTGATGGATCTAGCGGTGGTGGAGTTGTTGGTGGTGGTGTTGGCGGGGTGGGATGAAGAGTGCTTGACTAATTATTTAAGTGTTTGTGACCAGCTATATGGTTGATTACTTGATTTGTGACCAAATATTGGTAATTGATTGGAATTAGGATTGGGGCGGGGCGGGGCGGGGCGGGGCGGGGTGGGGTGTTTGGAGTATGTGATTAATTATTTGGTTATTTGTGACCAACTAATTAAATGTGACTTAAAAATTCGATAACTTGTGATCAACTAATTTGAAAATATGTGACAGTTAAATAAGTTGTGACCTATAAAATTTGTAATTTGTGACTTATAATATTTTTTATTTGTGATCGAAAATAATTTGTGACCAATTAATTTTATAATATGTTTACCAATAAATAAGTTGTAACATATAAGTATGTAACTGTAACCATTAATGGTATAATTGTGACTTTAATATATTTAATTAAGTATATTTAATTATCACTTAAGTTTTGAAAATTTAAACTTATTGTAATTGACACATAATTTACACATGATATATGAATTTTCCCATTATGTATTATTCCCTGGAGTCAATGGATGGGCGAGATTCAAAGGAGCCCAAAATGGAGTAATTGGGGACGTTAGGTCCGTTTAAATTGAAGGATTTGAGCCCCTGGATTCGACATCCACGACCCAAATCCACCGCACTTGTATGGGCAAACGTAACGTAAGGGAATATAAAGGGTTAATTTAATCCACGGTCACTCAATTTTCAATGAAATCTCTATTTGGTCACTAAACTTTAATTCAACTTAATTAAATTATTAAACTTCAAATTAATTATACATTACATCCTTTGACACTTCAAATATTGCTTATTTGGAGGCCAAAACCATGGCTATAATCCCATGTAATTAAAATTTTTATTCTCATTTTCAACCATACATTTCTAATAAAAAACTTAAGAGCACTACTATACAAACTAATTATGCATGTTTAGCAAAATTTAAATTATAATTTAAATTGATCAAAAATATTTTTATTCATGCCTATCATAGGGCAAACATTTCATACTCGCGTACAATTCGCATATTCGTAGGACCCACATCTATAATATGAATTTCATTATTATAATTTATGTATTTATTTTAAACCCAAATATGTAAAAATAACAACTTCAATTTCTTTCTTTTCTCTTAAACCTAGATATTTAAGATTAGTATTTTAAATAAGTTTAACAAAAGGGTGTTAGACGAGATGAGCTGTTCGGTTCTGTTTGAGCTCGTCTATGAGGCAAGCCAAGCTCGAGTCTACTTGCTCAACTCAAGTATGACTCGATTCATTTTTGATGACTCGACTCGTCATTTTTTTAAATTCAAAATAATATGGTTCATTCGTTATGACGAATCAATTTAAGAACCGTTGACAAGTTGATTGACACGAGTTGATGAGCTTGCGAGCTAACTCGAGCGAGTTGCTCGGGAAATTCTTCTTGACTTGCTAGTGAAGCGGGGAGGAGCCCCACGCTAGTTTAACTCAAGACTAATCCAAACAAAGGGAAAAACATAAAAGAGAAAGTGAAAGAGAAAAGGAACAACGCCCAATGTTAATGAATGACTCCAAAATGCAAAAGTTCCTTAACCCAAATTTAAAAAGGAAATTAGCAATAAATCCGAAAAAAAGCAATGGAGAAAGTCTATACTTACATTGCTTATGCAGTTTTCTATATGACAGACCAGTAAGAAATCAATAATTAAGTTATCATCTTCTGAATAAGCCAATATTATTTCACCTTCACGATGCCTCCTCAAATTCGAATTTTTTTTTCTCTCACTTCTTTTCACGCAAAACGCACGTTTCTCTCTTACTCTCCCAATCCTCTTTCTCTCTCTCTCACACACTCAGATACACACACGCACACACTTACACACCTTGTTTGGCCTCGAAAACACCTCATGTCGGTCTCTTTCTTCGGAACAAACCATTTCTCTTTGGAATGGGCATACACAGTATATCACTGTTTGTTCTTTGTCTAGAGTTCTGTGTGTGCGTGTTTGAGTGTGTCTGAAAAGGAAGTGTGTGTGAGGGTAATTGCTTTATTTTTGAATGTACATTCTCGGACCTGTGATTTAAATTCATTCATTCATCTTTAGTCTGTGGGTCATTGTTTTGCATGTTCTTTATAGAATTAAGAAATGCATTTCAAATCATTTTTGCGCTTTTCACTCAATTTTTCTCATCTGGGTTGTGTTTTTTCATTGAAATTTTATCTTTTCTTTGTTTTATCAAATTTACATGAAATGAAATTGTTTTAGTTTACCTGGGTTTTTTCCCTTTTGTCTTATCGATTAGTTCGGTATCTTTGGATTAGTGAAAAAAAAAGAAGAAGAATATTCGGATAAGGGCAGAGTGCAAAGAGGGAGCTTTTGATAAATTGATTATTTCATTTTTGATATATGAGAATTTTCTTCTAGGGCTTGGAGGGAAATGGGCCTAGGCCTTGAAGCTATCAATGCTGGTTCTATGGATGTGGGCAAATCAAAATCAAAGGGAAGAAAAAACATACACAACGATGATGATGAAGATAATGCTGAGGCGACTGGTTGTTGGATTAAGTTCAGATTTTTCGGAAGCTGCATATCTTCTAGGGCTAATGTTGATAGCTCTGTTAGTGGCTCGAGCTCGCAATACGGTATACAATTAACATTTTTCTGCAATGTTGTTCAGATTACTTACAAGTTACAATTTTGCGAGATTATTGATATGGATGGTTCTTTTTCTATTTGTGGATATGTAGAGGAACAGATGATTCTAAAATTAATTCATTATTGCCCCTTTTTTTGGAGAATATGTTCGAAAATGTGATGATTTCATGTAACTATCTGTTATGGTGCAAGTTATATGTGTGTTTCGCGAGTAATCACTCAAAAGATGTTTTCTTTGGATTTTGCTCTCTGTAAAGAGAAGCGTATTTGTCTTTGCTCTACAAGATTCTGTGATTATACATTTCTTAAATATATGTGTGCATGTGGTGGTAATCAATATGTTTTCTGCATCTTGTTCTAGGATATTGAGCTTATGAGAGAAACGTAATCACTATTTACGTTTGGTTTTCCTTTTTCGCAAAAGATGTTTGCTGTCATCTTTGAAACTAGAAAAAAAGTAGGAATTTGTGTTTCTCTTTGTGATGATCCATTTTTGCATGAGTATATTTTTTAAAGGAAGAGAAAGAATTTATATAACAGAGCGGTTATAACCTAAACAATGTTGTGCCTGCCGACATGCAAAAGAAAAATTGGAAGAAACTTCTACCACAAGGTATATTCACGTGCTCTCTGGGACATTGACACGATAACTTTGGTTGACCTTTCAGTATTAGACTGTTTATCTTGTTTCTTTGTCATTTACCACCCACAAGGAAACGTGTGAAGTGGTTTTAATAACAGAAGTTTCTAAAAAAAATGTTCCTCCATTAGATCAGGAAAAATCATCTAGGGTACTTGATATGTAATGTTTTCATATATGAAAATGATTTTCTTTCTCCTTCCAGTTTCTTGCCATCTTGAATGTCTCTGAGGTGATCGTCAAGTCTGGAAAGAAACTTATGATTTATGGAGTATGAGATGTGATTGCAAAAAACTTAATGCCTTTTGTAGTTAGCAAAATAGATGGATTTTCTGAAAGAATCCGAATTTTAAATGGGAGAAAACTTATAATTGGTGATAAAATGAATTTATGAAGCTTACTCATCACTTTGCCTTTGCTTGACAAATGCTGCATGGTTGCTTCTCTTTGTACATCTTTTACCCGATTTTGCTTGTGCATCTTCTGGAGAAAACTACTGTGACTTAACAGCTGAGTCTGGTGTTGGCTAATGCATCCTGAAGGAAACGGGATTATCAAAATCATTTTCTATGCAGCAATGATTGATTAACTATTCCATACTTCTTTTGCAATCAAGATTGTCAATTTGGGGAAACTTGCCCTGCCCTTGGTGTCAATTGTCAATAACACCTTTTACTCATGTATTATTTACGTCCTTTTCACTTTGACAAGTTAGTGTAAGACAGAAAACTTGACAACTTTTGTATATATATGCATTAAGTGTTGTCTCAGACATGGGAAGCTGGCAATTATAAAAACATCAAGCTATAAAATCCATCTGTCATCATACAACATTTCAAGACCTGTATTTATTTTTAATATTCCGGACATGAATCGCTTGCATATATTACTGACTAGGGGATAATTTTGGGCGATCTAAAACCTTATATTACGTATTGTAACGACCCTACCTCGCCCCGGAGCCGTTATCTTACATACTGTGCCCAATTGGTATCAGGATTTCACTTAAATCTCCCATATGATGGAGGTATTGGGTTCAAATCTTGGGGGACGCGTCAGAAAGTTGTGAGGGGATAAGTGAGCAGAAACTCACCCCAGAACGGACAGTATGTAAGATAACGGTTCTGACGCGAGGTCGGGTCGTTACAAAAAAACGCGCGTTTTTTTGTAACAACCCGACCTCTCACCGGAGCCGTTATCTTACGTACTGTCCGCTCTGTGGTGAGTTAGTTGCCCAATTGGTATCAGGATTCAACTTAAGTCTCCCATATGATGGAGGTCTTGGGTTCGAATCTTGGGGGACGCGTCAGAAAGCCATGAGGGGTAAGATGGGCCTAGGCTCTCCCGAAGTGGACAATACGTAAGATAATGACTCAGGTAAGAGGCCGCGTCATTACACGTATTACTGATAATTTGTTATTTGAGAAGTTCCTCTAACTTTAACCGAGAAGGCTTTTTTCAAATGGATTTGATGAATACTGTGAGGAATGTGCCTTTGCTAGATGCTATCTTGTATGTTTGTTTAGCAACTTATATTCGGACACATTGTGTTAAATGACAATGTTCAAGTTACAACTATTATAAAGAAGTGCCGAATTACAAAATTCAACCATAAAATGCATGCCGTGTGATTTTATGAGACCTAGTTCACCGCAATTTTTCTTGGAATATGATGTGTGATATTGTGCTCTGAAAAAATGATTTAAAGCTTGGATATGACAGTAGTACATTCGTAATTGGTTGTGCTTGAACATGTTGCCGTTGTTCTAATCTTCTAGGGGGTCTTTTGTCATGGACGGGGTTCAATTTTGTGTCTAATGTAATTGGTAGATTTGTTTCCAATCTTTTTTGTTGTGTTCAAAGATGTCAATTAAGGATTTGATGATGCATATTTGTTTGTGTAACAGCTGAAAGTAAATCTACAAACGATACAAGTAGAGACCAACCAGTTGCTCCAGTCGTATCATCTTCAACAACCAGCAACACAGAAAGCATACCATCTACTCCTATTGTAGGCGAGGAATTGAAAATTGCTTCTCAGCTTCGAAGATTTACCTATAATGAATTGAAGATTGCAACGAGGAACTTTAGGCCTGACAGTCTCCTTGGTGAGGGTGGCTTTGGTTGTGTTTTCAAAGGTTGGATCAACGAGACTGGATGTGCGCCAGTTAAACCTGGCACGGGGCTCACGGTTGCCGTGAAAACTCTCAATCATGATGGGCTTCAGGGCCACAAAGAGTGGCTTGTATGAAACTACTTTCCTTCATTCATGAATTTAAGGGCTCATATTTTTTTCCGTAGACATAACAAGTCAATCACATTTTGCAGGCTGAAGTAAATTATCTCGGTGACCTCATCCATCTACATTTGGTTAAATTAATAGGTTATTGCATAGAGGATGACCAAAGGCTCCTCGTCTATGAGTTTATGCCTCGGGGAAGTTTGGAGAATCACTTGTTTAGAAGTACGTATTTTTTTTTTGGGATTTTTTTAACATCTCTTCTATTCACTATTTTTTGTGTTAGGACCTCTAGGTAGATCTCTTGGATAGAGAGCAACACTTAAATGCAATTTGTGATATGCTTGTGCTCGGGACATCAGATTTATTTTATCAGAGTAGCTTGTACCAAAAATATATGACTACTTCCAGTATATCAGATATACACATGGTTATTAATGTATATAAGTATACGATATTTTAATTCTGTTAATTGCATGTGGATGTGCATGTGCGCGCACATGCAGACGGACTAGTTTTCGTGATAATGCACAACTCAGAGTAGTATGTGAAGATCGACTCTTGGCTTCTTAAAGGGCTTCTGCATCTGAGGAAGTCAAGGATTTTCCTATATTTTAGTTTTTCTTTGTTGGAGAAACTTGTCGTATTCTTGATTTTCTGTATATTTAAGAGGACTTGTTCTCTTGATGTATGTATATCATGACTAATAAACTTTTGTTTCTTAACAACAAAAGGATTTATGGACTTCATTTTTTTAGTTCTGCATTGCTATAAAAGATGTCTTCTGAACAACAAGGTTACATGTCAAGATAGGAGCAGAATTACAGACTTCTACCTTAAAGCTACCTGCTTGGCATCCAAGATGAATGTAAGAGTAGGGACGGAGAACATAAACATGATGATACCTTGATCTCGCAAGTAATTGAATGTATGTTTTAATTTGAATAAATAGAGATAAGATCATGGTGACGAGTTTTATGTTGGATAACAAGGGGTGAAAAGAATTGCATTTAAATTTTGTGGATTAGGTGCCATGTTGTGCTGGAAAGATTGGATCATTCTGGCTCATTGATGAGGTGGGTCATTATAGGCTCCACTAGTCCTTCTGGCTTTCCTTTTACGTTCTTGGTACATTAACTAGATCCTTTTAAGGTAATTTGAGATCCGTACATGTTAAAAAGGTAGGAGGCTGCCTTTACTTTCTATAAAATTCTGTGCGCATGTGCACGTGCAGTTTTCAGTAAAGCCTTAGAAAGGCTACGCTATCTTTCGAACATACTTGGTAATCCATTTTTATCTCTTATTCTTGCTTTAAACTAGCTTCTGTTTTCATTGTAGTTCATTCGATTCTATTATATCATTTGGAACTGTATGATGTCTTTGCCAAATAGTAGATGGTGCATGCTAGTACTCTATTTCTGCATCACGTCATGATAGTAGTCTGATATTTCTGTATTCTTGCAAGTGAAATGTTCTGAAAACGAGGAAGCTGGTCATTTGTGACAAAAGGGTTCCTGCAGGTTGTATTGTAGTAACTCACTTTCTGAAAATTCAGTGTTAGATTCATCACGACTTTCATATTGTTTCCCTTTTATCTTATTTCCCTTGTCAGTATCATGTCAAAAATCTTTTCATCTGCTTCTTGATTGTTATGGACGATATGCATTTGACCGTTCATCTTTGGTTATGGGGTTCACACCTTACTAATGATTGTGTCCATATTCTCTTTGCTGCAGGGTCCCTGCCTCTTCCTTGGTCCATAAGAATGAAAATTGCATTGGGTGCTGCAAAGGGTCTTGCATTTCTTCATGAAGAAGCTGAAAGACCAGTTATATATAGAGATTTTAAAACATCGAACATCCTACTAGATGCTGTACGTGGCTTAAAATCCTAGCTTATATTGTAATGGTTACGTGATTCCTTATATAATGGCTTTGCTTTTCAAACTTGTTGCTCTAGGATTATAATGCGAAGCTTTCTGATTTTGGTCTCGCCAAAGATGGTCCCGAGGGAGATAAGACGCATGTATCTACTCGTGTAATGGGAACATATGGCTATGCTGCCCCCGAGTACGTGATGACAGGTGAGCACACTTACACCCCTGATCCGGGCAATCCCTTGTGTGCTCATTTTTTCTTTTGGATCTTTCTGTTTTTAATATTTATTGAGGAACATCTGATGGTTTACTTTACATGGCAATCGTCGTGGGTAGGGTTTAAGGCAGTGATCTAAATATACAAGTGAACTGCACCTAAACCACCCAAACTGAGTGCTGATGATCGTATATTTACAAATTTCTCTCTGCCCCTTTAATTTTTTTCCATATTCATGTTGCTTGATGTGCCTCATTGTGTGCCAGGACATCTGACGGCAAAGAGTGACGTTTACAGCTTTGGGGTGGTTTTGCTTGAAATGTTGACTGGGAGAAGATCAATGGACAAAAGCCGACCAAATGGGGAACATAACTTGGTGGAATGGGCAAGACCATATCTTGGAGAGAGGAGAAGGTTCTACAGGCTCATTGATCCACGTCTTGAGTGTCGTTTCTCAATCAAAGGGGCACAGAAGGCTGTGCAGTTGGCGGCTCTATGCCTCAACCGTGATGCAAAAGCTCGACCTCTGATGAGCGAAGTTGTTGAAGCCCTTGAACCGTTGCCTAATTTGAAGGACATGGCCTGTTCCTCCTCCTATTTCCAGGCCATGCACTCAGAACGTGCTGCTTCCAGAATGCAAGTTTTTTCGCTAAAGAATGGGCAGCCGACTCGGAGTCCTGCCTTGCCATACCATCTTCAAGCCTCGCCAAATCAACATATTCAACCTCTCCGTTCACCAAAACCAGACAAAACATAAGCAGAACGTGTTCGTATCATTCTTTATAAAATTCTTTTGTCATGTGGCTAGTTCTCACATTCAAGGTGAGAGTTCAGGTGCAGTTTTAGAGGATTTCTTTGGCTCTATTTTTGCTTGTTTGGTGAATTCTGAGTGTTGGTATTTCAGTATCCAGAATGGAGTTGGATATTTTGTGTATAGTTGTTTGACTCCAAACCCCGTTTGGTTATAACTTAATTAAAAATTCCATACTTGGATCAACCATCATCGTTGTCTTAACGTTGTTAACTTTCTCAAGAATGTGAGTCTTTTTGTTGACTTTCTCAAGAATGTTAAAATCTTTAAGATCATAGGTCGATAGGATCCCCTTTTTACATTTGGAAGAGGCCGAATCTCTCGTTGAAGGGTGTAGTAAATAAAACTTGCCAGCAGCAATAAGACAATAAGCTCTTGCATGAATGATCAGAGTTTGGAAAATCATTTCATATGTGATACTTGCATGCATTCAGATTACCTTGTTCAAAACAAGAGTATACACCTCAGTTGATTTACAGAAAAACAAATCATGTGATCATAAACATTACAATGCGGTGGACCTAACATCGAGTTCAATTTCTAGTCGAAACCTGATGGTAACTTTACGCAATATACGAATATTCCTCCTCAGAGTCATTTCTCCACAATGAATTCTTCTATTTCTATCCCGGTATGGCGAGCACCTCCCTGTAATCTCATCAAAATTTCATCACCTATCTTGAGTGAGGTTACAGGAATAGCTGTTTGTTGATGTCCACCTGCTGCAAATGCTGATCATCATGGAATGGAAAACAAAATGTAGTTCTAATATAGTTGCCTGAATTAAGAATTTACCTTTACGAGAGGAAACTAAAGCTACCGTTTCAGCATTTTGCAGAAGAATGCTGTAAGAAGTCTGGTGATCCAAATCTATCTGCAATAGCACAAGACACGAATTGTCCATCAGTCATCAGCAACTTCTAGTCAATCAAATATATACACATTCAAAAGCAGAATATCTTACAATTATTTTGGAATATGAAGTATACGAACCTTGGCCTCCACGAGAATTAATGGTCTTGTCTCGATCTTTACACGTCCAATAATAGCTGTTCGCTGCATGCCGTTTTGATCAACAACAATCACCTCTTTCCCTGCTTTTAACTCTGAAAGGTAGCTAGTCTTCCCTCCTGGAACTGAAACATAGGCATGAACTGGTCCCTGCAATATCCAAGAGAATATAATGTTTGGGGGCGTTTCATTTCATTTTCTGGAAACTGCAAAATCCAGGCCTAATGCTAAAGCCTTGGAATTTGAGTTTAATTCGGCAGTGGAAAAATCTAATGGTTTAGTTGATGACGAGTGAAGGTATCGGGCAGGACATTGTTGGAATTAAAATAAATTTTTCCTATGCGCTTTATTTTATCTGATTACAACATTTCATTATTTGAATGTGCCAAAATAAATCTCCTCTCAGTTTCTAGCTTAATATTGGATGCACTAGTTGCAACTTAAAGATCAAAAATGAAAAAAATAAATCTTATTTGTAAAACAGATGTTTCTCATTAACAGTTCTTTGTAGCCTTCAAGTCGTTAAAACGCTTAACTTCATAAAGAAGAAACTCACTGCATTGACTCGAAAAGGCCTGCTAGAAATGTAATTTGACTCTAAGCATTCTGAATGAACAAGGAAGAGCCCTCTTGCAAAGGATCCAACCTTTGAGAAATGCACAAAATAAGAAAGGAATTTGCATTAATTAGCAAGAAATCTATAATAGAAACATAAAATGGAGAGAGTATGAATTATGTTGATGGCCTAAACCAGAAGTCCTTCACCGGGTCTCAGAAGGCTGCAGAGATCAACACAGGCACGGTCACCCATTCCAGCCATTTGAACATTAGTTATCGTGGCCGTTGTCAATTTCAAAAGACTGCCCTCTTCATTTCTTCTATCTAGATAATCCTAATGGATAGAATATTATAAGGTTTATAGACTCACAAAAGGGGAGAAGAAGCACCATTTTGGAGAAGGCATTACCTTCAGCTCAAGGAGGGCTTTTGTATCTTCAGTTTTCAGAACTACACCGCCTAAACCATGCTCCAAGGCCTACTAAATTGATTGATGAAATGAACAAGACACAGTATAGGGCAATGTTCAATAAAACAGAACCTAGAGCAGCTAAGAAATAATGTCCAAGTCCTTTATCACATTAAAAATAAATATTTTCAAAAGTTAATTCCTAACATAAGATACTACCTCAAGAAAAATCTGTGCTTCAGATGATGTTTTTGATATGGCAAATACTGTTTTCTGAGTGCCTTGAATCGCTGCAACAATATTCTCAGCAGGTATGACCTGAGACACAGAAAGATAGACATATATAACCAATACTTATGGAAAGATTATGGCTTAAAACGAATAGATCACATAAATGGCCACTTTCTGGACATATATAGTACTTTGATGAATATTCAATAATTTATATTAAATACTACGAAGGTACCAACATATTTAGACAAGTGGCAACAGAAAAAACCTTTTTTCAAACTGAATTTTGATTGCATATAGTATGAGGGATTATCTCATACAATTTGTGTAGGTAACTACAGAATCATACAACAAACCAGATCATCAATAGATGAAATTATTAATGTAATAATAAATTTGAATTGGTTACTCACCTGCCAACCCAGGAGATCGACAACAACATTTTCTGCTTCCTCGTTCAATAGCTGGAGCTTCTCTAATTGCTGGGGAGAAGAGATCTCAAAGAAAGTAGCAACTCTTCTCTGCTCACCGTCATGTAAGTTTCCTTCTTCAATGAAGAGAGGATGTATCAATGCGATAGCTGCAGTATTTCACAAATGAATTTCTGAGAAATGTCGTTAATAATCTTTAGCGGCTCCCCTGAAATCAGCAGACATCCAAAACCATATTGAACAAGACCGCTTACACTTCCATCATAGGAATAATAATTAAGTGTAGAACATCTCTAATCAGAATAAAACGTCGGCAAAATAAACAATTGATTACTAAAGTGAATCTTCTATAAGCTGCAGTTTAAAATATCATAAAAAAGACACTTGAACTAGTGTAAGAAGTTCTACATTTGTCTGGTCGAAATTCAACAAACAAGGCAAAAGTTACATAATTTTACATAATGTCACTAGACTAGATCATGTCTCCCTGTGATTAACCAAACACGATCTAATTCGTATTAGACTTTAATAATTAATTTTTTAACTTAAAAAGTAGGAAAGAATTCCACAGACATTTAGAAGAGCAGAAGGTGCTTACAGGACCACTGAAGAGCAAGGTCACGGCAATCATTGGAGAAGATGAAAGTGTTCCAACCCCTCTCCACGGCCGCCGTCATCACCTGCTTGTTCTCCGTCCATATCCACACTTTCTTTCTTAGGGATATTGAAGAAGAATTACACGCACACATTGCAATTGTAACGAAACGGGAGCTGTGAAATCGACGTCTTCTCTCCTTAATTTTCGTACTATTGAATTTATAATCGATCAGTCTACAACTTCCCCATTTACCAACGGAATAAGTTGAAGGGAAGAGCACAGCCATTTCTAATCCTACAGAATAAAGGAATAAAATGGCCAGACCAGAAAAGGTTCTGTTCTCTACAATTTCAACTAAAGACGCGTTTTTGTCATATGATTCCGTTTAAATCGCAATCATAAAATCTATTATTATTATTATTATTATTATTATTATTATCGTGGTCGTCTCCCCCCTTAATTGCGTCATTGGGATTGGCTTTAGTAGACTTGGATGGCACTGTAGAATATATTGAGTCCGTGAGGTCGAAGGGTGTATTCAATTGAGATTTTTGAAGATTAGGAGCCTGTTTGGTAGGGATTTTTGGGGGAAGAATTGATTTTGAATAGTGATATGATGGGAAATGTGTGGTTGAAAAAGAAGAAAAAAGTATTGATGTGATGGAAAATATTATTTTATTGAAGAATGTGTGGTTGAAAATGAGAATTGATTTGAGAATCAGAAACAAACAGGGCCTAGGATGGACTTTTTTTAAGTGATGACTTATGTAGATTTTATGAATTTTTTAGAAATTTCATTTTAAAACTTTGAGAGACTTTTGTAAAATTCAAAAGACTTTTGAAAACTTTCATTTGAGACAGAATTTATGTGGATATAGTGCAATATTATGAAATTATCACATACAAGGTGATACTTCTCTTTCTTTTTCCCCCTATATAATAAAAAAAATACTTTTTAAAAAATACAAATTTAACACCTTAATTAAATAAATAAATAAATAATTATTATTATACATATAAAAAATAAATTTAATATTCAGTATTATTAATATAATATACTTTTAATAAATAAATAAATAATTAAATAAATATATATATATATATATATATATATATATATATATATATATATATATATATATACAGAAATGATCTAATGAGCACCGATACTCATCTTATCCTAAGCACCGATGAGTTGGCACATTAATTCATTGGTGTATAAAGATTTTGTGAGTTCCATCCACCAATGAATTAATGTGCCAACTCATTGGTGCTTAGGATAAGATGAGCACCGGTGCTCATTAGATCATTTCTGTATATATATATATTTAAATTTAATTATAAATTAGTTTATATAAAATTTTATAATTTAATTAAAAATAAAAAAAAATTAGAAAAAATGAATAAAAAAAGAAATTTTTTTATAAGAATATAATTTAATTCTTTCATAGAAAATATACATAAACAATAAGAGAGAGAAAAAGAAAAATAGAAACTAATATAATCAATAGAAAAAAATAAATTTTAATCATAACTTTAATATTCGTAGAAGGAAAAATGAAAGAGAAATATTGAAAAAAATACATATTAATTTCTTTTTTGTTTTATGTGAAAGTCTCCCAAAATTTTGTGATTAATGAAAGAGAAATTTTGAAATTTTATTTTAATACTTTCTGCTTAAAAATTAGTACAATTGGGACTTTTATAAGAGTTTATAAAAGTCATAAAAATTTAAATATTCCAAGATTAATAGAGACTTCTAAAAAGTTTTAATTGAATACACCGTGACTTTTAGAGAGTCTCCAAAAGTCTACATTGAATGCCCCTAAACTTTTTAGATCCCAAAAAGTTATTAAAAGTTTCAATTGAATACACCCCCAAGTCTAATCATATTGGTGGATCAATTGTTTCATTGGACCCACGCAGCATTGCTCTGTAAGCTTTCTTCCATTGTGAAAAAATTCCTAATGCTGTCTCCCGAGGAGATTGAGGCGTTTCTCAATTCCAGTATGGTTGATCATCTTCTCGGAGCTAATGACGTTATTTGTGACAAGCAATTTTGTTGATTGGTTAATTACATTAAGAGCTAGGGATTTGATAAAGGAAATAGGACATGGGTCCAAACTTGCCTTGGTCTCAAATAGGATGAAAGCTAGGTACATTACTATACGAAGCCCCGATATTTATTATCGAGTAGAATCGGACTATAACCTTTTGTTTATCACCTTATTCTAGGGAGAAGGTGCAATTGGCTCAACAAAGATAATATATAATTCTAGTTGTTCAGCTGGCATCGAACTTGTTCTAGTGAAAATATATTTCTTTCTAGGAAAAATGCATAAGATCTATTTGCTAGAGCTCAATCGCTCATCACTGAAGAATAGTGGCTTTGACTTTTTGGAATTGGAAAAAAACTTCTTCGCATTGGGGATATACATTCAAGGTTTTTATCCCTCTTATATGAGGTGAGTTGCCATGTCTCTTTCCCCTTTGCTAGGTTAAGTGACATGAACTCTTCGATTGATGACATTTCTAAAAAATATCTATTGCAATATGAGTTCAATACATCTTGTTTAGTAGAAAGATGGGTATTCCTTACTCATTATCAAACAATCACCTGCAAACATTGTGTGGGACTAATATTTTTCATTTTCCATCTCATGGAATACTCTTTTCGCTTCACAACTTGTCTCAAACAAGAGAAAGAAACGAGTATTCAAAAGGCTTTACCTGGAAATGGAATGAAAGATCAAAAATGGATTCTTGAAGATCTGATTATTGAATCGCTTCCTAGAAATGGTAGCTATTTTTCTTATTAACCCGTGTAACTAAATCCAATTAATCTATCAAAAATATGTATCTATAATCATAATATCATTCTTTAATTGCATTAGCTTTTGTGTCATGTGATCACAACATTTGTTGAATGGCAGAGATACAAGTGAACATAATATAACAGTATCATTACCCATATTGCCAAGATATCAGCGTTTACATATTAATTACTGTAACTTTTAGCAACTGATTGAAGGTTTAGATTCACACAGTCACTTTTTTGCCTTTTTGGCAGTACTTTCTGGAGCAAGATGTTGGAGGAAACTTGAAATTCTTCACTGACATTTTAATTCAATGAGCTAAGGGCTAATACATGGTAAGATGTCTTTGTTCACTCTCAGTTCGAGGCCATAGATATGATATATACGATGTGTAAATTTGTAAGCAGTATTCTTCTAGAGGGAGTGTCAACTCTGATGGGATAAGGTAATGTAAGGAGATCGACCACAATTCTCATACTCTTTCCAACTTCCAAATAACTTGGCTAAATCCCTTTACCCCACTCGCATTCACATTACAACATTCAAGAACTAATCATAGTAAACAAAGTCGAACTTTGGCTAACTCTTTGCAGAGTACGAGGAAAATACGCAGAAATATAATTGTAACAGACAACAATAGAGTACCATGGAGAGTGCTGTTCTTTTCATGAGCATTGAGGTGTATAGTTTCGTTTAGAGTGAACAGTGCATTACTGACGTTGCCCGTTGGTGATTCTCTTTAATCGGAAAATCATTAGATTATGCTATCCGATAATGTTTATGAATGTCCCTAAGTTGATACATAAATTTATGTTTATTATTCTCTCTTTTTTTCCCTATTTGTTTCTAGAAGTATATAGATCAATTTCAATTCTTTCTTTTCAATCGGGATGCATGATCAATTAGCTTCCATAGCATTGCTCCCATTTGTTTGTCTTCAATTCTATCCCACTACTAATAATGTATTGTGTGGCATCTTGCAATTTGCTAGCAAGAATCAATGCAGCGACACATCAAAATTTTAATGACAGGACAGTCAAATGGAGAGTAGATCTCAACTTGCGAAGTAGTCTAGTTATTAGCTTCTGTGCTATTTCTTCGTTGATCAAACTAACAAGGACAGAATGATCACCTTGAAGTTTAATGATGCCGAAGCCAGCTTTCAAAATATTGATTATAACACATTTACGAAGAGTGTGATTAGACCAACATTTTAGTTATACATGGATGTTAGCCTTGTGTGCAAAGTAGATTCATGCTCAAAACGCAGAGAAAATAGTAGTCACAAAATTACTACCTTTAACTTGTAAACTCGTATGATTTTATGGGTTGGGAACAACAATTTAATCAAATTTTGGATCTCATTCACGTACGATGGGAACCTAAGTCTGAAAGAACAAATAACATAAGAGAAAACAGCATCTGTTTACTTGGAAGCCATCCAATTTGGATAGGAATAATGTTAGTTTTTTCAAGTCAATCATACAAAGCAGACAATGCAAAGCTCCTAATCTTTCTTGGATGAAAATTTGAATAACATATAATGTTCGTAAGGCTTCCCCGGAGTAACAATCTGTGAGGGGAAGTTTGGGTGATTCACTGAGTCCGGGAACCCTTGAGTCTCTAAACATAAGGCTGCATGAGCTTGATAAACATATCCGCCTTTCCCCTTCACGTCTTTAATGTAGTTACCCGTGTACAACTGCACACCAGGGGCATTTGACGATAATTTCATCACTCGTCCAGACTTCTTGTTATAAACTACAGCTACTGGCTTCATCTTTTTCATCTTGTAACCGTTAAGGACATAATTGATATCATAACCCTTGGAACCATTGGGAAGTTCTTTTATCTGGGTTCTGATAACGTGTGGTGAGAGGAAATCATATGGTGTCTTCTTAACTGATATGATTTCACCATTCGGGATTAGCTTTTTATCCACAGGTGTGATGTGTGATGCAAATATCTGGAGCTCGTCCGACAGAATATCACCACTGTCATGACCACCAAGATTCCAGTAGCTATGTTGGGCAAGGCTCACCGGAGTGGCCTTGTTTTTAGCCTTTGCCTTCATTGTTATGCTTAATTTGTACCGTTTAGAAAGCGTATAGGTTACAAAGACCACAACAGCACCCGGAAACCCTGTTCCAGATACAAGGAATCAAGATTTTAGAAACAATACATCAGATATTCCAGTTCAGTACTTCATAGTTTTAACCTAATCCCAAACCCGAGTACTAATGAACAAAACAGAAAGCATAAACACACGTATTTATAGTGGTTCACCCTTGATTGGAGAGTTATGTCTAGATGCTGATTTTTGGAAAAGTTCAGAACGGAGATCCAACGCCTCTAAAACAACACAACCACATACCCTCTACTCCCCCCGACTCCTATATACAGTGTAGGAGTCTGTCCATATATGAAAATTTATACGCGCACAAGCTCAAGAAGTAGTTGAAATCATCATTCACCACCAAACAATTTGAGGGTATCATATAATGCTTACCTTCTTCGCCATCAGCACTGTGATAGGATAAGGTAATATGTGGAGATGGACCATTTTTTTCATGTTTTATCACCTTCCAAATAACTTGGCTAAATCCCTTCTTCCCACCTGTGTTAACATTAAAAACACTTGAAAATTGAGGAAGAAAAGACTAATTAAAGAGGACAAACAGCATATGAAGCAAAATAATGTAGCAAACAAATTTGAGTACCATGAAGCATGCTGGTCCCCTCGTTAGCGTCAAGCTTATAATGGGTTCCGTTTAGAGTAAACTCAGCACCACCAATGCGGTTAGCAACGCGTCCAACAATTGCTCCAATATAACTTGTATCATTCTGTCGTCAATCATAATTCATAACATGCATTACAGAAACAGTTATGGAGTACTTAATCTACACAACTTTACCATAATCATCAAATAAACAATGGTCAATATCCAATACCAAATGACTCCACTGAAGTTCTCAATTTTAAAGTTGAACCCCAACCTTGAGGGCCCCCACCGATCCTGCCCTGGACCATTGTGGAGGAGGTAAATCGCAGGATGTGCCTCCCAGGAGCCAGGGTGGAGAGCTTATGGATAGGCCTGGGCTATTAACCCTATGGTAACTCCCGCTTGCAACAAAGCCAATTCCACCTTGCGGGGAATCGAACTCTGCACACTACCGCGCTGAGCCCTAACCGCCCTATTGTGGATAAAGTAGACTTGCAAGTCAATTAGTAAGACTTGATGACAAAATATCAGAGCCTGCAACTTGTTCTTTGTTCATGTATAAGAAAAATCTAAGAGCTAATTTACTCATTTTGTTTGTTGTGCCTTCTCCATTGTTTTTTCCATTTTTTTATTTTTTGCCGTCTTGTTTCACATTCTTAGTAATTGTCAAAAAATTGGTTTTCTTTTGCTTTCATTGTTCCATTTCTTACTGGGAATTGCTTATTCTGGGCAAAAATGAATCAGTTTTCAATCTAAGAGAAAATCACATGCAGTGAAGAAGAAAACATACCATGTAACCTTTAATCGTGTCATAACCAAGAACAACATCAGCTGATTTCCCTAAAAAACTCAATAAAAACACGATTTCATCAGAAACAAAGTAAAACAAAGATCAAAAAACTAAACCAAAAGAAAAACTTACCATTCTTGTCAGGTAAAATAACAGAGACAATTCTTGCACCATAATTTGTAACCTTTATAGAAAAATCATCTTGCTTGAGCTCAAAAACCCCAAGCTTATGAGCTGATGAGACATGGGCAAGATTCCCAAGTGCCAAAATGATAAAACAGAAGAATGTGAAAAACTTGGACATATTTTCTGGTTTAAGAACAGTGCCACTTACAAGTTTCCGAAATGTTTGTTATAAGCGATATAATCCACAAGAAAAACAAAAGGAATAATTTCATTAAAATAAGCCAGTGATGAGCTAGCTGGGGTGTCTTGGGATAATGACAAACGGACAATTAAACTAGTTTGTTTAAATGGATTATCATAGTCAACAAGTGGCCAGTTGTTTTGACTTCTAAGATGCAATAATGCAGAGGACCATAATATTTTATTTTTTTTCATTCTGGTACTAGTGATGGGCAAATTCAGAACAGATTTAAATATTGAATTGAAAACCTAAAATTTTGAATAAGCGGGCATTCATTAAAGTGCCACAAGTTGCAAAGATGCTTGATCCTATAGATCACTTTAGCCTGCATTTTCTATGACAAATGGAAAGATAAATTTTAAAGAAAGAAGATTGGATTTCCATTTTTGGCGTAGTTTGTATTGGAAAATGAATAGGCATTTCTAAATGATAAGAACATCAAAAGTGCACCTAGGGCCATGCTTTTGGTTGGAATGATGAATAATGGAGTCAAATTCTCAACAATTATGACATATTTGACATGTAAAATTAGACACTAAAAAAATAAGCTAGTTTGTAACTAATCATGAGCATCAAATATTATCTGAAAATTTCCTAATTCAATGGAAATAATTCCATACAATTGCACAATATGAAAATCACAAGATGATTTTATCATATTCCTAAGGAGAAGATCAATTTATCCCTTTTTTCTTGTAGAAGGTTGATAAGAGTGATAAAGGAATTAATTGGCTCATGTTTATAAACATTCAAATTACTTTCCATCCACACATTTTAAAGGACCTACAAGTACTACCCTCCCATCCATCATTATTTTCTATTTATTTTGTAATTTAACTATTTATAAATACTTTTCAAACATTCTCATATATTCGGAAACTTATGAAACTTGGAGAACTTGTTTTATAAAATCAGCCTAGTCCATGACTAACAGGCGATTTGACACAAACTTTGCAAGATTATGAAAAAATAACAAATGTTTATGAGGTACCTCATAGGCCAGATTGTCTCCATGTTCTCCTACCAATCCATTTTTTACACTTCAGCACATTACCTCTGCATAGAAATTAGGATAATACTAAGGTGTAATGTGCCGAGATATCAAAAATTGTGTTGATATCTTCCAGTTTGCTATGAAAAAGTGAAGTGTCGATGTGTCAAAAATGTATTGGCGGGACAATAACTTTGTGACAACAGATCTGGACTCGATATGATAGAAATTGGACCCTTTATGCTATTGATGCCAAAACAGTGAAAATTTTATGATCAAATGAAACTGGGGCCACCATATATGGTGGTGTATCAGTGTGCAAGGATTGTTTATGTTTAGGGAATGGATATAAAGTAGGATTGGGAGCAACAATTCCATCCTTCACTGCAGAAACTTCACTCTATGCCTATTTGATAGAGTGAGATTTTAATTTCCATGTGCTTAAATCTTGTTATAAAGAACAAAGCATGTCTTGCAAGCTAGTTCCTTCTTGAAATACAGTACTTCATATCCAAATAAAATCCCCTTGTTTCAAGAAAAGAGATACCCTAATAAAAGATCGAAACACTGATGATAACAAATAACATTGTCCTTGAACATTATTATCAAGGGTTTTTCACCGTAAGTTGTAGGCTAATCTGAACTAGTCTCATAAGAGTGGATAATTTTCTCGTTATGTTAATTACATAAGAAATTCTTCCCTATTCCCTCTAAAAGCTTCTCTTAGGATTATCCCTTTACTACTCTCAAGTTAAAGGAGCAAGTCTTTGGAGTCTTTTGTGACAGATTTCGTAAGGTATTCAAATATTGTATATATGAAGAAGTATGTATTAAACCAATAGGCTGTTTTACAATTATTTTTACTAACAATTTTTTGATCAAATAGCTGTCCAAGATTACAACTTTTCAACTTATAGTTTATGTGTTGGGGACAACGATTTATTCAAGTTTCGGATCTCAAAACTTCAGTTTGACAGAGCAAAATAATATAATAGAAAACATTATTGGACTGGACACCCGTTTAATGCTGCGCTCTTTCTGGTTAAATACATCGAATAGTAATTGATTATGATAATCTGTTTCTTAATCAAAGAATCATCTGTTTGAATGACAGACATGTGGTTATGGCTTTACATTGAATTATTTGCGTATGATCAACGTTGTTGAGTGAATATTCGAAGGTTCAAAAACGAACTTTATAGTGTTGTTTTACTTTAGTCATTGAGCTATTTTTGAATAATCGTTCATGAGAAACGCAAGATTCAACCCTACTACACCTAGATGGGAGTGATTAGGTGTAAATACGAAATTAAAACTTTAATTAACAAGCAATAAGTTATAAGTTAATTATGTCTAGGTGATTAGTAAAACAATTCAAATTATCCTATCTTTGAATACCGTAGTTTGTATAATAAACAATAAATATGAAAGCAGTAAATAAAGAACACCAATATAATGACGGAGAAACCCCACTAGGAAAAATTTTGGGACCAAGTCAGCTACCTCTACTATAGACAATATGGATTACGGTATGTTTCCAGCTAACAAATTTCACTTGTTTCCGCTGTTGTAATTCCTGCAATCTCCAAGATCTGTTGTTCCTTCCAGACTCATGACCTGCTACCGTAGATACTATCTAGCCACCCTGCTAGACTTCCCGTTTTACCTCCTGTAGCCTCCTGATCCGCTGTCTCCTTCCAGCTTCCTGATCTTCTTCTATTGTCTCTTCCAAGTGGAATTTCAAGAATCTCCAATTCTTGTGCTCTTCCTGTGCTTGTAGTTCACTTCTTCCAAATCTCAATGAAGCAGTCAGTTCCTTAAAAGATTAAGGACGCCAGGTGTTTTGGATTATGGAACCTTTGATGTTTTCCAAAATCGGGTTGCTGGATCTCAAGAATGAATATGGATGAATCAGTGAATTGTCTCTTGGATCTCTTAAACAATGATATGAAAGTGTTACATCTATGAAGCACAATGAAGCAACCTTACAAAAGTCTTCCAAAGCCTTTGTATTTATAGTTGGAGGTGTTTGAGCAGTATGGGCCGTGTAAAACTCTCCAAAATCGAGCAAGGGTTGACCGCACAGGTATGTCGCTCGAGCGAGCCTCTAGCAAATGTCGAGCAAGGGTTGAGCAATCGTCAACATTTTAATCATAACTTTCTCTACCGATATCTGATTGCAATGATTCAAATTTCGTTGGGAAGCTAACTCAAAGGGATACAATTCATCTATAAATAGCCATATCCAAATTTCAATTTCCTATGTGAAAAATGCATTGCAAGTGACGACTGAGAATTTGGAACATAACTTGTGCGACTCTTTGATACTCTTTAGACTTCTAATTGCATTCCCTTTATCATATGCGATCTTCTTGGACATCTTGGACTCCTTCAAGGACTCAAACCCTAACTTACCTAATTTATACAAATTGCACCCTAAGTCTTTAACTTTTACATCACGTTACAAATTAGTCATTTGTCCACAAAATTGCCAACACTAAAACCTAACAATTCGCATCTTATGTTAGTCAACAATACTTACACGGTATCAACTTTCGACCCCAAGAAATCGAGGAGAATTGTGTCATCTGACTTCGACTATGAATATAAAATAATATTAGTGGTTTTTACTAAAGAAATAGAGGAAGACTTCCTATGTTGAAGACTAATTCAGCTAATAAAACTTCATTGCTATGGCATCCCACAAGACGAATAGCAGTAGTATTTTCCTTCATCTCTTCATTTTAGCTTGCCTTACCATGACCATCCCTGCTACTACTTCTAGTGCAGATGTAAGTCTCTCTCTCTCTCTCTCTCTCTCTCTCTCTCTCTCTCTCTCTCTCTCTCTCTCTCTCTCTATTTGCATACTGACTTGGGTACTTTTATGGCGATTGATTCCAGTTGCATAAAAGGAGATATCATTTGAATGCATATAACCGTAGATATGAAGAAGGAGAGACGAAGATTAGCCCTTCGACTCTTTCTAATCTACGTCTCAAATTGGAATCATATGCTGGGAAAGATACAAGGGCAACAACAGTAACACCAGCAATATTCAATGGAACACTTTATTATCCAAGCTGGGATGGATATCTCTATGCAATTAAAGTTTATGGCGGTTCTGTTATTTGGAAAAAGAATCTGGATGGACTTGCTTGCAGCCACAAGTCCGATACATTGAGGCACGTTCTCAATACGAACTTGACTGTATCTTTAGCGACTCCAACAGTTGTGGGTGATATACTAATTGTAGGAACATATGGACCAGCTTTCATTTTTGCTGTCAAACGAGAAACGGGCGATCTCATCTGGTCTACACAGCTCGACAGCCATCCTGCCAGTGTTATCGCGATGTCTGGTACATATTACAATGGGTAAGTTTAGCTTCCCTTTTCCTTTTAGTCCGCTTTATCAACACAAGTGTAAGTCAGGTTCATCCTTCGCAGAGCATTTTATGTTGGAACATCTTCACTTGAAGAAGGCTTAAATGTCGAGAATTGCTGCACATTTCGGGGTAGCTTTGCCAAATTAGATGTTTGTACAGGTAAGGTTTTGTGGAAGACCATGATGTTGCCCGACAACCAAAACAAGACCGGAGAATATGCAGGAGCTGCCTTGTGGGGAAGCAACCCTCCAATTGATCCTCGAAGAAAGCTAGTTTACATTGCCACTGGAAAGCTATACTCGGCACCTCCACACATTTTAGAATGCCAAGAAAGACAGAACAATTCGACTTCACCTTGGGAATGTCCATGTGAATGCGTTGAGCCTGATAATTACTCGGAATCGATATTAGCCCTTGATATGGACACTGGAGAGATCAAGTGGTGGAGACATGAGATTGGGGGTTATGAGGAGTGTTTCCTTGCATGGATAAATTCTTTAAACCCCAAATGCCCAACTAATGATTTTGGTGAGGTGCCAATGATGCAAGGTATACATGTTAATGGAACCATACAAGATATTGTTTTGGCAAGACAAAAAAGTGAGCTTACCTGGATTTTGGATCGCAACAATGGGGCAATGGTCCGGTATACAGTTAATCAGTCCCTTGAGAAGTAGGCATTTTAAACTACTTTTAAGCACTACCAAACATGCTGACATTTCAGATATGCATTCCCATATTGAATAAATAACAAAAGTTGACTTGTTTATGTACTACTCTTGATGTACAACCCTCTATTACTGTAAAGCGTGCATCTTCTCTATTATAGATGGAGCAGCCAGCTATTACTGAAAGTAGATATGATAAGAGATGACGGATGAAACACTGTAATTTTCCAAAAGGTACAAAAGACAAAGCATGTCCAGCTTACAATGTTGACAAACAGGAAAACAAAGAATGAAGTATAAAGCACAGAAGTTACATTAGATTAATCAGAAGTGAAACAGAATTCGAAAATTTATTCATTACCTCATCAACCCACGACAACATACAAAGATTTATGGTAACAAACAAATATGATTTGCCAAGTTTATTATCATCTTTTACAGCAGAGGAGCCCCTGCACAAAAAACTAAATAACAGTGCAGCAACATGGTCACACGATATCTCCAAAATATTACAAAGCAGTCACACTCATCTCCTCCACCCTGGTTGAAGCACCTTATCTGTAAACAATGCATAGAAATGGAGCGTTGTTCAGAATGCAGAAAATTCAAGAAGTAGAAGAAGTAGAAAACTTGCTCTAAAGCAAGTAAAATACCAGGTAATTTAGATACCATACAACAATAATATACTATACGAGTATAAATTAAATTGAATCTTCATCAACATTTTGGAAAGGAAGTTCTGAGTTATTCCATTTACTATCAAGCTAATGAGAAAGAAGACCATGGAATTGTCCTGTGCCATGAAATTGAAATTGTCCACATTAATAGTCCCTTCTTGACGCAACTGGACCACCACAACATTAAATGGACGTGCATAAAAACCTTTCTAATACGTCTATAACAAAAATGGTCAATTGAACAGAGAAGACGAGTCACTAAAAAAGAAAGAGTTGACTAGTTAGAAATAAGTGCAGTAGACAAAATTTCACAAGATAATGAAATTCCTCCTCTTACCATCTCTAGAGGACACCAGTGATCTGTTTTTCTTGCTCCCTCCTTTGCCACTAGCTTGAATTGGCTTCTGCATCCGAGGTGACAACGAGCTCAATTTGCCATTGGTCAGGGCTGGTAGAGAATGACGACGCTCAAAGCCATTTTCAGCCACATCTTCAATATTAGAAGATCCTTGAGCTCTAAGCTTTGCTTTTGCAGATTCAGTTGCCGCCATATAACTTGGCAAGCTTAGTGAAGCATTCTCAGGATACTCCTGCTTCGCTGGAAGAGATTTCCTCCTCCCAATTTTCACCTTCTCTTTGCTATTATGTTCTTCCTTAGGGCTCAATTCGTCATAGACAGCTGGAAGTGTCTCCATATTCCCACAAATTTCCGAGGAATGTAGCTCAACTGCAGGATGATCATGTGTTGCATCAACTGGCTCGTCCACTGTCAATGGCTTAGAAGGAGCCTCTGTTAAAGCCGGTTTGTTGACATCAACATCCAAATCAAGCAGCTTTGGAGGAGAATTAACAATCTCCTGTTTATAAACATTTGGAGCTGCAGAACTCGATACTTCTTTAGGACTCTGATGTTGCTTCTCAGTTTCCTTCTCAGAAGCCACTGCCATCGATGCAGAAACCTTTCTCAGATTGCGTTTGACCCTCTCAAGTTCATTCTGTGCCTGTTCTTGCACTGACTCTGTTTGATGACTTGTGACTTTCCTTGGTTTGGTTTTCGGCTTAACTTGTTCTAAAGAAGCTAAAGCACGATTGTCACCATTGGTGGCAGCAACAACCTTTCTGATACTCATTTTCGATTCTCCAGCTTCAGTCTCCACAATAAGCATGCCAGACTTCTTTCGTTGAGATTTTGCATCAGCAGTTTTCCCTATCTGTGTGCGTGGTTCCCAGAAATGGGAGAATGACCAACGCTCAAGCCAGCTCCAAGCTGAATTTGGTTCAGCCACATCATACTGAAGGATCAAGGGCATGGCAGCCGGCAATGAGGCAAAACGCTAGAACAAGAAGAAATGAATGCCGTTAAATCCTAATACATTTGAGTTGAAAATTAATACAAAATCTGAATTTCTCTTATTTCAACACTTCCAAAAGTTGTAGAATCTGAATGAATTTGAAGAGCATCACTATTTTTGCTCAAGGTAACAGAGGGTAGATTTTGGATGCTTCATAATTTTCCCCTTCTGTGTAAGCTGGCAGGGCCAGGGGATTGATTTGGTGTAAGTTAAAACAGTAAATAGTTTAAAGAAAGGATACTTCAGTTTTGCTTTTTCTAGGCACAACTAACACAAATAGCTGGACCGAAGAAAATAAAGCAATGAAAAATAATTCTGCAATTAGAACTGAACCAAACACACATCTAAATAAAAAAATTGGCAATACATTCATTCACTTCCAAAATAATTTGTCAAATAAATCATCACAGATTTGGATCTTCAAAAGGTGTAGAAACCGTGTATATTGGATTGATTATTTGTATAATATTTAGTTTAGTTATTTCCTTATTCAGCTAGATAAATTAGGAATAGTTTCTTTTCTTAAATTATGAGATTTTTTCCTTTCCTGCTCCTTAATCTTGTACTATTAATATGACTGTATTTTTCCATTATTGAATAAGAAAAATATTTCTTTCTTCATGGTATCAGAGCTGTGAGGTTATTCTAAACCTCGAAAACAATGACGGACAATCCTATCAACAGTAAAAACTCTACAACATCAGAGTCATCTCACGGTGAGACGGAGATCAACTCCACAGTTAGTTCTCATGGAATAGATAATACCTCCTTCCAACTTGAATGGGAGGAATTTCAGGGAATGGTCTCAATCGGTGAAATTAGAAGGCAAGGGGAAAACGGGTTATCTGACCGGAGACACAAAAAGGCCTGCAGACGCTACTCAATTACAGAGATGGAAATCAGAAAACTCTATGGTTATGGCTTGGCCGGTAAATTTTATGCAGCCATCTATTAGAAAAACTTATCTTTTTCTCCCAACCGCAAAAGATATTTGGGATGCTGTCAAAGAAGTATACTCAGACCATGAAAACCCATCCCAAATTTTTGAAATTAAAACCCGATTGTGGCAAATTAAACAGGGAGAAAGGGAGGTTACTGATTATTACCTGGAGATGACCTCTCTTTAGCAAGAACTCTATATCAGTTCTGAAGAAGAGTGGGAACGTCTAGGCGACAGCGTGAAGGATAAGAAAAAACTCGAAAATGAACGAGTTTATGAATTTCTCGCCGGTCTCAATCGGCATCTGGACGACGTTAGAGGCAGAATATTGAGCCGGCAACCACTACCTTCGACCAGGGAAGTATTTGCTGAGGTGAGAAGAGAAGAAAATCGCCGGAGAGTGATGTTGAGTGAGGAGTTGAACGACAACAGTGAAGTCGCGCTTCTGTCGAAGGGAACCAGAGGAGATACTGGACTGCAATCTGCTTCTCTTCTACGCTTCAGCCCAAATAGCAATGGTAATGGGCTCTTTAAAAATGGGCCCCTTAAAACCATATCCGGGTCAAGTCATTTTGGGCCTACAGGAACTTCTAAACTTGGGTCTGCTGGATTTGAATTTGAAATTGTAGCACTTGCTTCAAAATTTGGACATGGGCCAGGCCAAAGACAACAAAAGGGACGTCCATGGTGTGAATACTGTCGTAAGCCCAGACAAAAGGAAGAGACATGTTGGGATAAACATGGAAAGCCCACCGATTGGAAGCCAAGACAAAACACTAAAAATCGCAGTTACCAAGCCTTGATCAACCAAACAGAAAAATCTAAGGAAATCAAAAGTGGACCATTCAACCCTAAGCAATTAGAGCAACTATATCAAATTGTCTCAAGTCTCCAAACATCAAGTCACTCGTCCACACACATTCCTTCAAAGCTAATTAGCCCACAAAGGTAGTTTCCTAAAAGCCCTATATATTTCCTCAAGATATAAAACTCCTTGGATCATTGACTTGGAGGCATCAGATCACATGACGGATGCTAATCATCTATTCACCTCATACTCACCCTGTGCGAGCAATATAAAGGTTAAGATCGCCGACGGATCACTCTCGTCTGTAGCAAGAAAAGGGAGTATTCGTATTTCTGAGTCTATAACTCTAAAATATGTTCTTCATGTCCCAAACTTGTCGTGCAATTTATTGTTCATCGCCAATTAAGTAGAGACTCAAATTGCTCTGCTAATTTTTGTCAATCTCACTGTGCTTTTCAAGACCTATCATCGGGAAAGACGATTGACGGTGCTAAAGAGTGTGAGAGACTCTATTACTTTGAAGAAACTGAAGTGGGTAAACAAAGTCAAACTGAAACTTGTAATTCTATGTTGGTCTCTAGGGAAAATGATGTTCTATTATGGCATTATAGACTGGGTTACCCGAACTTGCAATATCTAAAACACGTCTTTCCATCTATCTTCTCAAATAAAACATTTGTTGACTTTCAGTGTGAAATTTGTAAATTTGCAAAACATCACCTCACTACTTTTCCGAAATCCACATATACCATAATTCACAGCGATCTATGGGATCCCTCACGAATCCCTAATCGCACTTACACAAAATGGTTTGTCACATTTATAGATGACCACACTTGGGTATGTTGGGTTTATCTACTTAAAGAGAAACTAATGTACGTTCCATATTCATCAACTTCCACAAAATGATCCAAACACAAATTCAAATCCTACGCACTGATAATGGAACTGAATACTTCAATACCACACTACAAGATCATCTACAAAAACATAGAATTGTTCATCAAAGCGTCGACACTCCCCAACAAAATGGGATTGCCGAACGAAAAAACCAACACATACTTGAAGTTGCTCGTACCCTAATGTTCACCTTAAATATGCCAAAGATGTTTTGAGGAGATGCTATCTTAACATCAACATATCTAATCAACCGAATGCCAAGTCGCATACTTTCCTTCGAATCACCTATACAAAAACTTCAGAACTCCTTTCCTTTTTCTCGTCTAATTCCAGATATATCACTCAAGGTGTTCGGTTGTACTGCCTTTGCTCACATTCATTCTCATAACCGAGGAAAACTTCATCCACGTGCCATTAAATGTGTTTTCATCGGATACTCTATTCAAAAGGGCTACAAATGCTATGATCCATCAACAAAAAAATAAAACTTGGGATGTAGTGGATCAACCAAGAGGAAAGAAACCTGTAGGATGTAATGTAACACCCCGGAATTTTTAGAATAGAATTTAATTAGTTTACATGCCATATTTTATTTTTTTAAAAAGTTGAAGGACTAAAGTGATATATGTATTACCTTCGATTTTGGGTTAAAATTTTTAGATCTTGTTAAAGTGACGAAGTATATCAACATTGGGCTCATTTTATAGCCCGCATTAAATAATGTAGTTTGGGCCGGAGAAAATATAAGTTACATGAGTTAAGCCCAAGTTATTTTAATTCTGAGAAGCATGATTAATATGCATTATTTTATTTTGTAAAAAGGTATCTTTTAAGGTAATTAGTAAAAGGAAAATAATATAATATGGTATCATCAATTCATCTTTGCTGTGCACGTGTATTGTATATTTGTGGTAAGATAATATTATATAATATAAGCCATGTTTATCTTTAAGATGATTTAACCTATCAAAAATTCTAGTTCGGATTCTTATCACATTGGATAAACATAAATTTTTATCAAAATTATACTATGACTCAAACCACTAATTTTTTCAACTATAAATAGTGTGACAATGCCCCATAATTCACTACCACAGAATTTTACACAACAGCTTTTATATAAAACAACTGTAAGTTCTAAATACATTTTTTTAATTATCAAAAGCTCGTTTGATCAATCAAGGTAAGATACCTTTGTGCAAATTGATGTTTTCATATACTTTTATGTTCAATAATTTATGCATAAATTGTCGGTAGACCTTCGGGTTCAACCTAACGAAATGTGAAATCCTTCGTGAAATCCAAAATGAGAAATGATGGGTATTTCGTTTGGTCACCGATATACTCCATAAAGAAAAATGTGGTATGAATTGTTTATGTCGTTTTTATATAATTGTGTATGGAAACTGCACTTATCTTACTAAGTGTTTTTAAAATACTCACTCTTACAAATTTTTACAAGCTAGATCGGGTCGATTGGAGCTGCGGCGGGATGGTGCAGCGGACTGCCAAGGGATTTCGACATACTAAAATAATAAGTTTTAAAGCCTTTAAATTCATTAGTTTGTTTCGCTCAATAACGTTATTATCGAGTTTATTAGTTGAGAATGTTTTAAGTTTTTTTTAAAAGACACGATTTATTATTTCAAATTCGAACTTATGGATGTTTTAATATTTTGTTTATTAAAGAATTTTATCGTTCCGCAAAGATTAATTTTTGGTAACACCTCAAGATGTATGAAATTTTAGGACATTATATGTAAATGGGTCTTCAATGTAAAGTATAAAGCTGGTGGAATAATCGAACGGTATAAAGCTCGATTGGTTGCTAAATGATATACTCAAACCTATGGTATTGAAAACACAGAGGCATTTGCACCAGTAGCCAAACTAATACCATCAGAGTTCTTTTATCTTTAGCAGCTAATTTGGACTGGCCTCTACAGCAACTAGTTATTAAAAATGCATTTCTCAATGGGGAACTAGAAGAAGAAGTCTTCATGACTCTACCACCAGGATTTGAAACAAAGGATGAGGAGAATCGGGTTTGTAAACTCAAGAAATCGTTGTATGGTCTCAAACAATCACCCAGGACATGGTTTGATAGATTTGCAAAGGTGTTGAAAGACCAAGGTTATCAACAGGAACAATCAGATCACATCATGTTCTTCCAACAGTCAGAAAATGGAACAAAGACCATTTTAATCGTATATGTGGATGACATAATCCTAACAGGAGACAATTTAAGCGAGATAGGAAGACTCAAGAAAAGTCTAGCAATGGAATTTGAAGTAAAAGATCTGTGGCAAATGCGGTACTTCTTCGGAATGGAAGTGGCAAGATCAAAAAGAGGTATCAGTCTCTCACAACAAAAATATATTCACGATCTCCTAACAGAAACTAGCATGTTGGGATGTAAACCAAGTGACACGCCTATTAATACAGGAATGAAAATAGAAGACGATGGAAATCCCATTCAAAAGGAGAGATATCAAAGACTTGTTGGAAAATTGATCTATCTATCTCACACTAAACCTGACGTTGCCTTCCCAGTAAGTGTGGTAAGCCAACATATGCACTTTCCAAAACAGGTTCATATGGAAGAAATATATAGAATCCTCAGATATCTTAAAGGGACACTTAGAAAAGGATTATTCTTCAAGAAAAGTGAAAACAAGAGCGTAGAAGTCTTCACAGATGCAGACTGAGCAGGCTCAACAGAAGATAGAAGATCAACTTCTGGTTATTTTACATTTGTATGGGGAAATTAGGCAACATAGAGAAGCAAGCAGCAAGAAGCAAAAATGTAGCTGCAAAAAGTAGCGTTGAAGCTGAGTTTAGAGTAGATGCACAAGGGATATGCGAAGGACTGTGGTTAAAGAAGCTTTTGGAAGAATTACAGATTAGAGTAAAACTTCCAATCAAGCTCTACTGTGATAACAAAGCTGCAATAAACATTTCTCTTAATCCTGTTCAACACGATCGAACCAAACATGTTGATGCGGACAGGCACTTCATCAAAGAAAATGTTGAAAATGGAGTCATTTGCATGACCTACATTCCTACTAAAGAATAAACTGCTGACGTATTCACCAAATGACTACCCAGGCAAAGTTTCGATGATTTCGTTCACAAGTTGGAAATGGTCAACATTTACCATCCAACTTGAGGGGAGTGTAGAAATCATGTATATTGGATTGATTATTTGTACTATATTTAGTTTAGTTATTTCCTTATTCAGCTAGATAAATTAGGAATAGTTTATTTTCTTAAATTAGGAGATTTTTTCCTTTCCTGCTCCTTAATCTTGTACTATTAATATGGCTGTTTTTTTCCATTATTGAATAAGAAAAATATTTCTTTCTTCAAAAGGCAGTACCAAAGTGGAGCTCATTCATATAATGGGTTTATGATAGCTACACTGAATAAAATCTAGCCAGCCTGACAAGGTGATGAGAGAGGAAAAGGGTAATATTTCTTTCTTTACATTACGTTCATTGAAAAGAGAGACACACTTTTAGCTCTTCAAGTCGATAAAGAAAATAAAATATACCTTGCAGACAAATGCATTTGTCACTAGCTTCTCTGACCCAAGAGATGAATTTCTTCCAAATGCATCTGCCTTTTTAGCATCCTGATGAAGTATAAAATCATGCGTGTTTGCTAAGTAGCACAAAGACATCGCAATTTTGATAAACAAATCCAAGGGGAAAAGGAAATTTAATGCCGATAGATGATATAGCTTCTCTACATCTTATCGTCCAAATCCAATTTTCTGCTCAATCTACATACAAGTAGCCTGAGTAAAATGAGAAAAAGTAAAACCAGATATTATAAAGTTATGTCACTCAGTTACCTGAATCTCTCTTGCGGTGCACTTTACCATCGCTTTATGTCTAGAATCTGCAAGTCTGACCCTTTGTCCACGAGACAAAGCCTGCAATTTAACAATTGATTGCATGCAACGGAAAGTGGCAAGTGCCTGCCTCCTAACCAAATGTCCGCGAATAAGAGCTTGTAGCCTTATTATACCCTTTAGTGCCCGAAAAGCCCGACGAGCCTGTGGATTTAGTTGATGTTGATGTTGATGTTGATGATTGAATCAAAACATTAACCACATAAAGTAAACAGAGTATACATGGAATATCAAGGCTCATTTACAAGCATGGAAATTTGACCTAAAGCCCCAAGGCTCCAAAAGAATCTCCCCTTCCATCAGTGATCTCACCACGTCAACACCAAACTCTCCCCTAAGCATGAAGTTCTCTCTTAGCCAAATGAGCAATCTTCGGACCAAAATCTCTTGAGGAAGAGCCTAAACCTCACAATGGGACTTAGCCCCCCAGGAACGGAATCTGGCTCCAGCAAACTGAACCCAACGCAAGGAGAATAGGACGCCATGAAAGGTGGATTGAAGCAAATCAGTCTTGCACTATACCCAGGAAGACGCAGCAGGACCAAACACCAAGAAAAGCAAGCACCAAATGCTTGCGGACAGACCCAGACCATAACAAGAAAACAATAACTATACGCACAGGCGCTGTGGTGAACCTTCCTTCTCTCATGATTGCAATGGTACTCATACAATAACAAGAAAACAATAACTACATGCACAGGCGATGTGGTGAACCTTCCTTCTGTCAGGGTTGCATACATGCAACTGTACTCATTCTTTTGTGCGTTGTCAAATAGGAAAAGCAAATTATACATATAGCAAGAAGACATACAATGAAAAAATACATATACACGCTTACTGAACTGACTGAAAATCCAGTAGGACCAGTACACATTCGTGGAGAACTTCTCCTAAGATGAAGGCTGTGAATGCAGTTTCTCCAAACCCAGGGAAAAATATTCTAGGAAAAATTAATGAATGTGGACAAAAAATATTCAGGTATTGCAGGTTAAAAAGTAACGCAGTTTAGAAGTTAACAACAGGTTCCATGTTTGACTAAACCATCAAGTTTTATTAAAAACGGACCAACTTATTTGGACTCCCTGGGAGGAATGTGCTTAGATACTATTAGAGATATAACATATCTGTCAAAAAATTATCATTATCGCTCGAGCTAGAAATATCATTTACAAGAGCATTACCATGTAGCCCCGAAAGGCTGCTTGTGCTTTTGTGGCAGCTTGCTCTTGTCTTCTTATTTCACCATCATCAGATGAATTTGGTCCCACAATACCTTGCAAATCCACACTTTGATCAATAGGCACTAAAGCAGCAGTATCACATGGCAAGCTGGCATGTGTACCTTTATCACATTCCAGATTTTCTGCACCTCTATCCGTAGCCTGATATGGCAGATCTGAGACGAGCAACGGACTCACAGTGAGATCTCCCGTTGGCGCAGCAGTCCTTTTCTCAGCAGTAAAATTCTTCATATGGAATAATAGCTTGGATTAGCATCACATTATTGTGGAAAGACTAAAAATTTAATTGCCAAAAAATACAAAATCGAAAAATCACAGAACTTGTATCGAAGTAAAGCCTTCACAAGTTCAAGAGGTGGGGAAGTAAATCGGTGAACTAATGAGAACTGACATAATATAAACTTCAGCATGTTACAAAAGTTCCTTTATCCATCTCCACACTCTCCTAGTTACAAGAAGCATCCCTAAAAATTCCAATGACCAAAATAAACTAGGACTAGAAATAACGGTCCTGTAACTGGAAAGACCCAAAACTGAGCTTTTCAGAAACCAAACGAAACCTCAAAATAATCTCGGTGATGAATTCTAGTCTCACACTGTATCAGAAATACTGATGATCAAATGCATAATTTAGAACAGGTGAAATGTCTAGAAGAATTGTAAACTATAAATAGCCCAAACAGAAAGAATGCAAATGAAGCACCAAAATAAAAAACCAGGATATTGCACAAGAAAAAAGAAATTGAAGATAAACTAATATCTGTGTCAAACACAAAACTGGGCCAGTGAAATTTTTCTCAATCGTCAGATTTTAAGAATCTCGTAATTCACATTTAAAATAATTATGGGGAACAGGATATTTGAACAATTGAACAGTATAAACCACAATGGATTCCAGAATCACCTTTATAGTAGATTAATAATCTCGAAACAGCACAAGTCAAAAGAGTCCACAGTGTATCACAGAAAATTCAGGCAACATTAGTTTTACCATGACCAATAGGCAGTGTACCCCATAAAATTAGCAAGGATCAACAAAAGATAGGGTTATTTGCAAAATGGGGAACTGATATCAGACACAAGGTTTCTCTCAAAGCAACCGGGAAGAGAATCATAAAACTATACACAAAATAAAATAAAATAAAATACTAGCCTACCACATTCTTACTTTAGATAAACTAGACTTGGAAGACTTTTTTCCAGAGAGTACAGCCTTGATCCACTTTCCTGGAGATTTCCCCATCGCTGCAGGCCACCACAAGAAACAGCCGTCTCTCAATTCAAACCCTGCACTATTTTCAAAAGATTTAGCCTTTAAATACACGATTGCAAATTACAACATTACACTGTATTGTGTATTATAAAATCACGCATACACGAGCAAGGGCAAAACAGTATAATTCACAAGTCTGATTTTTATTTGCCCGTCATAAATCACTTTGTTTAGAAAAGACTACTAGAAAACATGAACAAATAAAGTACAGAACTAAAGAGCAAAAAGGTGTAAAACACTCAAAAGATGTTCACAGCTTATGATGCAAATTAGTTATCTTCTCTGACTTACCTTACAATTAGCTAATTTAATCATGCACGTAAAGTATATAAGGAAAAAAATGTGTTTTATGCATATCCCCAAGAAAATTATTTTGGAGTCAGCATTTAGATTTATGTGTTCAAAATTCAAAGAAAATAATCACAGTATGGTGATGTTAAAACTAAAATAAAAAACAGAGAGAACGATGAAGTCCAATTTTCTTATATTATTATTTTGACAGACAATTATACTTCTCTAAAAACAGCACATGGGCAAAATTAAAACACAATTTTGAGTTCTATTTAATGCATTCACTACTTGAAAAAGTAACAATTCACTACATTTTTACATGGAAAGATATTAAAAACATAATTATAATTATAACTGGATAAAAATTAAATTTTATTTCCAGTAAACTACAAAAGCACAAACATAAGTACCCACACAAGATCTGCCCTAACCACATAATAATGAGTAGAAGCCCAAAATATGTGCAATTGAAGAAAAACAAAAGCAAGACAAGTGAGATTTTGGGTAATGTGGCTTAGATCTGCGATTTCTACACCTGGTAAACAAGGTTCAATTCAAATTAAGATCCCGCAGCAAAGCAATTTTTCTGCAAGCACGCAAATTTTAGTAAAGGGAAAATTTGGACGAATGAGTCACCAATTGGAAACCCAGTTATAGATAGAAATTTCAGTTGAAAGCTTGATTGAAATGGAAGTAAAAACATAGAGTGATAGATAGGAATTTCAGTTGAAAGCTTGATTGAAATGGAAGTAAAAACATAAAGTGATAGATAGAGAAAGCAAATAAGCATCGGAGGCCCCTACCTTGAAGTACTTTGATGCACTCATGGTAAGAAAAATGGACCCCTTCTCACTCACTCCACCACTCTGGTTTCTCCATTCTCTCTCTAATTTGAGTGTGACACACGGAGTCGGAGATGAAGATGTAAATAGTAAATACATACATATCAAATAATTTAATAAGTGGCATTAGTAATTGCTCACTCATCTTTAAATAGTTAAGCCTGTTTGGTGCACATTAAAATGAGAGAATATATTTTTTTGAATTGATGTGATAAGAAATACGTGGTTAAAAAAAAGAAAAAATTATTGATATGATAAAAAATATTATTTTATTAAAAAATGTGTAGTTGAAAATAAGTAGAAGAATAAGAATGAAAAAAATAATGTGGCTCAAACAAGGGCTTAATTGTTGTTCACTGAACTTTTCTATAAATTATCACTTGTTCACCGAAATTTAAAAAGTTATTCATTGCTCACACAAAATTACCCATTGCTTGTTGAACTGTACTATAGGTAACACTGATTAAAATAATATGAGTGATTGAAGGTAACTTTGTTCAAATTTGAGTGGCAACGAGTAATTTTTTAAATTTATGTGAACAATTAATAACCTATAATAAAATTTAGCAAGCAAAGAGTATCTTTTTTTAATTTTGGTGAGCTATTAATAATTTGTACAAAGTTCAGTGACCACTGATTAAATTAACTCACATATTTAGCCCATGTAAATCAAAATTTTCAAAAAATTTAGGCCCCGTTCGGGAAGGATTAAAATTGAAAATATGGCCGTTATTGGGTCCCACTCATCTAATAAAAGTCAGCAATAACGGCTATATTTTCAATTTTAATCTGATTTTAATCCCTCCCAAACAAGCTTTTAATAAAAGTTGATGAAATAATTTTTAGTTAAAAAGTAATAGTTAAATTTTGGATTGAATTGTAATCCACTTTCTTGATGAAACCAAACAAGGACAAGGGCTCTGTAAAGTTCGTGGGCTGATTTTGGGAAGTATTTGTGAATTTAGGAACCCAAAATGTGCCACTTTTGTCTCTACAAGCGATGCCGAGTTCCATTGAACATCGACTGGATCATCAAAAGTTGACAAGTCGTTTTAATAATGTGATATTATTGAAGAAAGAATGTATTTTAAATAGTGATATGATGAGAAATATGCGATTAAAAAGTAAAGAAAGGTTATTGATGTGATGAAAAATATTATTTTATTGAAAAATGTGTGGTTGAAAATGAGTTTTAAAAGAATGTATTTTGAAAAAATGTGTCTCAAACATGGGATAAGTCGTCAAATTTCCAAATAGCTCATATTTTCAAGATACTGCTGCATTGCTAACAAATTAAGCCCGTATTCAATCTGAGTAAACATATAGAAAATAAAATAAATAAATGACATGCACGTTAAATAAATTGTTACATTCTCTAATAATCAAATGCGGACATGGAGTAAAAAGTTGGGATGGTAGTTGAAATATCAACATCTGTCTTTGCACGCACAGTTGCAACGTAAACTGTTAGACATCATTCATTCTTATGTCCAATTGTCCCTTGATGGATCCACCCATACCTGTACAACAATCTCAATATATATATGTAATAATCCAGCGTCGGTGGCACAAATGCAACTTAATTAAAACAGGGTCGAGGCAAAAATACTCAAAAAATTATGGAATTAAGCTAAATGAACATAATGCTTGACATAAGGGTTGACCGACCTCTCTCATTATATATGGGTCCCGACCTGAATTAAATAATGCCGACCTCCCCCATGTGTGTATATTGCGTCATCCCCTATGTCAAGTATTATGTTTGTGTAGCAAAACTCAAAATTATGATGCCAACCCGGATGTTCACAACCATAATCTGTATATATTATTTTTTTCAAATGAAAAAATAAAAAAAAATCATCACAAATGAATATATATAAACCCGAAAGAAACCTGAACGAGGAAGATCACATGAGCGCGAAAAGTCATATCATGCAGGTTGGTCGCGTAAAGTTGAAATAGCTATGTACATGATACATGCTTCACCATTAAAAGTACAAATATTCGAGCTCACATTGTACAAAAACCATCACAAAGAAATATAGGTGATCAATTCGTGCATTTCTTGCATCAGAAGGAAAAGAATTGAACATTGAACTTTAATCCCCTGTTTGACACACATTCTTTCAAAATATATTTTCAACCACACATTTTTCAATAAAATAATATATTCTATTACATCAATAATTTTTCCTTACTTTTTAACCACATATTTCTCATCATATCACTATTTAAAATACATTATTTTCTCAATAATATCCATCAAACATACCACAACACCTACCTAGAGGCTAGAGTAATGGCAAAAAAATAAAGTTCCATTAACTTTCATGCAACCGGATACAAGATTTCATTATGAACATACAAGAGAACACAACACATAACGATGAAGACACTCGGGAATCCCTGGGGACAAACACATGACATAATTCTTAAAAATTGTTTTCCCAACATCAGTCACTAATGTAGAAATGGTACTAAAAAGGCATTTTACTGAAACAGAGACAATCCTACAAAGGAGAAAGGGCCTTGTAATATCAACCTTAGCTCACAAGTGCAATATCCTGTTATGGAACCTTTGAGAGAACATTTAATCTGCCATCCAACTCTGCTCAACAATTTCACGCACCTTCCTATTGTATTCACGTTTGTTCTCGCTAAACAACCGTGCAGCTTCAGAATTGGCTGGTGAGTTGGGATTTGGATCACAGAGCAGAGACTGAAATTATATATGTAAAAAAAAAAAAAGTTAAATTCAAGTAACAGAACAATGACAACTGGAGTTGCTAAAATAAAAACACATGCTCCTAAATTATTATTTTTTTGTCAATATACAACTTTCTCTTGAAAGAGCAGCCATGCAACCTAACAAGAGCATTCATATTTAGACTACATGTTTGAAAGGTTAAATTAGTTGGTTGAAAGACTAAAATGTCAAACTTGAAAGAAACGAGATTTGGCTAAGATACCATAAAAATAAAGAAAATCTGATACCCTCTCATTTCTTGGTACTTTCTTCATCCAATTTATCAGTTCTCAATAATTTCTTTATATTTTCTAGCATGATGTCAATCTTGATTATAGGTAACAAAACTAGCAACTACTCTTCAGGCATCCATCATTGTTAACAGGGGAAAATGAAAGATAAAAGGACGAACAAAATTGGGTTAAACAACATTGAATTATGCAAAAAAATCCCCCAAGTACATGTGATTTTTTTGTTAAAAACTTTAAACTAGTAAAACAACAAGATGGTAAATTTAACAAGTGATAACTGATAGCTCGAGAATAACTAACCAAGAGGGGGGTGAATTGATTTTCAAAACTTTTTCGAAAAATTAATTCAAATTCAAGCAAGTTAAGAATGAATAAATCAACCAAACAAAATGCACAAATACGAAAGCAATAAGGGAAGAGAATGTGCAAATGATATAATTGTAGAGGTTGAATCCCAACCAATGATCTACAACCTCCGTACCAAACTCTCCATTACAAGCAATGCATTTTCACTGTATTGATTGACTTCTGGTGCAATCCAAACTTTTACAACGCTTTCAGTGATTTACAAACAAGGAACATCGATATTTATACAATATTGAGCTTTAAGAAAACTCAATGCAACCCAAACTATTGAGCTTTCAAAGGACCTCAATACGACCCATAAATTTGAAGAATGATTTTACAATTTGAACGTTTCTCTTAATAAATGATACAAAAAAATTTAATTCTAAGAGAGACTAACACTTTAATGAATTGTAATAAATGAAGCTCAAGTGTTAGATGAGAAAACTATGATGAATAAAAAAAATGATTTTCAAAAACTGATTTAATCAATCAAAAGTTTTCAAAGTAAATGTTCGTTGAATTAAATAAGAGATAAACTCAGAGTTTTGCTCAAGAGTTTCTCACTTTTAATGCTCTTAAAGAATGAGATGTGAAGAATGGAAAGAGTGAGGATATTAGGTTATTAGCACAAAACGTCCCTGCGTATGGAGTTTATTGTGCAAAACGTCCCAACGTTGCTTTTTTTTTTTTGCATTTTCACGTCTATTTACACCTTTCATTGCGGAAACCATCATTTTCATCCAATTTCTCAATACAAAGCTATGAAATGACGAATATACCCTTCTATTTAAATAAAACAAAAAAAAAAGTAAAGTAAAGTAAAGAACTAATTGTAATCATACTCTCAAATATTTTTAAAAAGTGCAAATGGACCAAAAAATAAATTATTAAAAAATAAAAAGAAAAAAAATTAAAAAGAAAATCATCATCTTCTTCCTCATCCCTTTGACCCCATCCTTACCCTCAAACCCCAAACCAAAGCTTTTTCTCCTGGTATGCCAGCACCAAATTTAAACACCAAACCAAAGCTTTTTCATGAGTATTTTAATTATGCTCATGAAATCAAAAGGCATTCAAATCAGAAAAACTTTATATATACCTTCTTCTTTGTTTACAAAGCCCACTGCAATATCTTAGCAAGTTGACTTATAGAAGCAAGGACAACTCAACTATGGAATCCCTAAGGAACGGTAAATGTTTAGCATCCACAATTTCTGATACTCTAATCCTTTTTGATAAGCAGGTAAACCATTGTAGCCACATCTTATGACTAGTCAACGTTGAACGTGCGTTGTACGTTATTATGAAATGTTTTATAAGTATTGTAAAAGTAATATTTGAATATACGTGAATGTTAATTAATTTAAAATTAATACTAAGAAATATATACGTGACAACGAATATTAAATCATTTATTTAATTTAGTGAAACTGGATGTTAATTAGCATACATGAGCGTGAATAATGAAATACATTCTTGAATGTAAAATTCTAATTAACTTATAGTTAGAATTAATAACACTGAAATGCATAAATGAAAATGAATATTAATTAAATAAACGTGAATGTTAATTAATTGAGAATTAATAATAAAGAATTCATGCATTAATGAAAGCATACAACTTAAAAGAATTTGTCAAATGTACATATACAATGATGGTAATTAAATTGTTAAATAAATTAAATACATATTGATTATTGAAAAATGAAAAGTAAGGTATTATTGAAATAATTGAATTATAGTGTGTGTTTGATGGATATTATTGAGGAAATAATGTATTTTAAATAGTGATGTGATGGGGAATATGTGGTTGAAAGAGAAGGAAAAGTTATTGATGTGATGGAAAATATTATTTTATTGAAGAATGTGTGGTTGAAAATGAGTTTTAAAATAATGTATTTTGAAAAACTTTGTGTCAAACAGGGGCATAGTAGGGTTAGAATTGTCCAAAAAATGATTCTCACTTGATGCTTAATATATTATAGATAAGGAGGCAAATGATAGAGCTGTCGCACCCGTTGCCCATAAGCTGATAGTAGCCTAATTCAAAATCTGAAAAGTTTTTCAGAAAGATTGATATTAAAGAATGAAGTTTAAAATTCGCAAAATATACAAGTACAACTTGCTCAAATTTTACACATTAAAGCTTTTGTTTGAGGGTAAGGATGGGGGTTGGGCAGGGGGATGAGAATGAGGATGAGGATGAGGATAGTGATGGCAATGGGGCGGGTTCGGGGCGGGGCACCCTCACCCCACCCCGCCCCACCACGCCACTCCCCCTCCCCGCCCCACCCCGCCTTAGACGGGGCGGGGTGGGGCGGGTACGGGGCGAGAACTTGCCCCGTTTCTTGCCCCATTTGTTTTTTTTTTTATTTAAAATACAAATTCAAAATTTTAAAATTCAAAGTAAATAATGTTCAAACTAATTATATCAATATTCAAAGCAAGCACTTGAAAAAAAAAATGTTCAAAACAAATAATGTCCAAAATAATTTTTTTTTCTTTTTTAATTCTTCACGGGGCGGGTTCGGGGCGGGGCATCTCCACCCCGCCCCGCCCCATGACCCGAGACGGGGCAGCGAACCTCGCCCCGCCCCGCCCCGCCCCGCCAACCCGTTCGGGGCGGGTTTTTTTGCCCCATTCGGGGCGGGGCCCGGCGGGGACGGGGCGGGGCGGGGAAAATTGCCATCTCTAGATGAGGATGATATTTTTTTATTATTATTTTTCTTGTTTTTTATTTTTTTAATAATTTATTTGGGATCCATTTGCAATTAATAAAAATTCGGGGTATGGTTGCACTTAATTATTTTATTTTATTTTATTTTTGTTTTATATAAATAGAATGGTATATTTGTCATTTCACAAATTTAGAAATTGGATGAAAATGATGATTTCCACAATAAAATGTATAAATAGGGGTGAAAATGCAACGTTGGGATGTTTTGATCAAAAAGTCATCTTTATATTTGATCAAAAACATTTTATCACAATAACTTTTAGCGCACAAAATAGCTTTTAATGAAAAAAAAAATGTTTTACCTTAAAAACATTCATTGCTAAATATCAAGGTATTAGTACCATAACATTTGATCTAAAAAGGCCTAGTTCTTGAAATTTCTTTGGCTCTCAATCTTGTTTTGAATGCTTGAAAGACTTTGAATTTGATCTTAACTTTCTTTGTGAGTTCGATTTGTAATAAGAGCCTTTGATCTTTAGACGATCATCAATTAACCATCGAATGCTTTGAAGACTTAAATTCAATAATTAGAAACAAAATTAACTTGTTTGCTTTTATCAAAACGTTAAGGATAAAGTCAACCATAAGTAAACAATTTCCCCATTTTTATTATGACAAACGAGATGAATGCAAAATGATATCAAACAATTGATAGCGGTTAAGAATAATGTATTTCATATATTCCCCCTATCTATTATAAACTAATAGTCATTCATTCAAAGCTTATGCCTATCAAAGCAAGCATTTTTGGTCACAATTCAAGCATATCATAGCATATCATATATTTTTCCTTTTTTGACATAAGCAAAAAGATATAGCATTTAGCTCTTGTTTGAACAGTTTTCTTGGTTTTCTAAACAATCCATTATCAAGGTCGTATTGGCAAGGGCAAGTTTACATTGTACCATTAAGCCCTCTTCACTGGGACAAATTTACATGCACGTGTTAGAAAGAGTCATACAGGAAGCAATGAAAACATGATCATATACTGATATCAAGTATATAACAGATGAAATACAGAATTGCATCTTTACGTATTCTCCAATTACTTCGTGAGACCTACTCATTATTTTACAAGAAATTATACCTCTTCAAAGAATCTTCTGGAATTTTTTGTCGTTTTTATTATTTTTTAGAATCACAGTACAGTTACTTGATGTTCTATTGTTATAGACTTATAATTGTGTTCAGTTGAATAAAGAGAAAAAATAAAATTTTAAAACCCGGTCATACCTGGATAGAAGTAAGTATTGCAGCTACGTCGTATATCGGACTCCACTGATTTTGTAAAATATCCAAGCAAATACTTCCATCAGCATAAACTGGTTGATAACAAAACAAAAACATGAGAGCACGACACACAAGACAATCCCTCCATGCTATAGTAAATTCTTTTAGGAAAAAAAAGGCCATATGAAACAATGACCAACTCAGTAGACCAAGGAAATTAATCCACTAGTACCAAAAACGAGCATAGTTTACAAATTACAACCAAAAGACATCAGTTGTGGCAGGGTATCAGGATTCCAGAAGTTTCACTTCGTCATGTTTACAAAAGTATGTTTTGGTATCATTTATTCGCCCTGAGAATCTTAATTTTCTGTCTTTAATTGTTTACAAGATATTAAATCCCAGATGTAAACCAATGCCAAAGAAAATAATGCTAAATCCAATGGTATCCAAATAAAATTAAAAAGCAAATCATACAAACAGTAGAACATAAAAGTGGGTCAAATATTAAATTACTTAAAAACGTAAAAATCATAGCCTACAGATGTGTTTGATTTTCGACCTTTTCTTCTTTTTATGCTTGTCTATAATATGTGATTTTTTTTTAAAAAGAACATGTAATGCTTTTTAGTGTTTAATATCAAAAACAGAGTGTGAATGAACTTCTCACTCAAGATAGCCTTCAATATCACCAAAATAGATAAAAGGGGTACGTGAAAAACACAAGCAATATCACAACCAATCAATTATAGTACATTGCTCAAGATTCTATCTTTAAGTAGATCCTAAAGTATGGAACTCAGATGATGTGCTGGTGTAGTACTTTAGTAGTATAGGGATATTGAAAATGCTCACTACTACGTGATGGCTTTAAAGAATAAGCACATAACTCTAATATATTGGCTAGGATTTAAAAGGAGAAAAAAAAAATCGAAATCTTGTTGAGGTAGATATGATTTTAAACAAATAAAATGGAGAAGCCAAAAGGGGGAAAATGACGTGTATCTATAGAAAACTATGTTAAAATCTATTCAACTACTAGAGAGATTGTTTCTGAAAACAATCATAGTTTGAAAAAACGTAAACGGGTACCGAAACCTTTTTTTGTTATGAGGCAAGGCGTAAGTCTCAAAACGTTTTGAAGCGTAAGCCTCACCACAAACAAAACAGGTGCAATCTGCTGAACAAAATAGATACAATCTGACGACGATGCACTGAACAAAAAAAAAGCCAAGCAAAGTCTAATGAAACAATTTTAAATTGTAAGTCACTAGAAGAAGGCAAAAGCAAAGGAGAAAAGAGACCTAAAAGCAGCACTTGAGGACCTCTTTTAAGCGAATGATTGAAGACAAGTTTTCTGATTGCCGTTTAGTTTTGGGAAGATTTCTGAATGCCGTGTAGTTCTGGCTATCTACGAAGATTTCTGTCTGCCGTGTAGAAGGGTTTCTGGCTGCCTTTTGGTATTTTAGATATTTTAATATTTTTTTTTGCCCAAAATGTTTTTTTAAATGGGCCATTCTCTTTTTTAAAGTGGGTCTTTTTCAATTCCTTATCAAAAACCTGACAAAACATACTTCAAATGAGGCGCACGCCTCATTTTTTTTGCCTCAGATGTAGAGGCGTGCGCCTCATTTTTTATGCCTCATAGATTGAGCCTCAAGGCATAGAAGTTGCGCCTCACAGTGAGGCGGGCGTCAGCAGGGTTTTTTCATACCATGGAAACCATGGCAAAAGGGATATTGACTCGGGAAGAGTAACAAGACTAGTTTCCTGAAATTTTTTTAAAAAGGAGATATTATAAGTATTAATTATCTGAGGGTTGAAGCATAAAACTTTTTATATCAATCTTCATATAACTTTGGTTTGAGATGAAAATCAAATAAAATGTTCAGGATATACCCAAATGTCAAGCAAAATGACTTGGGGATGCATGTAAAACTCGCAAATAAAATTGATATAAATTTAAGGGAATAAATCAAATAAAATGTTCAGGATATACCCAAATGTCAAGCAAAATGACTCGGGGATGCATGTAAAAACCGCAAATAAAATTGATATAAATTTAAGGGAACCACAAATCAACATAACTAATAGCATAAAGTCATTGCCTATCCATCTAACATGTTCACATAGGAATTATTTATGAACATAAGATTCTCAATCCTTACAGTACAGCAAGGATTACGGAGAAAAATATAAGCAGATCCAAGCAGGATAAGTTCTTGCTTTATTTTTGTTGACATCCAATGCTATTCTTCTTAGTTCTGAAATGCCTAGAGTTTACAAAGGCATGCATTAAGACATGAGGAAAATAATTCTCTCCTTTTTCATCTTGCTTAGATCTACAGATCTGCATCGTTAGGATTGGCCATGTGATTCGTGTGAACTTTTCAAAGAAAGAAAGCCAGGGCAAATATTGTCAATTATGTAGTCATAAAATCTTTTGCCATAATCATGAAAGCAAAAGTAAAATATTTAGGTACTTACTATTTGGATGAAACATTCTTGATATAAATCGCACTGTTGGTGGCTTATTTGGGTAATCTTCCATAAATTGAAGAGTCAACTTAAACGTCCCTGAAAGCAAAAAATAAAATGAAAAATATTGCATTCCAAAAACACAAAAGAATGATTCATCACCCTGTGATGAGATGGGGGGGAAAATCAGTGTATTCAGAAAACCAGCCGTTTGAAGTAAAATCCATATAAACTTTCCTGTCAACATCAAAAGGTCAAATGAATGGATTTCCCTATTAGTCTAGGTCATTTTTCAGGGCAATTCGGTCGAAAATGACATTGATGAAGGAGTGTAGGTGGCAGGTACGCTAGTATTTTGTGATGTTGACTTTATCATTTCATCCAAGAAGAGGATTTCCTCTACTTTTATGAACTTTGCTGGAATACTCTTCTTGCATAAATGAGATATTGGTTGTGTAGAAAGATGAAATAGATTTGTATTCAAGTACATGAGAATTATGTAAGAAACAAAAGCATTGTTGTGATCATGGTTCAGAAATTAAAACATTCTGAATCCAATTAGGAGCTCTTCATCTACACAACACTCTGCCCTTAGCATGTTATGAGAATCAACTATGGAAAGGACAGTCGCATAGCTAACTATAGTCTTGAACTAAGTAGTTCGGACACGGACATGGACATAGGGACATGATTTTCTAAATTGTAAGACACGGACACGTCGATTGAAATTCTTTTAAATGCTAAACTTATATATTATATCTTTATTTTTAATACTCTTTAATATAGAATGCAGCACATGCCATGTCCACTTGCTCGAGGAGTGTGAAAATGAGTTATTGATGTGATGAAAAATGTTATTTTATTGAAAAATGTATAGATGTAAATGAGTTTTGAAAGAATATATTTTGAAAGAATGTGTACCAAACATGGGCATATATATATACATATACATATATATATATAAATTAAGCTCATGTTTGAGGCCCATTATCTCATGTATTTTTTCCTCGAACTCATTTCCAACCACACATTCTTCCAATAAAATAATTTACACGTAAATCCAAAACTTTTTTCCTACCTTTTAAACACACAATCTCCAAAAAATCACTATTCTAAAATACTTTTTTTCTTCCTAAAATGGGGCTCAAACAAGGGCTAAATAGGATACGGTATTGGCTTGTCAGACCCGCATCATAAAGTGTCAATATCCGACACGATAGGCAGCCCTAGTAAGATTATTCGTGCATCATAGATCTTGAATTAACATCTATCCATAGAATATTCAGTTAGTGTAATGTATATGGATGGGCCCACCTATTCGTTTATAAGACTAACAGCAGTTATTTCATCATGTGCAAATGAAACTAATGCAGAATCCAGTCAAAAGCCTTTACTCCGATTCCGATGTAGAGTTGCAGAAAAATCATGACAATGACCGATGGGTTGCATAGCTAGATCCATTAAATTGAGTGTCAATCGCAAGGGCATCAACAGTATCAACAAAAACCCAAGTCTGCATAGCCCGAAACCTAAACCTAAATCCAATTCCTTAATTAACTCAGACACAGGGATAAGTAGGTCACATGAAACAGACAAAGAGAGCAATCATGATAACGCGTGAATGATCACAGAAACGTTTTGATTTCGTGGGCAAGAATATTCTCACCTCCATCCCAAGGAGTGTCATCTGGACTGCAATTAAAAACAAAAAAACAAGAACAACCAGTAAAAATCAAAACATTAACCAACACCAGTGGCACCTAAAAAATTCCGGTAGTGTTAAACACTATCTAGCGAAAAAACATACCCAAATATAACAGCATTCCAGAGCATAATATTATTATCACAAGGAGCGCCACTAATGCCAGCCGGAGGGTCCTGCTGCAACCGCTTGAAATCCCTCATCAATCTCTTCCTGGCAGGTGTCGACATCCTTACACCCTACAATCAACACCAATTAAAATCTCCCTTCTACCATACAACTCCTACCCAGTAAACAATCTTCAAAACAAAATTAAACCCTAGATCCACAAACACTAGGCATATTTACAAGGCATACGATTAAGTCAATCAAGCAGGATTACATATATCACCAAAAAAAAAAAAAAAAACAGCAAGAGGGTGTAATTTACCTATGAGTGAGTGCGGCAATTTTTATATAATTTTATGATTGGCCGCCTGAGGATTCTATTTTTGTTGTCGGTCCTTTATATACGAATTTGAGACTGAGTTCGGTTGAAGTATAAGTTGACATTCATGGAATAATGCCATTGGTACATAGGGTGTGCATATTGTTAATATGACATTTGTTCCCATCTTTAATTCAAATCTGACACTTACACCTCGATGATCGAATGATTGCCACATCAGCATTATGAGCACCCTTATATAAATGCTTATATATCTCTAGCATTATTCGACATTCATGTATGCAATTTATCACAGGTAGAAAATCTGATTAAAATTTAATTTAAAATCAACAATTATTTGTTACCATGAATTTCAAGGTGTCCACAACTTTTCAACCATTTACTCCATTAACTTTTATAAAATTTATTAAAAAATGATTTTAATTTCTATCAGGCTGGCTAAATGAGACAAATAAAGTGGCTTGACTCAATGAGCAATTTGTACAAAGAAAAATTCAGTTCAACTCATCTTTGAATTGAGTCTAGCTAACTCAATTTGTGTAACATCCCTATATATGGGTGGGATGGGATACATGTATTATCCGACATGAAAACATATGAAAATGGAATTTTCTTTACTAAATTTTAGCTGATATTATTGAGAAAATTATGGTTCAACTCCTATATATTTTACATGGTGTAGTTATAGATCCTCAATATTTACAAGTGAGGTTCTAGACTCTCTATCATCCATGAACTTAGAGACTCGTGTGATCGAATGTAGATATTAAAATTGCATTTTACTTAAGATTGAATGGGAGATAAAGGTTAAATGGTTTGGCCATTTTTCATTCAGTTTTAAGTCACGTGAGCATCTCGTGTTTTTTAGATGTTTACATCAACGGTTTCGATCGCACAAAGATTTAAAATCGCGAATTTAAATAGGTTGAGGATTTAGTACATGCCTTTAAACAATAAGAGAATTTATTATATAGGTTTAACAAAGATATGTTATCATAATGTTGATTATTTTGAAGTTTTCATTCATGGCAGTTGATCAAGGGCCTCAAAAGGTATGAATGTATGGGTCAATAAGAGAGTAAACTCTTCTCTTCATTGAATTGCATGATTTAAAAGCTTAAAAGGTAAAGATGGAAATAGATTATTTGTTTATATTTATATTTTTGACATGCATACTCATGTATAAGCTCTATCTACGTCAAGTGTATATCTATTTGTCATGTCTTCTTGTTGTTTGCTCGCTTACTGTCATCTATATGATCTCATGACTATATGTAAAAAAATATCAATTCATTACGAAGGTTCTCTATTTTAGTAAGGATAGGTGGTAGAAAGGGTTCAATTACATAGCTAAGTATCGTAATTCTCAAACAAGCAAACGAAAGATTCTGGAGCATCATCAGGATTAGGTACTATTTATCCAATGATCTTGGTGCCAAGAACTTTTTGGGAGACTCTATTATATATTCAGATTTATAAGTAAGCATCTCCATCTACTTGAAGGTAAAAACATGTGTTTGATAATAGGGATGTTAAATGGGTCGAGTTGAGCACAAGTTTGCTCGTTTTCAAAAGTATCGATTCGGCTTGGCTCGTTTCACCAACTTGCCCCTTGATGGGATGAGCCTAGTCCTCTCGCGAGCCAGCTCTGCTCATTTGTGGGGCTAGTCGAAGAGTTACTTGCCTCACTTAATACCCTAGTTGATAGTTTAAATTTTTTTTCCTTATATTTAAACAAAATAAGTGTCACATATACTTATTAACTTGTATGAACACTTTGACCTTTCTTGAAATCTGAAAATTCTGGCTTTATTTTTTAGTACTACATTATTTTCGTTGACGATATAATCAGTCTCATATGATAATCTGAATAACTAAGGATTCTTTGCTGTCACCCTATGATATTTTTGCATATGCACATTGAATAATTCTTTGACGATGATTATTAATTTTTTCTCATTGCTATCTTCTTCATCTACTTAGTTTTCGACAGCCTTTCACGTTTATGCCAACGTGTTTTCATTAAATGGATATCTTAAATTTTCCTTAAAACGTTAATTCTATTCTTATATCATATTTAAACTATTATAATGAACAAATTTATTTATATAAATCTCATCTTTAAATATATTTATGCATCAACTTATTTACTCGAGCAGTTTGGCAAACAACCTCAATGACTAATATGGATTATATTGAGGCCAACAAACGTGTGAAATTCGTAAAAAACTATATTAATCGAATTGCATATCTTATTTGTCCGTCTTAAGAGTTTAAATTATTTTAATAAGAAGGATTAATTAAGAATGAAATAATTCACATTTGAAAATGTAAAAATCTTTACTTACTCTTTTCCCAAAGTCTCTTATTTATTTGGATGGAGTAATGCTATTTATCCCCACTGGGGATGTAAACACAGTCTATGTGACGCTAATGTGGCATTAAATGATAGGTGAAATTAAATGACTATTTAATTTCACCTTTCATTTAACCTATCATTTAATGACACATAGACTGTGTTTTCATCCCCACTGAGGATGAATAACATTACTCATTTGGATGACATCCATTTGACCCAATGTCCCAACTTCCAATACAACTCTCTCCCGATTTATATTGGATGCATGGAGTTTAGCATAGGGGAAAAAAAAGGATGCAACTCTTCATAAACAAATAGTAATTTCTTTGTTGCTATAATGGAACTCTATTCATTTTACATATTAGAGATTTAGATATTGTTTGATCCCCATTTTTTAAAAAATACATTTTTCTCTCTTCTTTTAAACTACATATTTTTCAATAAAATAATATTACACACATTTTTCATTAATCTACAATTCCAAAATGCATCATATAAAAAAGGGCTCAAACAGGTCCTTAATTCTTAACATGAGCCTATTTGAGCCATATTTTTTTTTGTTGAAAATGTATTTTGAAATAGTAGATTGATGAAGAATGTGGGGTTAAAAAATAACAAAAAAAGTTTTGGGTTTGAGTATAATATTATTTTATTGAAAAATGTATGGTAGAAAAGAAAATAGAGAAATACGTATTTTGAAAATAATGAGAATCAAACATGGCATAATATTCGTGTGATTAATGGTTAGGTGATGAAATTGTGCTAAACTTTTATTAGATGGAGACTTTGAGGCCAAGTTGTGCTAAATTGAGTTTAGGTCAATTATCTTATTCGGGTAATTGAACAAGTTATTAGATATGAGATTTGCTTAAGCATAATTTTGAATAGTTCGCAAAGGAAAAATTATTTTTGGTAAAATAAATAAATAAAAAGAAGTAAGGCTCATTAGTGCTGAAAAAAAAAGTTAAATGAGACAATAATAACAAATAATGTCCCAACTTATTGAGCAGAACAAATAATTCAAAACCATTGAAATGATTTTGGTATTCGACCTCGACAGTTCAACACTCCAACTAAAGAAATATATCAATTTAAAATGCTATTTAAATAATAATAATAATAATAATAATAATAAATAATGTGTTGAGTACACTAAGACCGGCACCAGTAATTTTACCAAACTTTATGGATAATAATGTCTAAAGAATGGGATTTCAAGATTCGAAGTTGAATCTCTGTCTAATTATGAAATAAGGATTTATCGATTTGTACAACCATGGATGACAATCATGGTTGACAATATATGAGTTGTCAAAAAATTATTGATTGCAAAACAAGTTATTTTTCAAGTTGTCAAATAATAATTTGCCACATGGCACGTGTCAACAAGATTGTCATATATGATTGTACATCAACCATGATTCACGAAATAATCCTTCATTGGATCATCTACTCACATCCCATGATCCATAACGCAATGTTAAAAAATAGGCTTGTAAACTTGAATGTGAAGAGTCAAAATTACAAGTCATGAACATGGAATGACCCAGTATCTGTATCTTAGTCGAGTCTATAGTCCACCCGAGTTTAATAACTATGGTCTTGTATCAAGACTATGAACATAGTTTTATAATTTAAAGGCCACTGGGGCCGTTTGCCAGACTTTTGATTTTACCTCTTGTAATAGAAAAGCTTGATAAAGCTATATTGCTCAACTATTCTAGTTCGACTTCCTCCAAGAGCTCTTCTAAACAATCGAAGCAATTCTAAAAAATTATTCAAACATTTCTTAATCTCATACGTAACTTTTGACTTTTCAAAAACCATGTGTAGTAGACCTTAGTACTTGATCAAAACCATGTAAGAGATGTTCTCTTTGTGTTTCGATTTTGTGTTTTGAATTCATTTTAAATTTTGCATTTTGAGTGTTCATTTTGAGATTGTTGAAAATGTATTCTTTTTGGCATTTTGAAAACAACGAAAACGCATTTTAAAAATTTTGACTCGATTATAACTGAAAACACCCAAAACAACAAATTTGTCGTTTTGGATTTTCTTTATAAATTTTTAACTTGTTTTCAAAAACGCATTTTCAAAAATATGAAAGAAAACACATTTTCACTGTTTTGGAAAATCGAAAACAAAAAAAGGCTTGAAAATGGTAAAGAGAAGGGGCCCGTAGTTTTCTTCTCAAGGGAATAATCAAACACAAGTAAAAAGGCTGTGTAATAAAATCCCCAGAATACTTGCATATCAGAAGAATAAATTGACATGAATTAATGAATGTCTGTAAAAGATTTCTCCTCCCAGCAAACATATCAATCACACAACTTATTATAAATTTCAAAGTTGCGGGAAGACAGCATGCTAGTCTCTGCAACGCAGCATATGAACCACGGGAGTGAAATGCAACAAAATTTACAGAAAAATGTGGTGGGCGGGCAAAGTTATCATAAAATAGCTTTTAAGCGATTAAAATATAAAAACGACGCTATCGTGCACTCGGGACTTTTGGTTCTGTGCAACACATTCAGATATCCACATCAGGTTCCTGATTTCCTGATCCTTCAACCTCATGTATGCAAAAAACACACCGTAATGGAACTGCATTACCAAATGATTAAGGATAATGAGATTATCGTATAAAAATTGCAAAAAGGAGCACCAACAAGGAGACAAATTGGCAGCCGTTTTTGTAAATGCAACAGTAATTAGGCTCATCCCTCCTAAAAGTACAGAGATAGATTTCAACAGGAAGTTCTGAGAAACAAACCTGCTGCTCAAATGCTAAGCAAAGCCGTTTCACCTCCTCTTCATAAAATGCCTTATCAAGCACCTGACTCTCACCATAGGATAACTTGGAAAATATGGAATGATAAGGAGGATATTTTTCCATGGAAGAACGAACCTAGAAAAAATAGAAATGAGAGCAGGGATAAATTAATTGCCAAATTGGAAGGCACAGTAAATGAGAGCAGGCACTAATTACATTGGTCTTCAAGCATCCTTCAGGAAATTTCTCCAACAAACTATAAATTAATAATCAGCTAATATGTAATTTTAACAATTTGATTGGTGACAATATTTCCTTATCTATGCTGTTCATTTGAATAACTTGTATATCTTGCGGGAGGGAGGGAGTATGTTGCGAGGATTTATATTCACTATCAAAACATGAGACCAAAGGGATCTTGATGCATCAGAATCATACAATGGTGAGAAAACACAAACAGAACTCATCATGGACATTAGAATATTAATAAAAACTATTAAATACCTGATCTATATCCTCACAAACAGCAAGTTCCTCATGACCATAAGGATATCTATCCATAATTTCATCAACATTAGTTAGGAAAAAAAAAGGAGCTCTATGAATCCATATAGCTTCAATACTTGAAAATAATAGAAGTCAATGCAAAAGTCCTCTTACAGTAATCCGAAATTAGAGTACAATTTCCTACGATCATCTCGAGTAAGTTCAGTGCCAATGCTGAATATTACAATTAAAGACATGAAAGAGTCAGAAAAAGAAGGTACTAACTAATAGTTTAATTACGAAGAAAAATTTCAGACTAAAGAACCTGTTAATGGTGATATTAACTGCCCTTCTGTCAGCCTCAAAAGCTAGGATGTCAGACATAATCTCTGCAGTGGCGCCACCAAGTTTCTATTTTAAAACTTTCAAATTAGAGTTGAATCCCACCGAGGAATTCACACTTCCCAGGCAAAAGAAAAGGAACTTTGAACATTCGAAAATAAACCCTTTACCTGACAGAACCTATAGAAATCCTCGAGATATGCTTTATAGAGAGTATTCCTCATAATTTCAATATTCATGTCATCCAAGTCCTGCAAGAATGTCCTTGTGAGGGAAAAGCAAAACAGACAGAATCCAGCATTAACTGAAAACCGTCAGTATACCAATCATTGTTCCAGCTTGATCTTACTAACAAGCACAGCCTATAATTATTATCGCATGGAATGAAAGTACCCCTATCTTCTAGTACCATTTTTCCCTTCTTTTGATAATAGTATCTCCTGGTCCCATTTTAATCAAATAATACAAACTTTAACAGATTCAGTTACTCATTTAGGCATTGATTTAGCAAGCTACAGTAACTGGGAGTCAATAGCATGAAGAACAATTACTGAGATTGACTTTCTCCACATTTTCGATATATTTCACTTCAGAGAATAAAGCTTTGACATCTATAAATTGGCATGGCATATATTCCTAAAAATATAAGCCCATTAGTAGTTGCGCTTCATGATGAGAAGATCGTAATAGTTGAACTGTGATGATACAAATGGGACATAGTACAGGAAAATTCAGTAGCTACAAACGAAACGTTTCTCGACTACCACACAGCAAATTATGTGCTGCAACCAGTACCTCTGAAGTGATGCACACCGAGAAGTATGGAGCCAGAGGAGTGTCAACAAGCACCAGTCTATAAAGCTCCCTCATGTTTTGGGCAACTGCAAGAGTAGCAATGCTGGGGAAAAGAAGGGCAAAATTTTAGTTTATTACCACTTCATTTAGCATAGAATGTTAAGTTCACATCAGCTACCTGTCGAACATTCCCAAAGGATGGCATTTCTCCAACAATTCCTGAACGTCTCTCTCATGCAAAGTTCCCGTGACAATTAGCACAACATTGTCGATCATGTGACCATATCTAAATGATGAACAGTGTTACTAGGTAATATGACTCATCACTATATATTTGGAAAATAGAAAGTCACTAGTGCCTATGCTCGTAGGGCTTGACCTCCATGCCTAGTGCCTTCTAGAACCTTGCTTATTTTACATATAAGTAAGGAGACAGAAAAAAACATGTGCAAGTAAAATAAGTAAGCACCAAACATGTTCACAATCTCCTGTTCTATCTCAAGCTTAAACACTATCAAATTGAAATATACTTCTAAAATTTTCAGAGTCTGCACTTGTAATAAGCATCATGTGCCAAGTGTACTATAAACAAAGAGAAAGAGAAAGGAAACATACGTGATATATTCCAAAAAGGTCGACAAAGGGTCTGTGGCTTGGGTTAACATGTGCTTATATTCATCGACCAATTTAAGGGTGCATTTCTCCACGATTGTTGTTGTGTACAATGGAGAAGGCTCTGCAATTTTATTTTTAAAAAATCTAATTACAGTGGTTGCAGCCAAAAAGACACATAAAAAGTCAAACTAGCGATGCTTCGCAACTAACAGCACAACTTAATCGTAAAAAGTATATAGATTTATTTCCGCTACTTAATTGACTTCATTGGCCATACTTATCAGAATAGGTAAGTCATTGAATAATGCTGATCTAGTTAATATGTTCTGAAAGAAGAGTGAATTTGAGAATATGGATCTAAAATTAGAGTAGATTTACCAAAACGCTACAAAATCAGGTGGTAACCGACCTAGTAACTCCAAAATGCATGCTTTCATTCTTTCTCCAAATGCATAAGATTTCAATACAAAATTGAACTCCCAAACAATAACGGTAACAACTAACCCTTGTTTTCAATAAATTTTATTTGAGGTCTAACCGAAACTTTATTTGCGATTATATTCTATTACTTGCCAGATCTACCGAGTGATTTGAAACAACTTCGTCTACCCAAATGAGTCACTCTTATTAATGGGACCTCAGTAAGTCGAGGCAAAATATGATCCAAAAATGCTCCAAACTAATAATTAAAGTAAGAATTAGAATAGGCTAACCATTTTGGAGGTAGGGGCCATACTCAGTGGCAGAGAGGTGCATCTTGATGTCCTCGAGGGTTTCACATTGGCAAAGGTTGTTGTAGTCGGAGGCAGTGAGTAGTCCTGACCTATATCCTCGCACAATCGCCTCCAGGTACCCTCCATGAATGTTGAAGGTCAGCGCTTCGAATCCGTACATTTTTCTACAGATCTGAAGAGAATCGTATGATTTGGAAAGATGAAATTGATGAGCCTCTGCAACTGCAAGGGAACCCCAGCTCGAACCTCGACTCTTTTAGACTCTCAGATGTAATAATGGTGGGGGATTTTGGAGTTAAATGTTCCATTAGCCAATCAACTTTTATACATGTCACGATTTACTCAATCACCTTTAAAATTTATCCCCCTAACCACTAAACTTTAAACCATCTCACTCTGTTGGACACTGGATCAAAACCGTTAATAATGTTGTCCACGTGACTGACAGCAGGATGACGTGGCACATGAAATTGCTAATTAGATGTCACGTCAACGGCATGTGTGCAAATGAGTTAATCACCGAACTTTGCTCCATAACACGAATTACTCACCGAACTTTGCTCCACAACACAGATTACTCACCGAACTTTGTTCTATGTCACGATTTACTCATCGAACTTCCAAAATTGTCCCGTTGGCCACCAAACTTCACTCCATCCAACTCCATCACTCACCAAAATTAAGAAGGTCTTTGATAGGGATTAAAATTGAATTTTTTGGTAGATTGTGATAGAAATTTTTGAAATATGTGGTTGAAAAGTCGTGGGACCCATGAAAAATATTATTGATACTGATTGTTTGACTTTGACTTATAATAAAATCAGATTAAAATCCATACCAAACATGCCATAAATATAAGTTACAAATATAATAATGAGATTAAAATTTGTAATAAATCTGAAAATTAAAATCAAAACTAAAAATTAAAAAAAAAAATTGAACAAGCCTACCTAGATGACGAAAGTTGAGTTGGCCAGTAAAATACTTCCAAATATGAATTTAGGCCTTGTATGGGAAGGATTAAAATCGGATTAAAATTGAAAATATAGCCGTTATTGTTGACTTTTATTAGACGAGTGGGACCCAATAACGGCCATATTTTCAATTTTAATTGGCTTTTAATCCCTCCCGAACGGGGCCTTAATTGCCAAGTCAGCTCCAAATCATCACTGTCAAACACACCTTTCATAATATAATTGAATCCCACTCTGATTAAATAGAACAAAAGGCGTCTCTAACTATTTCTTTAAACAAACCATAGAAAAGTGAAATAAAAAAAATCCCTAAATCTACTTCCAGGGACGTTCAAAACCCTAAACCCCAAATCAAGAATATCAATTACCTAAAAATAAGTTTAAAAAACTTTCAAATTAATAAATTAAATTTCAGTTTTCTTTTTTTATTTTCAGATTTATTACTGATGTGGGCCTTTTTGGATGAACGAGGCCCACCAGTATCGAGGACTCCATACCAAGTATTTCCTCGAGGACTCTACTTGGCCACTTCTTCCATGTTCGAGTGAGGGGTCCTTGAGAACACTCATCCTTATGATTGTTACTAATATGTCCTCGAGGTATATTCCTCGAGCATGTCCTTCGTGGAATATGCCACTGTTTGAGGCCATCCTCTGCCATGTATCTTCGTACTTGACCACAAGGAGGGGTCTTACCTCACTATGGACTCTGGCCTTACCCTAAACTCACCAGTTGGACTCCTATACCAAGAAGAACTCTATCTCTGTTAAGACTCTTAAAGATAAGGACGTTTGAACAATTTCAGTCCTATCAAGAGTACACTACTCAGTCCTACGAGGATTCTGCCATATTTTACAGCATATAGCCTTATGCATAAAACTCCCTGTCTGATTTAAGTATTAGAGGGACGACGATGGTATACCTCACCACCTTTGTTTCAGGTATCGAAAGATCACGTTCGTGCTTATCAATAGTCGTCAAGATCGGAAACAGTCAGGTACAATTTTTGGTAGCATCAATTACAAAATTTAATCTCATTATTATATTTGTAACTTATATTTAGGGCATGTTTGGTACAAATTTTAATCTGATTTTAATATAAGTTAAAGTCAAACAATCAATATCAATAACATCTTTCATGGGTCTCGCAACTTTTCAAGAGCATATTTCAAAAACTTCTATCATAATCTACCAACAAATTCAATTTTAATCCCCGCCAAACACCTTTTTAATTTAGGTGAGTGATGGAGTTGGACGAAGTGAAGTTTGATGGCCAACGTGACAATTTTGGAAGTTCGGTGTGTAAACCATCACATAGAACAAAATTCGGTGAGTAACTCATTTGCTCACATAGTGTTGACGTGGCATCTAATTAGCAATTTAACGTTCCACATCATCATACCGTCAGCCACGTGAACAACATTATTAACGATTTTGATCCAGTGACCAACTGAGTGGGATTGTTTAAAGTTGAGTGGCCAGAGAGATTAGTTTTAAAGATGGGTGAGTAAACCGTGGCATGTATGAAAATGCAGTGGCTAATGAAACATTTAACTCGGGATTTTGCGGTGTTGATGTGGAGACTACACGTTCATTATTTTCACTGACCGATCGTCAAACATGTAACGTTAATTAGCTTCAAGTTAAGAGAATACTTCAAGGACCAATTTAAAATACTTAACAAACTTCAATGGCTACTTGTGAAATTAACTCAAAAAAACTTTATACCTTCAAATTTAACCGTACTTTTTTCTTAATGCATTCTTATCTCTAACATTTTATTAATTAATATATCATGTCTCTTGTAATAGTTTGAGTTCAAAAGTTCAATTGAGAAAAGACATAATATGACTTATTTACTTGTTAGCTTTTAAAAAAATAAATGCAAAATTGAGAAAAAAAAATTGTCATTTATAAACATGCAAATAAAATATTTTGACAGAAATCATTACTCAAATAAAATATGTACTAATTAATGAAACATTGAATACAAAAAATCGATGCGAAAAGTTAAAGATTTAATTATTATAATGATCAAATATTGATAACCTCAAATAGAATTAAAATTGATGCAACTAATAAAAATTATGGTGTGGATATAATTACTTAAATAAAAAATATAATTTTGTATTTCGTCAATTTTTAGTGTTTGATTAAAAAAAAATATATATTTTTTTTATCAAGGATAAGGGTAAAATGTCAATGGGATATAAATGCTACAAAAATGAAAGGTTAGGACTCTCCCTTACAATACAATAGATCGGATACCTAATTGATACATTTCCAATAGATCGGTGAAGTAAACTGCAATCCTTTCGTATTTTTTTCCACTTCATTTTCTCTTGACTTCCCATTAACAACTTCAGCAGTCAGCACTCTCCTCACCCCAGCTCCGTCAACTGACCACCCCCAAATCCAATCCCCAAGGCCGCAACCCTCATCTCCGCCGCAAAAATGCCCTCCGCCGCTGTATTCCTCCTCCTTTTCATCACCACCACAACCATTTCAGCGGCAGCTCCAATCTTAGGCCTCGATTCCTTCCTCACCCAACAATCCCGCAAAGACCCTCAAGCCACCAATGACTCCTTCATTTCCCTCCCTTCCTCCTTGAAGAAACCCCTCTCCCACCCCTCCCCCCGCCATCCCGCCACCCCATCCTCCCTCCTCTCTCTCCAGCTATCTGTGCCCATCACTGTCCACTTGGTGGGATCCACCTTCTCCTCTTCCTCCCCCTCCCTTCTCTCTTCCTTCATCAACTCCGCCGTCACCTCCGATATGTTCCACGTCATCACTCCCTTCACTTCCACTTCTCCTGCCACACATCACCTCTCACTGTCTCATTCCCTTCACCTTGACGTATCCCTTTCACCCACCTCCATCTCCAATTCTATTTCCACAGCTCTTAAATCCCACCTCTCTAATTCTCCCTCCCCACTCCGAGCCTCACTTTCGTCCGTTCCTTACTCGCTTGTAGATCAAATTATTAAACAGGATTTTGAAAAGGAGAAACCCATTAACTCGATCCACGTTTATATTATTCATCTGGGTTCCCAGTCTAAACCCTATGCTTACAGCTACACCCCTGGTGATCCCTCCCTAGCTTTAACCAAATGTCTGGGCTCCGTTTGGACGGGAAAAGATCGTTATTTGTGGATTGATTTGGGGGCTGGTCCTGTGGATTACGGGCCGGCTTTGTCAGGCGATGGAGTTTTGCCAAAAGGTGAGTTTCACCCGTTGGCTGCTCTCCATGGCCGACCCAAGTCCCAAAATGCATTGCTTTCTGATTTGGCATCCTTGGTTTGGAGTGCTTATCAGGTACTACTGGTGCCCTCTTTGAGAATTCCCGTGCCTTTCGAGAATTCCTTGATTGTTGAATTTGTACACATACATGCTTCTGAGGCTGAAGGAAGTAATTCTGGGTTGGATTGGAAGTCGATAGAAAGGACTTTTATGGATGAGGTTAATGACAATGGATTGTTATTGGGGGATCAGTCTTTGAGTTTTAGGAAATATGATGTGAAGTTATCCGAGTGCTTGATTTGCTCATTCGCCATTTCTAGGGCAACCACTTCGTACACGTCTAGGTACCTGTTTGATAACTACACTTTGATTGTGAGTGAGTATTTGGACTCAAAGCGTTTGCATCAGACAATATCAGAATCGAGGGAGGAGTTTGGAAGGATAGCCAAGCTTCCAGAGGAGGACTTTGGGAGGGTTCTTTCTGTGTATGTTTTTGATCTTGATGTCAGTACAACATTGTTGCTTGATCGGTATCATCAATCTGTTGCATTTAAGGATATGGTTATCGCAGTCAGGACAAAAAGTTCACACACAGTGAGTGATTACAGCTGTAATGGGCATCAAGTGTTCACACAGGTTCGGGAGATCGAGAGGCCTCTTGTAGGTTCTATTTTGCAGAGCATGTGGGGTGTCTCACCCACACATATGGTGTGGAGTCCTAGGCATAACAGTACTCTTGTGGACTACACTTGGAGTGTTGGACAGACACCGTTTGGGCCGTTCTCAGAGACTTCTTCGTTGTCTTTTGTTCAGAAGGATGCTGCCAGGAGGAATGTTCTATTAACGTCTTTGAATTACAGTATTACTAGTGCTATTGATGTTCTTGAATCAATTGCTGCTCATGGTGGAGATAGAAAGCTTCTTAAGCGGAATCAGCAGACTGAGTTTAGACAGAGGTGGAATTTGTTCAGGTATAAACTGGACAAGGTGATCTCTGCATTGTCACACTTCGATTTTGATATGGCTTTGTACTATTTGAGGTCTTCAGATCATGATCTATATGCCATCCACTCTCTCGTTTATCATGCATCTCAAGAGTTGGAGGCTTCACTTGTTTGTTTCAAGGACCCACCATTTCCATGGACGTCTGTTTCAATTTCTGCTGGAGTTTGCTTTGCTTTGATTTATGTTTATTCAAAAAGAGACAAACTGTTCCAAAACAAGAGGAAACAGTTTTGAATTTTTTGAATGCGTTAGGCTTTGTATGTTCGAAACAATACGACACCTGTATTTCTAGTAGAGAGGTAAAATACAAAAATCTGAGAATTTATTCAGTTTGTCAAGAAAAATAAAATGCTGTTTAACTTCGCTATGGTTTGTTTTCAAATTCATATCTATTTTAGCAATGTGCTATCTCTGTTGTGTGATATATTGGCCTGACACTTCGTGGATCCTTAATTGTATTTCTTTGCTTTGAAATAGTAAACTATGGAACCATGCATCAAGTTCCATAATAATTGACGGTGACACATTAGTTTTGGCAGCTCAATTGAAATCTTGCTTGTCTGAGAGGACTTGCACAATACTGCTTATAAAAGTTGATTCTGAGATCATTTATATTAATGGTTCTCTGTCAATATCTGCTGCATTATTTGATTGTCTACCGTCATTTAATATTATCTTGGCTTGCCATATAAGAGAGCAAAAAATTTCTTGATCTGTGTCAATGTATGAATTCCAGATTTAACAGATAGTACTTGTGCACCTTATTTTTTTTGTATAATGTCTTTTTTATTTCTCGTGCTTGTTGCAAAATTTAGTTTTGAATTAAAATTTCAATAAGCTTAATTGTACTCGTACTCCGAAATTCAATTCAGCAGAAAGTAGATGCTACCTGCATTGTCAATCATCTGGTGATGGGTTGGATTTTAATTTTTCCAGTTGTTTCTCTTTAGTACCCACTGAATGTATTTGATGGAATTTCAAAGGAGTCTGTTCGGGATAGACCTACATGGAGTGTTATGCTGTCAATTTATTTCCTTGATATGGTAGATATTAATTACTGCATTGATCAGAGGTGTATTGATTGCAGAATCCTTCTAGAATTGCTATCATTGATGGTTGTATCGGTTGAATTACGCAGAGTTTCAGAAGATTGAAATCAAATGAAGGTAAAAGTTTGTCTCCAATTTATGCCTGCTTACACTTTGGAATCTTGAACTCTTTTCACTTGTTGGAGCAGTTGGACCGACTTCTTGTTTTATCTGTTGACCTCCACTGCTAAATGCAGCTGCAGCAGCTGTATTTTTCTACGCTTAATACACCTTGGTTCAGGTGACAGATCACTGTCTATACTGCGCTCTGTGCACATTATGTGTTCCAGCATTCTCATCACTATTAGTCATTGTCAATGCCATATTTGATTGTTTTTCTTTCTCCAATTTCTTCCTAGGCAATTTCCTGCTTCTTATCCGTCTAGCCTTTAAGAATGTGATGACTTTCATGTGTGATTCTAACATTTTCTTCTTTTGGTTTTATTATGTCTTGTCTTTAATTGTAAAGAAGTAGATTTTGGACACAGACAAGAATGCGATGTAAACAAATCGTTTTTTTTTTTTCTTTTTTTATGTGAAATATGGACTAGCATAGAAAAAAACAGCAGTAAGAGGAAATTGACGGGAATGAAAAGACAGGCATAATAAAGTCACATTTGAGCATTTTCTTGGATTCTTCATCCATTTATGCTGTTTTCTGTGTTATTAATTGAAGTGGGAACTGAGTTTGTTTGTTTACTCCACGCAGCTCCTTCTGGCGATGACTTCAATGGAATCGACTCTGACATTTTCGAAACGTTCTGGTCAATCTTGAAATGCTGCACAGTTTATACCTGAGGTATATAATTTGTATACACAGATTTTCATTCTATGCTAAATTAAATGTGTCGGAATCTGGGGAACAGATACCTCTCTCTCTCCCAAGTGCATTGGTTGCAATCCAACAATGTATGGGATTACTATGTCTAACCTTGTATAGAACGAATCCCATGTGCATTGGTTGCAAAATTAGACAATGTCTTTATGTTAAGAATCAATATGTCAAGATTACAAACTCATATGCTACTTAAAAGCCAAATTCGAGATGCGCATAGGCGATTCTTATGCCACTCAAAAATCATTGACATTGTTAAATTACAAATCTATATGCCATTCGAGAAAAACAAAAGAGGCGTTTACGATAACTTCTAATTACTCCGTGCTCCATTTCCCCATGTCCTAATTCATGTTACAATCTAATTGATTTTCTAACTGTTTTGATTCTGGCTATTAGAATTCAAGGCTGTGGATTTAGATTACCCAAATACAATGATTTTACGTGTTAAATTGACCTTTGATGACATTAGTTATAATGTTAACCTCATGAATGGATTTATAGAAATGATATCCACTTCTTCAAGAGGAACAGATAACTTCACCGGTCCTTGAAATTGTTGAAACGAACATTTGTTCTTTTAAATAATTCAAATGACAGATATGACTTTCTTTTGGCAATTACTGGGCAGAGTAATGTTAGATTCGACAACTTTCTCTTTCTTCATAGAGCACTAACAATTTTGTTTTCTTCTTTCTCCACACTTTGCGCTTCTCTTTCTGTTTCTCCATTTCTTTTCTAAAGAAGCAAGATATGTGCAAGGATGATTGAATCGTAGACTCACTGGGAACAATTTATGTTGCACAATAAGAAAATGCTATCATGACTTAAAATTTCCATTCAACTTGATGGCGTATACATATGCTAATAAACATTTATTCTTCACTAGGTCCTAGAAATTTAAAACAGCAAAATTGAGCCTGCTTCATCAATCTTTGTGCAAAATCGCAAAAAGAAAAGTTCTGTAATATATTGTTTGTACATAGTTGCTTTTCCAACATTATTTGTTATTTAACACATAGGGACCATGTTTATAACGTCGTTCCCAATCATGTCTGCACTATTATGATTGAAATGAACTTGTCCTTGCAATTCAATTCCATGGCCATTAGAAGAAAGCACTAATGGAATATCTGCAATTCCATCATAAAATATTCCTCCATATTCATCATCCCTGCTCACCTCTAGCATGATCTTGGTGTTTTCATCGTCATTTTCTTCTGATGAATTTGAATTTTTCTCAACCAGTTCTCTAAATATTGAAGACTGAAGGAGCAGGCCAAGTGCTGTTGGAGAAGACGATTTGCTGCATGGACTAACTGAGATTTTTCTTTCAAACTTTTCCATCTTGCTCGGGTCATCTACATTGAAGGCTCTAGTTTTTGAGCAAGGGGACAAGGATTCTTCACATGAACGAAAAGGGGGTAATAATGCTTGCGACTCTTGGCTTAAATTTAATTCCTGAGCAGAAACCAAATTATTCGCTCCTGGCCTCAACCATCTGATGTAGGTACTCAAGTCAAAATTAGTGACAGCATTTACCCCCCTGTACTCAATTGCAGCAATATCGTATGCACGAGCAGCCTCTTCTTGTTTACCTGTAGGCAAATATACAACTTAAAAATGCACAGACATGGAATTATAAATATTTTCCTTCTGTTTTACTACTAATATCTCTGGGCTATTATTTTTGGGGTGACTTACTGTAAGTGCCAAGGTAGAGGTACTTATTTCCAAAAACTCTCCCTATCCTTGCTTCCCACCTTCCATTGTGATGGTGTCTGCATTTATTGTGTGTTTAGGATAATCCTCAAAAATCTTCAAAAAAGAAATTGATTTATTATAATGATCTCATAATATACCTGGCAACTCCTCTGTACTTCGATACTCCTCTTGAAAAGCCACTGCTTTTTCTGCAGTTGACAAGTTTAGATGGTTTAGATCCATTTGTTGCTTGCAAACCTGAATTATGTCACATAAGATGGTGAAATAATACCTTCTTAGAGAGGCTAGGTACTCTTCTTTGGTGACAGTCTGCATAATTTCAATTTCCTTCTCATAATCAGATATCTGCAGAAAATATCGGGGAATTCATTAGTCTGAAGCTCATATTTGGCGTGAACAAAGTTCGGTAGAAGCATATCATAGTTTATAATCATACTGGAAAATTGGTAAAAGTCGATGCCCCCCAATACTTGAGTGCAGCCAAATCATATGCTCTTGCTGCAGCTTCCTCATCATCATATGCCCCTGAGAAAGTTTAATAAATCAATGCCCGAGTCTTAAATTGTCTTACTTTCATCCATGCATACATATATAAGATAAAAAAAAACTTCATTGGCTAAATAATACTCACCAAGATAGACTGTTTATTTGCAGCCAGAGCAGTCCATGGAAGAAAACAGAAGATTTCATGTCAGGTACCAGCATTGGGTAGAAATATAGCTGAAAATAGTGGCTAATGAGTCCAAGTAAGTTACCTTGTTTTCCCTTTTTCTTCTGAGTTACATTCCATGAGAGTTTATCCCACAAGTGTGCTTCATATCGACCTGTCAATTTATGCCTGCTTACACCTCGGAATCTTGAACTTCGTTTCACTGTCGTTGGAGCAGTTGGATCAACTTCTTGTTTGATCTGTTGACCTTCACAGCTAAGTGCAGCAGCAGCTGTGTCACGTCTTCTACGCTTAATACACCTTGGTTCAGGTGACAGATCACTGTCTATAATGCGTACATTATGCCTTCTAGCGTTCTCATCACTCTTTATCATTGTCAATGCCATATCCAATTGCTCCACTTATGCTGTTTGCCCGTTTCTTTCTCCAATTTCCCCTTTGAACACTTTCTGCTTCTATATGCTTAGCCTTCTAGGAATATAATGTACTTTCGTGTGTATTTATAACATTTTTTCGTCTTTTGGCTTTATTATATCTTGTCTTTAGTTGTTATAAGCAGCTTTTATACAGACAGGAAAGTCGATGAAAACAAAGAAAACGATCTCTGTCGCAGCATAATAGGAAGAATCAGTTTGCATCCGGATTTTTGTTTTTTTGTTTATGTGAGAAGAACTAGCATAGGAAAAATCACAAACAGCATGAGAAAGTCACACTCCAGCATTTTCTTGGATTCTCATCCATTAATGCTGATTCTTTTGTTGTTAATCAAGGCGTGGAAGCGATGCTTTCGGTGGAATCAACTCTTTAAATTGGCGGTCAATCTTGAAATGTTGCAAAAGACTACTACTGGAATGAAATGAGACTATGCCGCATACTAAACATGCGATAAGCGTGTTGCAATTTGATATGTCTTGAAATAGGTACATGCTCTGATATCAAATATTGTAACAAATTGTAAAATAGCCATTGTTATGGATACATTTTATTCGAATTGAAACAAGAAACTAAAGATCCACGAAGAGATCTATGCATTCAAATACTAAATAATCGATATTTACTTCATTATTAATATTGAATATAAATAAAGAATTACTAAAAATAATCATTAATTTGTAATTTGATCAAGGCGAGGCGAGAATGAGATAATTGTACGAATTATATTTGTAATTATATGAATATTCAAAATGAGAATGACTAGAAATTAAAATGAAAATTGAAAAAATAAACTATGTAACGAAGAATCAAAATAACCCTTTTGTTTTTAAAATCGAAAACGTACTTTATTTGATTAAAATATCACACTCGACTACTTGTTTGATAATCATTATTTTCACTCTTTTTTTTTTTTTCATTCACATATTCACACAATAAATCATTCTTGATTTGATTTTAAATGTTTTCATTTAAAAAAATATGCGATCTGAGGTAAAAAAAAATCTTGTATATACCTTTCCTTTCTAAGAAAATATTTTCCAGCTTCCAAGTGAAACTGAAATATCATTGAGTTTAATTGGAAATCTCATTTCGATTTGCACGAAATTGGTCTGATTTTTAATTATTAGTCAACTAATAGTTAAACTAACGATTTTTATCCATTTAGACTCCGGGTGCGAGTTGTTTAAAGGTTTGTTATCATAAGTGGCACAAATGAAAAGTTTGTATAAAGTATGCAACTAAATGAAATATTTGGTACCGTGAATGCAATTTTCCCTTGATTTTAATTTCAAATCATTCAAGTTCTTTTTCTAAACGTTATTCATTCATCCTAGGTTTATGTTATTTTATTTTATTTACTTATTTGATAAAATTAATTAATTTTTAAATTGATAAAAGCGGATTTCACAATTGGAGTGGAGCAAAGCTCGAACAATCTTTAAACAAAAGAATAGGGGTGTAAGCGGTCCAGTTTTACCGGTTTTTGACAAATTTTCAAACCAAACCGTTTCAACCGGTTTGAGAAAAAGTCAAACCTAAACCAAACTGTTTTGACTGGTTTGAAAAAAAACTCAAACCTAAACCTAGCGATTTAGTCCAGTTTTAAACCGTCCGTTTCGCGTATATTTTTTTGTCTGTTTAGCCATTCATTCAATATATATTTATATCTTACTGGCAATAAATCTAAAATAAACTAAATATATCTACTATAAATTTAAAAACCAACAAAATCAAAGTAAAATCACAATAAACTAAAATCACAGTCATATAATTTCAGAGATAACTTAGACGGTTTCCATGTTCAAGAATCAAGAACACGCAGCTATGTAATTAAAATCACAGAATTTCAAAAATAGAAATAATCCACATGTCACAAAAAATCACGAATTTGAGGATTTTCAAGAATCGAGATGACAAACTATGTTTAGCAATAATTTAGACGGTTTCCATGTTCAAGAATCAAGAATACGCAGCTATGTAACTAAAATCATAAAAAAAAAAAAATCACAGAACTAACCCACAAGTCAAAAAAAATCGCGCAGTCTTGCAATGAGATTGAAGGCTATCAGTTGTGATTGACCGTAGACTACCGGAGACCGTCACTAGCAACTGAAAATTCTAACCATAGACCACCGACTATTTGAAGAAAATTCAGGAGCGAGAGAGAGAGAGCAGAGAGCGAGAGGGAGAGAGAGAGAGAAATGGAAGGTTGGGGATTAGGGTTGTGTTTGTAAGAGTTTGAGTTCGTTTTTTTTTTTAAAATTAAGATAGCGGGTCGGGTTGGGATTTGGGCGGGTCGTAAATCGTAATAACTAATAGAAAATTAGAAATTGACAAAAATAATAACAAAATAAAAAAATTATTGAATTTACAAATTTTGAATTTTGGATAAATTTTCAAAAAAAAAAAATTCAATTTTTTATTTTACATATTTTTTCGCCGGTCTGGTTTGATTTTAACCCGTAATTAAAATTCTCAAGCCTAAACCAAACTGTTTTTGACCGGTTTGGTTTGGTCAAAACTATTTCGTTGATGGGTCCACGTGGCACCAAACCACCGGTCTCGATTCGATTTTCCGATTTGGCGATTTTTCCTTACAGCCCTACAAAAGGATACCCCTCAATTTCATTTTGAAACTTTTGTAATTGGGTTAGTATGGTGATATGTATTATTTTGATGAATCCAATTCATCACCGTGAAATAATACCTAGGATTCGATTTTTCCAAATTTATGCAATGGTTTTGTGAATTCTCAAAATTTATATTGCTTCAGAAGGATAAATGAATTTGTAGACTACGGTCCTATAATTTTAAATTAGGCAAATGAATTGTGTGAATAGAGATTCTTGTCGAGGCTTGAGGTTTATATATGTTTTCAATTTTCCATCACATAAAGAATTGATATTTTTTTATTTCGAATTTAAAATACTTTTGTACCAACTTTTTCCTTTTTAAAAATTTTGAAAACATTTTATTGAGGAACAATACACCATGCGATATCTTTTTACCAAAGAAATTAATTTTAGCCGTCAGAATATTATCCACGTGACACATCTTTGTCAATTCCCCAAAATACCCCTCAAAATGAAATCTATCCCGTATTCCAATACATTAATCAACGGCTCAGATACAACCGAGGCACCATTTCCTCCTCAATCGACCGTCCAGATTCGCCTAGAAACATCAAACACGTATATGTACACCCTTCATTTCAATATGGAAAATTCCCTGACCCAGAAAATTGATTATATTTGTATATATTCCTCTTCTCCACACAGTCTCTCTCGCTCTACATTTTAATTCTTCAGTTTTAGGTTAAAAATCATGGGCAAAGGTCCAGGTCTTTACTCCGACATTGGCAAAAGAGCTCGAGGTTGCGTTCTTAAATTTCAATTATGGTTATTTATTTCTATATTTTTTAATGCGATTTTGCCGCTTTTTGGTTTTTAGTGAAATTGTTTTCCGATTCGTTTTTTTGTTTGTAACAGACCTGTTGTACAGGGATTACCAGAGTGACCAGAAGTTCACCATTACCACCTACTCTTCTACTGGAGTTGTGAGTATTTTATTTGTATTGATTTAATAATGTTTTTTACAGATCTGATTAGTTTTTTTAGCTGGAGTCAGGATTGCAGTTTTAAATTTTACCGAATTTGATTGATTCTTCTTCACTTGATTGTGCGTACTGAATTCTTTAACTAGTATTGATTTCGATAGCTTTGCGAGCGTTTTTCTATCCAGGGGACTAAGATTATTGACTTTACATGTTTCTGATGTACAGATTGCTAAGATACTCTAGGGTTTCTGAGTATAAAGGTCTTGTCTCTCTGTCAGTATCCATATGTCGCTCGTTGTAGACACATACTTTAGAATCTTATACTCTTACCAGTTTTTTATTAGAGCACTTTTGATGTCTACAACTGAGAAGAAATCCATTTCATAATTTAGTTGCTGGTGTTACGTATCTCCATTTGGTGAACTAATTTAGTTAAACTTATTCACTACTTTTGCTTGTTATTGGAATTTGCAATTGATCTAACAATTTATATAATCTATCGGTTGCTGACTTGGAGCATTTTCGAAATAAAATATACTGGTCTAAATAATAATTGTTTATGCTACTATCTCTTGAAGGCAGTTCATTATGAATTATTGAAACTTCTTGTATGGATTATGTATTTATAGATTAGATTTTGTAAGTCTATTTAGGGGTGGGAGCGGGTCTGTTCGGTTTTTTTCGGTTCCAGAAATTTTCGGGTACTTAGTAAATGGAACCGTCGGTTTCAAATATAATTTTGGAACCGTTCGGTTTCGGTTTGGTTCGATTCCGTTCGGTTCCGTACTATAATTAAATTTTTTAACATTTAAAATAATACTACATAAATACACTTGAAATTGAAAGTGGATACCAATATTAATAACAAAAAGTAGATACAAATATGAAGTTCAATCTTAACTTTTACAAATGAACGTAATCTAATTTAATAACATATAAATAATAAGTTGTCAAATACAAATATCAAAAAGTAAATATTACTAATACAACTTCGATATTCATATCAATAATTCATTTGTTTCAAAACTTCAAGTCTACATAAAAGTGAAATATAAATTAAAAGTCACAAAAATAAAATATTTTAAAGTATTAATAATACTTACCAACTATTTAATGTAATCATCAGTTGGTTGACTTTCGATACTAAAAAAACACAACTAGCAAACATAAATAAACTCTAAATTGTTCAACTAATAAGATTTTTAATAAGAAAAAAATTATTAATTTGTTTAGAAAAAATAAAAGAAACTGATTTATCCAATATAAAAAAAAAATTCAGTTCTTATTCGGTTCTTGGTCGAGAACCGAACCAAACCATTCGGTTCTCGATTCGAATACCCGTTCGGGTATTTCATTTGAAAAAATCCGCTCGATTCGGTTCGGTTCGGTTCGGACATTTTGCCCAACCCTAAGTCTATTGGCTATTCACAGTGTTCAGATCTGATTGCAGCTATTGTCATTTATGATTCTGATGGGTATGTCTTGATAACAATCTTAGTTTGTATGACCTCAAAAATTTTAATATATTTTGTTTAATTTCTCTATTGCAGGCCCTTACATCAACAGGAACAAAAAAAGGGGAACTGTTTTTGGCTGATATCAATGCTCAATTGAAGCACAAGAATATCACGACAGATGTTAAAGTTGATACTAGCTCCAATGTATGTTTTTTTACGCTCTTACCTTGTGTTTTCAATATTTTGAAGTTCCATTCCCTTTTTTTGTGGCTGAGAACAATGTCAAGCTTAGATTTCTTATTCGTTTGTGTGCTTTTGTTGACATTTCTTACAAATCAATAAATAATGTTAAATGGATTTATGCTTTGGTGAACCATATAACTGACTTATGGAGCCAATGCCAGCTCTTTACCACCGTTACAATTGACGAACCTGCTCCTGGATTAAAGGCCATTTTGAACTTCAGAGTTCCTGATCAAAGGTCTGGAAAGGTAAGCGGTTTTGGGTTTAATGTTTATAGCATCATAAATCTTAATGCTTGTCATGTGTAGTGTACCTCTAATTATTTTCCCACAACGACCACGGCAGTTGGAAGTGCAATACTTGCACGAGTATGCAGGGATAAGCTCAAGCATTGGGTTGACAGCTAACCCCATTGTCAACTTTTCTGGTGTTCTGGGGAATAATACCCTTGCTTTGGGATCAGACTTGGCTTTTGACACGAAGGAAGGAGCTTTTACCAAGTGCAATTTTGGGGCAAGCTTCACAAATGCTGATTTGATTGCTTCTTTGACCTTGTAAGTGGTTCCCTGATTTGCTGGGATCCTTTTGGGGCTTTGCTATCCTATATGCTTTGATAAGTTTTGGATCCAAATGCTAATGGCCAGATTTTTTTGTTTCAGGAATGACAAGGGTGACACACTGAGCGCATCATACTACCACACAGTGAGTCCATTGACCAACACCGCTGTTGGTGCAGAGGTTACCCATGGCTTCACCACGAATGAAAATACCATCACTGTTGGCACACAACATCTGTTGGATCCATTGACCACAGTCAAGGCACGGGTGAACAACTTTGGAAAGGCAAGTGCTCTGCTCCAGCACGAGTGGCGGCCAAAGTCTCTCATCACTGTTTCGTCTGAAGTGGACACAAAGTCTATTGATAAGAGTGCCAAGTTTGGATTAGCTTTGGCCCTCAAGCCATAAGTGGATGGTTCGGTTTACCCCTAACTTGGGAGCAATAAAATAGAAATGAGGAGCGTTATACGCAGTGCTCAATGCTTTTTGTTTCGGCGGTTTATTTTGGTGGTTTTTTACGAATCGGAAAAACAACTAAAGCGGTTGCTTTAACTCATTTTGGTGGTTCTCATTGATCGCTTGTCGAATCTTAAATCTAGCATCTGTTGGCATCAACTTTGATACTGAATTTTTTCTCAAATCAATCTTTTATTTCTTCATTTAGGAAATTTGAATTTGTTGACGTGTAAAACTTATAATAATCGTAATCAAAATGTTCGTAGTATGTTTGGAGTTACTTCAATTTTTCGCTAAATCTGTTAGAAAATTCAATACAATGGGATGTGTTTAAAGATTGAAATAATTCGAGGAAAAACAATAATATAATTTAGGGTTAAAATAATCAATTCCTTTCTTTATTTTGATTGGTAACAAGCCCTCCTAGTAGCTATATATATTTTATACTAAAACATCCACAGTGATTCTGAACATGAAGTATCTCAACTGGCAGAATATAAAGACTCGAAACTATAGTCGCCCAAGTGCTTGTTGCCACGAAAATTTGACCACTATTCCAACGTACAATATGGCCATTTTAACATTGGTATTAAGAGGCTTAGATGTTAAACTTTTCTCCCAATTATTTTCTTCCTTTAAACCCATAATTCTATCAATTTCCTCATATCATGTTCATCAAACGCCATGACCGCGATAGAATCATGTTCATCAAGATCCACGTGGCTTATTACTACTTTCATTCTAATTCTGCACAGCGATTGTTATTGCCATTCTAATTCAATTATTTATTTTCTTGCAATGTGTGTGAGTTATTGGAGTTGAATATTATTACTGCAATTCTAATTTTGCACAATGATTTGTTCACTAGGAAAACCCTTCTGTATGAAGGAAAAACCCCGGGATCTAATTCAATAAAAGCCTTTCACTATGAAAATAATGAGATACACAGTTAACTTTCTCTAGAACACACTCTAGAATCTACCAATACATCAAGAACACATATAATTCTTAGATATCAACAACAACATCATCATAAAATAAATACACACTATTACAAGAAGAAATCTCACAAAGATGTGTGTACAGTCCAGAGAAATGGAGAAGAATCTAGATGATCAGCTCCGGTCAAAACGTAGCCCTCTTTACTAGGAACAACATACTGAAATGTTAGTTTAATCGGACCACAAATGAACCTCCAATCTTTGGTAAGAAGAACTGGACCCTCTCTCTCTCGTTTCTCTATGTTTTGAAGAAATGAAGCTACAGCCCTCTTTGTTTCTCTTCCTGTGTATCTATCTATGTGTGTATTTGGTCTCCTTTTGAATTTAAATTGGTTTTGGACCTAAGTGGCAAAAGGCCCACTTACCACTTAATGGGTTCCCTCACGTGGAGGGAATACCCAACATAGTATAAGGTATTACTACTTCGATATTGTGATGGGAGAATTATGCCTCATAGTTAGCATCTTGTAATTGCCATTGGTATTGGCTCGTGACTTTTTCAGCACCGCTGCTGGAAACAATTTTTCTTTAATTATATAATATTAGCGTTTCCTTATCAAAGTGGTATCTTGCTTAATTGTTGTGTTTCTTTCAGTAAAAAATGAAGCAAAAATCTGTTACTCTGAGAAATGTACATATGAATGATGGGTTTTTGATTTCTTCAGGTGTGTCTGTCCATGGTCCAATGACAGTCTCAATTTCTTGGTTCTCTTGGAATTAATTTTCGGGTTGAATCACTGTTGGATAACTGCACAGAAGAAGGCCGAATCTCTTAGGACAGGATATTGGCGTCTGGTTGCCGGTTGGTGAAGGTGAAGCGCCATTTTGGGAGGGTCCTGACGATCAAACTCCCATAGGCATGGGTACAAGGTATTTAGCAATGGCAATGATGAGCCAGAAACAAGGTATTCCAGTACCATTTCAATAAAACGAGTTAAGTTTCTAAGATATCGTAACCACCTGTAAATTACTTGCTGTTAAATCTTCTTTGTATCGGTCTTTCCCTCATTAAACCTTTCAAATTCTATGTTGTTTTTATGGAGTAAACCTTTTAACCCATTTGTCGCAAATTTTGAATAACACCTAGTGTAAGAATAAATTTGAACTCTGTTCTGTGAGGGGGATTCCATAATGCTAAATAGTATTAAGAAACAAAAAATCTTGTACAATCTACTGTCCATTACAATCTAATCTTGTATATCAAACATACAATTATTCATGTATAACAGAAAATCCACTGAATACCCTAGAAAATGGAAGTTCAAATCCTCCTTCTGTGATCAAGGATTCAGCTTCCTTGGCCCAACAAATCCTGAATGAGAATGTCTCACAAATAGTGGTGAATTCATTATGTAAAAGTGGGAGTTGCTGGCATAAATTCATTAGCCACTGCAAAAACAACATATAAAGCTTCTTTTTAGTACAAGCACATATAGTTTACAACAATGTCTAATCCAATGTACCAAAACTTCAACAAGTAAAAATACCATAGACGCGCTTATATATAAACCAAACAGCCAACATTAATCGAGCAGAAGTTTGGCATTTACGAACCTTTCGATGTTGATGGAACTACAACAACATGCATAGTTGCATAGTTTGGAGGTAGAGCCAACCGCAGAGGATAAAGCTTTCCATTTACTTTGTTTCGAGAACACACAATTATATTCTCAATCCCAGTTTCTTCCTCCAATTTTTGAATCAAGTCTTCCAAGCCATTCCCTTTAAATTGAAATGAAGTCTCTTCAGTTGCACCATTAGCATTCCCATTATCATCCACCACATTGTAGTATATGAGCCGGCCTTCAGATTTCTTCAGGGATTCATCAAGTGAACCACTGGACTGAGTTTCGTAACAACGAAGTATAAGAATTGCTAAACATCATAAGCATTGAAGACTGTTTATAATTTAGATGAGCCAGTTTAACGTGGCATCAGAGGAGCCAAAAGTTCCAAATTCAAGACTTGCTGCCATTCATTTATAAGAATTGTGTACGTGCTAAACATGTCTAGGCCTTTATAGTTAAATGTGTTACCATTAGAGCAATTCGCAAATTCAATTCTTGTTGCCACTATTTATAAAACTGTGCACGTGTTGACACTATGTTTTTGGGCTTTAGGGGATCAAGATCATGTTTGGCACGACTTCTGTTTTTGCTTCTAGTAGAAAGCTTTATGAGAAAGCTATGCTTTTGGGCTTTAAGGGATCAAGACCATGTTTGGCATGACTTCTATTTTTGCTTCTAGTAGAAAACTTTATGAGAAAGCTATGGTTTTGGGCTTTAGGGGATCAAGACCATATTTGGTAGGACTTCTGTTTTTGCTTGTAGTAGAAAGCTCCATGAGAATGCTATATTAAGCCAACTTCCTTTGAAATCATCAAAGAAATTATTCAAACATGTTAAGAATCAGTTTAAAGCTTTTCAGAAGTTCTACCGAAACGGGCTCCTAGAATCGTACAAGAATAAGCTACCAACAAACAATTTTGCGAAAGTTTACCAAAGAGAGAGAGAGAACAAACCTCATAACTACGAAAACCAGAGGATCTCAAATTAAATGAAGCAGTGCTCAAATCACCCTCCAAAGTATCAGATCGTGAAACTTTCGGGGGCGAATCGGATCGAGTTTCAATAATATCAACTTCCCATAGAACCCAATCATGATGTCTATGAGGAATATCATGTGTAATTGAATTTCTCCATGGAGGCAAACCCCCATTTGCGCGCAAAAAATTACCATATCTTGATTTGAATTTTACCTGCATTCCATCTCTAATGGGTTCCCATTCAATTGATGAATCCAACTTTCTGGGCATAGTTTGAATAACTTTCCGACCAGTCACTCCCAGAAGGTACTGTTCGTCCGAGGCTGAGAGATATTTCCCATAACAGCTTTTCAAACGTAAGACACTTTCGATTCCTTCCACGAATTCGACTGTCCATTTCACGGATTTCGATGAACCGTGACGATCTTGGACGACGGTTTCTTCGTCGGAATCTGCTGTTAAATATTTGTCGTGATGGCTCTTCAGCCGGACGGATTTTGCTTTTTTGAAGAATTCCATTCCGGAAACCTACAATCAATGGAAAAATTCAGTGAATCAAATATGAAATTAATGGAAAAATTCAGTGAATCGAATATGAAATTAATGGGAATACTTGGTTCTTGATCTGGGTTTGTACCTGCATTTTGGGATTTGTCAAGGGAATTTGCAGAAAGATTTGGGTTTGATCAAACTTAAATGTGAAGTTATGGAAGAGCGAAGACGCGGATAAATGGTGATTGATTTCTTGTGATAAGACAGCCTTTGTGAGCGGGCCCGCTTTTTTGTGAAGTTATGGGAAAGCGAAGACGCGGATAAACGGTGTTTGATTTCTTGTGAATTGGACCAAACTATGTGTGCACTCTCGTTTTTATTGGAAGCGGCCCCCCTTTGTGAGGGGATGTACACCAAGTTGTCAATAAGACATATTCTAATTAGAGTTATCTTGTAGATGCGCATTCATAATGTTTGACATATCGACACATGTTTGGCCCCTATTGGAGGGTTGCCGGGCCCACCCGGCAACCCTCCAATAGGGGCCAAACATGTGTCCATTATGTCAAACATTATGTAAAACATTATGTTCATCTAGCATTTTCCTTCTAGTTATTTTAGTTGAAAAAAGAACTTTGTTGTAGGCAAAATTATTCTCTGTCCAACTTTTTTTTATATCTTTAGTAGTTCTCAATTAATATTCTAATCTAAAATGTGGTTTTGATTTTTTGGGACCTAAATGGGGAACTTTATCTAAGAAAACCATTTTATTAAAAGTCAAGATGAAAACAATATATTTTGAAATTTTTATTAAGCTAATTACTGTACATTAAAATAACGTTGTGAATTTTATTTTTATGTACTCTTGAACTTGGAGTGAGGTAAGAGTGAATTTTGGGACTTAATTCTATGTGATATAGGATGGATTACAATTCTATTTTGAACTCTAGTTTATCGAAAAATATAGCGATAACACTTTACATCATGTTGGTTTCAGAGTTGGAGATCTCGTATTTGAATCAATGCTGGAAAGCAAGAGGAGTAGGCTCGAGGTTTATTCTCGAGCTTGATTCTGATATAGAATACATTACATTTGTGTCATAAGCTATACATTTGGCGAAGAAAACGAAATCCTTGGAGGGTGACGAGATAAAGAAGGTAGAGGAAGTTAAAGAAGAGGTCGAGAAGAAGATGGGTCCTTAAGGAAGTACTGCTCCCATTCCAGAAAGGGTCAGTCAGTTCAATTTTTGTTTCGAGTTCTGTTCCTTTTTCTTTTTGATATATAACATTTGTGGAAAAAAATTTGGTTGATTCAAAATTTCCCTTTTGGCGATAAACCCATAGTGTGTTGTTTTTGGTGACTCATATAATATGGATGAGATTGTCTTTGCTGAATTGAACTACATAATTACTGCCTTTATGTTTACCTGAATTGGGTTGCTGTTGCATTGCCTTATTTTGTTTCATTTTCTTCACGGAGTCTGTTTGAGAAGCCTATGCAGAGGATTGAGAGGGAAGCTACAAGTATTTTGATGTTGAAAATGGGAATTCATAGTGCTGTTGTTGTATTGATGCACCTTATGAGGGAAAGTTTAATTTTTTTATGGGCATTAATTAGAATTGCTCGTAATATGATCCTGGGAATTCATAGTACTTGTTGATCTTGCAATTTTTTTAGAACTATTCCTACTATACAAAAAAGAAGAAGAGAAAGCAAGTTTTTATTCCCCTATCTCATTTACTCTTCTAGGAATGCTTCACACGCACATAAATGAGGTTTTGGACCAAGCAGAGATTGAATCGGGTAGACTTTAGCTCTGAGGCATTGTGCTTTGATTTGAGGGCCATTTTGGATGATGTTTTATCACTATTTTCTGGAAAATCACAAGAAAAAGGAGTCGAGGTAAATTATAAATCAGACTTCTAGCTTGGTCAACTGGCTGTTTTTATCAGCACTCTGATTTGGAACATTTTAGCAGAAGTATATATAGGACATCATGCTACTCTCTTTTCTATTCTTGTTTCTTTTCCCTTTTGTTTTGAACGATGCATTTTATTGATTTAGGGTCCGTTTGATTGGCGGAATTTTCCAGACTTTCACTTTTTTGATAGTTTGATATGCGAAATTTTTCACGGAAAATATTTTCATCCATTTTTCTAGGTACAACCCTTTAATGCACAAATGTTAGAAAATGTTTTTTTACATAATAGGTGGGAAAATATTTTCCACATTTTTTTTTTCAATGAGAACAAATTCTAGACACAATGATATTCATTTTTCAAATTTTTTTTTTTTTTTGACAATGAGAACAAATTTAGACTCAATAGTAGAAAAAAATTATCACTTTAATGGACAAATTCCATAAAAAATGAAGTCAAATGGACACCAAATTTTCAACATTTTCCATGGAAAATTATACAAATCAAACACAATTAATTACAATTTCTAGTAAAACATTTTCTAAGAAAATCAATTCCCTATAAAACATTTTCTTTCCACCCATTTTCTACCTTTGCAATCAAACGGACCCTTAGTGTTTCTCTTGCAACTTCGTTGGCAATCGTGAATTGTGTGGTGAGTAAATCTAAGAATGCATGAAGAACGACAGGATTGAGTATGCTATTAGAGTATCATCCAGAAGTTTGATGTTGAAAGTGTGGCAATAAGCTCTTCATGCCTAAGCAGTATCAAAATTTTATTCCTAATTTTATTTCATTTTAAAACTCCTTTTATTTAGCTGGTATTGTATCTCATTTTAATGTTCAAGTGTATAGATTTAAAAATTTTGTAATGAAATTATCATTTTTTACACAATTTCAAAATTTGTTCAAAGAAGTATTTTCAATTTTACCATTCAATTTACATAAATTGCTATATAAAAAAAGAAAAAAAACACATACAGCAATAGTCAAAAAACGTTAAAAAAATGTTATTAGCAACGTTCAAAAAATATTGCAAAAGGTTATTAGCAACGTTGTTGTATCCTTTTACTTTACGACAACATTGAGATTTGCAACATACGTCCAAATGTTGCAAAAAGTTTTCGACAATGTTTTTTGAATGTTGCAAAAGACTGTTTTTGTTGTAGTGAAATGACACAAACTTGTCTACTCGATAAAGTAGAACAATTTATGTAGACGACTTTTGAGTTGTTTTTAGCCTATGTTTGAGCCACATTATATTTTTCATTATCATTCTTCTATTCATTTCCAATCACACATTTTTCAATAAAATAATATTTTTCATCACATCAATAATTTTTCTTTCTTTTTCAACTACATATTCCCCATCATATCAACCAAAAAAATGCATTCTCTCCACAAAAATGCCTACCAAACAGAGGCTTAATCAAGAAATCGGATTAGATTCATATAGCCAACCACTTGCAAGTTGCAACACACAATTATCCATAGGATGAGGATTGCGGAAGTCTAGTTAATCTTATTCTCGTTTCAAATACAATACGATTATAGATTATGGAACATTTTTAACAAATTCATCCTAATCAGACAATATAACCTTAAAAATTTGGAGTATTATAGATTTTTATTGAGTATTACAACCTTATCACCGATAAAGTCATGAAACGGTCTAGATTTTTTATTGAATAATTCCCTATTGTAGTCTGATAGACCAGAATAATTATTAACCAATGAATGCTTTACACTTCCTTAACTATATATCATCTGATACGCGGGTGATTGTGATTGGCTTATGAAATTGAAATACAGAACAGACGTGTACTTTTGGGTACTGTGAACTTAGGGTTCCCAGACTCCCAGTTACGTTGAAATTCTTCAAACCAACCCCGAAAGAATGGGAACTCAAAATATGTTTACTTGGTCTATGTGATCCCAACAAATTCACACGTGTGGTACACTCTAACTGAGATCAGTATATGGTATGCGATCTTACCAAAAATCGTCACCTGTTGAATTTCGAGCTTGATCACTGAGATTGGTCATGAACAAGATCTTCCGATACCTGAAACAAAGGCGTCGAGGTGTGTCCTCGTCGCCCCTCTGATACTTAAGTCAAACAGGGAAGTCGAGAGAGAATATATGCCAAATATCTCTGGGGAAACGTACCTGAGTAATGAATGAGGGTAATATATTTATAGTGGTTGGTAATGTAGTTCAAGTAGGATTCATCTCCTTATTTTTAGGAGTTATTGTTGGGATTAGTGTTGGACCATGACTGGGAGTCTCAACTTATGTTTATCCAAAATAATAATCCCTTGTGACTCAGGATTCCTTAGGTTAGGGTGATTGAGTTGAGCTAGGATCTTTACTGGACAAGGACTAAGGTTTCTTAATCGAGGGGTACTTGGAATGGACCAAGCAATACCCCGAGCACATTTGTCCCTAGGATTGTCAAATTGATTCTAAGGACAAAATCAGGTCGTCCATCCTCGAGTATCTCGAGGTATATTTTATGCTCGAGGAATCTAGTGCAGTGATCAGAAAGCTGGACCTCTTGGGAGTCCTCATTCTCGAGATAAGGTATGAATGACAACATCTGTATGTATATCTCTCTATGAAAAAAAATTCACTCGTGTGGTCAAGTATAAGTTTCTCTCACTACATATATTTGTTTCCTTGCATTTCTTGATCAAAGTTCAATCAGAACAAGGGTGTTAGCATATATTTCTGTGTAAATTTCTTATTGGGCCGGATCCTGGCCCATCTTGTGTGCTCTCAAATTTTGGATGGAAGTCGTGTTTACAATAAACGCCTTTCTTATTTGGTTGACAACTTCACTGGATGGATGACACTTGGCTCACTGGTAACCGTCTGATGCTTGGACGGTTGGTATACTTGGGTTTGAGATATTTCTGGCTTCTGGCATTCAATCATGATTTTCGAGAGTCTTCTAGGGTTTCCTGCTCTCTGAGAGAAAACGAAGAAAATGGATAGGGTTTGATTCTTGATGCCTGTATTCACTCTAAATCTTTGATTTAGAGTATCGTAATAGTTAGATCTACCTTCGATTGTAATATTCTGTGTGAATATTGAGAGGCTGTAGTCGAAGTCCTCTGTTGTAATACTGTGTGTATGTTCTTGGTGTTCTTGGTGTTTTCTGAGTGATTCATGGGCTATCTGTTGATGTACCTTGAGAGATAAGTCTCATATCCTTTCTTTATACTCTCTGTAACCTTTGTTACCATTTTTGTAGCTGATTTAGTGCATCTAAGCATATTCCTGTTTATGGATGCTCAACGGGGGATGTAGGTGTTTGAAGCGGTCACCGAACCTCCGGGGCTACGGCCAAAACAATTCCTTGTGTTCATTCTTTAATTTCTGTAGTTTATTTTACTGTTTGAGATTATTGTTTGTTTCAATACTCACATCGTGTTGTGGTCTGGGCCTTACAGTGGTATCGGAGCTTGGGATGGTAAACAAGTTACCTGGATCTTTTGAGGAGGAGGCAGTCTACTTCAGCTCCTAAAGGGTTTGAGTCTGCTCTTGAATAAAATCAAAAGAAATCGAGTTTTTGAACTCGCTTGGTGAGATCTTTTTAAATCTTTAAAAGTCTACTTTTAAATTTATGTTTCTTAATCATACCCCTGATTTTCCAAACACCGTTGAAATCCCCTTGAGACTAATCTTTGTCTAGGAGCTCCTGCGAGGCTTCGGGAATCTGAGATAAATCAAGTTTGGGTGTGTTCTTGGAAAATTTTGCTGGAGTGATTTGAGAAACAGTGTCTGTGATCTCTGTCATTGTGATTTGTTAAATTCTCGATCTGCTTACTCTTCACTGATACCTGCTATCTGATAATCTTGTTATACTTTGTGTATTACTGTGATAATTCTGTGACACCTGCTAATCCTTTGCATACTGTGATAATTGCTTTCAGCCTGTGTGTCTGAATTATTTGAACATGGCCTCTGCAAAATTTGAAGTTAGTCAATTTGATGGTAAAATTGATTTTAACATGTGGTGTCAGAAAATGAAAGCTATTTTAATGCAAATGAAATGTGTTAAAGCTTTGGATGATAGTTGGCCTGCTGATTTACTTCCTGCCAAAAGGGCTGAACTTGATGAAATTGCTTGGAGTACTATCTTCTTATACTTATCTGAAAATGTGATAAAGTGTATTGGTGAAACTAAATCTGCTGCTAAATTGTAGGCCAAACTTCATGCCAAATATGTGACCAAGTCTTCTCCAAACAAATGTTTTCTTTTAAAACAATTCTTTTCTTTCAAAATGGATCCTGCAGTTGATTTGGATGAAAACCTGAACAGATTTACTAAACTTATCCAAGACTTGGCCAATTCTGATGAAAAACTTTCAAAAGATCAATTGATTGTAGTCATGTTAAACTCCATAAGTGACAGGTATAAGGACATTAAGGTTGCCTTAGAATATGGAAGAGATGATCTGAGTACTAATATTATAATTAATGCTTTGAAAAATAAGGCACAAGAAATTAAGGCTGAGTCAAGTACTAGTCACACTTGGATAAATTTGTTATCAGAAAAGGCTTTACAAAATCTGATTATCATCCAAAATTTTCTAAAGACAATAAAAAATGGACTGAAAGGAACAAGACCAAGTATAACTCCAAAGGGAAAAAATGTTACTATTGTGGTAAGCTTGGTCATTTTGCTAAAGATTGTTTTAAAAAGAAAAAAGAATCTAAAGAAAGAGTTTTGGAAGAGGGAAACACTGTACTTGCTCTAAATAAAGCCAAAACTGAAAATGGTCTTGTACTTGCAAGTTTAGGAAAGAAACTGAGTGATGAATGGATACTTGACTCAGGCCGTTCTTTCCACATGTGCCCCAACAAAAAATGTTTTATTGACTTTACTAAAACCAAAGGAGGGCAAGTTATAATGGGAAATAACTATGCCTGCAAGATAAGTGGTATTGGCACTGTTAAACTACTTTTATAAAATGGGAATACTTTGATTTTAAAGGAAACCAAATTTGTCCCAGATCTGAAAAGAAACTTAGTGTCCTTAGGCATGTTAGATGACATGGAGTTTAACATTAATATGGGAAAATGGTACATTAAAATTCTTAAGGGAAGTGACTTAGTCATATCATCCCCTAAGAGACATGGGCTGTACTATTTGAAAGCTGTACCTTTATTGGGATTGACTGCTTCTGCTATTTCTGAAAACTTTACCTTGGCAAAACTTTGGCATGAGAGACTTGGTCACATTGGTAAAAAGGGTTTAAATTCTCTAAAAACAAAAGGATTTTTTGGAGAATTAAACATATGTGATTTTGGTTCTTGTGAACAATGCATAATAGGTAAACAGGTGAAACTTCCTTTTCCCACTGGCACACACAAATCAAAACAAAAACTTGAGTACTTACATGCTGACTTGTGGGGCCATGCTTCTGTGTCTACTCTATCTGGTTTTAGATATTACTTGCTGATTATTGATGATTTCTCAAGAAAAATTTGGGTTCATTTACTGAAATCCAAGGATGAAACCTTTTCTGTTTTCAAAGCATGGAAAACTGAAGTTGAAAATCAAACTGATTTGAAAATAAAAATCTTGAGAACTGATAATGGTATGGAATTCTGCAATAATGAATTCAATGATTTTTGTAAAGACCATGGCATAGTGAGACATAGAACTGTAATTCATATCCCACAACAAAATGGCATGGCTGAAAGGATGAACAGAACCTTGCTTAACAAAGTCAGATGTATGCTTTTAAGTTCTGGTTTACCGAAAATGTTTTGGGGTGAAGCTATTAGAACTGCAGCTTATTTGATAAACAGAAGTCTTACTAGTGCTTTAAACTTTGCTATTCCTGAAGTTGTTTGGTCTGAAAATTCTGTGAATTACTCTTATTTAAAAGTTTTTTGTGCTGCTTATGCTCATCAAAATGTGGGTAAACTTGAACCTGATCTCTTAAATGTGTTTTCATGGGTTATGATGATCATGTGAAAGGCTATAGGCTATGGGTTAAATCTGATAGGGGCTACAAAGTTATTATTAGAAACGATGTTATCTTCAATGAGTGTTTGATGCCCTGCCTTGAGGGAAAAGATAATGTTTTAACTGAAAAGGATGTTCAAATTGAGGTGGAGTCATCTAGTACTGATCAAAGTATTTCTGAAAATGTTACTGTAAATTCAGAACTAGATGATGTCCCTGTACCTGAAAGTGACACTGATCAAACTGGTGTTACTGACCAATCTGGCTCTTCAACTCTGCCTCTTGATGAGTACCAACTCACAAGGGATAGAGAGAGAAGACAGATTAGGTCTTCCACCAGATCTGACAGTGAAACTTTTGTCTCCTTGTTTACTTTCCAAGAACAATTTGAAAATGAACCAAACTCTTATGATGAGGCCATATCTTGTAAAGATAAAATGCATTGGAAAAATGCCATGGAAGAAGAAATGAGTTCTTTGTTTCAAAATAAAACTTGGGATCTGGTTCAAAAGCCCAAAGGGTAGAAAATTGTAGATTGTAAATGGATCTATAAGATCAAACATGGAGAAGGTGGGAGTCATAACATGAGGTACAAAGCTAGATTAGTTGCTAAGGGCTTTACTCAGAAAGAAGGCATTGACTATACTGAAATTTTTTCTCCTATAGCTAAATATACTACTATTAGATGCCTGCTTGCCCTTGTTGCTCAATTTAAATGGGAACTGGATCAACTTGATGTTAAAACTGCTTTCCTGTATGGTGAACTTGATGAAACTCTTTACATGCGCCAACCTATTGGTTTTGAAAAAGGAAACTCTGAAAATACTGTATGTCTGTTAAAGAAATCCTTGTATGGTTTAAAACAGGCTCCTAGACAATGGTACAAAAGATTTGACTCTTTTGTCCTGAAACTTGGCTTCAAAAGAAGTCAATATGACACCTGCATGTACTGCAAAGGTAATGAAGGTAAAAATTCCTTGTATCTGGTTTTGTATGTAGATGATATGCTTCTTACTAGCTGTGATAAAAGTGAAATTGAGTTTATTAAATTGAAGCTTAAATCTGAGTTTGACATGAAAGACCTAGGTGCTGCTAAGAAAATTCTGGGCATGCATATTGAGAGAAATAAAGAAAAAGATCTGTTGTTTTTGAACCAACATGACTATGTGATGAAAGTCCTGAAAAAGTTTGACATGCATGACTGTAAACCTGTATCTTTACCTCTTGCTAGCCAGTATAAATTGTCTTCTGATTGTTGTCCCAAATCTGAAAAAGAATATGCTAGAATGTCCAGAATACCTTATGCTAACGTAATAGGTTCTATTATGTACTTAATGATCTGCACTAGACCTGATCTTGCTCATAGCTTTAGTGTACTAAGTAGATTTATGGGTAACCCTAGAGAAGATCACTGGAATGCTCTAAAATGGTTATTAAGATATCTGAAAGGTACTGCTGGTTTAGGTTTAGTGTTCAAATCTAACAAAGATGGAGTACTGTTAAAGGGCTATACTGATTCTGATTTTGCTGGTGATAGAGATAATAGGAAATCCACCTCATCCTATTTTTATACCTTATGTGGGACTTTCATTAGCTGGAAATCTCAATTACAAAAGATTGTTGCTATATCATCTACTGAAGCAGAGTATATCTCTGCTACTGATGCTATTAAGGAAGGAATGTGGTTAAATGGTTTATTATCTGAACTTGGTTTTGTTGATACCCAAACTGCTGTGTTTTCTGACAATCAAAGTGCTATTCATCTTAGTAAAAATCCCATGTTTCATGATAGAACTAAGCACATTGATGTTAAATATCATTTCATTAGAGATGTCATTTCTAAAGGCATGATAAAAATTGAAAAGATTGCAACTCAGCATAATCCTTCTGATATGGGTACTAAAGTGATACCTCTAAACAAGTTTTTAAATTGTCTTAAATTTCTTTCCATTGATTCTTTGTGATATTGATGTTGTTACTTAGAGTAAATGATATAAACTGTGTTTATGTTCTTGGATGCACTTATGGTCCAAAAATCTGGTAGCAAGGTGGAGATTGTTGGGCCGGATCCTGGCCCATCTTGTGTGCTCTCAATTTTTAGATGGAAGTCGTGTTTACAATACACGTCTTTCTTATTTGGTTGACAACTTCACTGGATGGATGACACTTGGCTCACTGGTAACCGTCTGATGCTTGAACGGTTGGTATACTTGGGTTTGAGATATTTCTAGCTTCTGGCATTCGATCATGATTTTCGAGAGTCTTCTAGGTTTTCCTCCTCTCTGAGAGAAAACGAAGAAAAGGGATAGGGTTTGATTCTTGATGCCTGTATTCACTCTAAATCTTTGATTTAGAGTATCGTAATAGTTAGATCTACCTTCGATTGTAATATTCTGTGTGAATATTGAGAGGCTGTAGTCAAAGTCCTCTGTTGTAATACTGTGTGTATGTTCGAAGGTGTTCTTGGTGTTTTCTGAGTGATTCATGGGCTATCTGTTGATGTACCTTGAGAGATAAGTCTCATATCCTTTCTTTATACTCTCTGTAACCTTTGTTGCCATTTTTGTGGCTGATTTAGTGCATCTGAGCATATTCCTGTTTATGGATGCTCAACGGGGGATGTAGGTGTTTGAAGAGGTCACCGAACCTCCGGGGCTACGGCCAAAACAATTCCTTGTGTTCATTCTTTAATTTCTGCAGTTTACTTTACTGTTTGAGATTATTGTTTGTTTCAATACTCACATCGTGTTGTGGTCTGGGCCTTACATTTCTATATGTTCAAATTCTTGCATTTCTTGATCCAAATTCAATAAAACTAAGTTACTCCCCACTCTCATTCTCTCAATATCCATATGTTTCACTTATTGTATTTCCTGATTCGGATTCTACGCGTGATTCTTCAGTTTATCATGACAGTGAAGGGTGGCACAAGCCCAGCATGTGCTGTGTGCAAGTATCAGAGAAGAAAGTGCTCCTCAGATTGCCCTCTTGCACCGTATTTTCCTGCAAATCAACCAAAAACGTTTCAAAACATTCACCGACTTTTTGGGGTGTCCAACATTACGAAGATGCTCGGGAACTTGGAGACGAATGACCAGAAGGAGGATGCCTTGAAATCTATTATATACGAGTCTGATATGCGTGAGAGCCAATTGCGTCTGCAGTTGCAACATGCGCTTGAAGAACTATGGTATATTTACGCACAGCTCGAGACTTATAGGCAACAGTTCAACAAGCAATCCACTCCACACTACACGTCTTCACCACAGATAGAGTTCGGTATGTATTCAAATAATGATGTATCTCAGGCATTTCAACCGTCATCACTGAGAAATGAAATGACTAATTTTGCAATGAATAATCAGTTTTTTGCAAATGAAAAAATTGGTTTTTATGCTGAATCCAGTGACGCTATGGCCAGACCAATGTTCGGATTTGACCCTTATTGTGATATTAACGATAGTCAATCTATAACACTTCAAGCACAAATGGACGCATATGAAATCCCACAAGATCAAGAAATTTCTCAAGATTTCGAGCACATGCGCTTTAAGACTCTACCTGATGATAGACGATCTTATATCGAAACTAAGGGTGGTGCTTGTGAGTCGAGGTATGCGATCACAATTTATTATAACATCAATAGATACTAGTATTAAATTGTTCTATATTTTAGTTTAATTTAAAACCTAAGAAATTGAAAAAAAACTAGATCTTGTGGATGATTTTTTTTTTTTTTTTTAAATTTAAATTTCAATCCAGCTCGGAATCATCGTTGAAGGATACAACGCAGTCGTTGAGCAAGCAAGTATCCCAAAGTGAGCTGAGGAATGCTGCTGCATGCTTTAGCCTCTGTCAATTAGAATAATTTAGACTCTCTGGTCGAGTTTTGATCTTTTCCTAAAAATACTTTTATTGTTTTGGAAATTTACATCTCATAATTTTGAAATTTTTGAGGTACTTAATGAAATTTAATAAAATGCGCCTTGACTCATTTAGTTTTTTGCAGAAATGTTGTGTTGTACATGATATCTAGCACCAATCGGTTCACATTAAAGTCGGTTAATAATCATTTTATCTAGGTGACCACCTTCTCTATTTTATCTTCTTCCTCGCCTCTATCCCGCCCTTGCATCCTCCCGCCCCTCCAAGCGGGTTTCCATCTCCCTTATCTATTTACTATATTAAAGAAGGATAGTTGCTGCACAGTATTCCCGCTTAAGATGGTGCACCAATTTCCCGCCCAAGGGAATGGGCAAAGAAAAAACAAAAAAGAAAACAAGAAAAGAAAAAAAAAACAAGAAAGGAGGATAGCTTCAACAGTATTCCCCCTAAAATGCTGCCCCAATTTCCCGCCCAAGGGAAGGAAAAAAAAAACTCGTGAGCTGCACACCAAATTCAAATTCAAATTCAACTCTAACGTATTTCCTATCCATTCCTTTCTCGCCTCAACTCTCAATCGGCAAATAATAATTGTATCTAACTCTACCCACCTCCACCACTATCAGCAAATAATAATCGCCTGTCTTTCTTCATTTCTCCTCACTGTGAACTCTCTTCAAACAATTTTTTTTTTGTCAATTATCAGTGAAATTTACAAATAGTATACTGACCTCTAATAAATATATTGAGCTGTCATTTTGGGAGTGTTCTTCAAAAAGGTGAAATCTTTCTGATTTTTTTTTTCTGAAGTGAGGATTTTCAATATATCTGGTTCGTGAATAGCTTATAATGTGGGATTTATTTCACGGGTAGGGGCCGATCGGAGAATTGCAGGGCATTTGATGGAATCGAGGTGGTTAACTTCAATCGCCAGCGTTTCATGGAGTTGAGGATTCGGTATAACCGATGTGCTGAAGTTTCTTTATACTCAAGATTTAAGCTTAATTTTGCTGTGATATTTATCAAGGTAAGAATCAATTTCTTTCTTCGACCTTTTTTTTAAAACTAGAATTATTGCATTAATTAAACGTACGAATCTTTTCTCAATGGCCCTCTGGTCAAGAACATGAATGCCACTCGTGGTACTCTACTAAATGGAAACTCCTTATGGGGCACCAATGAAGCCCTCCAAAACAACTCATCTACTGCACCAACTCCGCACAGGAGGCTGGTGACAGCCTCCGCGTGCGGAGGTTCCAGCCTCCGCACAGGCCTCAGCGTTGTGCGGAGGTTCCAGCCTCCGCACGCTGAGGTTCCAACCTCCGCACGCGGAGGCTGGCGTGGGTCCGTGTGCCTCCGCCAGCCTCCGAGTGCGGAGGTTGGAACCTCCGCTCGCGGAGGCTAGATGCGGAGGCTGGTGCAGATATAATGAATTTTTTTTTTTTTAACTTCACTCTTCAAGAATCCAGATTCTGATTTTGTTGGATAAATGCCTTATTTTGACCTTTTTTTTTTCGAATTTGATCTTGTGTATTGGGTTTCTGGAATCTTTGATTTTTGAAGTGGGGTTTATGACTTTTGATCAATACTGATATCAGACACTTGAATTTATGCTCGAAATCGCATAAATATCAGAGATTTTTGGGTGGGTTTTTATATTCTAGAAGAGCAGTTGAATTTTCCCAAATAAGAAGATATAGAGAAGAAGGAGAAGATGGCGAGAAGTAGAGAAAAAGAAGATCTGGAAAGCTGGTCGAACTCATCAGTAACGAAGGATTCTTCTATCAGCCTGCTAAAGCTTATCACAATTTTGATAATTTTTGTGGTGGGGGTAGTTATAGGAATATCTTCCAGTTCACACATTGATCGATATTTCACACTTCAAACAGATCAGTTTAGTTTAAACAATCATATTTTTTCACACTTCACACATTCAATTCTAACATATTTCCTATCCATTCCTTTCTCACATCAACTCTAGATAATAATATAATAATATATATAGTACATACACGCTGAGGCTGAAATTGTCAGATTTTTGACTGGAAAATGAAATGTAATTTGCAAAAATGGAGAATAGCCTCCGCACACGGAGATATTTTGCCTCCGCGTGCTGACTTTTTTTTTTTTTTTTAAGTTAGTAATTTTAGCGATTTAGATATTTTGGTATTTTTAATTCAAAAATAGGCCTTTCCTTTTTGTTTTTTCAGGTATATATGTATGTGTGTGTGTGTGTATATAGCAAAAAAAAAAAAAATTTCTAAACGGAATGGAAATGAAACTGTAATGACTGTATTAATCGCGAAAAAAAAAAAAAAAAAAAAAAAGACCACCTTCAAAATACCAAAATCACTAACTTTAAAATTTTTTTTATGTAAATTTAAAAAAATTTCTTACTTTTTAATTACACTTTATTTTTTTCAAAAAAATCCGCCAAACGGGGACTATAATTTCATTATAATTTATATATCAAATTTTAATTTTAACGATATATTTTTAGAATCCATAATTATTAACTATTTATCTATCATTTATTTGTAATCAAATTATAATTTTAATAACTTATTATCATTTATTTCTATTTAGGTTTTGCCGTGAAACTAACCTTTAAATTACAAAAAATAAAAAAAAATCTAAATCCTCCTCAAAGTGGAGACACAAGCCTCCGCACAAAGGAGACCAACCTCCGCATGTTGACTTTTTTTTTTTTAAATTAGTAATTTTAATGATTTTGGTATTTTAAAGGTTAGTGATTTTGATATTTTTAATTCAAAAATAGGCCTTTTCTTTTTGTTTTTTCAGGTATATATGTATGTGTGTGTGTATATATATATCTAGCAAAAAAAAAAAAAAATTTCTAAACGGAATGGAAATGAAACTGTAGTGATACTGTACATTGCGAAAAAAAATTTAAAAAAAACAAAAAAAGACCACCTTCAAAATACCAAAATCACTAACTTTAAAATTTTTTTTATGTAAATTTAAAAAAATTTCCTAGTTTTTAATTACACTTTATTTTTTTCAAAAAAAGCCACCAAACGGGGACTATAATTTCATTATAGTTTATATATCAAATTTTAATTTTAACGATATATTTTTAGAATCCATAATTATTATCTATTTATCTATCATTTATTTGTAATCAAATTATAATTTTAATAACTTATATCATTTATTTCTATATAGGTTTTGTCGTGAAACTAACCTTTAAATTACACACAAAAAAATAAAAAAATAATAAAAATAAAAAATCTAAATCCTCCGCAAAGCGAAGACACAAGCCTCTGCACAGAGGAGACTTGTGTCTCCAACCTCCGCACACGGAGCGAAGACTACAATGTCTCCGCTTGCGGAGACTGCCTGCCTCTGCGCGTGGAGACATTACTTTTATCTCATCTTATCTTATATCTTATCTTACCTTATCTTATTCCCGCCCATAATTCTGACCTCCATCCCGCACAAGATAAAAAAAAAAAAAATTATGTTTCTTGATACCGCCCAAAATTTTAAATTCAATCCCGCCCAACCAAAAGCTTACTCATAAGCTGGAAAAATGCCTAGCCTGCTCGAAAAAACAAAAAAAAAAGAAAGCTAAATCTACCGATCTCTTCCCTCAGCAACTCTAACCTTTGTGTCTCCAAACTCTACATCTGTGTCTCCAAACTCTGCTCAGATATTTTTATTGAACCGTTGCATAGACGATAGTGGTGGTGTGTGTGGCTGGGTTAATGGAGTACATAGAAGTGGTGGGTAAGGGTGTTCTTCCCCAAGTCAGCATGTTATCCCTCATTGCATACTTACAGAATTCGAACTTGATGAACGAAAATGAGATGTCGCCCTATTCTCTTTCATACTGATTGTCCTAATGTCAGTGGTCAGATAAGCTTGATGAACGAGGATGAGATATCTGTTTTGGTCTGTGATTTTTGAATATTGGATGGTATTATTTAAATCCATTACCATTAATAGATCATTCTATTAGAATTTATTATTGCAAATGATTATTTCGCGACACAGATTTCAAATGAGGATTCAACCTGCAACATTAAACAAGGCACATCACAGCACCAATTTAACGAAATGTATGAATTTTAAAATTAAAGGCAAAACTCCGAGGTATCGCCGACGTCTCCGCCCAAGGAGGCACCGGCTTCCGCACGATCCTCCGCTGTGAGGAAACGGTTCCTCCGCGTACGGAGGTAGCAGCCACCGCACGCGGAGGAACCAAATCCTCCGCGTGCGGAGGCTGCTGCCTCCACACACGGAGGACACAGACACAGATTTTTTTTTTTTTTTTAAACCACCCCAAACCCACAGTTTACTTTTGCACCACCTCCAAATGTATTTTCTTTCATTTATCTATCTGATTTGCATATAATTAGTAGTTATGTGGTGTATATATTTTTATTTCAAATTATGAAATGATTTGCATATAATCACAATTAGCATATTTATCATTAGAATTGTTTCTCACTTAATATAAATTTTTACATCTCATCGATCGTGCATCGCACGGGTGAAATACTAGTTGATAGAAGAGCAGCCGGGATCCAACGAGGAATTTCTGAGATAAATTACCTATCGCCAAGAGTTCATCAATAATTTGGACAATTAGTGTTCTGAAGATGAATTGTTCAAGGATCAAGTCGGAGGACTATGTAATGTTATTCTAAAAGTACCCTTCCAATTTTGTCACAATATTTCTCATGACATTTTTTCCCAAATTCGACGTTTTTGACTTCGTGTAAATCCTTTTTTTTTCTTCTATCACATAAAACAAGTTGCTAAAATATTTTTATACACGAGGAAAATATTAGGATGATCTATAAGCACATGTGTGTGAACTACCCAATATAATCTCGTAACGTTAACATCTGGCCTCGAGTTGGAAGCTTAAACCACTCTCCATTGATCTTGCTACTAAGGTTGGCTTGTGTACGAGAGAAAATTTGATTAGCGTAATTAGGTTCCATATATATAACAAGTTCCTACCCTGTAGCTTTTCTATCTCCCATGTTACATCCTCCTTTTGCTAAGAAATCTCTTGATCTTCTCCGACTTTCTGAGTGTTATGCAATTCCCTTTTCATTTTTATTTTTATTTTTTGGATTTTTTGAGTGTTATGTAATCTAACCTTGATTTTTTAAATTTGTATATGAAATATAAATTATGTTGAGTTAGCATCTCTAATGGAGCTTCTGAGCCATGTTTGTACTATTTTTATTTATTATTTTTGTTTTTGGGTAAAATCAATTAAGAAAAAGATAGAGTTTTGAAACAACTTATCTATTCCTGAGCAATGTTTGTCAATGCTTATAATTAATTATAATTTCAATGGAATATAGTTTTATTCGTACATTACACAGAATCCATATAGTTTTACTCACCCTATAACCACACATTCATGACTCATGAGGACCCACTACTTATAATCAATTAGAAACATTGACAAACATGAGCTGAATCTAGGAGTTCAAGAAGATATCTATTTTTCTTTGTCATGTTATCTTGGAGTCTCTATCAACTTGGATAAGAGATAATATTTTAGAAAACACGTTCTACTTTGGTTGTATGACACAAGTTTCCAAACAATCCATGATGCATTGTAGATCTTTTATGTGAATTGGTTGATACTTGATAGTAGTGGCAGGTCCAGAATATCAAATGAGTTAGGGGGGGAGAATTGCCATCTCTAAGAATGAGTGGTTAAAAAAAATATGTCTATGAATACGCTTGGGTCAAGTAGCATGCCCAAATCAATAGCCAACATGTAAAATTTGTTGCAGACCTCGTTGTTGCTCTCCTATCGCCAAGCACAGAGAAGCCATGCCACTGTGTGACACTTGATTTAAGTGCTGCACGTAGCGGCACTTTCAAATCATCGCTGTGTAGCACTGATCTAAACACCACAGAGGTGTTCATTGCACCGCACAACAACGATAACTCAACAGATGTTTTTGATTTCGTTTTTGTTTCAGATTGTGAGATGGTGGTGGTGCGGCGGTGAGGTGGTGCTTGCTTTTTTATTTTCGTTTATGTTTCTTTTGTAATTTTCGGATTGTGAGGTTGTATTGGTGGTGGTGGTGGCAACAAGGTGGTGTCGACCTTTTGGTTTCTGTTTCTTTTTTTGAGTTTCAGATTGTGAGGTGGTGGTGGTGGCGGTATGGCGGTGTAGACTTTTTGGGTTTATTTTTTTGTTTCTATTTGTTACATATTGTAAGGTGGTGTTGGCGGTGAGGTGGTGGTTATGATGTTGGCTGCAGTGGTGAAATGTTGGTGATGTTGGTGGTGGTCGTGGTGACGGTGTGGTGGTTGTGGATGGGATGGCTTTGGGTGGCGTTTGTAACCAATTATTTAGTTTATTGTAACCAAGAAATTGGTTATTTCATGACCAATGTGACCGATAACTTGTGACAATAAATAATATATGACTTCAAAATTTGAGTCATAAAGTATAAAATTTGTGATTTGTCGCCGATAAATAAATTGTGACCTATAATTGTGTTTAACTAAAATTCTAATAATCATAAAATACCATTGTTAACTAAAATCATGAAGCCCTTATAATCATAAAATACCTTCTTTAACTAAAATCATAAAACCCTAATAATCATAAAATATTACCTTCAACTGAAATTAAAACAATAATGAAAAGATTACCATTAGAGAAATTACATAGAGACATAACAATATATGAAGAAGAATTTGAAAAATAAGGATTATGTTTTATTATGAATTTGATGAATTTAGTATTACCATTGGAGGAAATACATGAAAACAAATTTCATCAATTTTTATTTTTGTTTTTGAAAGAACAAAATCATAATAGAAAATGAGAGTCTTGCCCCCACCGTTAATGGCTTTTAACTCTACGCAGAAGTATTGCCTTCTCAATTACTTTACATTAAAGATTTGGATGAATATAGTGCTTTTTTAAAATTTTGAAATTGTATTACTGATATATTTAGAGTATGATGAATATATAAATTTTGTGTAAGGGTTGAGATCATTTACGCGACAAATGCATAGGTTAGAGATCATTTGCGCCAATTCTTCAATAATGTTATCTAGGACTACGATATAACAGAAAATTAAACTCTAGGATTTGGGTTTTAGTAACTGCTAAATAGTATTACTTAGTTAATTATGTCTAATTGAAGTAAAAAAATTGTACAAGTAATTACTACCTTAATACTTACTTGTGGTGTAGTGATGAAATGTTGCTTGAAAATCAAGAAGATTAGTCATAATTAATATAACATCATTGTAAATTAATTCAGTCTACCTTTCCGAAACTTAAGTATAAAGTGGGCAAGTATTAAAAATAAAGCTACTTGTACATTACGTTAGCACGTCATGAATTACACCGGTTACAATTACCTTAATACTTACTTGTGGTGTAGTGATTAAATGTTGCTTGAAAATCAAGAAGATTGGTCATAATTAGTATAAAATCATTGTAAACTAATTCAGTCTACCTTTCCGAAACTCAAGTATAAAGTGGGCAAGTATTAAGAATAAAGGTAATCGTACATTACATTCCATGATGTGTAAAAATCGAGATTATTGATTGTTTTAAATATTTTTAAAATCAATGACAAAATTGTGTGTCACATCATAAAGTGTAAATAAAGCTGTCAACTATAATGTACGTATAACACAATTGAAGTATTAATTATCCATGGTCATTTATATTGTGTCGCAAAGTCAACACGGGTAGGGGTGGGCGCGGGTCGGTTCGGTTCGGTTCGGTTCGGTTTTTTTCGGTTCCAGAAATTTTCGGGTATTTAGTAAATGGAACCGTCGGTTCCAAATATAATTTTGGAACCGTTCGGGTTCGGTTCGATTGATTCGATTGATTCGGTTAATTCGTCGGTTAGTTCGGTTCCGTACTATAATTAAAATTTTTAACATTTAAAATAATATTACATAAATACACCTGAAAGTAGATACTAATATTAATAACAAAAAGTAGATATAAATATCAAGTTCAATCTTAACTTTTATAAATTAACGTAATCTAATTTAATAACGTATAAATAATAAGTTGTCAAATACAAATACGAAAAAGTAAATATTACTAATAAAACTTCGATAATTCATATCAATAATTCATTTGCTTCAAACATTCAAATCTACATAAAAATGAAATATAAATTAGAAGTAATAAAGATAAAATATTTTAAAGTATTGATAATACTTACCAACTATTTAATGTAATAATCAGTTGCTTGATTTTCCATACTAACTACTAAGAGATTATACAAGAAAAAATTGAAAAAAACACAACTAACAAACATAAATAAACTCTAAATTGTTCAACTAATAAGATTTAATAAGAAAAAAATTATTAATTTATTTAGAAAAACTAAAAGAAATTGATTTATCCAATATAAAAAAAAAAATTTCGGTTCTTATTCGGTTCTTCGGTTCTGAGCCTAGAACCGAGAACCGAACCAAACCATTCGGTTCTCGATTCGGATACCCGTTCGGGTATTTCATTTTAAAAAACCCGCTCGATTCGGTTCGGTTCGATTCGGTTCCGGTTCGGTTCGGTTCGGTTCGGTTCGGACATTTTGCCCAGCCCTAAACACGGGTCCATAATTTTCTTAGCTCCAAATTTTCCTAATCTTACCTAACTAAAATTAAAAATAATTATTTACTTTTTATGTACTTATCCTAAAGACTTAACTTTAAAGAGACATAAATGTCATTAAATATGGACAGCGAAAATTGTATCGTTGGTCCTCAACATCTAAAAATGAGAAATGTTAGTCCTTTTCCTTTAATTATAGTTGGGTGGAAGGTACGTAGGTAGGGTGTTTAGTGCATAAATTATGAAGACACCCTCTTCCTTTTCGAAAATTTCATTAAACCATTTATATATGATTATATTGTTTTCCTATTTGTTTTTTACTTAATTTAATTTAGACAAAATCACACTATTTTAATTCTACAAAGTTTATTTTTATTTGTTTATATATAGAGTTATTTAAAGTTTATCGTAGTATTGTGAATATTAATTTCTCATTTAAAAATGCACAAACTAAAATTAATTAATATATTTACTAAAAGATAAACTAACAAAATAATCTAAGTTTCCAATCTTTCATGCCCACTTTATGGTATTATGATAATATTACTTTTAAATTTTTAAACTTGGTATAGTAAAATGTAAAGTGTATAAAAATAAATCCAAAAATTGGAGAAAATGATACCAAATCAAGCAAGATTAACTATTTAATGCCTTTTTAAGTAGCTTTATTATCTTACTCAAAAAACTTATTTATGTTGATTTGTTAATTACTTATCAATCATATTTAATAAATTTATAAATTTTATAAAGACACTAAAGAATGATTTATTTATAACTAAAATGATTTAAATTAAATGAAAAGTATGAAAAAGCATATCTTAAGAATAACATATTTTCAGATTAGTAGGATTTTTGAGTATTTATCAATCCGTCAAACAATGCCATGTTTGTTTCGGATTAAAATCAGATTTTTATCTAAGTCAAAGTCAAACAATTAATATTAACCACATCTTTCATGGGTCTCATAACTTTTCAACACACAGATTTCAAGTACTTCTATCGCAATCTACTAAAAATCTAATTTTAATCCCCCAACAAGCATTATTTTCACAATCGACCACGTACGAACGATACGTAAATGTGTGGATCTCCGAGTCTTCAACAAAAACCCACTTTAGTTTCTACTTTTGACATCAATATGAAGTCAACATTATTTTAAAAAAATGACTTTTAATCCATGTACACGAGTGTAGGTAATCTAACCTAATTGGGCTTTATCAAGGCAATTATGTCTAATTAAAGTAAAATATAGTACTTGTAATTATCACCTTAATAATTTCTAGTGGCATGGTGATTAAATGTTGCTTGAACAATAAATCAAGAAGATTAGTCATACACACATAATTCATAGCATTTCATAATTGTAATTTAATTCAATCCACCTTCATGAAATTCATAATTATAAAGTTACAAAAGTATTAATTTTCTACTTATCCATCATCATAATTTTTTTGCCTCAAAGTCAACATGGGCCCATAAGTTTCTTAATAAGGTCCAAACTTTCCTAATTTTAACTAATTAAAATTAGAGATAATTTCTTATATATTTCTACCAAAAACTAATCCTGTTTGATAACAATTACTTATGAAAAATAGAGTTTTAAATAGTGATTTTTAGGGAAATGTGTGGTTAAAAAGTAGAGAAAATTTTTGAATTTACGTACAAAATATTTATTGTCTGAATGTATGGTTGAAAATGAGTATATAAAAAAATGTTTGTAAATAAAGGTTGTCAAGCATGGGCTAAGGGCTTGTTTGCAATAGCTAAAAGATTGTTTTTAGATAAAAGTAGATGTGGATCCCTCGAAATGAATGACACGAAATTGAGTAATAATTGTGGGTGTATTTGAGCCATATTATTTTGGAAGAATGTATTTTGGAATAATAGATTGATGGAGAACGTGTTGTTGAAAAATAAGGAAAAATTATTGACGTGATGAAAAATATTATTTTATTGAAAAATGTGTGGTTGAAAATAAGTAGAAGAATGAGAATGAAAATTTTAATGTGGCTCAAACATGGGCTGTGAATGTATAGTTAAAAGTAATTGTTTACATTGACCTTGACTCTTCCCTTTTTTTTTGTAACTTTTTAAACTTTTCCAAAAAGACACTAAGTGCTTGTTTGGTGGGAATTTTTGGGGGAAGAATTGATTTTTGAATAGTGATATGATGAGAAATGTGTGGTTGAAAAAGAAGAAAAAATTATTGATGTGATGAAAAATATTATTTTATTGAAAAATGTGTGGTTGAAAATGAGAATTGATTCAATTCTCAAATAAAAAACAAACACCCCCTAACATGGAAAGAGACATAAATATAATTATGCCCGTGTTGGAGTAATTTTATTATTGGTAGTTGGCGCAAAACGTTCCAACCTTTCGTTTTTTGGTTCAAAATGTTCATACCTTCACCTTTCTTGTGCAAAACGTCTTTTCATCTCTTTTTGACCATTTTACCCTTCTATTAAAAATAAAACAATCACAAAAGAAAAGAAAAATAAAGAATAAATTTCAATTATGGGTTCAAACTTTTAAAAATGTGCAAATTAGTCACAAATATGAAAAAAACCATCACCCCTAAGCCGCTACCTTTGAAGGCAAAATCCCCAACCTTCGATCACCTTGGCCGCGGGACCAACATACCACCTTGAAACCCTCATACTCTCTTCACAACCCACCCAACCACCAGTCCCAACTCTGGCATATTTGATCGGAATCGAGCTTCGAGCTTCAAACTTCGCCGCATGAAATGCGGCCAAAAGTCAGAATCATGTTGTCCAGCCACCTTCCTGGCCGGAACGTACCACCGGCCAACTCCCCTACTCAGGACGACCTCGACCATGCAAACAATTTAGCCCAAACAGCAAGGATAAGATCTGAATTTCAAATTGAAAGTTGCCCGTCGCGATTGCCGTGACGAACCATGGTGGCGGAACACCTGGGCTGGGTGCACCATCACCTGGCACACCTAGCCCAGCCATGGTCCCCTTCAATCTGGCTCCAATCATCTTCAATCTGGGTCTGAAACGTTCGCTAGTGCAAACTCGCGACTGGACTGTCTTTGCTTTGAAATTGGTGGTTGTTGGTTGCTTGTTGGAGGAAATTGTTTACATAGGTAGCTTCGACTTGATGAGGGGAGTCGACCAGTGGTGGATTCCGGCCGGTTGGGTGGCCGGACGGCGAGTTGTGGGTGTTTGACCGATTTTCAGGCTGCAATTTTTGAATTTGATTTCCGGCCAAATTACAATGAGTTATGAGGATTTCTTGGTATGTAATTGTAGAGGGTAATGAGGAGAACATGTTGGGACCAATATTCGACGATTTGGGCGGCTGAAAGTCCCCGAAAAATGAGCTCATGTATTTGACTGAAAAGGGGCAAGAGAGAATTTTTTTTTGGTTCTTTTTAATATTTTTATAAGTTTTGAATTGATTTGCATTTTTTAGAAAGTTGAGGAGTAAGATTGCAATTTATTCTTGATTTTTCTTTTCTTTTCCTTTTTGTTTTATTTATATAGGAGGGTATATTAATCATTTTATATTAAAAATTGGACAAAAGGACGTTTTGAGCAAAAAATGTAAAAGGTAAGGACGTTCTGAGCCAAAAAAGAAACGTAGGGACGTTTTGCACAAAAAACGTGCAAATGTATAGACGTTTTGCGTCAATTACCCTTTTATTATTAATTAAAGTCAATAATCAATTTTAACAACATATTTTATGTGACTCCACAATTTTTTAATAACACATTTCATCAATTTTTATCAAAATTTATTAAAAATATGATTTTAATTCCCACCAAATAGTGGCTTAATTTGGACGGTGACAATGGTAACATTAGTCCTAAACCTAAAAGGAAAAAGTTGGTTCTTCACATTTCTTAGTAGTTGAACAATAAGTTCTTAATAAAGGAAATTATTTACTTTTATTGTAACAAGATTCTTACTAGGGTGGCAAAATAGATTAAATTAGTTGTATACACTTGGTGTACATCAAGTTTGACCACTAAGTTTTATCAATATCCGTGCCATTAATTATTTAAGTGTTGTGAATATCAATGTCTAAAAAAATATTGCATTACAAGAATGTCAAACTTAATGTAAATATTAGTGTACGTGTAGTTTGATTGTGGCAAAATTACCCTTCCCTGGCTATGGCTTGCGTTGCCCTTCCCTTAATGAAACGGGATGTCTATTTACCTTTCTTGTCCCCATCCCGATTTATTATTTTTGTCATATTTGTTTTTTATATTTTATAATTTAAATTACATTAAAAATAAGTAAACAAAGATTTTCTTTAATCCTTGCCCGCTCCAACTATCAAAATATTTTGATAGGATGTGAACGGTTGTATCGTTTCCGTTTCGTTGTCATTCTTAATCCTCGAATCATATTACGATGTAACATAAATTTGGATCGTCTCTATCTGCAAAGACTAATCATATACTTACTCTATCTAAACTTTAAAAGTTAGAACTAAATTGCTACTTCGAGATTGAATCGAAATAGATAATATATATAAGGGTAAAATGGACTTTGAATCACGGTAGGAGTCAGAGAGATCTGAAGAAAAAAAATAAAAAAAATAGTTAAACTAATGAGTTATGCTACAAATATGGAGAAACATTGTTATAAAATTTCACTTATCAGAATCACTTGAAAAGGGCATCACACCAATAGCTGCCTGTGAAAAAATCCCCGTACGCCGCGAGGAATAATCCTAAACTAATCTTCACTCCATCTGCCTGCTATAACAAACAATTGCAATCTCGCATAACCAAATCTCCACGTTTTACCCAGCACCACTGTTCATAAAAACCCCAAATCGTGAGTGTACCTGTTGTTCAGCTTGAAATTACTCGCTTTATGAAACCATTTCAGAATTAATTCAAATTTCTGTAATCTTATTTTTTTCTTGCATTTTTGGTTAAATGAAGAAGCTAAAAAACTATTATATGCATTTGAGGCACTCGCAAACAATGGAGAGAAAATGGATCTTCCCATTAGCCATTGGCTCAATAGTTTCTTTGTTTCTTTTGTTTTTAACCACCGTAACCTCGCCGAATGGGATGCCGCTGCTGCCACTTCAACGGTACTACTCCTCATCCGCCGCCGCATCTATTTTCGTCGAGTCGAAGCTCCGCCCTATTCCGATTTCCACCTTACCGCCGGCCCCCCGCCTGGCTTATTTGATATCCGGCTCGGCAGGAGATGGCGGCATGCTCCGACGCACCCTCCAGGCGCTTTACCATCCGCGCAACCAGTACGTGGTACACCTCGATGCAGAGTCCTCAGCTGAAGAGCGCCTCGATCTGCACAATTACGTGAAAACCCAGCCTATTTTTGGGAAATTCAAGAATGTTCGGATGATTACAAAGGCTAATTTGGTAACTTACCGCGGGCCCACCATGGTTGCTAATACACTGCATGCGGCTGCCATTTTGCTCAAGGAAGGTGGGGATTGGGATTGGTTTATTAATCTCAGCGCCTCTGATTATCCATTGATCACTCAAGATGGTAATAATTAATGCTAATGAATTTTATTCATTTTGTTTATATTTTCTGTCGTTGAAAGAAAAAAAAAAAAGATTGGATTTTTAGGTTATTTTGATTTTTTGTTGAAGTGGATTTGTGGTAATTTGCTTAATGATATGTGGGTTTTGGTTCATCATTAGATCTGCTGCATACATTTTCGCACTTGCCCAGAGATCTTAATTTTATTGATCATACAAGTAACATTGGCTGGAAAGAGTAAGTAATTTTTTTTTTTCTGGGACATTCCAATTTTGCTTTTAACGTAGCCTTGTTGATTTTTATTTGGGGTTAAGGGATTTATAAATCTAATCAATGGCATGGTATTACATTGAACGCGTGTAGGTTTCAAAGAGCGAAGCCTGTCATTGTTGATCCTGGTTTGTATATGACAAAGAAATCTGATGTGTTCTGGATTACGCAACGAAGAAGTGTTCCTACAGCATTTAAACTCTTTACAGGTACAACTTGGCATTACTTATCTGGCTTTTATTATTGTGTCTTATGTTTGATAATTATTTATCCTTTTTTTTTCCCGTGTTGTGGACTGTCTTATTTAGTGTGAATTAATTATAAAAATAAGTTCTTGGAGTCTTCACCTTGCTGTAATACCATTTATCTTCACAGAAAATATTATTACAGCAAGATTCAACACACAGCCTATTTCGACTTGAACCAATGTATTAACCAATAAGCGCAGGTTAGGTATTTTGTTAATGGGGTTTGGGCAGTCAAGATTTTTTGCACAAGAATGTCGGTTCCTAGGTGATTTATTGATCAAACCCTTTTTCTTAGTAAAATGCTTGTACTGACTTCGTGGTGCATGTGATTGTGATAGAAGATGTTTCTATGTATTTGCACTTGCTGAAATTTTCTATTTGGCAAGTGGGTTCTTCAGTTAATATTGTGTTGAGTTGTTCACAAATGTAATTTACGATTTATATATTTCTAATACAAGATGTAGGGTGCTAATTGATTATTTTGGGCACTAGGACAACCTCATCATCTTTCTGTATTGGTTCATCTCTATGGAAACTTGAAACCTTTACTCCATTGAAAAGGACTCTTCACAATCACACCTTTTCTTTAAAACGTTCAATTTTCGTCATTGCATTTTGTACCATATAGGTTAAAGCTAATAGTTGAATCTCAACTTTCAATTACATCTGCAAAATACTCTTTATGCAAGTGACATTTTTACTTTTCCATTGAAATTGAGAAACTGAGATTCTTGATTCTTGCTAATGATTAATACATTGGTTCAAGTTGAAATAGGCTGTGTGTTGAATCTTCATTGGTTTCATGATCTGGGGCATTTTCATCGATGTTATCATGAAATACTTATGATACTCTTTATGAATGACTTTGAGGCTTGAGCCACGAAGATGTACTCTTTAAAAAACTATACTTCAGCTTCCAATAACCCAATGCTCAAAGAATGATGACTTGTGATCATGAAGCTCGGTACCATAAACAAGATTGGGACCTCTCTTGTAAACACTGAGAAGACAGTCTTTAAGATCTGTTGTGTTGAGGACGTGTCATGTTAGGAAATGATTAGAAATTTAGTACTTCAAAGATGAAGGGAATAGTAGGGAAGATAGTTTCTTGGGCAGAAATCTCGTGTTGAGTGATTGATTTCGAATTAGGCTTCTTTGTGAGAATGAAGACAAGATATTTTGATTTTAGAATCTAGTGAAACTTGTGGCAATCTAATTTCTGAAATTTTTAAAAGAAGAAAAATTAGAATCAGTTCCATTAAGATTTTTTCCTGCAAAATTTGATTGTCTATTTTGGAAGTTACGAGAATTCTTATTTATTTTGAAAGGATTTTTTTTTATGCCTTGAATATCTGGACTCATAGTTCGCTTACTCATTTTAATCAACTCTCTTTTCTTCTAGGGTCCGCTTGGATGGCACTCTCTCGACCTTTCATTGACTATTGTATATGGGGTTGGGACAACTTACCCCGAACTGTCCTTATGTATTATGCAAACTTTATTTCCTCCCCAGAAGGCTATTTCCATACCGTAATCTGTAATGCTCCAGAGTTTCGGAATACCACTGTGAACAGTGATGTACACTTCATATCCTGGGACAATCCGCCCAAGCAGCATCCTCACTATCTAAACGTTCATGACATGAAAAGGATGGTCGAGAGTAATGCTCCATTTGCAAGAAAGTTTCACCATGACGACCCAGTGCTTGAAAGAATCGATTCTGAACTCTTGTTTCGGGGCAAAGACATGCTTGTTCCTGGCGGATGGTGCGTGGGCAGCCGGGAAAACATAACGGATCCATGCTTGACTGCGGGTGATATCACACTCCTAAGGCCTACTGCCGGTGCAAAGAGGCTAGAAAATCTGATAAGCTATCTCTTATCAAATGACAATTTCCGACCAAGACAGTGCAAATAGCAAAAACCCGTTTTAGGAGGCTGATTGTTTATGATAGCGGCAAAAACTTGATGAACAACCTGGTATTCATTTCCTTTTCTGTTAGGAGAAAGACTGCTCAGGGCTCGCTTGATCCCTCTGTTTTCCAGTTTCTGCTCAAATTTGTATTCGGTGGGAAGAGGTTACAGATGCAGGACACTTTGCATACGTTGTTCTGATCTTGATCGTAGAGCTATAATCATTTTTCCTTGTAATTATCGAGGCCTACTATTACCGGTGGATGGAGCACTTCGCTGAGGTGAACTTCATGAAATTGAACACAGACGAGTTTTTGTCATTCGCATATCAAATTATCCTGGAAAATCTTTCTTTTAATTCATTAATGCAAGCCAAAGTGATTCAGAGATACTGTTCCACCCTCCACCTCCGCTCCCCTTCTGCCGCCTTGCCAAGTTGTGATATTTAGTGATGATACACTTAAAGCAATTATATTATTATTTAGCATGGTTATGAATTATTTATCGCTGGTTCTTGACTCGAATTTTAGAATATAAAGGTTTTAGCCCCCCCAATTGTAGAAATAAATGTAAAAACTCAATCTTTAGATCTCCAATTCTAGGGTGGTTAGGAAGTTAAAATTGCAAGATGGCTATGCCCATGTTACTCATCACTTACGGTACATTTGGTGAGGTCGAGTCAATAACAGTGGCCAGTATTACAGAAGGAACAAGAAGTTTCAACATGAAGATTCACCGATCCGATTCTTCTACCAAAATTTCTGCTTTTTTAAAGTGTTGGCTAGTAATGTTCTTACAAATCTTCTCAATGTGGGCTGTAATGGCTATCTCCACTCCTCGATCAAACAACAAAAGCAGCCGTTGACTAGACCTGTGTACTTATTGTTGTTGTCCCTAAGCCTACCGTACCCATATTCCTCATCTCTCCTCCTAATTTGTTTGCTTACCATGAGGTCTTTGCGTCGATCGAGCTCAGTAGAGATTTTTTTATATTCTAAAATTGAATCATATATGCTTTGCTTAATAGTTAATATTCGAAAAATAAAGTCAAACGAACAATGATTTACAATCTATTTTATATTATTGGTCAGAATAACTTAGAATATAATACAAGTTTGACTGATATGATGTGCCTGCTTTTGGAGATTGAGCAACACTCTTTAGAAAGAAACCTCGTAAGCAAAGTAATACATTGCAATAATTAGTTAATTACTATTAATTCTTTTTCGAGTCTAATGAAATAAAAAAAATTTCAGATCTTATAATCTGCTCAAAAAAATTAAAAATAAAATGTATAGATAGTAGTAAACAAGAAAAAAGAAGTTAAATAATTTTATTAAGTATTCTATTAGAAAAAAGATGCACGAACAAAGTTAAACACTCATCTTTGTATACTCAAATTTGACCTGTGATTCATGAGTGAATTGACGAGCCTTGATTCTCGAATGAATTGACGATAAAAAAAGAAGAAGAAAAAGGGAGTTGAGGTTTAGTGTTAGGCATCCTCTTTTGTTAGCGTTAGAGATAATGCGAATCTTATTCTAGATAAAATAAATGTGTGTGATCTATCTATTATTTTGTTGAGTACCAACAAATCGTAGTCTGAACATGCTATCAGAGCACGAGGCAGTAACTTCATCTATGAACGCCGTCGTGATCTTCATTAAGTCACCGGCAGCGAAACCTTGGAAGCCATTCAGGGTCGGCCCTGAGAATATTGAAGCCCTTAAACATAATTTTTTTTGCAAGCGCAACAATACTTAAATATTTAAATAAAATATGTTATTATTTAAACGAAAACTTTGTACAATTCAAAATATAGTAGCAAAACAAAATATTTGTCAGAACCTCGAAAATTTAGCATACCTCACATTTTGAAATGTAAAATAAGTAATGAAACTACTCAAAATGAAGGCTAAGCTTTTTGAAATCAACTAGAAATCTTTAAACATCATCATATTTTTGTTTAGGATTCAATCGTGGAACTTATAATGAACAAAGACCTAAATTGCTATGTAGGCAATAAATTATGAATCAATAGTGCAATTTTTTTTATTTATCTTTTACCCCTAAACACTCTCAATCTTTATTAGGTGAAAGAAATTGCCTATGTTATTTCCTTTAACTTTCTCCACACAATCGGTGAGTTTTAGTCTTCATTTCCTTCCTTATCTGGTAAAATTCCTTTTTTTTTTTTCGTTTCCACCCTTTTCGTTTCCTTTGATTTTTTTGAGGCCCCTTAAAGATTTGAGGCCCTAGGCCATTGCCTTCGTAGCTTTGGTCCAGGGCCGGGTCTCAAGCCACCGCTGTCGAAACACCTGCCACCACCTACGACTGGAGGCCTTTCACATTCTTTTTAATCAATCAATACAAGAGTATATGTATAGGAATTAGAAATTAATAGGTAAGACTTGTTTAAATAAATAGAGGCTAAGGTACAAAGACAATTTTATTTTATTAATGGAATAAAATAAGACATGTATACAACAAAAGAATTAGCACCTAATTCTTAAGTGGACATATGTTCACTGCCCCATCTATCTGGGCAGAAAGTTATAACATACTCATCAGAAACACAATTAACCAATGGAGATGGTGTTTCAAAGGCATAACTGGAATAAGAGGGACAAGCATCCTTAAACAATTTCGAATACAAACTAGGTTTGCACTTTTCTGGGCTGCCATATTCATTCCTGCAACAGAATGAATCAAGATTATATGCCAAACAAGCACTCTTGCAAGCCACAACTTTTCTTTGACCATTCACTACTTGGAGCTCATTTGGACACATGCTTTTCAAATTCTTCGAGCACCCTCCGATGTGACATTTTCTCGATAACGTCGTTGTATCAACGGAAACTGGGAGATTATAGCCGTCGACTAGACTAACATCGTAGAAACTTGGCTTGCTCTTATCGACCTATCGAAAAGATAAAATTTAAATAAATACACGTGTTGGATTTCAGATAATGTAAACTTCTAGATGATATCGTTCAATATAACATCCTCAACTTATTGCTCGAGTAGCAAGATGATTTTCAACCTTCCATTGTAGTTGAATAAATAGTCATTGAAAACTGTCCAGCATTATGAATCTATAAGGTTCCGTGTGAGATTCAAATATCATACTGTTACTGGGGACTCATTTTCTATTATAAAAAATATTTAGTACCAACTTGTTCCTTCTAAATTTTGGGGACTAGTATGGCAAGTCTCGTTTCATGAAAATTGCACACATGTTAAGCTATTGAGAAAAAAAGAATGTTTCACTTTTTTTTTTGATAACTGTGGGTGTCCGAGTTAGCTTACGCGCATTTCGACTAATCTCACGAGGCCTTGAAATTTACGGTCGGGTACTTACCCCAGTGGCTCTGAGAGACTTTCACTTGAAGAGACATATCAAGGAAAAAATTCAAATAAATAATATTTCTAGCAAAATAAGCTATTAAACGAGATGTTCATTGACCTGCAGTGCAAATTCAACTAGTGTCGCCGGAGGAAGGCCTATGATTCCATCGCACTCGAGTTGTCCATCGCAGTCGCCTGTTTCACAGGCAGGCTTATGATTTGAGTCTGAGTTGAAACTGCAGCCCGTCCTTGCCCAAATGCGACCAGTCCAGTCTCCCGGGGCCTGGAATTTTCGTATGTTTCCCGGTGGTAGATAGAATCCTCCTTTGGCTATCACTGGATGGCCACTGTTTGGGGCAGTAGCAGGCCATATAGGAAATGGACATTTGTTACTCACATAGAACGTGCAAGCTTGTACTGCAAAGTTTCCTGCATATAATTGCTCAAACGAGATAGGAAGTATGACTAAGCTTTATTCTTAATAAATTTGCCATCGACAAAAAAGTAACAAAATGTAAAATTACCAGATGAGCACAAGTCCCATATCAGGAAGAGAAAGAAAGCTACAAATTTTCCCAGAAAATGCATTGTGGATTCGACTCTGATAGTAAATTTGATTGCAAAAAGTACTTGTACATATATTTAATTTCTAAGAAGTTGCTTTGATTCTACTTCAAGTTAATAAATTCAGTCTTTAAGATGAAGAAATATTCTACTTAATAAAATCGAGAAGGATAGAATTGGAATGATTTAGCCTTCTATTATTCACTGACTTCCAGATTAAGAAGAGAAGTTCACATCAGGTGTCTAATAAAAATTGACAGTTGAAAAAGAGTTCTAAGCATAATCCGAAAATCAATTGCTTTTAGGGTGAGAAATCCTCCTGCAAAGCCAAGTGTTATTCTTCGTTCATTCAATCAAATATCATCCTTAAAAACTGATTAGCACACTTCACGACCGCACATCTTATTTATTTATCCAAACGAAAGAAGTGGCAATATCCAAATACTTGATTATTTACTCAATCTATACGATGACAGACACACAATATCCAACGTTAACAATTCTAATAGAAACTATACCATATTAGGCAATTACGGGTTGTTTTATATGGTGGACTCTAACAATACCGGAAAATGTTTAAGTAAAATATTGTTAGTCATGTAGTCCAGTTCAACCCAATACTACGTGCCAAACACGTAACTAAGGTGATGACTGTTAAGTGATGAAATTTCACATCGAATAAAGATGAAAATATAGATCAACTTATAAATGTTTGTGTTATTTCTCTTAACAATGTTGGGATTTTAAGATGAAACCCCAAATCTTAATATTTTAACAGAGCTCATTAAAAATCAACGAACAATTTGATCCAATTAAGACAAGACTCAAAAAAGGAGCACGCAGATTTCAAGATTGATCTGCTTAAACGAGTCATTATCTTGCGATGACATGTTAAGAGATACTAAAAATCAACGAACAATTTGATCCAATTAAGACAAGATAAATTTATAAGGATTTGAGCTACTCCCCGTAAGATGGTTGACCTTTTAGGAAGGAACCCAAGTCTTAACAATGACAACCCAGGCAAAATTGTCAATGCAACTAAAGGTTTATTTTGTCTGTTTTACAAGTTTCTTGTTTTCTTTCAGCTCTAGATCAGACATTGATCTGATTAGGTATAAATAGGATATTATAATAGGATTTGAACATAGATTGACTTACAATATGCAAAGCATGTTCAATTATTTAAATTTGATTTATAAAAACTGGGATTTTGTATACTGAGTGGCAGGTGAACATCCCTTTGATCTGTTTTTCGGTTGGTTTTCTATTCTAACTTTATTTTTTTCTTTTTGAAAGATAAAGTTAGATTCATATTTGAAATTTTAATGTTTGTTAATTATATACATCACAGTTTGTGACAATTTGTTTATGAGATTGGATTTGGATTGCTGAGGGGCAGGTAAGGATCTAAGATCCATTTTTTGAAAATTGACATCAAGCATGTTAATTTATAATTTTTATATTTAAATTAGGTAAACTGGTATTTGAAAATAATATATATAAGTTTGCATTAAAAATTACTTCTTGGTGATAAAAATTAACATTTGTCCAATGGACCTGCAATCTACTCTCATCAACTTCTACTAGACAAAGATGTTAGCAACAAGGGTCACTTCTTACATTTTCTAACAATGCTACAATATCCAACAAAATTGAACCACTTCGTCTTTACACTATGTACAACATTTAAGATGTCACATTCAACCATATCTATATAAAGAGATTGTTCTCGTTACTGAAAGAACCCACATCCATACTGTAAGAACTTCAACAAACTCAAAAAAAGAGCCCCCAGAAAAAGAGCCCAATAGTTAGGTGACGTGTGTTGGTGCTGCCACAACATAAGACCACTTTAGAACAATATAAACATCAATTGCAAATTTAAAACTTGATTATTAGTTGAATGACAAAAGTGCTCTCTTGCCCGATTCAATCATCAATATATTGACCACAAAATATCATTGGATTGATTGTGGTTGGTTTAAGCTTAAAATTCGTTTTGCAGGACTTCTATTTTTTTGCTTCTGTCTTTTGTAAAAGAACCTTCTAAGAATGTTAAAACTTAAAAAACTTTTTTAAATAGAAAAAATATTTTCAAAAAGTTACTTAAATATGTTCAAAAGTAATTTCTTAGTATCTGAAGTCATTTTTGATTTTTCAAAAGTATTATCAGGCACTAAATGTTTAAAATTATAAGAAGAAATTTCTTCATCTCATATACGCCATTTAATGCCTCTCTTTAATGACATTTTTAATGTTTCGATACTGCACAGAATATCCATGGCATCAAAATTCACAACATAATGGCGTATTTGATTTTCACATACAAACTCCACTGCGTTTTTGTTTCCAAGCTGTTCCATTAATGGCCAAACTCCAAAACTATTTCATTGGGCCTCTCAAATCTCAAATTTGAACGCCATTTAAGTACCCTATGCACTGCTCACTTGGCGCCCGCATCTGTTTCTTTGACTGCCTCGGCGTTTGTCTCCAAACTCCAAATACCAAAACTCCATTTGACCATCCCTCCCTTTCAGAACACTTTTAAACATCCCATTTTTTCGTTAAGTCATTTCATCAGCCATTGTAACTACTATTTTTCTCGATCATGAGTAAATCTTGTGATAAGAGCTCAAATGATGAACCCATTTCATTGGAAGTGAGCTTTAAGGATCTTAGCATCAATAACAGTCCAAGCATTGATTTTTGTAGCAGTACTGTAACTGGGTCTGATAATGTTAGTGTAGGCAGTAGTAAAATAAGTGATGCAGCTTTGGTGGATAAAGAAGTGGATTTTAAGAATGTTAAGGTGAATGAAGGTGAGGAGGAATATGTGAACAGTGGGAAGAGTAGTTTGAGTTCTGTTAGTGTTTGTAATAGTGTGGACTTGAATGAGGCTAGTTTTAGGAGTATTTGGTCATCAAAACCTCACAGGGGGAACGACTCGCGGTGGGTTGCAATACAAAGTGTGCAGCCTAGAGATGAAGAGTTGGGTATAAGGCATTTTAGGCTTCTGAAGAAATTGGGGTTTGGGGATATTGGGAGCGTTTATTTAGCGGAGTTGAGGGGTACGGGATGCCTTTTTGCTATGAAAGTGATGGATAAAGGAATGTTAGTCAATAGGAAGAAAGTTGTGAGAGCTCAAACTGAGAGGGATATCTTAAGTTTATTGGATCATCCTTTCCTTCCTACCCTTTACTCACATTTTGAGACAGATAAGTTTTCGTGTTTGCTTATGGAGTTTTGCAGTGGTGGAGATCTGCATTTTCTTAGGCAGCGTCAACCGGGCAAGCATTTCTCAGAGCAAGCAGCAAGGTTAACTCTTCATACTAAGATTATGATTTCTTTATCGATACTTTAGTTCTTAGTCAATTAGGCTGCCTTATAAGATAGCTAACTATTCTTTGATTGATATATTGAAAATTAATAGTGATGACGAACAAAAAAGTGAGTGCCTGAATTTCATTTCATGGAACAGTGATTACTGTCTGAGAAATTTGGAAATTGGCAACTAATTTTTTTTTTTAAAGCTGTTGTGTTTATCAGTATGATAGAGTGATAGACCTTGTATTGTTGATGAAAAATTTATGAATAGAATCTATGTATTGTCCATAAAATTTGATAATAATGTCTCTTTTCAAATTATGATCAGCTTAGCCAGTTATCAGTTATAAATTCAATTGTCTTTATCGAATTAAGACTTGGATAAACAGATAATGTAAACCATATCAATTATTCGTTAATCTCTGTAATATACATATATCCTCTAGATAATCAAAATTTTGTTTTGTAGGTTTTATGCTTCAGAAGTGTTGCTTGCCCTTGAGTATCTACACATGATGGGAGTGGTATACAGGGACTTGAAGCCTGAAAATGTTTTGGTGAGGGAAGATGGGCATATTATGTTATCAGATTTTGACTTATCACTAAGATGCTATGTGAATCCCACCCTTGTTACATCTGGCATCGATCCATCTTGTGCAGTGTCTTTATATTGCATTAAGCCATCATGCATTGATCCAGCCTGCCAATTACCTGTTTGTGTACAGCCTTCTTGTTTCCAACCCTCTTGCTTTAAGCCTCGACTTTTTAACTCAAAAACAGCAAAGCCAAGAGGTGAACGCATGACTGTGGTCACTTCAGATTCTCTCCCCATGCTCGTTGCAGAGCCAACTGCAGCCCGATCAATGTCATTTGTTGGGACACACGAGTATTTAGCCCCTGAAATTATTAGAGGAGATGGTCATGGCAGTGCGGTCGACTGGTGGACATTTGGTATTTTCTTATACGAATTGCTTCACGGGAGGACACCCTTTAAAGGCAATGGTAATAGAGAGACTTTATTTAACGTCGTTGGACAACCCTTGAAATTTCCTGAGGGTTCTATGATAAGTTTTGCTGCAAAGGATTTGATTCGAGGTTTGCTCACCAAGGACCCTCAAAGTCGATTAGGATTTAAAAGAGGCGCCACAGAGATAAAACAGCATCCGTTCTTTGATAGCATTAACTGGGCTCTCATTCGTAGTACTCATCCGCCACAGATTCCTGAACCAGTTGATCTTGCATCATATAATCAAGCAGTCAAGTCATCTTTGTCCAAAAGTGACAAGGCTGTGTCCGATTCAGACAGGTCATCTGGTCCCTTTTTAGATTTCGAATTTTTCTAGCCATTTTTTTGACATGTAATTGTATTGATCGTTCTTAAGTTGGGTAGATTTTCAGTTTTCTTTTATATTTTTGATTAATGAAATCTTTTCAAATATAAGGTCTCCCCTTTCAATAAATATTAAAGGAATGCCCGCTTTTGTTGTATCTGTTATTTTGGCCATTACGAGTCTCTCAGTCTTAAAGAAGAAAAGTTTACTGACTTTTGGTGTAAAAATCGCGTCGACGGGTTCACTGATTGTCGAGATTCCTGACTAATTTTCGTTGTTGCTTTATCTGTAGATACCAAAGAACAATTTGATGAAGACAAATAATCAAAAGTTTTGACTGTAGAATTGGTCAAGTGTCAATGTCAGTGTGCTTTGATCTTTGGGATTCTGTTTGCCTGAATGTTTCAGAAAATGTTTTATCCTTCTGGATGCACAGCCTCTTTTTCTTTTTCATTTTTCTTCCTTTTGGTACATAAATATGCTTTATGTGAATGCTTGTGTAATGAGTTTATGGAAGCATATGGCTTATGCATACTGTCCCTTCTGCAAATCCCTTTTTTCAACTTTACTGATGCCAAAATTCTTTCTTTTACTTTAGACACAACTCATTATTCACGAGCAACTAGACCCTGACAAACTATATATTTTGGGATAATTCTTGTTGTACATCACCTTGTACATCAAGGTGTCCATAATGGACACTCGGCACCCTCTCATTGGAGGGAGTGCCGACCCTACCAACCCTCCCTCCAATGAAAGAGCGCCAATGTCCATTATGTGGACCCTTATGTTAGTGGTGATGTACCACTAGCATTAGTGCATTACCCTATATTTTGTAGGCACCTAGGGATGGCCAAGGGCCGGGCTGGTCCCGCCCGTCTGAGATTTTTCGGGGGCAGTGGGCGCGAGGAATAGAATATCCTATTTATTGGCTTATTTACTTATTTTCTTAAAATTATAATTTGTTTTTTCTAAAGTACGATTGAAATTTAATGACATAAAAATAATCTAAAATAAATTTTGGTGTAAGTTCGGAATAGAAATCATGTTTTTTGTACCCACAGGGGTTGCCCCAATAGGGCAAGAAAAGCAGGGCTATGATATTTTGTCATTGCATACAATAACATGTCAATCTTACTGTAGTGACAGGTTCAATGATAAAGGGGACACGTATCAATACATAATTGGACAGTTTGAAAAAAAAAAAAAAAAAGCACTCCATCACTATCTGCCACATCATCGTGTCACCTCCATCCTGTTGTTGACACTGTGCAAGGAGCATTACTCATAACATGCATTGTCTGAACCAAGGGAAGAACAATAACTTTGTCCGAACTAGGCAGGAAATTGATACGGTAGGCTGACGAGAAAATAGCGTTCTTCTGGGAATTATGGATTTTTAGTTTGTGCTATTGGTTCCTTTTGACTAATCTTTGGTCAACAATATTTCGATAAGTTAAACAATGAATTGAATACAAAAAAGTTTTATAATTGATGTTAAATTTATTATGACAAAATTTAAAAAAATCTAATTTAGAAGCAGGTAAGTTGAAAGCAGTTAAGTTGAATGCCACAGAACCATTGGTAGCAGGTATTTTTTCTTCTTCCATCGCCCCACTTCTATTTTGGGTCCATTGTGTAGTGTGATTTTGAACTATTGCACCGGTTTTTCATGTTGTAGATGGTCTCTAGCAGCGAAGCGTTTACCCGGGAGAACTGACAACAATGTGAAGAATTACTGGAACACTGAACTGAAGAAAAAACTAATGAAAATGGGAATAGATCCATTAACTCATATGCCCTTTTCTCAAGATTATCGCTGAATATGAAAATGGTCAGTGGCCTCCCAAGCACTGGTAACAAAAACGCGTTACTTCACCTTTCTTTAGACAATGCAGAAACATATTTACTCATCGAAGAACATTCACTTGCAAAGAAGTTGATACACAAATGAAATGATACAGAAATTTCACAATCCTTTCTCGAGAAACCATCAATGGAATGCTATGGCTCAGTTCCAAGTCATGAATCAAGAAAATGGTTCCTCTTCTACTTCATCAGCATGTTCAAGTAGCTTCGTCTCTCCACTGTCTTATTCATGTGAACGGTCTCAGATCCAAATCGCACAATCTTCTCCATCTGAATGCAACGAATACATTCCGGGAGGCCACTTTTCGTCGATGGACACAGATCAAATGTCAGAATGTAGAACCCCGGGTATATTCTTATCTAGCGATGATTCTGATTCAGGGCTAAACCTGCTGGAGAATGAAAAGATTACCGAACTTCCCGCTGCTGCTAATTCTTTTGTGGATGGTATCTTGGCTTACAACCAAATGCAACAGGATTTTCCTAACATTTTGGAATACTAAGATGATTACTGATTTTCTGAAAGTACTAGATTTTTGTTACAAGGGTTAGCAGAATAATTGCCAGATAGTTTGGCTGCAAGGATAATAATTCCTGCAGGGAAATGCTATGTGTACATAATAGTTTACACAATTTTTTACACCTCTCTCACATGGAGGGGGGGCCCACATACAATAAAATATTTGTGAGGCCCCCTCCATGTGAGGGGGGTGTAAAAAATTGTGTACACCACAAGGTGTACACATAGAATAATTCATTCTTGTAACCATTACAACGTAGAATTTGAGGCAAAAGAAATGAAAAATTTGCTTGATTTATTTCTATTTCAATAGAGCTGTACACTCGATTCAACCATTCTTTACAGCTGAAAAACAGGATTATGTTAGAAAGTGCCCGTGGGTAATACAAAATACACTTTCAGATGTACATAGAAAGTACACAGCGGTCTTTATTTTTCCCTTTTCTTTTACTTAGAAACCGAGTTGGCAATATTTAGCGAAGTCAATTTCTTTCAATCTTAAGCAACAAATCATATGCTCTGGCAGATCTTCTGTCTTGTTTCCCTGCATTACATTACACCAAAACATGTAAAATTCGGAAGTTTTTATGCAAACATTAGGTTTGATAAGGGTTCAAATAGCTACCTGAATGGTCAGACCAAAATCGAATACACAATGTTTAATTCTGTCTTGAAATGCTTCAAAACCTTTTCGAGCAATGTAACTAAATCTGTGGATATCCAAATCAATCTCGAAGTAGTTTCCTCCCTGCACAGATTTTAATGGACTACGCAAATGTTGAAAAAGAATTCTACTGTAAGCAATACAAGATCTCAGTATAGAATGTAGTTGCCCTCGTAGATGAGCTCATATAAACATGGCCAACGAGTGGTTCACCAGCATAAATGAAGACGGTCTAGAAAACGTACTTCGCTGCACTTAAATAGATACAGACGAAAATCACCAAGTCATGGACTTTATAGAACTTATCATATTGTATACTTTTCTTTTGACCATAGATCGACCACTAAGAAAGAGAGCTGGGTTGTTCATATATCTATAAGGTCAACCAAATGTTTCTAGTATATAAAAGATTTAAATTTTTTTTTTTTGGAGGGGTGGGTGGAAGTGGGGAGGTATGAACACTAAGAAAGATAAATTCAAGCCTTTTTCAAGTGAGATGCATGGTCAAAAATTTCAGAAGAGAAAAAAAACTCCTCTCCACGGAAAGCTTAAAAATACATGACACAATTCAGGTTTCCTGGTTGCCAGTGTAAGACTCCGCCAGTTCCACTCCTCTCTCTTTTTTTTAATCATTTTTTGTGCTTTAAGGTAATTACTCATTTATCATCAGAGAGCAAACAGTTGAAGAATAACTATAGGATAACACCACGAAAATTTTAAATTTTAAATTTAACCCATTTCGACGTAAGTTATGAAACTATTCACTGATATGGGCATAACTATAGGCAGAAATATTAAAATAACTATAGACGGAAATATTCAAAGAACCACACCACAAAAGATTTTTCGGAGTAACTTTACCAAGTAAAACTCTTGCTGAGGGCGTGAAAGAACTGGCTTCTCATTGTAAGCATTCATAAGCTTCCTCTCAGCTGCGCCTAATTGAAGATCCTCTACATTCACAACTCTGGCCAGTATCTTTAATCTTTCCCTGAAGGGTGCATTAGCATCTATTGGAAAACCTTTAATCCTCTCTATTTCATTATCAATTATCCTCTGTTTTATAAAAAGAAAGGAGTTAAAAATTTATGCGACAATGAATAAACATTCGAGTGGACAAGAAACAACTAACAAAATTGTTATAGTATTTTAGATGTATTAGAAATAGTAGAAAAGCTTTAATCTTACCCTGATGTTTTCTTGTAAGTGAAGAGGAAGAGCTTTTGAATAATTTTCATAAAGCTTGAAATAAAAAACAAAATTCATTCCCTCTCCATCACATTCAGTTTGGAAGATGGTGGCAGAGTAAAGTGGTATCTGATGCAGTAAAAAAGCAAACTTTTGTTATCAAGAAGATGTATAAAGACAAATAAATCAGCATTTTGATATATATACTCGGGGTGGCATTGATATATGAAATTACATTTCATTCAGCTACAAAAAAGATCCATGAAAGAGAACTAAACTAATTTATAGAAAGTGCAAATATACCTGAAGGTTTACAACAAGGATTGGAGGAACTTCTCCATATGCATCAATGGCAGGGAGTTCCACAAACCGAGCTATGTGAGGGATTTTGCGTGGAGATAAGAATACATCCACTCCAAACGGCTCAAATGCAGCAAGATTTGGAGCAAATTCTTTCTTTTTATCCCTGCCAAAACACAGTTTGTTACATTAAAATGCACTAAATGAGTTTACTAGCCAAAAGGTAATAAATGGATATTGAATGGTATATGTCACGACATTTGGGTGCGGCTAATGAGTTATTTACGGAAGAGTAACGTTCAGACGGACAACTCACCTAAGAAAATTTCGTCCACGCACTTTGAAGGTATTTGGCTCGATCTGTGACCAAGATTCAGACATTTTCTTTTCTAATGGGGAACGATTTACTTGAGAACCCGCTATGGGCCTTCCCACAATGGCCTTTGGAGATGCTGAACATAAACCAGACACATAATCATTGACCGTCATTAAGTATAGCATTTTTTTTCTTTCTCGCTTGCGTTTATTCTAGTCACAATAACGTTTAATCCAAATGCAAAGAGCAAAAACACACTTACGCAACATAGTATTTGATTGTCTTTCTCTCCTTTTGAAAGAAGTAGTAAGGGACAGTTTTTTCCTTGAACTTGGTGATCTCGGGCTTTGCGATTTTCTCTTTTGGTCTAAGGACTCGGCACAAGCAAGACAAGGAAGCAGGGTATTCGATAGAAGTCCACAGTTGTGAGAAATTCCCGTATCATCATCATTGCCAGAACTCTCATCTCTGCATTGGACCGAGCCTTTCTCCAAATGAGCCGAATTCCTCGCCTCATTTTGAGGTTCATCAGAAATCAGCTGAAATTCCATACCATTATAATCTGCTATGTTCGAAAATCTTGGAGTAACACCAGTTGATATGGATCCAGCTTGTGAAACATCTGCAAATAGAATATAATAAGGAACTCCATAATTAACTCTACAATATATGTGAGCAAAAAATCGCAAAATATTCAAACTACTTGCCATCTTGAACGCTATAAAATTCGTCTTCACCATCAGAATCGAGAACCGAGTCCAGATCAAACCACGGCTCACCATTCCCTGTATAAACCATGGGGATTTATGAAAAATATGCTAGATAAACACATTAATATATATACATGATTAATGCCCATAATTTACATAAACTATAAACAGGAAATCAAGATAAATCTCAGAAAAAGTATGGCATCAATAATTTCTCAGTAAGAACTCCTAGAAATATGCTAGGAAGATATTGATGTAAATACATTAAAAAATGCACGAACATTATCCCTTCTTGGAGCAGTACAACAAAACGTAGTGATTATATACCAATAAATGCATTAAACCAAAAATAACTAGCGCAATATTTTACATAATGCAGTTTTGCTGAAACAATTGAACTGAAAAAAAAAAATAAAAATGACATTGGAATCTTAAACAGAAAACATATGACAATAGAAGCTAAAAATCCCAAATTTATCTTTGTCTTTACAAAATTCCAAATTTCTTGGGGGCAGAAAAGAAAAAGAAAAGATCTGGAAGATGCAAATACACTAAAACGCATAAACATTATCCCCTCTTTAAGCAGTGCAATATTTTACGTAATGCTGTTTTAATTAAACAATTGAAACAACATATGAGAATCGAAGCTAAATCTGGTACCTTGAAATGAGGGGTTGTTGTAAGCAAGATCCGTTGGGTTTTTAGAGGGTTCGACCCGATTGAGCTTGTAAGATAAATTATGAGATCTTTTCCCTCTTCTTCTTATTGGTTTCTTCAATTTGTTCTTCACTCCCACACACCCTTTAGGCTTCGATACACACGCCCCCATCCTCACAATCCAGCTCAAGAAACAGAAGAATTCGAATTATAAGTGAAGAATCAAGAAAATAATTAATTCTTCAAAACTAAAAAGTGGAATCGCTTAACTACTAATCTATCATAAAACTTGGAATTATTCATATTCCATAAGCACCATTACAAAGATTAGAATGATTGGTCAACGACAATGCTGTTGACTGGTTCTCTGCAGCGTACGCACTCTCCTTGTCAGGAGGGCCGGGTTGCGGTTTCGCGGGTAAACATTAAATGAACCGAACCTAAAATTCACGCGCTAAAATAGGTGCCACGCGATCTAGCGTTTGAGTTCCATTTTCCTTTGAAGCGCGTGTGAGAGTGGTACAATGTTTGGTTAAGTTGCTTCCACGACGTTGTTAGTTAATGAAGACAAGAGACAAAATCGTCAAAAAAAATAAAAATAAATAAATAAATAAGTATCAATATTTCGATAATTTTAAAATTTTAAAAAAAATACTATTTTATTTCAATATTGTCATTATTAAATTAATTTATTAAAATATTATACATCCACATGAATTTTATATATTCATCATACTTTAAATACATCTCTAACACTATAGATTTATATAATCCCTAAAATCATAAACTCTTTTAAACCAAATGAACGAAATAAACAAAGCCGAACTGATTAAACATTAAATTAACATATATTATTCACTTAATCACGTTAACATTTTTATTAGAAGTTTTTTTGTACAATCAAAATAAGACAAAAAAATCAAAATAAATGTAAATAAAGAAACTCATACAATCATTCCAAGAAGATAACCGTAAAATCAAGAAAAGAAAATCAAAGCTTCCAAATTCAAACACAATATCACAAGAACGCTACTGAAACCCATAAATATCTTAATGCATTAGGAGGAAAAAAATATAATGACAAAACACAATAAAAAGGTAATTCTTAACTTTTCAAATTCATTTTCATATATTGCTATGTTTGTAAGTATTTGCTTTAATGGTATCTCTTCCATTGTTTACTAAATTCTTTATCTATTGAAATTCTGAGTATCGGAATATTTGAAGCATATTCATGTAATTTTCTCCGGTCTATTAGAATTCTAGTTAAACACAAATTCTAAAAGAATATAAAAAGATTTAAGATAATTTAATGAAAATAAAAATTAGTGGACGAATTTAGATTTATATATTTTTATTTAATTTTATTAATGTCTATTTAAGAGTGTGTGTGTGTGTGTATATAGTGTGGATGGAAATAGCGTTACCCAAAAATAAATTTATATTTTATTTTTCAGGTTTTAATAGGCTAATAAGATAATAATAATCTCCTAAGTTTAATGAATCGGATAGCAAGTCACTATCTAAATGGTTGACACGTCACAATTTGTCAAACCTAGGATTCCAACTAATTTTTGACAAAATCAAATTGAATTATAAAACTAAAAGCAGGTTGAACATTATAACTTAGATAATAAAAATACATTGAGGGCTCGTTTGGATAGTTTAAAAAGTTCCTAAAAAGTGAGGTTAAAGTCAACAATAATTTTATTCACGAATTTTACGAAATTATAACTTTTATCAATTTCTAAATCATATATTTAATCAACTTTTATTAAAATCTACTTAAGTTTGTATCAAAAGTATTGTCAAACAATCCTAAATAAGGCAACTCGTAGGTCGGGTGTGACGAAAGAGGTTGGTGAGCAATTTATTCGTTTAAAAATATGTTGAACAACGTCGACCACAATTAAGTAGGGGGCAATACTTCTAGTATGCGAAAAAGTATGTGACAATATTAAATCAAAAATAAATTTATCAATCAGTTGTAGGTCATGCCATTATTATTGTTTACCTTGAATTGAATAACCTAAAGTTGGAGGACAGAAAGAGATGTAAATTTTGTTTGGACATACAGGCCTTTTTCAACTTTTATTTTTTTCATTTTTTGTTTGAGTGCAATCCATGTTGATACCTTGAGTATCACTAACAAAAGATCTCTCTTCTTTATCCCCCAGAAGATGAAGAAAATTTGGCGTATAGCTTTAGAAACTTGTAATTGTGCAATTATACTTCGATTTTAGAGCGTTATTTTAGAGTCTGCAAGCACACAACTTGAGTTATTTGTTGCAATTATATTTTGTAATACACTAACAATCCGAGTAGATTAACATGATGCTGTGGCTACTTTATCCCCTAGGAGGTTAGTTCTATTATTAGAATTCATAATAAGTGGATGAGGCACAAGACTCAATGTCTTCTTTAGACTAACTGCAGGTGAAAATAGGGGGAAGGAATTGAGAGGTCCCATGATATAGAATATGCACATGCCAAAGTAAAGGAGGAGTTCTTGGTTGGACCAATTGGTGAAAAAGCAATAAGGGATAATTGGAACTTTACTATCACTACTATTTATGTACATTCAAATATACAAATGCAATATTTGTTTAGTCTTCAACCTATGATACTGCCAAGAAAATTCCAATTTGCTTGTCATAGGCTTCTTTTCTTCTTCGACTCGATCTTCTTCGAATGCTTATTTCTTGAGTCGTGCAAAATCTTTGCTCCGGGAGTGCCTCTGGATAAGTGTCCTAGAAAGTTTCAGATTTCACATAATTTTTCCTTTTGACACCCAATGGGTAGAAGTGTTGTAGGTGCTGCTTTGTTAGTGAGTTTTCTCTGGTTTTTGTTTACTGGGATTTCGGCGCACCAGAACAATAGAAAGACTCTCATCACAATTTCATCATCCCGAAGTTTTAAAAGTTCGAAGCCCATAGAAAGCAGAAAGCGCGGTCATCACCACAATTTCGACCTCAATTGTGTGAGCAAGAGAAGAGTACCTAATGGACCTGATCCAATTCACAACAGGTACTTAAACATGAAGATTTGACACAAGATTTTTACATTAATTTGACCTTGTTGGCGAATTTGGATAAATGGGTATTCTCTAATCTCGCTGGTTTAGCTGTACACACACATCACATTCTTTCCATCTTTACCAAAAGCTGAGATTATTAGGCGATCTACTCTTATGTATCTACTTAACTGAAGACATTTTCCTTAAAACTTTTATTTTCCAGGGGAGCAGGAAATTCTTGATTACCTTCTCGAGTTTAAGAACGACTGGATTAAGAAGTTGCTGGGGATGCGTAGCTGGTGAATACTCAAGATCAAACATTTCTTCGTCTATGGTGTGAAGAGAAAACTCTTTTGATTCACTCTCTTATGGATTGAGAACTTTTAGATTATGTTTATATACTAAATTCAGGTCTTTTATGGTACTTGTGTTCTTGTTAAACAGAAAGAAAATAGTGAATATTTGGGGAAATTTGTCGATGAAATTCTTGTAGTCCTCATTTAGTAGAAACCTATGTATTCTTCTGGTCCTGTTTATCTGTAATTTGCATGGAATTTTCTGGTGTGTTTGCATGGAAATACACAATGGAGGGAACATTTTGTGTTAGGCATGCACATGTATACCTTTTGGTTCCCCACATAAAGCACCTTGCACGGGTTAAAGGGTTCTTTCCAAAATCATTTGCCTTAAAATAATTGGCAATCTCCCACTATTTTAGCTAAGCTTATTCCTGAAATTTAGGCTGCTTTGTAATTTTTTATTCTCTTATGTGTATCAATTGCAAGGGTAGTAAGAGCGAACTTGTTCAAAACTAATTTCAATAGAAAGATTTATACGTTTAATGGCCAATTTGACTGTGCTTCTACTTCTTGTAGAAGGATTCCTATGGAGGTTACTTTAAGTCAATTTTCTCAAAGAATTCTTTTAGTCAGACAAAACATTTCAAGCAAATTATCTAAACATGTTTAAAAGCAACTTCTTATCATAAGTAGATTTTTCAAAAACCTGTACAAATGGGCCCTAAATTGGAAACTGTAGCTTGTGTTAAGCAATATGCTTTCACATAGGTGCATGTTCAGTAGAATTAGCAAGAAAAACAAGTTATAACCTTGTTCATAGAATTGTCAAGTTACATTCATTATTTTGGAAAGTACTTTCCATTTTCTATTGAGTCACTAATGAGAAGAAACAAATAGAATATCATTATCTATACCAACATTGCAAAATAAAGTAGTCTGAATATTCTCTTTTTGGCTTTCTTTATTTTGATTTTGATTGTTTCAAGAAGAAGAGAGACATGGTCCAAAGTGACTGAGATTCAAATTCTGGGTCACCTTTTTGTTCGCACGAGAGACAGAAATTAAAAAGTTAAAAACTCATCCAATTGCTTTTATTTGTAGCCTTTATCATTGTTTCAATTCTTTAATAAGTTTCCATATTACTCAATAGATGGCATCATAATTAGCAGACGTCTATGCTCTTCCAGGCGTCGAGATGTAAACCACTTCGTGCCATCCTATAGGCAGGGGCGGACTTACACAGGGGCATGTGCCCATGTAGATTTTGGGATTTTTTTTCAATTAAATATAAAAAGAAAAAAAAATCTAAAATCTATCTTTCATTTCTCTCCAATAGCCCAGCCCCCTGAGTCGCCTCTCTTCTTAGTTCTCTCCCATCTCCAAAATCCATCATGTAATCCCGTTTCTCCTTTTCTCCCTCCAAAAGAAAATCTGAAAGTGAGATTATACCCCCTAGTTTCGAAAGTCTGCGTCCGCCCCTGCCTATAGGCATGGCCCCATTTTGAGATGGACTGTGTCTAGCTGGTATGTCCTTTTACCTGAACCTGCCAAGTAGTCAACATAAACTAGACCACCAGCCTGCATGCCTCACAGCTGAGCCCAAGACAGGTATCATGGACCGCAAGTTTATGCCCCAAGGTTAGGCACATTGAGGTATCCTTCTCCTCATTCTTAGACGGACAAGCCCAAAACAACTAGCACACGTGTTAGTTTATGAATAGGCAAATTTGATCTCAGGATAAGAACTTCCTACTGTTGACGTAGTAAAAGAACATTACTTATGATTCTCTACAACAATCATACATTCAAGGAACCATACTCACAATTTTCTCTGTCATATCAACAATGGTGAGTTTTTATTATGCCTTCTATTTGAATAGAATACTAGACAATATCTGCATATGATGATACGATTAGGCACTTTTCGATATTATAGGTCATATGTCTAGCTATTGACAACCTTGCCTTGTCGAATGATGAGAAGAGCACTTTCATTGCATGACATTTACCTTCATTAAATTTTCTAAAGGCCCTAGTAATGGTAAGTGAGCTTCACATCAATGCGCATTCCTCTCATTTCAAGAACGATGTGACCCCATACCATTATGGACGGGGGCATCCACACAGTGCTTGCTCACACATCTACCTATAGTAACTTTATACATAATCGCCTCTAACACCAACCTTTAACATATGCCCTTCAAGCATTAGCCCCTTGGATGGACGACATCTGCTGCATTACTACTGCACATGTCAAACCACCGACACAAACTCCATCATTCTGATTTCCTCTATAATGTGCGCTCCATAAAATAAAATGACAAAGCAGATGGGTCCCTTCACACAATGCCTGCCTGCATCATCCATCATCCCCAAAGCTTTTTTCATCACTTTGACCTGCTTATCGATTCGATCTGTGGTCCTTAGGTCTTTTTCACAAGAACGCAGATCGGTGATCTTCAGCAACCAACAATGTACATTCAAATGGTCCCTCTCTGATACCAATTATCACAAGCTGCAAGTTTTACCCACGAGGTTTCGCACCTCAGGACAGCCTTCTCCTCATTCTTAGGTCGATAAGTCCGAATCTAGCGCACGCACACACACTTGCTTATAGATAAAATGTTAGACAATATCTGCATATGATGATATCATTAGTACACTTTTCAATAATATAAATCATACACCTAATTGATGACGACATTATCGTGCCAAATGAGGAGATGAGCACTCTGGATACATGCATGACACCAGGTCATGTGTATGCCATTACTTGCCAACAGGTGAAGCACATAGGTGTACATAGCTAGGTGAATTTTTATTAAAATGATCTCCCATTTTAGCAAGTAAAATTATGTCTTCAAATAGAGAAATTTTATAAATAGTTGTCGTAGAACATTTCTCACATTATCCAATATTGACTTATTCAACCTACAATACTTAAAACAAACTATTAATCAAAATAAATCAAACATTTCGTTACATGGTATGATTGGACTTGATGTACCTCAAACATTATGCTGGATTTTCGAATCACGATAATTAAACCACCACCATAGACATAACTCTAACAACGTTGAAAAGAGTGCCCAGGCAACCCCTTGCGGAGATAATTATGGCCAGACTTTCTTTACTCAATCCACATCTTCTGCTACAAAGCCCACTATTCTCGCTTATATTAAGCTTCAATGACTCGTACTTAAATGCGAGCACCCTCTCGGATAAATCATTATTTTCAAGCAAAAGCTTTTTCATCCTTTCCAAATTCGACAACTCGTCCGGGATATTCCCGGACAATTTTTTGTCATCTAAGATCAAGTTGTTTGGATACGTGCAGTTTACAAGACCAACGGGGATTCCACCATTCAAATCATTGCGGGGTAAATCTAGATTGACTAAATAAGGTATCCAAGTGTAGATTTGAGGCGGGATGGAACCATGCTGACGATTATCGGAGAGATCGAGGGTCTGAAGGCTGGTGCAGTACTGTAAAGAGTCTGGAATTTTTTCGGTAAGGCTGAAGTCCCAAAGCTCCATGCTTAGGAGCTGGGGATTCGTTACTATTCCAGCATGAAAGCCTGGCAAAGTTACAAGTGAATCCAGCCGAAGTATTTAAGAAGCTCCATGAACTAAGCTTCTCCTCTGGGTCAGTTAACGAATTCTTCACCCCTTTCAGCCATCTAACATCGTCTTCAGAGTAAACCCAGTTGGAAACCAAAACAAAAACTAAGAAAATAGTGTATCTGTTGAGAAGAGGAGGGATCGCCATTGATGAGTGGAGATGGAGAGGCATGTAGAAATCGAATGCCAAGTCTTCTCAATCGAAGTCTTGTAGGAGAACTTTTGAATAGCATGTCAGCAGAGCATTGGCAACATGGAAATGTTAAACTAGATATTTTCCAGTCAACTGCTATATGCGTTTTTTTTTACGTCGTTTGGTTTTTCCTGTTAGTACATTTGAAGAAACAAACCTAGGACAGCTTGTTGGATATTGGTTAGTTTATAAGTTGGTTTGGACCGATTTTGATCAATTATTTGAGCAGTTCTCCTTAATGGAATGCGAGAGTTCTTTAGCTAAACATGTTTTACACCGTGAGTAGATCGTCATACTATGCAATGTTAGAATTGGACCACAATCATAACAATACAATCAGTGTAAAATGAATGTGCTGGATTTATGGAATTTGGAATATAAGTAGTTAGACACCTGTCACTTTCTAATAGGATGATGTAGTATATTCCTTCTCATTTGGTTGCAACAAACATCAGTTGTAATCTGTATATATACTACCGTAAATGGAATGATGAAGCAGCTTTTTCTTGTGCAATATTCAGCCTTAAATTCTTACTTGGTATCAGAGAAAAATGGCCAATTTCGGGTCAGGAAATCCAGCCATTTCTACTGAGCTGAACACAACAGCTTCCACACAAATTGGAGTGAGTCAGATTTCTCCATTTGGATTGAATCTCACACAGACTCCCTCTGTGAAACTGGACAAAGATAACTTCTTGCTATGGTAAAACATGATAATGTCAATAGTTAGAGGTCATCATCTTGAAGAGTAATTACTGGGAACAAAGTTATGCCCTCCAGCGTTCATAGCAACTCAAACCACAACAAGGGAATGAGGATCTGTTGAGATGACCTAAAATCCTGAGTACAACATGTGGATCTCAATTGACCAGTTGCTTATGGGATGGTTGTATTCTTCCATGACACCTGAGATTGCCATGAGAGTTATGGAAAACACCAGTTCTAGCAAACTCTGGAATGCCATTAAAGAAAGCTATGGCATACTAAATAAATCAAGAGTAACGTTTCTCACTGGTGAGTTGCAAAGGACCAGAAAGGGATCCATGTCTATGGATCAGTACCTTGCAAGTATCAAACAGTTGGCAGATAATTTGCAAATTGCTGGGAAGACAATAGATCACAGTGACTTGGTTACACAAGTTCTTGCTGGGCTGGATAAAAAGTATACTCCAATTGTAGTACAAATCAATAGTAGAGGTGAAATTTCCTGGCATGAACTCTCATTGGTATTTATGACATTTGAGAGTAGGCTTGGGTATCTCAATCAAGTGAGGAATGAAATGGCCTCAATAAATATCAACCAATCCAGTGTAAATCTAGCTCAAAGAGGTGGACTAAAAGATGGAAGATTTAACAGACCTGGAAGGTTTTCGAATATCAGAGGTAGAACTAGAAGAGGTAGAGCAGGAAGGATAGTTGAGAACCAAGGTCCATGTCAAATTTGTGGGCTCAGCAATTAATCAGCCAGCTGGTGTTATAACAGATACGATGATAGGTTCATGGGAAGCAGACCAAACAATCAGACTAAGAGCTCACATCCTACAGCTTGTATAGCCTCACCAAGCACCGTTGGAGATCCTGCTTGGTTTGTAGATTCAGGAGCCAGCAACCACGTGACTATTGACAAAAGTAATATGCTGACTGTCCAGGAATATGGAGGTAAGCAGAAGTTATTTGTTGGTAATGGAGATTGTATGAACATTGCAACTGATATTCCTACTTTGAGTGCCAAATCCCTCACGTTAAATAAGTTGTTGCATGTGCCTTCCATAAAAAAGAATTTAGTCAGTGTGTCACAGTTAACACTTAATAATAATGTGTTTATGGAGTTTTATCCTCACCATTGTCTTGTTAAGGATCTGCAATTGAAGAAAATACTGCTGCAAGGGACACTTAGAGATAGACTATATCAACTGGAGTTGTCTAATTCAAAACCCAAACCTGCAGCTAAGAAGTCAAGCCACTAAAATAATTTCAGTCTTGCAGCCTTCTCATTAGATGCAAATTCTAGTGAGTCAGCCAAAAATGTTAATGTGCCAAAGTTAGATGCCTGGCATAGGAAATTAGGCCATCCATCATATCCTGTATTGAGTCAAGTTTTGAAGTTATGTAATAAAATTATCAAAACTAATAAAATTCCAAAGTTCTGTGAAGCTTGTCAACTGGGAAAAATTCATGCATTACCCTTTAACAACTCCACTTCGCATGCTCTAAACCCTCTAGACTCGGTACACAGTGATGTGTGGGGACATGCACCAAAGAGTTCTACCTGTGGCTTTAGGTACTATATCTTGTTTGTGGATAACTATAGCAGATACACCTGGATCTACCCTATGAGACAAAAATCAGAAGCTTTAGGTGCCTTCGTTCAATTCAAACTAATGGTAGAAAAAAAACTTGAAAGGATGATAAAAGTCTTACAATCAGACTGGGGAAGTGAGTATAGAAATTTTAACCAAGTTGCTTCAAAATTAGGCATTGAACTAAGATATTCATGCCCTTATACCTCATCACAAAATGGGAGAGCAGAGAGAAAGCATAGACATGTTATTGAAGTTGAGCTGACTTTGTTGGCTCAAGCTCATTTGCCATTTCATTACTGGTGGGAATCCTTCACAACAGCCACCTATCTAATTAATAGGCTACCTACTCCTATTCTTACAAAAGTCCCCATATCAGATCCTTTACAAAAAAAACTTTGACTGCAAAACACTAAGAACCTTTGGTTGTGCCTGCTATCCCTATCTTAGGCCATTTCAGAAACATAAATTTGATTTCTGCTCACAAAGATATGTTTTCCTTGGCTATAGTCCCTTACAAAAAAGATATAGGTGCCTCAACCAAACATGTAGAACTTATATCTCAAGACATGTGATATTTAATGAAAAAGAATTCCCCTTTAAATCTGGCTTTCTTAATAAACACAAACAACCTCATGTCATCACAAATAGTCTATATCCCCTTCCATTTGAAACAGAGTCAAGACATATGCCTCTTTCTTAAACTGCAGCTGATATAGTCCAGCCAAGTTTAGCCCCTGCTGTAGGTTGCTTCAGCAGGATCTTAGATCGTGAGTGTAATATGAATGAAGGTATTCCTGAGGTTGATCGAGCTATATCAGAAGAAAATGGATTCAGTGAGTAGATTGTTAGAAATGAGAATAATTTACACACACTGGTCATCATATGGTTACAAGGAGTATGACATGAATTTTCAAACCAAAGGTCTACATTAGTCAGAATTCAGAGGAACTGATTGACTGTGAACCACAAAATGTGAATGAGGCTCTATCAAGCACTAACTGGAGAAAGGTAATGGAAGAGGAGTATAACGTACTGATAAAAAACAAAACTTGGAAGCTTGTACCCCCAAAGCCTGGAAGAAAGGTGATTGGGAGTAAGTGGGTGTTCAAGCTAAAGTGTGATGTAGAAGGAAAGGTGCAAAGGTACAAGGCGAGACTGGTTGCCAAGGGGTTCTTGCAGACACTTGGGATAGATTTCAAAGAAACATTCAGTCCTGTTATTAAATCTTCTTCTCTAAAAATCATACTTACAATTGCTGTTTCTAAAGATTGGGACATAAGACAAGTGGATGTAAACAATGCTTTTCTAAATGGAAAGTTGGATAAGATGGTCTACATGGAACAACCACAAGGTTTTGTGCAGCAAAACACTCCACATTTTGTCTATAAACTAGAAAAAGGCATTATATGGGCCCAGGCAAGCACCAAGGGCGTGGCATGATAAGTTGAAGGACATTCTCTTGTAGTGGAAGTTCAAACAATCGAAGGCAGACAATTCCATGTACTTCTTGGTGGATAAAGATCAGAGCTTCTTTACATTAGTCTATCTAGATGACATCATTATCACCGAGAGTAATAGAACAGCAGCTACAGACCTTCATTAACAAACTAAATGAATGTTTTGCCCTCAAGGATATGGGAAGATTTAGACAATTTTTGGGAATTGATGTTCACAGAATTTTTGGGATTTAGCCTAACTGATTTATTCAAGAAGTTCAAGTACTAAAATTTGAAGCCAAGCATGACTCCTATGTCAGTGGGAAAGCAAATTTCAAAAGTTGAAGGCAAAGACATGAGTGATCCAACACTCTATAGAAGTGCAATTGGTCCGCTTCAATATTTAACTCATACACGACCCGACGTCACCTATTCCATAAACAAGCTAAGTCAGTTTCTTCAAACTCCCACGGATGCACACTGGAAGGTGCTGAAACGAGTCTTCAAATACTTACAACACACAACTATGGTTTGATTATTCAGAAAAGTGAAAATTTGAACATAATCGCCTTTGTTGATGTTGATTGGGCGTCATGGCCAGATGACAGGCGATCCACTGCTGGCTATTGCGTGTATCTTGGTGACAGCCTAGTATTATGCTGCTCAAAGAAACAACATGTGGTTGCGAGGTCAAGCACCGAAGCTGAATACAGGGCATTAGGTTACAGTGCTTCTGAGATTGCTTGGATTATCTCCTCGCTCAAATCAACTCCTAAAATATGGTGTGACAACTTGAGTGCAGGAGCACTAGCATCCAATCCCGTGTATCATGCAAGAACAAAATACATTGAGCTGGATGTTCACTTTATAAGAGATAAGGTGCTGAAGAAAGAGTTTGAAGTTTACTATGTTCCATCCTCTGATCAGATAGTAGATCTATTGACAAAGCCACTTGGATACTCCAGGTTTGCATTCCTCAGAGACAAGCTTGGAGTCTTTGAAAGATACTCCACCTTGAGAGGGGGTGTTAGAATTGGACCACAATCATAACAATACAATCAGTGCAAAATGAATGTCTTGGATTTATGGAATTTGGAATATAAGTAGTTAGACACCTACCACTTTCTAATAGGATGATGTAGTATATTCCTTCTCATTTTGTTGCAACAAATATCAGCTGTAATATGTATATATACCATCGTAAATGGACTGATGAAGCAGCTTTTTCTTGTGCAATATTCAGCCTTAAATTCTTACTTGCAAATGTTTGGCCACCATTAAATTTTAATTTATTTTTCTCTCTCCTCTTTTTAACCACACATTCTTTTAATAAAATAATATTACACATAAACCTAAAAATTCTCCTTGCTTTTTAACCGTACATTCTTCAAAAAACACCATTTCAAAATCATTTTTTTTTCAAATAATGGAGCTCAAACAAGAGCTATATTTACTTGCTTTAAATCAATTTCGAGTAAATGATAAATGAAGGTCAAAAGAATTGGCTGAAACTTGAAAAATGGAATTAGAAGAATGGTGGAAAATTGGTGATAATCCCGGCTCTCATTGGAAATGAAGGGACATTGAACCTAAGAATGGACATTTTAATTAGAACAGTCGACCTGAAATTGCACCGAAACTAGATAAATGTACACCAAACAGAATAATACTACTCAAAAGCCAAAAAGAGAGATAAATTATCACAAACTTAAAAACTAAAAATTATGGATAATTCTTATTGTACACTTTTGTGTACAACAAGTTTGACACTCCCCTCACATGGGGGGTGGGGCCCGTGCTGTTTAAAATCGACGATCCCACCCCTCATGAGTGGGGAGTGTCAAACTAGATGTACACAAAAGTGTACATCTAGCATTACTAAAAAATTATCAGTAGCAAATGCAGTCCGTGATTTAAATGACTAGAGATTTAGAACAATTTAATTGCTTTTTCTTTTTAATTTTTATTATTTAAGGTTAAATTTATAATTTGAGAAATGTTTTCACTACATATTTATTTAGTCCATATGGTGTAAAATCGACAATTTTTTGATCAAGTGTCGAGTAAATGTTGGTCGCAAGATTCTGGTACTGGAATGGTGAGATCACTAAGTGGGCCTTGTGCGGGAGGACAGCCCATTGTGCACACAGAACCAATGGTCAAGGACATGATTAGGCTCATATCCAATAGAGCTTTAAATTTTAGCATATCTGTAACACTATTTATCTCCGCTGATGATGATCACCACCACGTGATATAAAATTAAATAATGAGATCAATAAATAAATTCTATTTTTATACATTTAAATGATCTTATCATGGTACATAATATGTTACATAAACAAATAATCATCTCTAACAGATATAAATAACATTATTTTATCCTAAAATTTCATTCTAGTTTCACTAGATAGGTTGTGACACTCAGCAATCATTTAGATAAAATGACCAGGTTGTCCAATATATATATATATATTAATTATAGATTTTTAGGAATTATACTGACTTTTTTATGGAATTTCAGTACAACTAATTAAATTTATCTAATATAGCTTAGACTCTGTTTGCTAAGCCAAATTTTTCGTGGGAGTTGGAAATTATCCCACCATTTCCACTCTTTAGCCCGATTGATAGGAAATATTTTCTTGGCAATTGCTTTTCTCATTTTCGGTCATGTGATCTTTTATTCCACAAAAATGAGGAATTGAAATTCTCATGGGTAAGCTGGTTTTTTGTTTTTTTGGCAAGGGAGAAAAAAACATTGTTTTTGCATTTTCTATTCTCAAATCAGTTCTTATCGCAAAATGCATTATTTTTCTTTGCACTATTCAAATTTAAGTCATTCTTTCGTCTTCTTTGCATTGGTTGCTGGTTAATTAATGTTAAGAAAATTCTTACAAATGGCTATCAAATACTAATAGCTGGAAAAATAATACAATTTTCATGGAAAGTAAAGCCAATCAACACCAAAAGATGGAAAATTTCAACATTTTTCAAGTGAAAAATTATACCAATCAAATACAATTAATTGACAATTTTCAGTAAAACAAGTTCTAGACAATTCAATTTTTCGAAATTCGTTTTTTTTCACCCAAATTTTATTCTTTCAATCCAACGGATCCTTAGTGTCTTACCTTAAAAAGTAAAAAAAAAAATAATAAAAAAAATCACACAATTTTTTTTTCCCGAAACCTTAATTATGAAACTGGAAACAAAGTGAGTTCATATCTTGATGATGAGCAATTGAGCATTTGGACATGTAGGGTCAGCTAGTCACTGTGTGACTGCAATGGCCTATAGGCGTGCATTCATCTCTCCTAGCAAAACGCTGCACCTTAATGTAGTGGGGCCCCACCCTTATGTTGGAATATTGTAGTTTAAACGAGCTCACTTCTTGTTGACACCTCGGATACATGCCCCCTATTTGGTTCGGATTAAAATATGATTTTAATCCAAGTGAAAATTAAACAATTAATATTAGCAATATCTTTCATGCGTCCCACAACTTTTTAACTATACATTTCAAAAACTTCTATCACAATCTACTAAAAATCTAATTTTAATCCCCACCAAACACTCTCATGGTATCTTCCAACGTGTAACGAAGAGAAGATGAGTCCATGTGTTGATGATGTATTTGTGAGATAGTCGAAGGGACAATAACTCTTGAGACAAAAAATGTGATCTCACTTCAAAGATCCAAAATTAGGCACCCATTTGATCTTCTCAAAATTCATTTTTTTAGCACTCATTTCAATCATACGTTTTCTCATAAAATAATTTTACACGCAAATCCAAATTTTTTCCTTATTTTTGAATTACATATTTTTCAAATTTTTAATATTCCAAAATGCATTTTCTTGGTAAAATGGAGCCCAAACAGGCGCTAGAATTTGACGTCTATATGATGGTAACAATTCCTCATGTAAAAATTCATTTAAATATTCATATATACAAATCAAGGAGACCCCAACACCCTTCATAAATGTACTAAGGAAAATGATGCAAAAGAATATACCAAATTAAAGCCGGTGCACGCCTAAAGCACAAGGCATGCACAAAACCCAACATTAACAAGAACAGTTCCTAAGTTGAAGCAATCATAAGGTAGTCCACTGATGCTCCTACGGCGGAATCAAAATGTCTTCTTGTCCCAATCCCACCACGATCCCTTCATTACAAAGCCATATTTCCCCTACCAAATTGCTTCATCACTCTATAAAATGGCCCGATGATCAGTTCTTGAGAGTTGAGAGCAAAGTTTTAATGGCAGAAAATAAGAATAGAGAAGGAGAACTAAAACCAGTCTGGTTTGCAGCAGGAATGGCAGCATTCATGGCGTGCCTCGAACGGTTTTATTTCTACACGCATTGGAGGGTGTGGGTTTTTTTAGCTCTCAATCTCTTGCTTTTGGCCATTCTTTTTACCTCTACAATGCAAACCCAAATCCCATCAAATGATCAAGTTGACAATTGTGTTGAAGCATACGAGGAAGAGAAGAAGAAGAAGAAGAAGACGAGAAGCAAAAAATGCAGACCTAATTTGGTGTCTGCCAACAATTACTTGCCTAAGAGTGAAGGCTTATGTGTGAAAATTGCAGCAGAATATGAAGAAGATGATGAATATGGGAAAGAAGGGAGTTTGGAGCTTTCGAAGGAGGAATTGAATGAGAGAGTTGAGGCTTTCATTAAAATGTTTAGACAGCAATATTTACATGTGAATTCCAAAAATGTGCACATCTAGTTTTAGGCAGTATAATTCAATATTTTTGGTCTAGTAAATCCACTTTGTCAAATTTGTTACCTAGTCGATTTAATTGAATTTTGATATGTTTAATTTAAGGCTTATTAGCATAAAACATCCTTATGTTTGGTCTGTAGTGTGAAAAAATTCATACGTTTCAATTTTTTTTTAATATTTTCATCCTTATTTCTACGTTTCAGTGTGAAAAACATCATTTTCATTAATTTTTATTCAATTTTTCAATTAAAAATTATAAAATGATAAATATATCCTCTTATTTAAATAAAATAAAAAAAAAAAAAAAAATCTTAAATAAATTAAATTAAAAATAAAAAAATCTCCCTCTCCCTCTCCCACCCAAGGCACCACCTCCAAATATGTATTTATATATCATTGGTAGACTGTTGAGACTTGAGATCCAAATGTTTATTCTCTGTAGCCAAAGTCTTCTTTGAATTCCAGTACTTCTCAATCTCTTCTGCTGGTATTCTTCCAGCAATTAAAGTCCATCTGCTCCAAATAAACACATCAAACACCCAATTCTCTTCACGACCGCGAACAAATGAAACAGCTTTTTTAAGGGTAAAAATCCCATAAGGTGATTTGAGTACAAACTAACCTTGGTCCAAGCAGACTGAACATTCTTGCCATGAGCATTTCTTCATCTTCAGAAAATTCCAGCTTGGAATCCTTATTCCCAGCTACTTCTGAAACAAGAATAATCAAGAAATTACTTTACAGGAAAAAGCCCAGGTTTGGTTTTAAACAATTACATGAAAATTCAACTCACCTTATTTGTATTTTTTTTTTAAGTTCGGGGTATGATTGCAATTTGTTCTTTATTTTTAAATTTATTTTATTTTATTTTAATAGGTGGGTATATAGTCATTTTACAATATTTAATTGAGAACATATTATGCTAATAAGCCTTTAATTCAATGTGACGATCTAGCTATCATGAGTTCGCTTATCTATACATGCGTAGTGTTTCACCGTTTCAAAAAAATTATCAACATGTGCTTATCTCGTGTGGCTTCGAGCTTACTTTGTACTTCGCCATTTGGAAAATCTGAAATTTACAAACCAAATAACGAGTTCTTAGTTCTAGTTTGAGAGTTGTTGATGAGAGCAAGATGGAGACAGCGGATATAAATTGAACCACTTAATAAGGGCCCGAGATCAGGGGCGGACCGAAACCATTTATCTTGTGGGGTCAAAAATGAGAATTCAAAAATATTTAGAACTACATATCATTAACGAAAATAAGTCAATACGTTATTATAATTGTAGCCTACACGATTTCATACTCTAAAAACGTCATATAATTATATCGTTATCAATATTGTTAAGTACATCGTTTTCAATATATGCAACCAAACTATCACTTAACCATTGATCTCCCATTCGACTATGCAGTCGATTCTTGACAATCTTCATTGCAGAAAATACTTATAAACAATTCTATTTTAAATCACCAAGTTAGACAAACTGACAAAGCCATTACACTTGGTACGTAAAATAACGCATGATTTTTCACTTAGATTTAGCATTTTCACCGACCAAAGAAGGTGGTCGATGAATATGACACCCAACCAGCGACCATATAGTGATCACTGTTATTAATTTTCAGCGATCGCTTGACCTTTGGTCGTGGAAACACTTGGCACGATAAATCCTATAATTTTTTCCATCAATTTTGTTGGGCACGTGATAATTTTCGTCAATTTGAGAATAATGAATTTCAAATCATTGATGAGTAGGTAACCGTTAGAATAAATGAGTGATCAATGATTAAATTTTGAACTATGCTACAGTGTTAGAATAATTGACATAATAGTTAACATAATATTACATGACGTTCTATCATTGACTGTTTAAAACAAAGTCGTCTTTTTCATCAAATCAACTCTCGTCATCTAGAATTCTGACACAACTTTTGGCATCATTCTTTTAGTTAGGTGGTTTAAATCTTACATACATAATAATTGGGAAAAATAAAAAAAAAACTCAAAAAATAAAAATAAAAATTGTGGGGTCATTTGACCCCACATGACCCCATGTGGGTCCGCCCCTGCCCGAGATGTTCCTCAATTTTTTATAGGTCTGGTCTGTTAAAACATTCAAGGCTCACACTACAAAAATGTTAAAAAGTGCCCATAATATTTGCCCGAAAAGCAAGGTCCACTTTTAAAATAGATCTACTGGTAATTACATAAAATCAGGTCTTTTCTTTCACATTTTAAAAAATTAGGTTTGCAAGTTCTTTTTTCATTTATCATGTTTTTTATCTTTTCAATTTTTTTTTTATCATTTTAATTAAATAATTATTCCTTTAAAACCCTAATTTATCAATTCATCCCACACACACCCCCCACATCGTCTCTCTCTCTCTCTACCTTTTCCTCCTCTCTCCCTGTCGGTCGTCCTTGCCGGAGCGTCGACGCTGCTGCCGATTCACAGCACCGTCGACGCTACGTGAATCGCTGTTGTAAATCGCACTGTGAATTACACGCTGCTGTGCGATTTACAACAGCGTCGACATATTCTTTGTGAGATCGAGTGGGTTTGTTGCGATACGAGTGTTCTTTGGTGGGTTTGTTGAAAATGTCGGTGGTTTTGTAAGGGGTTTTCAATTGATAAAACAAAGTCTTATCCATTTCTTTGGTAAAATTCAGACGGTGCTTTGAATGAGGGGTTTTCAATTGGAGGTGGTTGTTTGATTTTGACGACGGTGTTGTTGAATTCGGCTTTGTAGACGGTGTAGGAGCCATTTTCAATTGATAAACAAAGTCTTATCCAGTGGCGACGAATGGGGTGGAGGTGGTGTCAATGGGATGGAGGTGGTGTCGATGTATGTGACCCACTGTTTGTCGTGGGCGGTGGATCTGGTGGTAGTCGTCGCGAAGATGGGGTCTGGTTTTGGAAAATGTCACAGATTGGTGATGGTGATCCGTGTGGTAGTTGTCATTTTTTGTTATTGCCGTGGCGGGTCAACGGCGGTGGTGGTTCTTTTTGGTGTCTGTAACCTAACGATTGTGATTTTTTTCGTATCTGTGACTTAGCTTAAAATTGATAATTTGTAACTAAAAAAATAATCTGTGACCTATAATTTTTTGATCTGTGACCTCGAAATAATGTAACCTATAAAATTTTAGATATGTGACCTGGAAATAATACGTGACATATAAAAAATTTTATCTGTGGCCTGGAAATAATACGTGACCTACAAATTTTTTGATTTGTGACCTCGAAAAAGTCGCCGGAGTGGTCGCCGGTCACCGGAGTAGTCGTCGGAACAGAGGTGGCAATGGGATGGGTTAATTATATTATATTACAGTTTATTATTTAATTTAATATAATAATTGTGAAATATAATTAATTAATTTATGAAAAATCTGATTTTTGATTTTGAGATAGATAAAGCTTGAGTTGTAAATTTTTCCCATAGATCTATGTAGCTCATGAAGTTGGGCTGGGCCATAAAGAGTTAAGTCACACAATCCACCTTCATATTTCTTGCCTACGTACATATCTCTTTGAGGAAATTGCCTGGACTAGGTGTTTAAAGTTTCAAATTCAAAAATCAGGGACCAAATTTCAATCTTCAAAAATCAGGTGCTATATAAAAACCTAACCCTAATTTTTTACTCTCCACCCCCTCCCCTCCCCCCTCTCTTCCCATCTCCACCACCATTTCACCCCTTTCCCTCCCCCTCCCCCTCCTCCTCCTCTGCATCCCCCCTCTGCTGCAAATCTGGAATCACAGCAGATGCTGCTGCGAATCAGCCAACCGCGACGCTGTTGGGGTGTGTGGGTGGGTTGCTTCGACGCCGTGGGTGTGGCGGATTGCTGTTGTTAGCTGTTGGTGGTGGTGGTTGGTTGGTGGTGGTAGTTGTGGTTGTGGTTGGCTGTTGGTCTATTGTTGTTGGGGTTGGTGGATCTATTGCTGTTGGCTGGCGGTGATGGTTGTGGTTGGCTGTTGGTGGTGGTGGATCTATTGTTGGCTGGTGGTGGTGGTTGGCTGTTGGTCTATTGTTGTTGGGGTTGGTGGATCTATTGTTGTTGGCTAGCGGTGGTGGTTGTGGTTGGCTGTTGGTGGTGGTGGATCTATTGTTGGCTGTTGGCTGGTGGTTGTGGTTGGCTGTTAGCTGGAGGTGGTGGTTGTGGTTGGCTGTTGGTGGTGGTGGATCTATCGTTGTTGGGGTTCAGTCGTGTGTTCTGTGGCTGGGTAGTCTGTGTTGGTCGATCTGTGACCTGTGACCAAGTATCGGTGGTAGGCGGTAGTATGTGACCAAATTTTTGTCAATCTGTGATCAATTACTCAAATGTAACCTAAAAATTTAATAATATGTGATCTCAAAATAATATGTGACCAACTAATTTAAAAATCCGTGACCTCGAAATAATTTGTGACGTACAAATTTTTTGATATGTGACCTCGAAATAATTTGGGATTAAAAAATTTGACGATATGTGACCGGTAAATAAATTTGTAACTTAAAATTATGAATATGTGACCATTAATCACAAAATATGACTTTATTATCTTTATTTAATAAATATTTTAATTAATTAAATAAATACCTGATTTTTGAATTTTTAAACTATTTACCTTATTTTTGAATTGAGGTAAAGAATACACCTTAAATATGATTTTTTTTCCTATCTCTTTTCCAAACTAGGCCCACCTTTACAATTTCCTTTTCTACGAAAATGAATTTTTCTATAACCAAGTGTAATTTTGATGTAAGAAAAGGATTTTGTGATTATTTTGCACTAGGGATGATAAGTGAGGTGAGTCATCCGTCGATTTGTCATAATGAGTAAAATATGCAATTTCAATTTAAAAAAATTGCACGAGCCACTCACCCTACCAAGGGGTGAGCATATGGAGCGAACGAGCCACTCTTTAGTTGAGAGATTCGATTGAGCCTTGCAGTAGACAAGTCGAGCTACTTGACTCGTCCCATTTAACACCCTATTTTACACTAAGCTAGCTAGATTCATTAGAAGATACATATTTCTTAATTACAAATTATAGAAAAATATTTATTTTAGAACTTCAAAGTCAAAAGTGAATATACAATTATTCCATTACGACAAAAATAAAATAAAATAATAAAAATAAATAAATAATGGTGTCATTTACCTATATTTTTGGAGAATTTCGCCTAAAATAAATGATGAATCCAGATGTGGTTGCCATACGAATTCAAACATATATATTCACATAAATTTTAAACCTGTCGCTCGTCAAAATGCAATCAAGTCTAAAATAGTACTACTAATAAAGTTATTTCATACTAAGAAATCGACTTTAAGAGTGATAACGAGCACTCCATGGACCTTTGTTATATGAGTTGGTATCATCAATCATCATTGAAGTTTGGGCTAAATTTCAAATTGATCCTCAAAAGTGTCATCTCACGTTGTTAACGGCTTCAAAATCGATCACATTGTTTAATAAAACTAACATATCCATCAAGTCTTGGTATGATAGGAGGGCTCCCTTTTAGAGAAGTCCAAACCGAGTACCCGTCTTTGTGAACTAGAGGATGTTTTTATAACATTTTTTTTTCTTTTTTCATTTATTTTTTCTGAAAAATACCTATTTTTAATTAAATTATAAAATTTTATATAGACTGATTTATAATAAAAATTTAAATATATATTTTTTATCTATTCTTTTAAGTGTATATTATATTAATAATACCGAATATTAAATTTATTTTTTTATATGTATGATAATTATTATTTATTTAATTAAGGTCTTAAATTTTTATTCTTTTTAACATATTTTTTTATTATATGGACGAAAATGAAGGAGATGGGGGCATTGTGAGAACCACCACCTCGTATGTGATAATTTCACAGTATTGCACTAGATTCACATAAATTCTAGGGAAAATTTCATAAATAAAAAGGTTTAGTTTTACCAATTTCAAATTTAAGAGATAAGGTTTAAAATTTCAAATCTCAGATTTTTTTAAATTTTATTTATAAATAAATTAATTAAACATATATTTTATTAATTAAATATATTAGTGTCATAATTCCATATAATTTGGTCACAAATTCTATATAATTGGTCACATATTATTAATTTGTCACAAATCACAAATTTTACGGTCATAATTTAAAAATACGGTCGGTCTTTAAGGATTATCTTAACATCCTAAAATTTGGAGGAAAATCATATTTTGCTCTATGTGTGTGTGTGTGTATATATATATATATATTATTATTATTATTATTTTTTTTTTTTTTCTAAACCATTCTAAGTGGCACGTCTCATTAATAACAAAATTAAAACATAATACAATGAAAAGAAACATCGAAATTCCGTGTCTGAAGACGGAAAGTACAATGAAAATAATATAGCCATACTTCATGCGCCTTAACATTTACTAAAAATTAGGAGTTTATTAAAAATTATTGAATATTTGTATAAATCCATTAATTTTTATGTCTAAACTTCTTTTCGTGAATTGACAATTTTGTTACGTATTTCCTAGTAGTCAACAGAAGATGAGAAAACTATTTGTTGATTCAATCGTTTTATACCCTACTTGGTATCTATTAAAATTCATATTTTAATTTAAGTTAAAGTCAACAATTAATTTTAACAATATATTTCATAGGTTCCACAAATTCTATATAATTGGTTACATATTATTAATTTGTCACAAATCACAAATTTTACACGTCACAAATCACAAATTTTACGGTCATATATCAAAATTTTGATAGGTCACAAACAAAAAATTCAAACTTCACAAATTATTTTATGGTCACAGTTAAAATTTTTTATATATCACAATTTGTTTATCGGTCACAAAGTGCAAATTTTACATGTCATAATTCAAAAATTTTATAGGTCACAATTTGTTCATCAGTCACAAATAAAAAATTGAAACGTCACAGATTATTTTACGGTCACAATTCAAAAAATTTATATGTCACAATTTGTTCATCGGTCAGAAATTTTATACGTCACAAATCAAAAACTTTGTAAGCTACAAATTATTTTACAGTCACAATTCAGAAATTTTATAAGTCACAATTTGTTCATCGGTCACAAATAAAAAAATTTCTTTATTCATCGGTCACAAATCACAAATATTATAAGTCACAATTTAGTAGACAATCACAAATTGTCAAATTATCTGTCACAAATTAGCAATTTTTTAGGTCACATGTTTTTGTTTTGTCACAATTTATTAGTCACATATTGTTGATTGGTCACGAGTTAATCAATTTAAAGGTCACAGCCAAGCAAATCATTTGTGATCACCACCAACACATACTGTTGATTGGTCACGAGTTACCCAATTTAAAGGTCACAGCCAAGCAAATCATTTATGACTATCACAAACACTTGTGACCACCACCTCACCACTGTCATCAGCAGCAACGCCACCAATACTGCCATACGCGCCAGAACCACCACCCGCCACACCGACAGTATCACAGAACCCACCGCACCACCCACAGCATCATAGAACCACCACCGCCACACCCACAACATCGCAGTTCACCCAACCATCGTACCACTGCCACCCCCAACCCCTTCTTACCATCACAACGCTACCAGATCCGACCAAACCCCCATCATTCATGGCCAGATCGTCACTACTACAGGTCGCCACTAGATTCGGCCAAACCACCATCATTTCACGGCCAGACTACTGTCGTGAACCACATGCAAGAACCACCACTGCCACACCCACAGCATCACAGAACTCACCGCACTACCGCCCCACCTACAGCATCATAGAACCACCACTGCCACACCGACAACATCACAGAACTCACCCAACCATTGCACCATCGCCATCCCCAACCCCTTCTTACCATTGCGGCGCTACTAGCTCCGCCCAAACCCCATCATTCACGGCCAGATCGTCGCTACTGCAGATCGCCACCAGATCCGGCCAAACCCCCATCATTTCACAGCTAGACTGCTGTCGTGAACCACCAACCGCTGTGCACTGCCACACCATAGGAGAGAAACTGGACATGACGAAGATAAATACAGGAGACGAATAGTGGCACACAGTGGTGTTCCATGCTGTACACAAAGCTTGGAGGTGGTCGTTGACTGCTGCAATGGCGGAATGACAATCCATTTGTGGAGAGAGGGAAGTGAGAGAAAGGAGAGAGAAATAAGGTTTTTGTATAAATAAACTTAAAATCTGATTTTTGAATTGTGATCTTTAAAATCCTGGTTGTATATAATTTCCACTATATTATATCTCAAATGAAAGTCTTCAAGTCTTTTGAATTCTACAAAAGTCTCTAAAAATTTGAAAATAAAAGTTTATAAGTTTACAAAAGACTTCCACTAATTCCATACAAATCTCTAAAAAAAATCCACAAAATCTACAAAAATCATCACTTAAAAAAAGTCCATCAAAGTTTTCAAAAGTCACAATTGAATGCACACCCCCTAATTGCACTCAATTCAAGTAAATAAATAAATAATTTCATTTAATTTAATTTTCTTTCATTTTCAGACAACTTTTTTCTAGACAAACGTCGTGGAGTTGATAATGATGAGTGAAGCTGAAAGATTTCTGCAAAATTGCAACTCATTTACTAGTTAGAATGTCGCAACTTGTGAAAGCAACATAATTTGTATTACCGTTTGGTCTGATTGGCCCCTCAGATTCAGGCGGAGCCCCATAATTTATAGCAATTGGAACTTTATTTGAACACGAACATCAATCCATCAAGACCATGTTTCCAAAAAAAAAAAAAAGAAATAGAAATTTACAAGATTGAACAAGAAAGCCCTTTTTTTTGGGGAAAAAGAAGGTAAATGTAGGAAGAATTCTCATTAACCAAAAATTTAGAGATGAACTCTTATTAGCTAGGTCCTGGCGGTTTAATCGAAAAATAAATAAAAAAATTGAACCAATCTTGGGTTGACGGGACCTTTCAACGGCCTTCTTTTCTAATAAAGGAGTGATTGTGAGTTTGTTTGGATGACTTAACATTAAAAATAACCAACAAACATGTAGCATATTTTTAATGCAAACTTATTAACATTCTAAATAAGTGACACATTTGAAACTTATCCTTAAGATATGTTACCCCATACATGTTCTGAATCTTAAAGTATGTTTAGCTATGAATAACTTTATAAATCGAGTCTATTTCAATAGTTCGATTTCGATTTCGATTGAACCATTTTTATTTTTGACAAATATACGAGAAATTTTGACCTAGCCATATTCATTGCACAAAACTTTGTAACAAGATTTACGTGATCACCCCACCAATTATCAAGCAATGATGGAACCACATGAGGTCCAGAACTACTCTAATTTTCGTTCTTCCTTCGTAAATTACTAATAAACTAAAGCTTGACAGAGGTGCAACACAACCACCTTTGACCTTCTTTCTCGTTATAATCGTTTGAACTGTAAATTTGCCTGGCGATCAATACAATATTAGCTTACAGAAAAAGCACTAAATCTATAGCCTTTTGTCCTAAACCGTAGAAGAAATTGTAATTGGGACATGGAATATTTCTGTTTCTTGAATCATGGATAAGGATAACAAGCACCACGGCACGAGAACAATAAGGTTGCCCAGTTGGTGGTTTTCAAGGAAGCATAAGGCAGCAGATCCATTTCAATTTAGTGTGATATCAGGCATAATATATAATCCTCTTTGAAATTTTCCGGCTTTTTTACATAGATTTTCAAGATTTCGAGGTTGAATAGCCTGTTTATGCATGCAGATGGTGGCCAAGAAAAGGATGATTACATGGATGCAATCGCTGATGGATCGTCTGAGAAGGATCCATGCATTTCGACCAATGAATTGAGGTGAGAGTTTATGATCATGTCTGTGTGGTAGGTCTCAAAGGACAATAATTTTGCATTTATCCAGGTGAATTGGATGTAATATCTAGTACTGCGTACTAATACTACCTCTTGATTAGATAGCTCTAAGACATTTTTTGTATGGGGACTAGTTGATGGAGTGGTGGGACGGGTTGGTAGGCTCAGACACATAGCGGAATCAACTAGCCCATTAGCTTAGACGTTGATAAGTGTCAATTTTATTGTTCTTCTTCTTTTCAATTTTACTGTTCACGTTTGCACAACACAATCCTTTAATACTTCCTATATTGAGGAGGCGGTGAATATTTTTTTACTTTGCAGAGTTTATGTGGGTACCTGGAATGTAGCGGGAAGGTCCCCAGTGGGAAGTTTGGCTGTAGATTTGGATGAATGGTTGAATCTCAAAGATGCAGCAGATATATATGTTCTTGGGTACGTTAGAGGTACAATTGTGAACACTTTCATTTCGATGTAATGAGGAAAATCATTTCTAAGCTCAACACTTTTACTCCACACTGCAGATTTCAAGAAATTGTACCTTTAAAGGCGAAAACGGTAATTGGAGCAGAAGATCCAACAGAGGCTACCAATTGGAACCTACTAATTGGAAAAACTCTTAATAACGGATGTCCTTGGTTAGCGCCTTCGGTGAATCCAATTGCTACTGAGGATAATCATAAAGAAGGAATTTCTGATTTTGAAAGACGACCTAGTATGTACAGATTAATAGCTAGCAAGAAGATGGTGGGTGTCTTTATAAGCGTATGGATGAGAAGGGAATTGCTGGAAAAATACAACATAGCAGGAGTGAAAGTTTGTTCAGTGGCTTGTGGTATCATGGGTTATTTAGGGAACAAAGGATCAGTTTCTGTCAGTATGTCAATTGAAGGAACGAGTTTTTGCTTCATAGCAGCTCATTTAGCTTCTGGCGAGAAGAACGGCGATGAAAGGAGAAGGAATCACCAGGTGTCGGAGATTTTTAGGCGCACATATTTCCCACGCCTCCTTGAAGATGGCGAGAATCTTTTTCCGCTTACCATCTTAGGGCACGAGTAAGTCCAGCTTCCCGCAAAGATAAATGAATGAATTTAGAGATCTATGCCCTTTTCATGTACATTTCCAATTTAGACAGCATATTAAAAAATTCACCTGGAATTCAAGATAGAAACTAATATCCTAATTACCAAGCAAACATAAGTTGAGATCCAGACCATTGGTGCACGCTCTCATACACTCGTCTCACCAATGGTTAGATCGCGACTTGTGAGAAACCAAAATATTTATCATCAAGATCATAAAAGGCAAGGAAATCCATAACCTATACTTATTTTATACACGTATGGAAGAAAATATGGTAAAGATAACTTAACAGGATCGGGTTATTTTAAGCATGCTTATGATAAAATATGTTCTTTGTAGAGCAGTCGAATATTCTGGTTCGGAGATCTTAACTACAGATTATATTTAGAAGACAACATGGCAAGGCATTTCATTAGACAAAAAGATTGGACAGCATTGCAAAAGTTTGATCAGTTGCAGAGGGAACTAGATGTTGGTGGCGTATTCCAGGGTTGGAAAGAGGGAAACATAGAATTTGCACCAACATACAAGTATTCTTCCTCGAACTGCAATAGATATTCAGGTGGAATTCCAAGTAGAGCAGGAGAGAAGCAAAGAACTCCTGCGTGGTATGTTGATGCCCTGACATCTTCGTTGATGCTGTTCCTTGTTTTTTGTCATATCAATTCATAATTGCCTTGAGCCGTATCTAGAAAATCTTTATTAGTATGCGTATATGGTGTGTTTGTCTTCAACTTAACAATTTTTATGAGAATGCTTTACTGAAAACTAACTCCACCTATCTCCCCAAGGTAAATAAATGAATGAGGTGTAATACGGTTTGAACTTCGAATTTGCAGGTGTGACAGGATTCTATGGTATGGTAAAGGAGTCACGCAACTTTCCTATTTCCGCAGTGAAAGTAAATTCTCTGATCATCGGCCTGTCTCAGCCCTTTTCTGTACACGAATTGAAGTAGAGAAATCTGGTAATCTAAGGTTCACTTCAGTTCCGACCACCTCCCTCCCAAAAACTCCTAGCAGAACTGTAAGTACTCTAATAAACTTAAAATTGTTCTATAGGATAGATGATTTGCTGTAATTATACAGGAAGCATTATTACATAAATTTGATATCGAGTACTAATTCTTAAGTTTCTCCTGTGAATGCTATTGCAGCATGGGCAGGAGAGGACTACCGATGAGGTCCCATCCACATTGCCATCACTAATTGTCACAGATGTGGAAGTTTCACCAACATATATGCAAGCTTGTATATCCAGTAGATGATGAAAACATAACTTCATTTGATTAATTGTATTGATACTGAAGAGATTCTAGTATAATTCACCCCCCTCTCCATTGGAAAGAAATATGAGCGAAAGGCGATACTGAAAGAACACTCCTTATATGTGATGAAAACAAGTGCTATTAGTGTTTATCCAGTGCTAGCCATCAAAATAGAAAAGACAGTCTATATAGTGTAACTACTTCTATTGTGTGAAGCAAAAAGTATTTCACAAATTCCATGCCCATTGAAATATCCAAACAAGAGAAGATACATAAGAAGAGCAAAAGTTAGCATGCCTCACCTGGACAAGATAATCTTTTGGCTGATTACACATAGCCTTACAACATGCGCTGTCATAGCATATGAAGTTCAAAGTATCTCTATAGAACATTTTGAGCATTCAATATAACCAAGCCAAGTTAACAATATAAAAATGATGATCCTTGAAATTAGCTTCTTGTAAGATGTTCAGTTCTATCATGCATCTGAAGAATGCCACTCAGTTCCTCTGACTTATCTTGATGACAACGGGGGCATAAAAACCTTTTCTGCAGCTCGTCACCATGGGAAGCACACTTCTCTTCCAATTCAGATGTCAGCTTGTTCCAGTAAAAAAAAAAAAAAAAAAGGTCATGGAATTCAAAATAGCAATGTAACACCACGTGGATTGTGCATGAGAATAATAATCTTTGTACTTATCATTAAGACATTAATGCATCATTATAGGAGGTAGGAAATTCAAAAAATTTCAAACGAATTAGTTCAAATAAATAATGCATGCTATCCTTCATCATCATTGTAGGATGAAGTGAGAATGGTGATTCCTATATCCACAAACACAACAAAACTAATCAGATTATTTACAAATGCTTGTTTAGTGCCTTGTGTGGGTTGCAATCAGCCGTCCTCATTTTTCTTCTCTTTAAGGACTTTCATTCAGTATGCTGAATAGTGGGCCAAGATATCATGAACTACTGGACAAAATTCAAGGATATCCACTCAATTCCTGCAACTCCAAACTTTCTTTATTTGTTGCCTCCAACAGCAGTGCTTTCTTCTCCAAATCAATTAGGTCCTATTGGATCTTCCCGCTGGTCCATCAGTACAATCAAATTATCCAGAAAAAAATAATAATATAACTTTAGTCATACTATTGTATAAGGAAACATCATGGAATAAGGAACAAAGGTCGATAAGTGTCCTTTTCATGTGATTAGTAGTTCATAACTAGTACAATAAAGCATCAAGGATTAGTTAGGAGAACAGAGACGTTCGTCACCTGCTCATAAACTGTTTGTTCACTTTGGTAGTCTTGTTCCTCAACATTGTCAATGTCTGTCAAATTATTTGGGAAAGCTTATTCTCCAAATGTATCCTAGCTTCATGAGCATCTTAAGCAAGGAACCAGCTTTTGAATGAGTATGAAAATATTCTTAGCATCAAAAGGCAGGTATACAAATAAAGATGTTAAGGTCCTAGCATAATTTCAACCTTTGCAGTTATTGTGTGTTCAATGGTGCAATAGAAAGTTGTTAGGTTTTATAGTTTTTGGATAGCTTTAGACAAAAATATATTTGTAAAAGAGTTTTGAAAGTCGAGTAAATTGGTAGGTTGTATAGATGATTTTGGCGTCTTTGTGTTCGGTTATGGAACAAAAAGAGAAAGTTACTGGATTTCTGCTAGCCTGCTGCTGGACTTTCACTCGAGCATCCAAAACAGAGACACCTTCACTAGCATGTCGTTGGACTCTCGCTCGAGCAACGGTGCGACCATAAAACCCTAATTTGCATTTTTCTCGAGTCATAACTATCCTATACTACCCCAAAACCTAAATACTATATATATCCAAGCTCCACTTTGTGAAAAGATTGGGTCGGTTGAAGAAAAACAGGAGTTCTCAGGTAACCCACATGAGATAAATGATCCCAAAAGGTCTGGAATTGGTGCAAGAGCACTTAGTCTAGGAGGTCAGAAAATACTAAGATTTAGCCTGTATAGTTTGTAAGTCTTTATCGTTTTATAGTGCATACTACTGGTTTGGGCTCAGAGTTTTTATCCCGCGAGGGGTATTCTCTATCAATAATTTCGTGTTGTTGTTTACTTTCATGCAATATATCAACTACGGTAATTCAACATAGGATAATATTGCATGTGAATTCATTTGGATAAAATTAATAATTGTAATTTGCTACTGTTATTAATTAACAAATGTAAATTCTGCATACAAACACCTATTCACCCTTTCTAGGTATTAGTTGGGTCAAACTCATAACTTTCAAAAGTAATCAACTGAACATATCTTGTCTTCTATATATCATATTTTACCACCCTATTTTAAAAAAAAAAAATCTCATAAGCTTAGACATGATGTCCAGGAATATAATTCCTCATAGCTCATATGTCCATGTTCTAAAAGCTGTACCTACCCTCATTTGATGTTGCTTCAAAGAAATCTCTCTGCTCCGAAAGAGGAGGCTATTGACTCGTGGAATTTCCTGCCCAGTAAATTGAAAGAGATAAATTTGCCAAATTTTGAGTATGAGAGACTAAATCTGGAAATGTGTAGTGAGAAACTAAATTGAAATGTTCCACACACATTATAAAATACACGTCCAGTCAACCAACGAGCTCTATTCAAGATACGCAAAAAACTATCTGCTCTACTCAGGATTTGCATAAAACCATAGCATTAAATATTTGATACAACACAACAAAGCTGCAGAAGCACAATTACTTATTACCGAGAAAGGACAATCCTCCTAATCCTCCAATAGGCTGGTACATTATATATTAGGATGAATATGCTTTGTGAACTAAACCAAGTAACTATTGATGAACGTATAATGAATGCCTGCCTCATCTGTCCATTCAGCTCAAGCATTTTCCCAAATAAAGCCATTCTTTGTGAAAATTTGAAACAAAAAAAATTACATTTAAAAGAAATGGTTCAATTATTACATTTCAAATGTCGAGAAATCAATTTACTTAAACCAAAAAGAAATTGCGAAGCTGTTCTTGCTAGAACTTTCATCACTATTCAAATCATGGAAGCATAGTTCTGAAAGACATATCAGTTGCAAATAATACATACTCAGTCCAGAAATATGCACCCATATGAAACACATACGAATGTTCTGAATAGTTTATATCTAAGCATGACAGTGTACGTATGTATTGTCCTCAATTACTGGAGTACACCATAAGTGCTTCCAGTTGAGATCCAACATTTGATATCTCATCCTGCGTCAGAGCACTCCTCGCCTAAAAGTAACTCAAAACACAATTAATAATTGAAAAAAAAAAAAAACTAAGTAACAAAAGCATGAGGAAATTCAATTTCAATTTTTGTGAAATCGCAATAAAATTTACATTGTAACTTAATTATCAAATTAAGACTGCAGAACTACAACATAACAAATACCTAAACAAAATGAAAACGTATTTTCACCACACAAAATAGTTGGGCGAATGCGAACCTTTAGTGCTGGAATGGAAGTCTCGCTCATAGGCAATTCAACCTCGTAGCCTTTGAACTCCTGCTCCGGACTCTCCTTGTGACGCTAGGCACCTTCCTGCTCCGCATTCACTGCCTCCATCTCGGAACGAAGCTCTTCCATTCGCTTCTTCTGATTCACAATTCTCTGCTCTTCAAAATTCACCAAAAATGTGAAATGCAGGTATTCAATCTAACCAAGCATTTCAATTCTCGCAACTATATGAGGGATATAATGCTGGAGAGGAATTTCGAACGTTTCTCCTTTTTGATCTATTCCTTCATTCTTTTCTGTTACCTCCTTGTGATTTTTCGGCTGCGAAATCGCGAATTATGGTTAGGAGTTGCTTCTGTAGATCATTTCCCGCCATTTCCTTTTGGAGTCGTTCTGCCGTTGACTGAATGACGCGTCAATTATGATTTAGGGAAAAATTCAGGTTTAGTTTCACCCATTTTAAATTTAAGAATTTAAATTTCAAATTTCAGATTTTTTAAATTTTAGTTATAAATTCATTAATTAAACTTATATTTTATTAATTAAATAGATTAAGGTCATAATTTCATATAATTTGGTCACAAATTCTATATAATTAGTCACATTTTATTAATTTGTCACAAATCACAAATTTTACATGTCACAAATTATTTTACGTTTGCAGTTCAAAAATTTTATAGGTCACAATTTGTTCATCGGTCTCAAATAAAAAATTGAAACGTCACAAATTATTTTACGGTCACAATTCAAAAATTTTATATGTCACAATTTGTTCATTGGTCATAAATCAGAAATTTTATAAGTTACAAATTATTTTACGGACACAAATCAGAAATTTTAATTGGTCACAATTCTATACAATTTGATCACAATTACCGATTTAATTGGTCACAAATCGAAAAATTTATAGGTCACAAATTATTTCACGATAACAAATAAAATATTTTATAGGTCACAACTTATTCATCGATCACAAATAAATTTTTTTTATAGGTTACAATTTATTTATCGGTCACAAATCACAAATTTTATAAGTCACAACTTATTATGCGGTCACAAATTATCGAATTGGTCACACATTATTTATTGGTCACAATTTATCTATTTCATTGGTCACATATTAACTAGATTATTGGTCGCAATCAACCCATCTAATGCAGTAATGTGTGACCACAACCAACAATTGTGATTAGAGCCAACACCACGGTCATTGACATCGTGTAGCACCACCACCATGTCCACCATATCAAACAAACTAACACCCACCACCAAAAATCGTTGTGGTTTGAGCATCACCGTGATTACCCTTTCCTTTCATGTAGTTTCCCATAAGCAAAGAATTAACCTTAATAATCACCTGCTCCCATTCCTCTAAAATCCTCTTACAATCCTTTTAAATATACCCTTTCAAGTAGTTTCCCATAAGCAAAGATTCCTATAAACCTCTGACAATCCTTCTAATCTCCACTGCTATGCTTATCTTCTCAAATATAACCAAACAAATTATCATCTTTTCTAAATGACACTCATTTTTTCTCAATCTATTTCTCATTCTTCATTTCAATCACATTCTATTAATAAAATAATATTATACATAAACCCAAAAATATTCCTTACTTTTTAATCACACAATCTTCCATCAATCACTATTTCAAAAATTATTTTTCAAACAAAATGAGTGTAAAACAGGGGCTTATTGTCACGAAGTCCATTAGTTGAAACATGACTATACTTGAGATTTTTAGACTTGAATCGAACTTTAAATGTTGGACTCTCAAATCGTAATGTTCTTTCAATATTTTTATTCTTCATTCTACCCATCACAAATTAAACTTTTTCATACCGTTGGAAGGGAAAAAAATCTGAAATATCTCAAAACTATTCAATACAAAAAGCAAAATCCATCCTCTCAAATGCCTTAAAACAAATATGATTTCAGTTTTTTCATAATAAAATTAATAAATCAAATTGAAATGCTCAAAAATTAGCCGTAATAAAGCCTCCTAGTCAGACAAAAAAAAAAACCCCATAAATTTTTTTTCAATGATATTTGTTTAATTTGGAGATTAAACACGATCTTGTTTGGGTTTTGGCTCGTTGCCACTCTGACGAAAAAAAGGGGAATCAACAAGGCCTAAAATTTAAATGTAATAATTATTTTGTTCAAACTAAACATATAAAATTATGTGATAAAAATTAGCCGTCCTCACCAAATTATATCATGGCCAAGTTTTGAATAATTCAAAAGAAGAGCATGGGCGTGAAATTTTACAATTGCATTAAAACCGCAGAAACTTAACATATATTATTTTATGAAATTTCTTGTTAAAGCTTTAACAGCTGCCATAATGGTCTAGGATTCAAAATATTAAATGGAGGTCGAAGGTTCGTAACTTCAAATCCCCTCTTTATTAATTAATTTTGGCAAATATTGTATAGAACTAAAAAATATTTCATAAGAAATTGGTTGGAATGGATTCGAACCCAAGATATGAAGTATATAGAGGAGCTTTCTCATCAACCAAGCTACATGACAAGTTTGAAAATAAAATGAATGACCAATTACATAAGTAAAACATATATATATTATTAACAAAAAAATTTACTTCCGACGGATCCAGCACGAGCAGCCGCTGGGACTCGCTAGGTGCTAGATCTGCCCCTGAATGTAGGGTAAATATATTTCCATCTCAATTTTTGTTTGGTCCACCACACTATAAACACACCGCAACTATTTCACAATTATAGCCATAAAAAAAAAACAAATAATAAAGAAAATATGTGATTTGCTATGTAGTTCTGCTTAAATCAACTGTTACACTTTACTGCAATTTAACATATTGTCGAATCTGCTACTGTATTAAATCTGTTGTGTATATTTGAATCCATTGTATTCAAAGTTATTGAATCTGCTACTACGAATCCGGTATCCAATATTGAAACAATTTTCCTACAATTATACTACTATATCTACGAGTCTCCCATCATGCATTTGGCTTTTTAACATGCAATTTTACATTAGAAATCAAACTTAAACCTGCGTGTAATATTTTGAATATATATATTATTTTTTTTATTATGTCTCCAACTTTTGAAATAAGTTTGAGATATGCCCCATTGCACTAATGAGTTTAACCAAATGTAAATGAAAAAATCATTGGTCACACCGGAATCAAATCTTCGTCTAATATGACGTTAAAATTTATTTATTTTTACATAAAATTGTTTCCTCTTAATAGTCATTTGTACGGTTACTTTTTTGTGCAATGGCGTATCTGTTTGTATTATAATATTTAATTTGTGTAGGTGTAACTAAAAGTAAATAGCAAAGACATTGATATTACACAACCTCTAGCAACTCCCAGATTAAGAACTCTTAAAAAAAAAAATTACTTTCTCTGTCAAGTCCGTCGCATCGGACTTGCCTAGTATGATTTACCTCTCCTATGTGATTTGAGAGCTATTGCACATGAAACGGGATTTACCTAATGTGCACTTACAGTGGTCGGGTCTCTACCCCTTTGGGGTGGTCGGGGTTCCGCTGGCGGGTAGCGATTACAAGTTCCTACATCACAAAAAAAAAAAAAAGAACTCTTCAAAAATTAAAAGATTATCAATATTGTTTTAACTTTTCGATGTTTGAGATCAATATGTTGCATTGTGTACGTTAACAAAAATACAGTACTCTATGAAATTGATAATAAAGTCATTACCCAGTGTTTATAAAGAAAAAAAAAATTATAATAATTTTATTTTATTTTTTGTTCAAATAAAGTGTCAATACATTTGGAGTAGCCGTGTCACAATATGATTAACCCCGTTCGTATCCACACAAGTTAGTGATGTCTATCTCCGAATATCTTGCCGGAGACGAGATCGCTTATATAAATTACACGATATTCAATAATATTTCATGTAGGAAATTAAGTAAAAAACTTCCTAGCTGTTTTTAACCTAAAATTTATGCAAAATAGTTTGATGCTTCAAATCCGAGAGTTCGAGACTTAAGGGGAAATTTAATTTTCTTGGTCAAATAAATAAATTAACAAGCAATGGGAAGAACAAAGGTTGAAATCTTTTTACCTATCGTCTCAATATATATCATGGCTGCGGAAACATAAGGGATGATTTAAGTTCTCTTTGACTTAGCTATGTAAACGAGTCGAGCCGAGCTCAAGCCAGAAAAAAAAAAGCTCGGGCTAGAGCCGAGCCGAGCTAAAAATGAGGCTTGGCTCGAGCCTTAGCAGGCCGAGCTATTCGAGGTTTTTTTTGTTTTAAATCAAATCTACATTTTTACTTAAAAAATTTAAAATTTATACTATTTATACTTAGGGCCTGTTTGGTATAGATTTTCGTTTTCTACAGTAAATCAATTCTCATTTTCAACCATACATTCTTCAATAAAATAATATTTTCCATCACATCAATACTTTTTTCTTCTTTTTTAACCACACATTTCCTATCATATCACTATTCAAAAATCAATTCTTCCCTCAAAAATCCCTACCAAACACACTCTTACTATAGTCATCCCTTTTGACTCCTATCATATCACCAGGGCATGAATCATCCCTTTTATCATACCACCGAGACATAAATTTTTTGCCTTGTTTAACGTGCCAATAAAAGTATGATTTCATGCATAAATTCAATTCCTTCTCTTTACCAAATTATTGCCTCTTTTTCAATTAAAAAAATTAAGAGCATTGTCCTTTGACATAATTACAAATATTAATTGTCTTTTTAAGGAGATATCAAAGGAACATGATCAAACATATCATTTAAGATACAGATATTAGACTTTGTCCATTCAACTTTGGACTGTCAGGTCTAAGTATTAGTCACCACTCACTCTATTAAAGGTGCAAAACTAGACTTTTGAATAATATAAAATATAGAAGCTATATTAAAAAGTTCAACAAGATATTTGCTCTTTATTTGAAACTATGCTAAAAAACATATTTCGACATAAATCGCTGTTAAGACAAGATATACTAATAATACATTTAATTGAATTCACAATTTTTATTAATTTTTAAATCATATATTTTATCAATTTTTATATACGAAACATCCCGTTTATCATACCACCAATGCATAAAATTTTTGCCTCGTTTAACGTGCCAATGAATTTATGATTTCATGCATAAATTCAAGGGTAATTAGCCCCCACATTTTGATTGTTATGGTGGAGAATGTCTCTATTTTTTATTTTTGACATTTTCATCCTTATTTTCACTTTTTATTGTGCAAAAGGTCATTTTCATCAATTTTCTCAATTAAAAATTATGAAATGATGAATATACCCTTCTATTTAAATAAAACAAAAGGAAAAAGAAAAATAATTACAATCATAGTACCAATTTTTTTGAAAAACGCAAATGAGTCTCAAATAAATTATTAAAAGGATAATTAGTACATAATGTCCATATCTTTCACCTTATTGCGAAAAATATCAATACCTTTCATTTTTTTGACACTTTCACCCTTAATTACACATTTGATTGTGCAAACTATCATTTCCGTCCATTTTTATCCAATTTCTCAGTAAAGAACCGTGAAATAATGAATATACCCTATATTTAAATAAAAAATATATTTTTTAAATTTTTAAATTTTTAATAATTTATTTGGGACTCATTTACACTTTTTATATTTTTAAATAAATTTAATTTGGACTCATTTGCATTTTTTAAAAAATTAAAATTTTTAAATAATTTATTGGTGACTCGTTTGTACTTAATAAAACTTGGGACTATGATTAAAATTAATTTTTTATTTTTTTTATTTAAATAAGAGGATATATTAATCATTCTACAGCTTTTTATTGAGAAAATAGATGAAAATGAATAGAAATGATGGTTTACGCAATTAAATGTGTAATTAAAATTGAAAATGTTAAAAAATAAAGGTATGAACTTTTTCGCAATAACAGTGAAAGATATGGACATTATATACTAATTACCCTTTTAGTAATTTATTTGGGACCCATTTTTCGCTTTTCAAAAAATTTTGGTACTATGATTGTAATTATCTTTCTTTTTCCTTTTATTGTATTTAAATAGAAGAATATAATCATCATTTCACAATTTTTAATTGAAAAAATTGATGAAAATTACCTTTTGCGCAATAAAATAAAAGATAAGAACGTTTTCCACAATAACAATATAAGATGGAGACGTTACGTGCTAATTACCCTAAATTCAATTCTCTCTCTTTATCAAATTATAGTCTCTTTTTCAATTAAAAAAAAAATTAAGAGCATTGTCCTTTGACATAATTACAAATAGGTCATTGTCTTTTTAAGGAGTTATCAAATGAACATGATCAAACATATCATTTAAGATACAGAAATTCTTTTCAAAAAAAAAAAAAAAAGATACAGAAATTAGACATTGTCCATTCAACTTTGGACCATCCAGTCTAATTATCAGTCACCACTCACTCTAGTAAAGGTGCAAAACTAGAATTTTGAATAATATAAAATATGGAAGCTATATTAAAAAGTTATACAAGATATTTGCTCTTTATTCGAAAGTATGCTAAAAATATATTTGGACATAAATTAAAGGTTAAAGAGAAGAAAGTAAGTGCAAAAAATGAGTAATCATCGAAGACATTGATCGTAATCAAAATATGGTGAAGGTTTTTTTTAGATGGCGGGTTATTTGGGTGGATTCGATTTATCGTTGGATAGAGGAGAAGTTGGATTACCTATTTTTGGAGACAATATGTTTTGTTTTAATTTTAGTTCTTTTGTTTTTTTTTTTTCTGAATTATTTTTTTGGGACCATTTTCACTTTTCAAAAAGGTATGGAGCCCCCTTTGCAAATTTCCTTTTATTTTTGTTCTGTTGCTTTCTTTCATTTTCTTTATTTGAGAGGAGAGCAATTTGCAAGGTCGGGAAAGATAAGTTTTTTTTTTCTTTTTTTTCCTTTCAAATTCATTCATTCTTTTGTCAATTTGTTTTGTTTAAACTTTTGTTGCTTTTGTCTTTTCATAATCATTTTCTTTTTTGGACCCATTTTCACTTTTTGAAAATGTTTGTAGCCCCACTACGATTTTCCTTCTATTTTTGTTATACTACTTTCTTTCCTTTTTCTTTATTTAAAGTGGAGGATAAATTATTTATTTCGTGTCACTTTAATAGCAAAAAATGAATGAAAAATGTGAACTTTGCCTATTTTTTGAAAGGTTGGGGATGAGAACATCAATTAAGTTTTAAGAATGGTAAATAGCGAAATTATTGGGGAAAAAAAAACCAAATGTTCATTCTTTGAATGAAAAACCAGAATTTGTGCCTTTCATTCTTGTCGGAATTAGCCCTTTTCGTCTATTCATTAGTAGGGATTGCAAAGATTTCGTTTGCTTCATTTTAGTTATTGGTAAGATCCAACAACGTTCACAAGAAGAGGGCAAACCATTTACCCAAACATCAGAAGTTAAATCGGTAAAAAGTTTGTCATGTAAGAATATGGGCCACTCAATTTGCATCTTGGGTGATAAGAGTAAAGGCTAAGTCATGGAACACTTCAACTCCAAAATACGCTTTACCAAGGCCGCAAGGCGCTCCTTGGGCGTGGACAGGGGCGGACCCGAGGGGGTCCTTGGGGGTCCCGTGCCTCCTCGCCCAACTTTTGAGTTTTTTTTTTAAGGTCATGTTTGGTATCGATTGAAACATAAATTTTAATCTAAATCAAAGTTAAAAATTAATTTTAATAACATATTTCATGAAATACATAACTATTTAACATTTATCAAAATTTAATAAAAAAATGATTTTAATCTCCATCAAATAGGGACAAAATTACAATAAATTTTAATTTTTCTCTTTTTCTCTCGCCTTTTAACAAAATCTTAAATCTCCATCAAATAAGGGCGAAATATTGCATTCTTAATGCTATTTCGAAGTGTTCACGGTCTAGTTTTCTACGTCGTTAATGGCGTACGAAACGATCAATCGTAACAAATGTTACGACTTGTCAAAGTAAGTCGTTCAAAATTAGTATTTCAAAAATTTAGATAACATGCTAACTTTAAATATTCTTCAACGATCGTATGCTAATCGAATCTACAAATTACTCATGTCATCTCAAATTTTATTTCGAGAACTACATTATAGGCATATCGAAAAATCCAAATAGATATCAAAAATAGTTAAAATGAGTTAAACGTGAGTTAGAAATGCGTTTAAACTTACATTTTCTTTAAAAAAATTCAATTATTTTGATTAATATTAATTATTTTTGCAATACAAATTTTTCAATGTAATTTTCATCATTTTATTAGAAAATTTTATATGGAATATGACATAAAAATTGTTCGAAATTTTACATCCGAAAAAGTCACATCCCATGTAAATTTTCGAATGCAAAATTACATGGGGTATGATTTTTTGAACGTAAATTTTCGATTGTAAAATTTCTCCTACCGTCTGTCCCTAGGCGTGGATACTAGAATTACAAATTGTTGCTATTGCATTGCTACAATCTGCTTCTACCATAGTCCATAAATTGCAAATTTGCATAAACGAGTGACAAACAAATAATCGCAAAAGTTAAATGACAGGAAACTTTTAACTCGAGACATGTGTTCCACACAGTTTCCTTAAAACAGATTCGCTCCCTCACCGTCTGTGCTTGAGGTTTAAAAGAACGTCTGTTTCCCAGGATATAACGGTGAAATAGTATAATTTGAGCACCACAGATTGTACTCCGGCGAACTGAACCAGTGCCCGAACAATATCACCAAACCAGACAGGAACAGAAAATAAAAACGAAGATAGACTCAAACTGTGTCCAGATGAATATGCAGATATTTTTCGTGTACTGAACGCGGAAAACCGATGAACAATAATATAGACTGACTTGTAACCTGCTCATTCAATTCATAGCAATTACAACAGGAGTTTTGGGGTTTCAAAAGTTTTGGAAAACCAAAAGTTTATTGAAAAAATTAAAAAATGTAGCAAAACGTGGACACTCCTAAGGGATCAATTTTGCTCCTTTCGGTCCGACATTCGTGTACGTAAGTCGCGCTCGCACACAAGTTCAAGGTCCGATGCCAATTTCGATCCAAGATTTGCACCCTCCTACCGCGCACGTGGAGAGAGCCTCTATGCTACACATGATTACACCATTCTAAATTGCAATCCTTTATAAAGTGGTTTTAACTTTTATCCACTTCCTATGTGGGACAAAGCTTAAATATTTATTTTCCCACCAACAAACTCCTTTCACATGGCATATTTTGAGTTTCAATTTCTCATTCACTCGAGAATCATTTTTGACAAGTAAGTATATCATTTCGATGTACTCACGGAGGAGAACACAAATCAACTTTCATCTTTCAAAATAGCCAAGCGGGTCCCGCTCAAAATGAGTGCAAAAGTCAGCCATTTAACTTAGTTTATCCATTTTTTCCAACAATCCCCCACATGAATGAAAATTGGGAGCGACACATGAATGTGACACATGACAACTAGGTGATATAGTTCAACGGTTGAAACCTGCATAGGATAGGTAGGTGTTACCCTTTGAACCTTCCCTTGTGAAAGCATATTTACTTTACTGGTTGACCAGTAGACGCGATGTCTTTGAACCGTTCTGCCGTTTATGTAAACGATGATATACTCCACACAGGATTCTTCATAACACATTTCAGTTCTCATTATTATGTTCGTTTTGGCCACGAACATACGCCTGGTTCTGTGAGAGTTCATAAGAATTTTGCCCCACACAATTCCCTTAGAAGCGGCCCCACTTCTCTCTCACATAGGTGATTTCTTACTACAAGTAACCCGCATTACTTGACTCGATTTTCGACGCATAATAATCATTAAAAGCCTATTACTTATCCTTCATCTTTATGGGCATCACTGTTATATCATAGGAATGGATAGGAGGTAATATCACCCACAGTGATTCTATTAAGTTTTTACAATTAGGTTGTCCCTTTGAATCTAGATCTTGGGATCTCCAGTCAATTAAGTTGGGTTTTCCTTTGTATTAACTTATCCATTCAAGGGCTTAAATCTCATTTCCCTCGATGATTTTTCAACTAACTCTCTATTTAACTCTTTGGTTAGCGGATCCGCAATGTTATCCTTTGATTTTACATAATCAACAGTGATAACTCCAGTTGAGAGTAATTGCCTTATGGTATTGTGTCTACGTTTTATATGTCTAGACTTACCATTATACATGTTACTCTATGCCCTCCCAATTGCCGATTGACTATCACAATATATGCAAATTGCTGGCACAGGTTTTGACCATCTTGGAATATCATCTAAGAAGTTGCGTAACCACTCAGCCTCTTCACCACTTTTATCTGGAGCTATAAACTCAGATTCCTTAGTGGTTCTGGCTATCACTGTTTGTTTAGAGGATTTCCAGGATATAGCTGCACCTGCCAATATGAACACAAATCCACTTGTGGACTTTGAGTCTTTTATATCAGATATCCAATTAGCATCAGTATATCCTTCACTTATAGTTGGGTATCTTGTATAGTACAGTCCAAAATTACGAGTATATCTCAAGTACCTTAGTATTCTTACTATTCATTTCCAGTGATCAGCTCTTGGATTACTCGTATATCTACTCAGTTTACTCACTGTGTAGGCTATGTCTGGTCTTGTACAACTCATCAAGTACATCAGACTCTCAATAACTCTCGAGTATTCTACTTGAGATACACTTTCACTTTTGTTTTTCGATAGATGTTGACTTGTATCTATTGGTGTTCTAGCTATTTCAGTATTATCCTTGCTGAATTTCTCTAGAATTTTATCCACATAATGTGACTGACTTAGACCAAGCCCATCTGATGTTCTTAAAATTTTGATTCCAAGTATAACATCAGCTAAACCCATATCCTTCATGTCAAATCTCGAATTTAACATATCTTTAGTGGATTTAATCATCTTATTGTCACTGCCAACAATAAACATGTCGTCAACGTAAAGACATAGAATGACATAACCATTTCTAGTGTCTTTAACGTAAACACATTTATCACACTCGTTGATTTTAAATCCACTCTCCATCATGATACTGTCAAATTTTTCGTGACATTGTTTCGGTGCTTGTTTCAGGTCATATAATGATTTCATCAATTTACAAACTTTCTTTTCTTGCCCTGGAGATGAAAACCCCTCGGGTTATTCCATATAGATTTCTTCATCTAAATCTCCATTCAAGAATGCAGTCATAACATTCATTTGATGTACTTCAAGATTTCGTAGAGCAGCAATCGCAAGTATCATCCTAATAGATATTATTCTCGTTACTGGAGAATATGTATCAAAGTAATCAAGGCCTTCTCATTGTCTATAACCTTTTATTACTAATCTAACCTTATACTTTTCAATAGATCCATCTACTTTCATTTTACGTTTGAAAATCCATCTATAGTCTAGTGGTTTACTTCCTGGAGGAAGATCCATTAGCTCCCATGTATGATTTTGAAAAATAGAATCTATTTCACTTTGAATAGCCTCTTTCCACTGAGGTCCTTCTGATGAGTTCACAGTTTCTTGATAGCTTTGAGGTTCACTTTCTAGCATATAGGTCAGAAAATTTGGACCATAAGATTTTTTTGTCCTTTCCCTTTTGTTACGTCTTGGTTTAACCTTAACCTCATCTTCTAATTCTTGGTCCTGACTATTTTCATTCATAGTCTCATATGTCCGTTTAGAAGAGCTTGCCTCTTCTTTGGACTTGCATGGAAATACATGTTCAAAGAACGATGCATTTCTCGATTCCATTATCGTGTTTTTGTGTATATCTTGATTTTTAGATTCATACACAAGAAACCGATAAGCACTACTGTTTTGAGCATATCCAATGAAGATACAATCTACAGTTTTCAGGCCTATCTTCACCTTCTTTGGTGTTTTGATAGTCACCTTAGCAAGACACCCCCACACTCGTAAGTATTTATAGGAAGACTTTCTTCCTTTCTATAACTCATAAGGGGTCTTTTCCATTTTCTTTCGGGGCACCTTCTTTAATAGATAATTTGCTGATAATACAGCCTCCCTCCACATGTTCTGAGGTAACCCAAAACTCACCAACATCACATTCATCATTTCTTTTAAAGTGCAATTTTTTCTTTCAGCAACACCATTTTGTTGCGGGGAATAAGGTGCGGTGGTTTCATGTATGATTCCGTGTTGTACACATAATTCTTCATACTCACCACTTCGATCGCTTCTTATCACCTTAATTTTCTTGTTAAGTTGGTTCTCAACTTCATTCTTATAGAGAATAAATGTCTCTATCACTTCATCCTTACTTTTTAGTAAGTAGACATAGATTTTGTGCTATCGTCGACAAAAGTAATGAAATACTTATTGTCACCTCTTGTTTGTACAAATTTTAAATCACATATATCACTGTGAATTAAATCAAGTGGTTCTGTATTCCGTTCAATTGATTTAAATGATGACCTTGTCAATTTTGCTTCAACACAAATTTCGCACTTATGTTTTGAATCAATATGGAACGCGGGTATGCAATTCAAGTTAACTAGTCTACGTAAAGAATCATAGTTAATATGCCCTAGTCTACCATGCCACACACTAGAAGACTTAAGCAAATAAGCAGAAGAGTTCACTTTATTCATTTTTGGTTTAACAACCATTACATTCAACTTAAACACACCATCGGAAACATAACATTTTCCGACAAACATTTCACTCTTTGACAAAATGACTTTGTCTGACTTAAATACAATACGAAAATCATGTTTATTAAAAAGCGACCCGGACATAAGGTTCTTGCGAATTTTCGGCACATACAGTACATTGTTAAGAGTCAGCTCTTTCCTCGAAGTCATCTTCAGAACCATCTTGCCTTGTCCCTTGATTTCAGAAGTTGTTGAATTTCCCATGAACAACTTCTCTCCATTTTCAATTGCTTCGAAAGCGGCAAACAGTTCTTTATCAGAACACACGTGCCTCGTAGCTCCAGTGTTAATCCACCATTCTTTTGGGTTAGATCCCACCATGTTCACTTCAGAAATGACGGCGGCTAGATTCATCTCCGCCACATCATGCGCCATGTAGTCAATCACATTTGCTTCTTTCTTCTTCTTTGGCAATCTGCACTCCGAAGACTTGTGACCCACTTTGTCACAATTGAAGCATTTCCCTTGAAACTTCCTTTTAGAAATTCCACCTTTAGGTCCTAGCTTGGTCCCTTTACCACCGGATGACCCAACCTTATTTTTGTAGGCCTTACTGCTTTGACCATGTTCCACCACGTTGGTTTTAGAAACACTAGGATTGAACAACTTCTTCTCGAAACTTTTGTTGTCTTCTTCAATTCGAAGTCTAACAATCAGTTCTTCGGCATTCATTTCCTTTCGTTTGTGCATTAGGTAATTCTTGAAATCTTTCCATGCGGGGGGCAATTTTTCAATAATTGTAGCCACTTGGAAAGTTTCACTCAACACCATCCCTTCGGCATGAATTTCATGAAGAATTACTTGGAGTTCTTGCACTTGACTGATTATAGTTTTGGAATCTACAATTTTATAATCTAAGAATTTGCCAACAATGAACTTTTTAGCCCCGACATCTTCAGTTTTATATTTCCGGTCCAAAGACTCCCACAACGCTTTAGCAGTTTTCATAGTACTATACACGTTGTATAGCGTGTCTGCTAAGCCGTTCATAATATAGTTTCGGCATAGAAAATCCGAATGGTTCCAAACATCAAGTGCACTGATCGCTTGAACATCTCCCTCACCCTCACCCTCATTGAGTTTTGGAGCAGTTTCAGTCAAGAATCTCGCAAGATTCAAGGTGGTTAGATAAAATAGCATTTTCTGCTGCCACCTCTTGAAATTCAAGCCATTGAATTTCTCCGATTTTTCATTATGATTAATTGGAACAGTAGCCACAGATTGACTCACAACATGACCTAGCAATCTAGCCACAGTCTGAGCCACACCAGAACTAGAGCCCGCAGCCTGATTTCCAATAGCCACAGCTTGGGTTACATCCATGTTAGTTTGTTCAGTTGCCATTTCTGAAAATGAAACAAAAAATATTAGTTTCCAATAAACTAATATTAATCAAATGAAACAACGAATCTGTTTTAAGCTTGTAGGAAAATTGTTTCAATATTGGATACCGGATTCGCAGTAGCAGATTCAATAACTTTGAATACAATGGATTCAAATATACACAACAGATTTAATACAGTAGCAGATTCGACAATATGTTAAATTGCAGTAAAGTGTAACAGTTGATTTAAGCAGAACTACAAACGCAAATTTGCATAAACGAGTGACAAACAAATAATCGCAGAAGTTAAATGACAGGAAACTTTTAACCCGAGGCCTGTGTTCCACACAGTTTCCTTAAAACAGATTCGCTCCCTCACCGTCTGTGCTTGAGGTTTAACAGAGCGTCCGTTTCCCAGGATACAACGGCGAAACAGTATAATCTGAGCACCACAGATTGTACTCCGGCGAACTGAACCAGTGCCCGAACAATATCACCAAACCAGACAGGAACAGAAAGTAAAAACGAAGGCAGACTCAAACTGTGTCCAGATGAATATGCAGATGATTTTTCGTGTACTGAACGTGGAAAACCGATGCACAATAATATAGACTGGCTTGTAACCTGCTCATTCAATTCGTAATAATTACAACAGGATTTTTGAGGTTTCAACAGTTTTGAAAAACCAAAAGTCTGTTGAAAAAATTAAAAAATATAGCAAAATATGGACACTCATAAGGGGCCAGTTTTGCTCCTTTCGGTTCGATATTTGTATACGCAGGTTGCGCTCGCACATAAGTTCAAGGTCGGACGCCAATTTCAGTCCAAGATTTGCACCCCCCCTGCGCGCGCACGTGGAGAGAGCCTCTATGCTACACATGATTACATAATTCTAAAGTGTAATCCTTTATAAAGTGGTTTTAACTTTTATCCACTTCCTATGTGGGACAAAGCTTAAATATTTATTTTCCCACCAACAAACTCTTTTCACATGGCATATTTTGAGTTTCAATTTCTCATTCACTCGAACATCATTTTTGACAAGTAAGTATATGATTTCGATGTACTCACGGAGGAGAACACAAATCAACTTTCATCTTTCAAAATAGTCAAGCGGGTCCCGCTCAAAATTAGTGCCAAAGTTAGCCATTTAACTTAGTTTATCCAGTTTTTCCAACAATAATTCAATTCAAGCGAAAGAAAAATAAAATAGCCAAATTATTTTGAATCGGTGATATCTTGATTGACATCCAAATACTCAACCAAGCTACGAGTATCCAATGTCACCTACACTGGTGCTACATATAATTTAAACTGGCGCTGCATAGTATTGATCATTGAACAATATTTCTCAAGTGTAATCTTTTCAATATATTTCGAAAGTTTTGAGTCCTTAAAGTTGTTGGAAATATTCATAAATTCAGATTAAGGGTCCATTTGGCCGAATTTTTGCTTCTAATTGTGCTTTTTGTACATTAAGTCAACTTCCTCTAAAAACATTTTTATCATACAAATCACTTTTAGAAAATTATTCAAATAGGTTCAAAAATAATTTTCTTAATTTAAAAGTAACTTTTAACTTCTCAAAAGTCTTGTCAAACGAGTCCTAAACATGCTAATAAGTAATTCGCATTTAAATTGACACTAAAACATTAGTGGCCACTGGAGGCATTTTTTTGGTTGGCATGTCCGTCGAGTATTTTAACATATGATAGTGGCATATTACATTTGATCAACAAATCATATGATTCATTGGCTGGAAACACTATCATCTCAAGTGCTTTTGACACACTGGGCATCAAATGGAACATAGTCAGCAAATTTGGCTTCAAAATGTCACAAAAATCCACAATAAAACTATGAAGGATTGTGTTCGTTGTTAAAATGTCGTGTCAAAGTAGAAGGTTGTCTTGCACTAGAATTGAATTTTAAAAACGAGATCGATAAGCTCCAATGGCACTTCATTTAGGTGATATTATATGTTTTATTCAACTAGTTTGTGTTAATTGTGCCAGTGGTCCACGAAGTTGTTGCACTAATGAAGGTAATATATTTATTCATTTCTTAAGATTTGGTTAAAGCATTAGTGACTAATGCCCCTCTAGACCGAACTAATCAAGAGTGCTTGATCCCATAATAAATTACAACTCCACTCTTGGAATTTGTACTTGAATTGAATTTTGTGGTAAGGTCGACGTGGATTGTGATCGTGACCTAGTTAGGAGCCGCCATTAGAGTATACTTTGATTTCGGGGAGAATCAAAATATTTAGATTTTAATTCATATCAAATATGGGTTTAATCATCCCTGGAATTGAGACGATGATTAAAATTTAATGAATTGTGCTGATGATTAAGCTCTTAATTTTAAATGTTGAATTTGATTTATATTAATATTTAGATTTTAATTCGTACCAAACATGGACTTAACCATCATCGAAAAGTGGGAGAAATTAAAGAAAATAGGGTGTGCGAATTTTCTCTTGTAAATATTTTTTTATCACAGTGAAAATTAATGCAGCAACAAAAGAGAATGTAGTTTCACATTGAGACAAACCATTGTAAATTTTGAGTATTCTTTTTCGTGTTTTTTCTTTAATATGATTTTATTGTTTTTGATGGTATAAAATTAGGATTTCTAATTCTCAATAATTTAATCGACACATTTCCGTGCAACACATGAATTTATGTCATCACGACAGTGGACTTGTCCAAATCAACTTGTGTTCTCAACTCCAATTATTCAAGTTGGATAATCCTAATGTCAATTCGACCTGATCGAATTGTGTACCACAATCGTATTGTCATCGCACGTAAACACTCTTAAACAAATATTAATTTATCCAGACATCAGTGTCCACTAGATATATTTTAATTACTCGACCAGACCTTTTATGGAAATTTGAAATTTTTTAGTACATGGAAAATGATGAGACAATGACTTCCATTGACTAAGCCTAAGCTCCTCGGTGCTTGCCACCTTCATTAATTTTGTTAATGCAATGTATGAACTCAGATCAAGATAAGAATCATCCACTGTCATAAGATGAGCACCGGTGCTCATTAGATCATTTCTGTATATATATATATATATATATATATATATATATATATATATATAAATAAAGGGATGCATGAGATAGGAATATTTTCATTTAATTTAATTTTCATATATAATTTATTTTCATTTCGGCTAAGCATGTTTGGTTAACTTTTAATTGTAATTTAAATTGATCAAATACACATTTGTTATATTTTTTCTTCATATTTTATATATCTACAACTTATTATTCACTTTTTAACTATACATGTTTAAAATTAAAATTAAAATTAAAATTAAATTAAGGGTGATTATATTGACATCACAATTTTTATTTGTTAACAATACATTTTAATTGCAATTAAGCTCCTCAATTTTTGTTCATTATAACAATTATTTCCTTAACTTTTTTTTCCACTCAACCTTTCATTAATTAGTATGTCTCGTCCTTGATGATAATTTATATCAAAATATTTTTTTCATACTTCAAAATGAGGAAAAATATTTTTTCGAACTTTTCATTTATTTTTTGAAAATGTGATGAAAAAATAAGTTGTTTTACGCCATTTCAATGAACTTTCGGATATAAATATGTTATCTAAGCCTCTGTTTGGTATCCATTCTTTTTTTTCATTCTCATTCTTCTATTAATTTTCAACCACACATTCATCAATAAAATAATATTTTCCATCATATCAATAACTTTTCCTTCATTTTCAACCACAAAAAAGGTGTGATTTGACACAAAGAATGCATTATTTTCTAGAATAATGGTTACCAAACGGTGCCTTAAAACAAATGTGTTAACTAATAGAAAGTTTGAGGATAAGAATGACACGAAAAACTGTTAGAAACATAAATGTTATAATGAATAAAAATTAAGAACCCTAAGTACAATTAAAATATGGTGCAAGAAATAAAAATTATAGTGTGAATATAATTATCATTTTATTAATGGAAGGATTTTAAAAGATTTAGATGGACTTAAAACTTAAAAATATACATAACAAACTTTTTTGAAATTTCACAAATTCTAATGAGATTCTTATGAATTTTGTGAATATAGTCAAATCCAAATTTTTTTTTGAATTTATAATATTTTAAAATTTATCAAAATTTCATTTAAGAACGTCGCTCTAAAATAAAATGTTGCGGATTTGTGTCTTCAAATTAGAGATCCTTTCAACGCAGCCTAGCTGCCTAGGTGATAGATGAACAAAAAGATTTCTATTCACGTGACATTGATGTTTTATAAGTAGACGGTCATATTTAAATTTTATCTCAATTTAATTCCATCTATACTCAAATTTCATCTTCTTCCATCCATTTATTTTTTCCACGTCAGCTAGACAGTCCCACTTACTATGTATTGGAGAAGAATTCTTGCAAACGTGGTCTATCAGTACTTACGTAGGAATATTTTCATTGCAATTTTAGTAGCTAATTGTAAGATGACATTGTGACATTTGTGTACTGTACATCCTTTTATTTTCGTTACACTTTGGTTGTTTTTGTCTAGTTTATGTGTAAATATTGAAGGATTATTCAATGTTCACAAATGATGTACACAATCTTTTACACCCCCCTCACATGGAGGGGGCTCACAAATTGTGTACACCATTTGTGAGCCTCCCTCCATGTTAGGGAATATTTGTGGGCCCCCTCCCGTGTAAAAGATTGTATACACCATTTGTGCGCTTCTCTCCATGTTAGGGAGGTGTAAAAGATTGTATACACCATTTGTGAGCCTCCCTCCATGTTAGGGAATATTTGTGGGCCCCCTCCTGTGTAAAAGATTGTATACACCATTTGTGCGCCTCTCTCCATGTTAAGGAGGTGTAAAAGATTGTGTACATCATTTGTGGGCTCCCTCTATGTAAGGGGGTGTAAAAGATTGTGTACACATAACACTATCCAATATTGAATGCGTATTTTTTCTTCAAATTTTTTGGTGCGTGGAAAGTAACAACAACAACAACCACGACAAGTTAGACACGTGTCCTAACACCAAACTAAAGCGACTCCATTTAAATCCACCAAAGGAGGCATTAGAAGTAAACTTTACAAGTCACAATTCACTGAAATTAATTGGCTTCCTCTTTACACCTCCACACTCCATTTATTTCCGCAAAATCAGGCTCATTTGAAATCCAATGTCACAAAAAAAGTGCCACTTTTTTGTTATATTAAATGACACATTCAGCATGGACATTTCTTTTTGCATTTATCACGACATTGCACTAATAGTTACTACTAATTGATTGATCATTTCATGAATACAAAATAAAGCAAAAGCAGATTCCGTTGCTGAATATATGGATTTAAATCACAGCTTTTTTATTGCATTCTGTTAATTTTAGTTGCTTTTTTTTTTTTTTAAACTTATAAAGTAATTTAATGTTTTGTGATAAGACACTCCAAACACCGTTGATATTGAACAAAAACAATAGTTTGGAATTGTCCAATATTCGACGATATTTTTCTTAAACTGGTTATCAATCAAGTTGTTTTATCTCATTTTGACTACTTCATATTGATATCATAGCTAAATGTTGACTTAAAAAGGATGTTCTATCAATCACTTTTCACATGGCTCCATGGTGTTAGAGTGCAATATGTGTGAGGCATCCCGGAGTTAACCGCAATCGCCTCGAACACTGTGGCCCATTTTACATGGACGAGGGTTGGGTTCCTTCTCGTTGCCCTGGAGTCAAGAAGTGGTTTTTCTGCAATAATTTGAGTTGCCTCGAATGCACTTGTCATTGAGGCTTTGTGATCTATCTTCATTGTATCGATCATGACAGTTGATGAGGTGGCATAATACTTCATCATCTCCTCGAATCTAATGATGCTTCGTTGTATTTTTGCTTAAGCAAGCAGGGACAAGACATTTTTGCTTTTTAAAATCTCCAACACTAATGTGGATTACACTAAAACAATTGTCACATAAGCTAAAATAGGAAAAAATAATAAAAAAGTTTCTCTTCAACAAAACATGTTTAGCACTGTCTATCGAATGTGTCAAGAAAAAAGAAAAACATTGTTAAGAAGACTGTCTAGATTGTAGAAAACTATGTAAACTGAATGAATAACCATAATTTAATATTTCTCCGTTTCTCCCGTTTCTTATTTTTCTCTTCCGTTTATTATTTTTCTTCCATATTAGTGATGAAATTTAAATAATAGACGAAATCTACTGAGGATGAAATTTGAATTAGGACATCTATTAATTAGACATTACTGTCACATAGATCGAAAGCATTTCTATTTAGATGTCACCAAAATTGCAATCTATGTGAGCCACTCTTACCTTCCTTCTATCGAGTCCAAACCGGATTCCAATTGTACCCTATATACAGATTATGTTTTTCTTGATTTTTTAGTAAGTGACTCGAGGGTTTTTTTTAGTTGGTGTCGTAAAACTTAAAGAGTATTAATTTTCCCTGGTGTTTGAGGGATTTGAACGAGTGAAATTCTTGTACGGATTTTTCATATAGTGGAAACTTTTAATACTTGATAAATTTTTTAAAAAGCTTTTTGTATTTTTCTGGAACAAAGATTCTGCGAACAAAATAAATGAAAAATGTCTCATATTTCTCAATCCGCATATCCCATTACTGATTATAAAGGACGATTGAATCCTAGCTTTTTATTGCTTTCTGATTACTTTATTTCCATTTTTAGCTCAATCATATTTACCTTTATTCTTGATTGTCGGGGTTATTAAGTGGAAAATGCTACTTGTACATTAGAGGGTACATAAGGGTGTCCATAATGGACACCCGACACTTCCCCATTGGATGAAATGCCGACCCCACCTGCACTTCATCCAGTGGGAAGGTGCCGGGTGTCCATTATGGACACCCTTATGTACACCCCAATGTACTTATAGCACCTCCCTTATTAAGTTATTTACTGTTTTGTGTTTTTTTCATTGCAAAATTGTAGGCAACATTGTTATTGAATTAATGAAACTTAAACTTCAGTGACCATTTGTGAAAGTGCATGAAACTTCAATGACCGTTTCTACAAGTTTTGAACTTTAGTTTGTGAAATTAACCCTATTCTCTATATTTCATGTTTAAAATCAACGAGCTCTCAATAGTTTTCTCATTTTCATCACATCAACTGTAGTATATGAAATTTAAGCATGCTATTCATGTGGCATGAGAACATGAACAAAAAAAAAAAATATATTCACTTTAATGAACAATTTCCATGTAAAATAAAGTCAAACATGAAAAAAAAAAAAAAAAAAAAAATCCAAAATTCCAAAAATTTTCCGGATGGAAAATTATACCAATTAAACACACTTAATTAACAATTCTCTGAAAAATAATTTCTAAACAATTACTTTTCCTGGAATTCATTTTTTTTTTTTTTGACGATAATAATAAAGTCTATGGATGACTTCCAATTTATAGGGTAAATTCTTTAATAAAATTTTATAAAAACACAAATTCCTAAATAGTCCTTACTGAGATTTTGGTCGGAGAGCTTTGCCCCCTTCTAACCCACACGGCAACCTCGCCGTGGAGGTCAATTTGTGACCAATTTTGCAAAGTGTAAATAATTAAGATCGACAATAATTAGACTCCACATTTTAATATAAACAATTTAATACTATAGTCAATCTTTGGCGAATAATCATTCGTCATGATAATCACTCGTCATGATAATCTCTTGAATTGAAAGTATGAAATAGTTGAGCCAACATCACAAACAATTTTTTAAAGAAATTAGGACGGACTGCGACAAGACATTGTGACTAACTTTACATCTCCAGTCACAAGTCATAACCAAAGTAAGAATTTTTTATCATTATCAATTTGGCTACATTAATATTAAGTGCTAAAGGCTAAAGCTAGCGAAATATTTAACGATGGATTATTGTCGAAAAAGTTTGTGCACCTTTTTTTAAAGTTTCAGGTTATTGCTGAGGCCGAGGCAGATCCTGACATCAGACTCATCCCAAGGCTTTTGGATAGAAACCTGAATGGCGCAGAATAGAGCTGACTTCTTTATCCAAAAGTAGTGCTTTTTTTGAGATAATTGCACCAACGATATCAAATATTTTGTTTAGCAGAAAATTTTGTTCAAATCTTTCATTTGTAACACTCACGGTATCAAATCTTTCAGAAATTAGCACCTGAAGTCCAGATGGATGATTTTTGTTAGTTTGATGGTTAGTTGACTGTAAACGATTTCAAGATCCGATAGGGAAGAATTTATAAACGATTTAATTTATAAAAATAAGTGCTGATTTTTTGAATAGTATCTATGAATCTATCGAACCGTGTGGTTCAAATTTTGTCAAATGGAGGATAATAAGTCATGTATGCACTATTCTAGAGCTTTAATCTAAGAAAGTATTGGTACTATTGTACAGTTTGGTATGCAACAATTGATAGGGCTAAATATTATAAAAAATTAAATTTTATTCAGTTATTGTTTGGCAACTATTTAATTTATAAACATAATCGCTCAGCCTACTTTTTATCCACACATTGCCTGAGACTTGGAAGTCATATTCACTTATCAATAACTTTTTTTTTTCATTTATTTATAATTTAATTTGATTATAATCTATTCTTAAACAATTCTATTTCAAAAGAAAGCTGTCAACGTTGTTAATAGAGTAGCTCAAATCATTATATATTTATATGATGTATGATTTTCTCGTGAACAAGTCTAAGTAAGATGACTCATTTGAGCACACCTATTTTAAAATTCAAATGTTAGTTTGACCTATAAACTAATCGAAGTGCTTATTTGAACTTAATGGACGTTAATACCATATTAAGACCTCAGATTCCATGTCTCAATCTTATCAGAGTAGTTCACTGTTAGAAACAAAATCTCACAATACAAAAAATAGATGCAATAGAAATGAAAATACAAAACGAGCCAAAAAGAAAAAAAACACAAATTTAACATGGTTCAATAAACTTTCCGAATGGCCATACAAAAAGAAAACTTTATTTAATGAAAAAAATCATACGATATAATTTTTTTTTCACTCTCATGAATTCTTTCTTTACAAAATTAGAACATCAAACGTATCACAAACAACAAATACACCATTTTTTTCCCCCACTTTCTCTCCAACTATTAGTCTCTACCACAATCCAATTGGCTGCCAAAAGCTTTTTGCTGTCGTGTACTACGTCGGTCAACGGGCAAGTGAATAATGCTTGTGTGCCAGAAATTGTATGACATAGAGAATAATATAATATTTGTTAGAATGAAGTGATTTGATGACAAACTTGAGTATATTTTAAATAATTCAACGATAGATTCTCATGTGGCATTATGTTAAATATTATGTCAATCATTATATTTATATAGCATGATGGTATACTAGAATTTCATGCCAAAGTCATATAATTGCAATGGAAGCCCTCTTCCTAATTACATAAAAGTCAACTTCCTTAGCCTATGGCCACACTTTTTTTAAAATCGTTTTTGATCACACGTTTTTTAGAATTCATAACATTTTATTTTTCAATCAGACGTATCAACAATTTTTATTAAAATCTACTAAAATTATATATTTTTTATCAAAACAAATGAGGTTTAATTGTATTAGGAGTCCTTTTATATATATATATATATATATATATATATATATATATATATAGAGAGAGAGAGAGAGAGAGAGAGAGAGAGAGAGAGAGAGAGAGAGAGAGAGAGAGACCAACATTTCAATACACAAAAGATGGCTATAGTGGCAAGGCCAGAGGATAGTCCATCTAATTTTTCGAAAAATTAATTGCGAATAACATTAGTTGAGTGGATAGGACCGTAAGTACTATTATATAAGCTTTTTGTTGAGAATTTTACCTTATTCACTTTTTAGGATCCTCTTCCAATAATTAGAAAAAAATTAAATTAGTTAACTTTATAATTGAAAAAAGTAAAAATTGTCAGCACAATATTTGCAAAAATGTTTTTGAAATATAAAAAAGTACTGTACAAGTAGAATTTAGTCATTTACTAGTATTATTAGTTCAATAAATAAATCGAGTTGACTAGGTCGATTGTCATAAATGATTAGGTTGAAAAATCCAATCTAGCATAGTTCGCCATTATTGGCAAACACTCGTGGACCTGATCGAAGCATGTTGGACTGGGTTCGATTTAATTTTTTAATGGACTAAGTCACCGACTCACCACGAGCGTTGATTGTCGGTCCATTTTGACATTACTAAGTTTCTTCTAAGGATTACACTAATAGTCACTCGGTCAAAAACATTAGAGTTAACGAAATCCTATGTAGTGCCATTAAGTTCCATAATGTCACCAAACGATGTTATTTATTACATCAATTTAACAAAGTCATTACAAAACATGAGTTTATCATATGATTTAAGCCTAAAATTTTGACTAAAAATAAAGCTTATTACATTTTTCTTATCTGAATTAATTACAATTCGCGACTCCCAAATTTTGCTGACTTGATGTGATAAATAGCGTCATTTAGTGACATGTTGGCACATAGGATTTAACACTAATATTTTCAACTGAGTAACCATTAGTGTAATAGTCGGAAAAATTCAGCAAGAAAATAACTTCAAGGGCCATTGGCACAATTAACCGATCGTGGGATGTCAACTGCATGAATTTCTATCCATTTTGGCTATGAGACAAATGTTAGCTTAGTAAAAGCCTTTTCTTTTATTTGACGATTAAAATGAGGTTGTTATCCGTAAATGTTTGTGCTTTTTTGCTTTCGTCCCTTTCTTATTCATCGTGCTTTAGCGTGTTGGCAGTGAAAACCATCCTTCTGCTATGTATATATATACACACTCGAATCTTATTCAAGACAGCAAGTGTCTCTACTAAGCAAAGATAGAGAGAGTAGAAATTCTCCTTGCTGCTCCCAAATAGGAAAATAACAAAACTGGGAATGAAAATGAATATGAAGAAGAATAGTTCTATTTGGTCAATTTTCAGTCATGCAGATGGGTTTGATGTTATCTTGATGATCATGGGATTCTTGGGAGCAGCTGGTGATGGAATTTCAATTCCGTTAATGACGTATATCACTGCAAAGCTGATGAACAATATTGGTGCTGAGAACGCCTCAATTTTCAAATATTTCACTGAAGTTGTCAATCAGGTTCCTTCTCTTTATCTTGTGTTTGTGCCAAATGTAGCTTAAATTTTTGTTGCTTAGTGGTAAAATTTGGAATATGTTGCCTTCTACACGTGAGTTCGAATTCAAGTTGTTACAAGTTCAATTTTCTTCTTCCTTCAAAAAAAATTGCACAATTGGTCCTTAAACGTTAGCACATATAGCAAATATATCCTCAACCTCTATAATCAGACTATTGAATCCCAGCACCTATAGCAAATAGTCAAATACATCCTCAACTGCTTTCACATTAATTAAGATTATAGGAGCGAAGCAATTCTAAGGCTTTAGCAAAGAAAGCAAAAGTGATATTCATAGTAAATGGGAGTAGCCTAAACCGTGAGAAGGGGCTTGTGGGAGAGCTATCAAATTCCTACTGCCAAGGATAAATGAGTAGGCAAGGGGAGACTTACTTATTCTAACTAAAAAAAGCATAGGAAAACGACATTTTTGTTGTTGATATAGATAGCTTTCATAATTAATGACACCTAGAATTGAATTGGGAAAATTGCGGCCGTGGTCCCAAATCTTTCATTTTGTTGTAGATTACACCCAAACCTTTTATTTTTGCGGTCGAAGTTCCAAACCTTTATATGTAGTTGCAGCGTCGATCCCAAGCCTTTAATTCCGTCCATAAAATCGCCAGTCAACGTTTCAACAGTAATTTTGACTCGAAAAAATTGCAGCGCTGGTCCCAAACCTTTCATTTTGTTGCAGATTACACCCAAACCTTTAATTTTTGTTGCCAAAGTCCCAAACATTTATATATAATTACAGCGTTGGTCCATTTCACGCATTTCGTCCATAAAATCATCAGTCAACGTTGAAACAATAATTTTAACTCAAATGACATCTTACTTGATGGGTAAATTTGTCAAAACAAGTTATCCAAAAAAATGTTTGTTTTCTTCAAATCCTTCAATCTTTTCACAGCCATCACATTCTCATCATCGATAACCATCTGATCAGATAACAATCTGATCCGATTTGTTATAATAATTGAATCGATAAATTATTTTTATGGCATGTTATTTGTCACTAAAATAAATAAATGAGAAAATAAAAATAAACAAACTGCATTTGGTACTATAATTTGTATGAATTATTAAATAATTTTTAAATTGATTAAAAATTAAAAATAATATTAAAATAGGAAAATATTTTTTTAATAATATTTATGCCTAGCCTTTGTCTAAACATGCCGGTTTGAGATTAGCGTTACAATTTTTTCATTTTTATGGCATGTTATTTGTCACTAAAATAAATACATGAGAAAATAAAAAAGTTTAGTACTAAATAAAATTTTTTAATATTATTTTTAATTTTTAATAAAAAAATGTATTTTTTATTTTAATATTATTTTTAATTTTTAATCAATCTAAAAATTATTTAATAATACATACAAATTATAATACCAAATGTAGTTTATTTATTTTTATTTTCTCATTTATTTATTTTAGTGACAAATAACATGTCATAAAAATAATTTATCGATTCGATTATTATAGCAAATCGGATCAAATTGTTATCTGATCAGATAGTTATCGATGATGAAAATGTGATGTCTGTGAAAAGATTTAAAGATTTAAAGAAAACAAACATTTTGAGTTAAAATTACTGTTTGAACGTGGACTGACGATTTTATGGACGAAATGCGTGAAATGGACCAACGCTGTAATTATATATAAATGTTTGGGACTTTGGTCGCAAAAATTAAAGGTTTAGGTGTAATTTGCAACAAAATGAAAGGTTTGAGACCAGCGTTGCAATTTTTTAAAGTCAAAATTACTGTTGAAACGTTGACTGACGGTTTTATGGATGGAATTAAAGGCTTGAGACCGACGCTGCAACTACATATAAAGGTTTGGGACTTCAGCCGCAAAAATAAAAGGTTTGGGTGTAATCTGCAACAAAATGAAAGGTTTGGGACCACGGTCGCAATTTTCCCAATTGAATTTATGGAACATCGTTTTGAAGTGTATAAATTTATCATTCTCGTAATTTAAGCTAAATCACAATTTTTACAATGTAAGTGGCTAAGCAAATTATCTTAGTTTGTTTCCTTATTTGAGTAATCTAATTGTCGAAGTTGCGAATTGGTATAGTTCATGCCATGCTAATATTGTCACCTGGAATTGGATTTTTTTGGTGACAGAATGCATTGGGTTTCTGTTACCTGGCTTGTGGGCAATCTTTTGCTTGTTTCCTTGGTAGGTCTCCTTTTACCCTTAGATGAGCAAATTACAAGGAAGGTTTGAAATTGAATCAAATTTAAATTTGTTTTTCTCTAGAGGGTTATTGTTGGACAAGAACAGCAGAACGACAGGCTTCACGTCTAAGAACAAGTTATTTAAAAGCAGTGCTTAGGCAAGATGTGGGCTACTTTGATTTGCATGTGTCCTCTACAGCAGATGTCATAGCAAGCGTTTCCAGCGATAGTCTTGTAATTCAAGATGTCATTAGTGAAAAGGTTGGTGGATCTTGTTTCTTTCAGTTTTTGTGATATGTTTGTAAGATATGCTAATTAATTAGGTGGTTGAATTCAAAACAAATCAGGTTCCAGTTTTTTTGATGAATTCATGGACTTTTGTGGGGGCCTATATAATGGCATTCTTAATGGTCTGGAGGCTAGCGGTTGTGGGACTTCCATTTGCGATATTACTTGTGATACCAGGTTTGATTTACGGAAAATCTCTGATGGGCATTGCACAAAAGATTAGGGATGAGTACAGCAAGACAGAAACAATTGTGGAGCAAGCTATTTCTTCCATTCGAACAGTTCACTCCTTTGTAGCGGAGAGCAAGACTCAAGCTGAGTACTCTGCTGCTCTTCAAGGGACTGTAAAATTGGGATTAAGGCAAGGTTTGGCCAAAGGTTTGGCTATTGGTAGTAACAGCATCGTCTTTGCAATTTGGTCTTTCATTTCTTATTATGGTAGCACATTGGTCATGTATCACGGCGCTAAAGGAGGAACTGTCTTTGCAGTTGGTGCCACTATTGCCATTGGTGGATTGTAAGGATTTTCTTCCAATTGTGTGTGTGTATTTATGGCACTGTTCTTATTTTTTGATATTAATACTATTGCCTAATTAAGCATATCGAGTCTATGAATTGACTAGTGTTTTCTTTTTCCTTTTTCCGATTTTTTTTGGAACAGAGCGTTGGGTACTGGTTTGTCTACCCTTAGGTACTTCTCCGAAGCAATTGCAGCTGGAGAACGCATAATGGAAGTCATATCAAGAGTGCCGAAAATTGATTCGGACAACAAGGAAGGCCAAACGTTACAAACTGTTATGGGAGAAGTGGAATTTAAACACATTGAATTTGCGTACCCATCAAGGCCTGAAAGCATTATTTTCAAAGATTTCAATTTAAGAATCCCAGCAGGAAAGACAATGGCATTGGTTGGAGGAAGTGGGTCTGGAAAGTCGACAGTGATTGCTTTATTACAGAGATTTTATGATCCACTCAATGGTGAAGTTCTTCTTGATGGGGTTGCCATTGACAAGTTGCAGTTGAAATGGCTAAGATCACAAATGGGACTGGTCAGTCAGGAGCCAGCCCTATTTGCTACCACAATTAAAGAGAACATACTTTTTGGTAAAGAGGATGCATCTTTTGAAGAGGTTATTGAGGCTGCCAAAGCTTCTAATGCTCATAATTTCATTACTCAATTGCCTGAAGGTTACGATACTCAGGTTTGCCTCGCGTGTCTTCTTGTTCCTTGCTTTTGTTATTGATAAATCACTCTTATGCTCGCTTTTGCAATCTTAATTTTCTGATATTTCCACAATTCAACATATTTTAAATTGCTGATGTTCCACAAGTTCCCACGTTTGATCATCCACTAAACTATTAGAATTTTCCAGATTATGTTGTATTCAGTACCTTTCTTATTGGATTATCAGAGCTCATTCCTGCTAGTAGTAACACTAACATTTAAAATCCGTGCAGGTCGGTGAGAGAGGAGTACAACTATCTGGAGGTCAGAAGCAAAGAATTGCTATAGCAAGAGCCTTAATCAAGGAACCGAGAGTTCTCCTACTTGATGAGGCAACCAGTGCTCTAGACTCCGAATCAGAGCGAGTTGTTCAGGAAGCACTTGACAAGGCTGTTGAAGGACACACCACCATCATCATAGCACACCGTCTTTCCACCATCCAAAATGCTGACATCATTTCTGTTGTCCAAAACGGAGAGGTCATGGAGATTGGCTCACACGATGAGCTTATTGAGGATAAAAATAGCTTATACAGTTCACTTGTCCGTCTACAGCAAACTGAGAATAAAAAAGAATCTGCAAATGTTAATAGCGTTGCTGCATCAATATCCACTGCAAACAATATTCAAAACTCAGATAGTAAAAGACTATCAATTGTTGGTGAGGCCAGCACAAGTAACACAGCAGCGCCAAGCCAAGGAGCGAAGATTGCCACAATTTCCAGTAATCAAGTTCTACCTGTGCCATCATTTAGAAGACTACTGGCTATGAATTTGCCTGAATGGAGGGAAGCGATATTAGGATGTATAAGCGCAATGCTATTTGGTGCAATTCAGCCAGTTTATGCATTTGCCATGGGATCACTAATATCTGTGTACTTTCAGACGGACCACAACATAATTAAGAAAAAGACGGCAATATATTCTTTGAGTTTTCTTGGGTTGGCAATTTTCGCACTATTGATCAACATTTTCCAGCATTATAATTTTGCTGCCATGGGGGAGTATTTGACAAAAAGAATCAGAGAGAGAATGTTTTCAAAGATACTCAGTTTTGAAATTGGTTGGTTTGATCAGGATGAGAATTCCACTGGAGCTATTTGCTCTAGACTAGCCAAAGATGCCAATGTGGTAAGTTCATTAAGTACTCTTCTATAATGAAGTAACAAATTTTGTCTGCTAGGAGAAAAAATATTGCAAATTATTTTATTCATTATCTTTTTTAATTGATTTTCTGCTACAAAAGACATACTAGTAGTTATAGCATGTGCTATATTGACGAGTTCAATTCTAATAAAGTTCATTTTAACTTCTTTCCCAAGATGGAAGAAGCAAGTAAATGTCCGAATCTTTCAAAATGCCAATCTTTCAATGGGAGAAATCTTGCCATTTTTGGGTTCCAAGATCTTAAAATTTCAATAAACAAATAGTTATGCTATATGTACACTTCGGTTTACACCTTGATTTACACTCCTATGTGACGGCAGATTTGGACATATTGATTTAAAAAAAACTTTTTTCAATCAATGGTTAGAATTTTGACACATAAGAAGTGTCAACCAAGTGTACACATAAATAGTCTTACTCATTGCGCTATTAGATGGAATTGTGCTTCAAAATAGAGTAACTTGTTTGGAATTCTATTAAATAGCATCTTTTGACACTTCTTACCATCTGGAAACAAAAACCAAGTACCATTTTGATTAGTCCTGTGTTTGAGAAAAGCTCAGTTCATCTGTAAAATGGAGGATGCTTCTAGTACCATATCTTATAATTTTATATCGAATCTATTAACAAATTGGCATCTCACGTTTCTACAGGTCCGATCCTTGGTAGGCGATAGGATGTCACTTCTTCTCCAAACTTTCGCAGCAGTGACCATTGCTTGCACCATGGGATTGATTATAGCCTGGAAGCTCGCATTGGTAATGATAGCAGCACAACCCATTATCATAATTTGCTACTATTGCAAGCGTGTCCTGCTCAAAAGCATGTCAAAAAAGGCCATCAAAGCCCAAGATGAAAGTAGCAAGCTTGCAGCGGAAGCTGTTTCCAATATTCGTACTGTCACAGCCTTCTCTTCCCAAACAAGAATTTTACAGATGCTTGAGAAATCCCAAGAAGGCCCACAAAAAGAAAATATTCGCCAATCATGGTTTGCAGGTATAGGGCTTGGGATCTCTCAAGGCCTCATGACATTAACTTGGGCTTTGGATTTCTGGTATGGTGGTAAAATGGTTGCAGAAGGCTTCATGGGATCAAAAGCACTGTTCCAAACGTTCATGATCTTGGTGAGCACAGGCCGTGTTATAGCCGATGCTGGGACTATGACAAATGATCTAGCTAAAGGATCTGAATCAGTTGGATCAGTTTTTGCAGTGTTGGATCGGCGTTCCTTAATTGAGCCAGAGGATCCAGAAGGCCACAAGCCTAATAAGTTAACTGGACATGTGGAGTTACAAGATGTTGATTTTGCCTACCCTGCAAGGCCCAAAGTGATTATCTTCAAAGGCTTTTCAATTATAATCGAAGCCGGAAAATCAACAGCATTAGTTGGAGAAAGTGGCTCTGGAAAATCAACCATAATAGGGTTGATTGAAAGATTTTATGATCCAGTTAAAGGAGTAGTAAAAATCGACGGCATAGATATAAGGTCATATGACCTAAGGTCAATGAGGAAGCATATTGCACTTGTAAGCCAAGAGCCCACATTATTTGCCGGTACCATACGTCAAAATATCACATATGGAGCATCAGAACACGTCGATGAAGCTGAGATCATCGCGGTAGCTAAGGCAGCAAACGCCCATGAATTTATTGCAAGTTTGAGGGATGGGTACGACACATGGTGCGGTGATAGAGGGCTACAGCTATCCGGCGGGCAAAAGCAACGAATTGCAATAGCACGTGCCATTTTGAAAAATCCCGCGGTGTTGTTACTAGATGAGGCCACAAGTGCGTTAGACAGCCAGTCGGAGAAGGTGGTGCAAGATGCACTTGAGCGTGTGATGGTTGGGAGGACCAGTGTAGTTGTGGCACACAGGCTAAGTACCATACAAAATTGTGATATGATTGCTGTTTTGAGCAAAGGGAAAGTGGTAGAACAAGGTACTCACTCTTCCTTGTTAGCTAAAGGGCCAAATGGAGCGTACTATTCATTAGTTAGTCTCCAAAGGACTCCTAGCACTCAATCAACTAATTGATTCCAATGTCTGTTATTTAAGCACTTAATATTCTACTAAATTGTAAATGGAATGATATTCTAATGACTTTCTCATTCCATTAAATTCCAATGTAAGTGTAATAAAAATAATGTTCAGATTGTGAGAGTTCTCTTTGTTTGATAACTTAAGGTGCTATCTTAATATCCACATTCACAACTTCTGCTCAAAACTCCACGACATCATGACCTTCTTTCCCGACATCTACATCGACACCGACACCGACACGGATACATTATTTTTTGATGTGTTCATGCAAAATTTTGAAATGGGTTCCATTAAATCGATTTTTTGAACTAAGTTATTGTTGAAGTGCTCCCACCATCTCCTTCTCCACCACTCCACATTTATCGATTTACACAAGTAGATACTAATTTTGGATGTTTTTATTTATAGATGTGAGATTACTACTGCTTTATGCTCCTATTGTTTGGTTAAGGAATGCGTGATAGTTTTATGCCCATTTTCTGGTAATACTGGCTTTTTTTTTTTTTTTCTTTTTGGTCTCAAAATTTTAGACTTTCTGGAAAATGGTTTGTAGTTAATCAATTCTATAAGATGAAGCATTCTTAGTTTTCTGGAGGAAGTTAATTTCAGAATTGAAGCAGGAACTTGAATGCTTGAATGTGGGGTCGGGTTTCTGGTTCCATTAAAATAATTTTTTATCTGTTGACACACAAAATATTCAACTCAACTCAAATAGCCCAAGAGAGGAAATGGCCCAAGAGAAGAATCACATTTAAAGAGATCAAGGTAAAAGCCCAACCAGAAATGTCATTAAATATGATGAAAGCCCAAAAACAAAGGTACGTCGTCGCCCAAGCCTGCAGAACGCCCAGATGTTGAGCGAATGAAACATCCTATAATCGCCCAGAGCGGAAGATCAATTGTCGCCCAAAAATGCTGAGTCGCCCAGAGTCCCAGCGATGACTAAAGCTTGTTGTTATCCAAAGTCACGATCTAAGATGGTTTGAGCACATCACAATTACGCCCCACGATTTGACGAAATTGGTGACAAGCAGTTATGAAGAAGACGTGGTGATATGAGTTACACACGGTGGTTATTGGCCAAGTCGGCCATTATGAAAGAAGTGGGTAGTTACAAATAGTTTTTAAACAATTAGAAACTGCCCAAGTTGTATAAAAGAAAGAAAACGACAACAAAGAAAGCCCGGACAAAATTCACTCTCAAATAGAGAACATGTAATTTACTTTTCTTAGATTAACTTTTAATTACTTCATTTCCCTTGTACTTGTGTGCTTGCGCCCCTTAGAGGCATCTTGTTCGTATCCAAACTGTAATCTTCATATTCGAGGTCACTTCATCTTAGATAAAGTACAATTTGTTAATGAACCACAATAAGAAATGAATACCGTAACCTTGGGACTTGTAATTTGTTTATTTGAACAATAAAAGTAGTGGACTCCAATAGTCATAATCATTTTAGCACGCCAAAACATGTGCTTCATAGATAATTTTAACGAATGAATGTATCAAACAAAAAATTATATCCTAAATTATATATAAATCGATAACAAATCTTATCTTGTTACCATTGTAGAATTTCCAATGACAAAATCAAATTGTCCTAATTTACTATAATGAAAGAATACTTTAACTAAAATAAATCGAGTTGTTGGTAAATTTTGTATTCACACTTTTTGTCAAATCTTAATTATTAGTATGCGAGATTTTATTGTTATTTGTCATTACAATCAACAATGAATGCCAAGTAATGATTTTTGATCAACAAAATAGTTGATTCCAAAGAATTTTGATATCAGACAGACAAAAATTGGAACACTGGCAATGAGATTGAATAAAATTTCGAAGATTGTCGAAAATTGAATAAGATTCCGGAGATTGTCAAAGATTACGACTATCATAGATAGATTATTTTTACCATTAATTAATATTGTAATTGATTGCTATCATATTTAGTTGTTATTTTAATTTCTATATAATGAGAAAATCTCTCACATAGAGGTGCATCGAGTCTTTTATTGAGTATATTTGACATTGTGTTAGAGTTTTTTTCCTTAGAATTTCTCCTGTTTTCTGGGTTAGGTTTTCTCAAGGCGAGATAAGTTTTTTTCTTTGCTCCTCCTGTCCGGTCTTCGTCAAATTGAATCAATTGTTTCTTTTTCCTGTTCATTTTTTTGAACGTATTACTGTAACCGAGAGACAATCTATGCAAGTCTTCCCTTTTCTTATTGTGCTCGTATCAAAGGGCACATTCTTGATTAATCTCAATCTTCGAAACGTCATCATCCAACCCTTGTCATCATCAATCAGCTTCACACTTCCATTCTTATCTTTCGCATTTCCCATTTTTCACAATTTTTTTAGGGCTTTCCTTCAATTATTACAGATTTTTTTTTTGGGTTTCTTCATTGGAGCCGTCGTGGCATCTGCTGCGGGTATTTTATTTTCTTCACAAGGATTGTAAGTTTGCCCACCTCACCATAATTATATTAAAGAGATATGTACCTAAAATTTTGCTAATAAGAGCTCGAGCTTTCTCAACAGATGAATAGTCTTTATGAATCTTTGGATGGAGGAATTGACGTGGCAGTGGTAGAAGGCGGCTGGAGTGGTTGTGCTTCGGCGACTTAGAGTTGCCAGCGCCTGGGTTTGGTCGACTGGATTTATTGGTGAGTCGACGGGTGTTGTGGTGTGGGTCGATGATGGTGGCCTGGGTTAATAGATAATGAGTTGGACTGGTTTATTGATTGGGTTTAGGTTATTGGGCCTGTAGATATATTTGTATTGTGTCGTTATAGATGGGTTGTATTTATATAATGGGCCTGATTTATGGGCCGTAGTTTAATAGGGTAATGGGATATTATTTTGGTTTTTTTTTTTTTAGGTTTGCAGCAGTTTTATGTAATGGAATTTTGGGTTTGTTACTTTGGGTTTGCAAGGATGCTGCTCCCAAAAAAAAAAAAAGACATGGGAGTGCAAATCGTTGACTTTTAGTGAGTGTAGACCATTGAGTTTTGGTTGCTCGGGTAATGAGCTAGAGTTTTGAATTCTCAGAAGAGGATCATCTTTGAGTTTTTGATGTAGGTAGTTTTGTGGGATTTCTTCCACCTGCAGTATCTGGAGTTTTGGCCGGTGTTTTGGAGTTAGAACTTTTGTCGGAACCCGAATTATGTGTTCGACTAAGTTCTCCCGACAGATAGAATTCATTGTGTGTGTCGGCACACTTCGTGAATTTCTTTTAGAAATTCTTCTTGGGGAGTGTGAGTTCTCTGGAGTATCTTTGGAGTGTTCTTTGTTGGTTACTGCACTATTTATTGTTCTTGATCTCTCGTCATCACTAATTTTCGTAGATGATTGCTTTGATTTGAATTTCTTTTTAGTGGGCACAAGTACTGTCACCATCGCTAGTTCATGATTACAAATTGATGCTTTTGCCAGCATCAATTTGAGGGGGGATGTTAATGAGATTGAATAAGATTCTGAAGATCATCGAAGATTGAATAAGATTTCGGAGATTGTCAAAGATTACTACTATTATAGATATATTGTTTTTACTATTAATTAATATTGTAATTGATTGCTACCATATTTAGTTGTTATTTTGGTTTCTATATAATAAGAGAATCTCTCATATAAAGGGACATCAAATCTTTTATTAAATATATTTGACAGTTTATATTTAATAAACCACCACAGCTTACAATGTTTTTAAACACATTTTCGATAAGTTCAAAGGACAATGTCAACCAAATTACATACAACACAACATTCTAAACTACTAACAGTCAAAAGACAAATAATCTTGGATATTGTCAGCCATCAATTATCATAACGAGATTTTGTAACTTGTGGTAATATTTATCCTCCCAAGAAAAGGAGAAACATGAGCGTTTGGGCATTGAAATCCAATATAGGACCTCAATTATCGAACAAATAGAACTCCACAAACTAAACATTATTCTCAATACACTTTAGGACTGTATGTATTGAAATTTTAAAATAATGAGAATGTTATTAAAAATTTAGAATACCATTCCATTTACAATTTAGTAGAATATTAATTGCTCAAATAACAGATAATGGACTCAATTACTTAATTGAGTGCAAGGAGTTCTTTCACTTCTTTGGACTCTAACTAATGCATCCATGTTGCCCTTTAGCTATAACATGGAAGAGTGAGTACCTTGTTCTACCGCTTTCCCTTTGCTCAAAACAGCAATCATATCACAATTATGTACGGTACTTAGCCTGTGTGCTACAACTACACTAGTCCCCATGGCCACACCATCACACGCTCAAGTGCATCTTGCACCGCCTTCTCCAAATGTGAGTCCAACGCACTCGTGGCCTTGTCTGGTAATAACAACGCAGGATTTTTCATAATGGAATTTTAATTCGTTGCGTCTGCCCACTGGATAGCTGCAGCCCTTTGTCACTGCACCATGTGTTGTACCCGTCCTTCAACCCCTCAATAAAATCATGGGCATTTGCTGCTTTAGCTGCCGCAATGATCTCATCTTCATCCAGCGTTCTGATGCTCCTTGTGTGATATTTTGAGGTATGGTGCTGGCAAATAATGTGGGTTCTTGGTTTACAAGTGCAATGTGCTTCCTCAGTGACCTTAGGTCATATGACCTTATATCCAAGCCATCGATTTTTACTACACCTTTAAGCAGGGGCGGATTCAGCACCTGGCCAGTCCCTGCGGCCGCCCGTGCTGGATCGGCCGGAGCATTTTTTTTTGACAATTGATAAATATTTAAGGTTATATTTCTGGAATTCATTTTTTTTCAAATATACTTTGTAGCTTAGTTGGTAAGAAGTCGCTTTTTTATGTTTTAGGTCCCAGATTTGAAACCCATCCAACCTATTTGTTTGAAAATATTTTTAGTTCTACTATTTTTAATAAAATTAAAGCAATAGGGAGGGAGTTGGATGTGATTCGTACCCGAGACCTTGCCCTATGTAAGAGAACACCTAACCGCTATGGCACTTCTTAATATTGGCATTGCATATAGCAAACAAATATTTATTAGGTTGGATTTGATTTAATGTAATTGTAATTGTACATTTTCAAACCCATGATTTTTCCTTTGAATTATAAAAACTTGGTCACAATGTCATTTGGTAAACACTATTTTTTCTAGCAGAATTATATATGTTTAATATATTTAATTAGTTGACTTACTTTAATTTATTGATTTTTTATTTTATTTCAATATTTATCTTTGACTAATTTATGAAGTAGAAAATTTTGTGAATTTTTGAATTAGGGAAATTGTGAATTAGTTAATTGGTAAATTTAGGGAATTGAAAATTTGTTAATTGGGGATTTTGTGAATTGAAAATTTTGGGAATTGTTCTTGCACAACAAAATAGGGGATGACTTGGTTGAATGACAATTTGGTAGTGTACATTAAGCAATAAGTTTTTTAAAAAAATGATAATGAGACAATCTTGTAGTGCTTTCAAAATATGATACCACAGAGATTCCAATTATCCGAGTATACAGTTACGAAGTGAAATTGTATTACTTATTTTTCTTTTGGGTTGTATTAGATTATATTTTCTTATTATATCATTCCTACGTTTTAGTGTATTTATATATTAATCGAACAATTTTTAATATTATTTAATTAAAAATTAATAATCAATATCGTCATTCCTATCGTTGCGGTCAACAGTCAATGATCGTCGGCCGCCCGTGCTGAACTTCAGGGCTGGATTCGCCCCATCATAAAATCTTTCAATCAAACCTATTATAGTTGATTTTCCAGAGCCACTCACTCCAACCATTGCTGTTGATTTTCCGGCTTCAATTATAACTGAAAAGCCTTCGAAGGTCGTCACGTTAGGCAAAATCAGCATCTTGCAACTCTACTTCTCCAGTTAACCTATTAGGCTTGTAGCCTTCTGGATCCTCTGGCTCAATTAAGGAACACCGATCCAACACTGCAAAAACTGATCCAACTGATTCAGAACCTTTAGCTAGATCATTTGTCATAGTCCCAGCTCCAGCTATAATGCGGCCTGTGCTGAGTCGCTGACCAAGATCATGAACATTTGGAACAGTGCTTTTGATCCCATATAGCTGGCCTTCTGCAACCAGTTTACCACCATACTAGAAATCTAAAGCCCAAGTTTATGTCACGAGGCATTGAGAGGTCCCAAGACCTATACCTGCAAACCATGATTGGCGAATATTTTCTTTTTTCTGCATTCTTGGGCTTTCTCGAGCATCTTTAAAATTTTTATTTGTAAGGAGGAGGCAGTGACAGTATGAATATTGGAAACTGCTTCTCCTGCAAGCTTGCTACTTTCATCTTGGGCTTTAACGGCCTTCTTGGACATGCTTTTGAGCAGGACACACTTTCAGTAGTATCAAAATATGATAAGGGGTTATATAAGTAAAAAGCATTTTGAGTTGGCCCAAGATGTAGGGGTTAGAGAGAGGAGTTCTCAACTTTAGTGAGAGAAACACTCACTAAAGTTGCCCCTTGCATTTGTGAGCTCATTGAGCTTTTGTTTGATTTTACCTTAATAAAGTGGTAATGTCGAATCCAGCAACACAGATTTAGTTTAATCTGTCCAGATTAAAAAAAAATTCAAGTCTCTTGGAGATTTAAATTTCGACCAGAACAGTTAGGTATGGTAATGAAAGATTCAAAAGTGTTATCTTTGAAGAATTTCAAGTTTCTTGAAGGTTTGAAAACCGAAAAGACAGGTTATGCAATGTCCTTGAAAGTTCCGAGTTTTCCATCTCTTCTTGGAAGATTTGTAAACAGCCAACAGGTATGCATAGTTTTGCCCAGTTTCATGGTGCTTCTCTTTTGGTGATGCTCGATTTTAAGCCTCAAAATTTGAGGCTGTTTTAACTTTGTTAGGCCATCTCGAAAGCTAGCACTATAGCACCAAAATACATGAAATTTTGGGGGCAAAAGCTCTCCAATATGGCACCAAAGTTTGAAGTCCAATTTACCATTTTTCCATTAACCAAACTAATTGATGGAGGGTATTTGTGTCATTTGTATCATATGTTTTTTTAATACAATAAATTATTATTATTATTATTATTATTATTATTATTATTATTATTATTATTATTATTTAAAACAAATTTTAATAAGAATTAATGAATTAATTAAAATTGCAACTTAAAAAAAACTTAAAATGTAACAAACACGATTATTTAAAGTTAAAACAAAACGAGAAGTGTGTAGAAAAAGATGTCGAATGTGCATTTGGCGTTCTACGATCGAAATTTGCAATTGTGAAAGGACTGACAAGGTTTTCGGAGCACTAAATTTTCACTATGGTAGGTTAAGATGTGTGCAGTACTCGCACAACAGGATTTGGATGATACATTGCTAGGAATTGACAAGATGCCCACAACTTTGATCGCAGATGAGAAATTAAGAAATGATAAGAAGACAATTTCTCACAGTCATCTTCATCTATCGAATACCATTTTTCAGGACGTTTTGAAGGAGGGTCCAGTAGCTGCTTTATGGTTGAAATTGGAGCAATTGTGCATGACGAAAAGTCAAATAAACAAGTTGCATCTCAAGCAACGTTTATACTCTTATAGAATTCGCATGTAGAACTATCCTATGTTGAATTACCGCAGTCAATAAATTACTGAAAAATAAATAACATTTGAAAATTGATGATGGAGAAAACCTGTAGCTGGGTAAAAACTCTGGGCCCAAGCGAGTAACAATCCACTATAAAGGAATCAACTTACAATACTATCAGACTTGACTAACTCTAATACTTTCTGACTTCTTGACTGTAATCAGCAAATCCCTCCTGGATTGCCTGCTCCTGCACCAACTCCAGGTCTTTTGAATTCGTATATTTCATGTGGATCAATGAGAACTCCTCGTTCTCCTACAACCAGAAACTACGGTCACCTTTCTTAATCTTCAGAACTTTGACAAATGTTATAGAAGTATGTGTTTTGGTATTTGGTTAATGTAAGGTTGATGTTTTTCAATGTAATGATGAACTCAATATGAAGGTTGAACTATAAGAATGATATATAGGAAGTAATCTCTTGTTTGTCTAAATGTTCAACACTAATTTTTCAAATTGAGGCGTGTATATATATAGTGTAGAGGTTTTGGGTAGTATAGGCTGAATAAAAACATTGAAAAACGTGAATTAGGTTTTCTCGGATACACTATCGCTTGAGTGACAACTCGGCGACAAGCGAACGACGATGTGTCGTTCGAGCGAATTCAGGAGATAGATGGGCAACGCAGCTTTTGTTTTTACCTCTCGAGCATCAGTTGGGCGATATGCTAGTGAAATTGTGACTCTTTTCTCTTCGTTCCACACTCAAACCCTAGGATTTCGAACTTACCACTTGATACTTTAACTAAAAAGGCTCTTTTTCAACAATAGTTTTGTCAAAAGATTACCAATATCTTTAAAACCTAACACATTGTACATAATTGATTGCAAGTGCAATGAAAATAATTTTTAGTTTGTGGAGTTTTATTTGTTCCATAACTTAAGGTGCTATCTTAAGATCAACATTCACAATTTCTGCTCAAAACTCCACATCATAATGACCCGTTTTCATTTAGGAAAATGCTGGATATACATGACACCTTACACAAACTTTTACCTAAACTTGACGTGACAAGATTTTGATCAAAATCTCTCCAATCATTTAAAAAATAATTAAAAATGAAAAAAAAATCCCCCCAATCGTTTTTGCTTTGACCCATACAGAACACCGTTTCTCAAAAACATGCATTATTAGGTGCTCCATTTTCTTTTTTTCATTGAGGCTGAACCTAAATCTGTGTTCACGAGATAAAGAAAATTAGGGAAATTCCCACATCAAAAAACCTTCTCTAAATCTCTTCCAACATCAACATCGACGACATCAACATGACGAATTCGACACCGGTAAGTTATTTTTTGTTATGTTCATGCAAATTTTGGAAAGGAATTTCATTATTTCTAAATTGATTTCCTTTTTTTTTTATAAGTTACTGTTAAAGAGCTCCCACAATCTCCTTTTCCACCGCTCCTCATTTATCGATCCACCCAAGTGAATACGAATTTTGGATATTTTTTATTTGAATCTGGCGAGATTACTACTTCTGCATACTCTTATTGTTTGGCTAGGGAATACGTGATAATCTTGTGCCCATTTTCTGGTTCTGCTGTTATTTTTTGGTCTCAAAATTTTAGGCCCGCTGAAAAAATGGTTCGTAGTTAATCAATTATATATGGTGAAATATTCTTGGTTTTCTGGAGAAGAATTGCAGTTTCAAAAACCTAAAATAACTTCTACAATATTCTTAGAATTGAAGCAGGAACTTGAATATGGGGTCGAGTTTGTCATTCGGTTCAAGCAATTTTTCTATCATTTGGACATTTCTCACAATTCCCATTCAGAATTTGTTTTAAAATGAGTGGAGTAATATGTTCAAAATTTTTTGGTCTCAAAATTTCGCATTGAACTAAGACTATGAAGTGGAGCTTTCGTGTTTATCACTCACGATTTACATTGTAATTTCGCATTACAATAGACTTTCAATGACATAAAAGAATAAGGGAATTTATCATAGTTGTAGAGAACTAGGAAACCACTTGTTGAAGTGCCTATTGGAAGATGAAGCTCGAGCTTACAGATAATGAAGGATCAAGAGGGTGAGCTGGCTTCCTTGGCATCCATTCCAGCTGCTGTCTACTGCCAACAACATTCATCAGCTGGCAATGCTGATTAGGCAAATAGAAGATGCTAGAAGGCTTCAGTCGGTTTTAGCTTGCACATGGAGTTTGTTAGAAGAATGTTCTTTGTAACTAATTTTGTCCTTTTTCTTTTTATGTTGTCTATATATTTGTACCTTGTAAAGTTGGTAATCATTCATTCGGTTTTAATGAATTAAATTCATAGCCAAGATTGGTTGTTCTTATATTCCAATTTATCTCAAAATCTATATGGTATCAGAGCCTTTCTCCATTTCTTCTTGCTGAGCTTCTGCTATACAGCGTTCCAGCCAAAAACATTCATGGAGGAATCAGACAATCAATCTTCAAATCTCCCACCAAATGCAAACCAAAGCCAAAATGATAATTCAACAAATCATGATCCAAATCATTTTAGCAGCCCTTATTACATTGGAAACAATGATGACACTGGAGCCATTCTAGTCACTCATATCCTTGAAGCAAACAACTACCATTCTTGGGCCAGATCGATAAAAAGGGCCCTCAGAATCAAGAACAAATTGGGGTTCATAAACGGCAGCATTCATGAGCCTCAGGACCCCAATGATCCACTGATGGAACACTGGCTTAGGTGCAATGGCATTGTCATAACCAGGCTTCAAAACACCATGGCTATTGATATAAAGTGTAGCACTACGTACGCTGAAACTGCTCACCAGTTGTGGCAGGAGCTTGAGAAACGTTTTGCTCAGCAGAATGCTCCCAGAATTTTTGAAATCAAGCAGGCTATCAGTACATTGACCCAAAATCAGGAAGCTGTGAATGTGTACTTCTCTAAGTTTAAGACCCTGCTTGATGAGCTGCTAAATTATGAGTCCATTCCTAGCTGCACGTGTGGAGGCCTGAAAGTAGTAGTTGAGAACCAGAATCGTAATTGGGTGATGAAATTCTTAATGGGGTTAGATGAATCCTATAAGGCCATTAAAGCTCAAGTTCTGTTAAATAAACCTTTTCCATCCTTAAATGAAGTATATGCCACTATCCAGCAAGAGGAGAAAAGAAGACAGATCTCGAATGATGGACCTCTCAATGAAGCAATGGCATTACTCGCTAAAAGGAATTTCAGAGACAATGGCAGACAGAATTCACAGAGAAGAGAAAGATATTATTGTACCTACTGTAAGGTCTCAGGCCATTCACTTGAGAGATGTCTCAAGGATCCAAACAAGCCCATATGCTCTCATTGCAAGATGCCAGGACACTCAGCAAATAAGTGCTTCAAGTTACATGGTTATCCATCAGGTCACAAATATGAAGAGAGGAATAAATTCACTCCAACAACAAATCAAGTATCCACCTGTGTGCCTATAAGTCAAGAACAGCAGATCAACAAGCTAAATGTATCTCTAACTCAAGAGGAATATTCTCACTTGATTGCCATTCTCAAATCTTCAGCAAACCAGGGCCTAACTCCTTCAGCAAACCAAATTCGAAGTATTACTGACACAGATTCAGACAATGCTCTTGCCAAAATTTCTGGTATATCACTTTACTCATCCATTTTTAATCCTACAAAAATCAACAATGCTGCAGCCCCTTGGATTCTGGACACAGAGGCAACAGATCATATGATCTGCAGCCCAGCATATTTTTCTTCCATTCAAACTCCAATCAATCTCTCAGTAAGCTTGCCAAATGGAGCTACTGTCCCTGTAACTAGTATTGGCACTGCACAGATCACAGACATTTTAATTCTCCATGACGTCTTATGTGTGCCTTCTTTTTCCTTTAATCTGATATCTGTTAAGAAACTCACTCAGGCACTTAATAGCTGTGTTGTTTTTCTTTCTGATGTGTGCTTCATTCAGGACCTTTCGACTTGGACAACGACTGGAATGGGTGAAGCAAGGTCTGGCCTCTCCTATGGCTCTTCAAGAAAGCTTGAGTCGTTTAACCAACACATCTTCTTTTACTGCCTCTGCTATTAGTCACAATGATGAGTTTGATATTTGGCATTATAGAATGGGACACTCATCTCATTCTGCCCTTGCATTTGAGCATTCAATCCCTAAGTTGGTCTCTCACAATAAACCTTGTTCAGTATGCCCTTTAGCGAAATTACATAAACTTCCTTTTCCCATTAGTAAGCACAAATCTGAAAAATGTTTTGATCTAATACATTGTGACATATGGGGACCTTGCAATGAAATTAGTTATGATGGATCACGCTATTTTTTAACTATTGTTGATGATTTTAGCAGGAGCACTTGGCCATATGCTGAAATTAAAATCTGAGGCTACCAGTGCTTTGCAAAATTTCTGAAAACTGATAGACACTCAATTTCAAACCAAAATCAAAGTAATTCGAAGTGACAATGGAGGGGAATTTAACATGAAACAATTTTATCTTGAAAGAGGCATCATTCATCAAAGGACTTGCGTTGAAACCCCTCAAAAAAACGCCATTGTTGAGAGGAAACTCCAACACATACTCAATGTAGCAAGGGCCCTGAAATTCCAAAGTGGAATGCCATTAAAACACTGGAATGATTTTGTTTTAACCGCTGTTTATCTGATTAACAGAACCCCCTCAGCTATTTTAAATCACAAGAGTCCATTTGAGATCCTTTTTCAAACCAAACCAGCATACTTTCATCTTAAAGTTTTTGGGTGCCTTGCATATTCCACAACCCTTATAAATGGAAGACACAAGTTTGACTCTAGAGCTAGGAAATACATTTTCTTAGGCTATCCTTTTAATGTTAAAGGCTAAAAACTACTTGATTTAGAAACAAATAAAGTATTCTTATCAAGGAATGTTGTGTTTTATGAAACAATTTTTCCATACAAAGAAGCAAAAACCACAAAACCAAATCCAACTGATCTATGTTTCCCTCAAAATCCTATCATTGCTATTCCTTCTAAAGAGGCAGAAAATCATCAACCTTCTGATATTTCAGCAGACCTGATAACAGAACAAAACTCCATTGAAATTAATCCTGCTACTCAGCAGCCAAGCCAACATGAACCAGATCAAACCATGCCTCGTCTACCTAGAAGATCCACTAGAACTCGAAATCCACCAGCAAAACTACGAGATTTTATATGTCAACAGGCCATCTTGCTTTCCTCATTCCAGACATTGGACAAGAAGGCTGTTTCTGCACCTTCAGGTAATCCTTACCCTCTAAACTCCTATGTATCATATGATAAATTGTCTGCACTTCACAAAGCTTTTGTCACCTCTATCACTACACAAAATGAGCCACAAACATACCAACAAGCTGTTAAATCCCCTGAATGGCGTGAGGCCATGAAAACTGAGATTAAGGCTCTTGAGTTGAATAATACATGGGCTATAGTTGATTTACCACTTGACAAGAAGGAAATAGGATGTAAATGGGTTTACAAAGTAAAGTTTAATGCTGATGGAAGTGTGGAAAGACACAAAGCTAGGCTTGTGGCAAAGGGATACACTCAACGAGAAGGGTTGGATTATCACGAAACCTTCTCACCAGTGGCAAAACTTGTCACCGTTCGAACCTTACTTGCCATTGCAGCCTTGAAGGGTTGGTTCCTATACCAATTGGATGTAAACAATGCCTTCTTGCACGGAGATTTAGAGGAGGAAGTATATATGGAATTGCCACCAGGTTATGACAATGAGGGAGGCTCCAAAGTATGCCGGCTTCACAAAAGCTTATATGGACTCAAACAAGCTTCGAGACAATGGTATTCGAAGTTATCTGATTTCATTCTTGAACGAGGTTTTACTCAGTCCAAAGCTGATTACAGCTTATTTGTTAAATTCACCCAAGGTTCTTTTGTGGCAGTTCTAATCTATGTTGATGACATAATTGTGGCTGGAGATTGTTTAGAAACCATTGACAGTCACAAAGCAGCACTTGACGCACGATTCAAAATTAAAGACTTGGGAAAGCTAAAATATTTTCTGGGGATTGAAGTGGCTAGATCAAAAGAAGGAATACACATTTGCCAAAGAAAGTATGCTCTTGATATTCTAGCAGATTAGGGAACAATAGGATCAGCCCCTGCTAAGGTACCACTTGATCAGAATGTCAAACTATCAAAAGAAGGAGGTGAGTTATTTGCTGATCCATCTCTCTACAGGCGACTAATAGGGCGATTATTGTATCTAACCATAACTAGGCCAGATATATCCTACTCAGTCCAGCTTCTAAGTCAATACATGGATCAGCCAAGAATGCCTCACCTCAATGCTGCTCATAAAGTGCTGAGATATCTCAAAAGAGCTCCAGGACAGGGATTATTTTACTCCTCTACTTCTGAGTTGCAGCTGAAGGGATATTCAGATTCGGACTGGGGAAGCTGTCCAGATACTAGAAAATCAGTAACAGGCTATTGTGTATTTATTGGATCATCTCTAGTCTCCTGGAAATCAAAGAAACAGAGTATGGTATCGCGATCGTCTTCGGAAGCGGAGTATAGGGCAACAGCGAGTGTTTGTTGTGAATTGACTTGGCTGAGGTACCTGTTTAAAGACTTACAGATTGAACATACTCAAGCAGTGAACCTACATTGTGACAATAAATCAGCAATCTATATTGCCACAAATCCAATCTTCCATGAGAGAACTAAACATATTGAGATAGATTGCCATCTCATTAGAGACAAGATACAGGCTGGGAAAATTGTGACTAAATACATACATACCGACTCACAAGTTGCAGACATCCTAACTAAGGCATTGAGTTCTGTAAGTTTTTATTTTCACATGGATAAGATGGGAGTAGCAAATATCCACTCTCCATCTTGTGGGCGGCTATTGGAAGATGAAGCTCGAGCTTACAGATAATGAAGGATCAAGAGGGTGAGCTGGCTTCCTTGGCATCCATTCTAGCTGCTGTCTACTACTAACAACATTCATCAGCTGGCAATGCTGATTAGGCAAATAAAAGATGCTAGAAGGCTTCAGTCGGTTTTAGCTTGCACATGGAGTTTGTTAGAAGAATATTCTTTGTAACTAATTTTGTCATTTTTCTTTTTATGTTGTCTATATATTTGTACCTTATAAAGTTGGTAATCATTCATTCGGTTTTAATGAATTAAATTCATAGCCAAGATTGGTTGTTCTTAGATTCCAATTAATCTCAAAATCTATAGTGCCTAGAAAAGCGAAAAAATGGATGATGCCCAACCAGTTGCGAGGGCTACCCAGAAAAAGGTTTCAATTTCCATCTTTTTCACTATGTCTCGACAATCAAAATAGTGCTGCTCTTCTCCCACCAATCGTGGCAATCATGAATCCTCTTAATGCAGTTTACTTTCAAACAACCAAATCTTTACCCTGTCAATTTTGTAGGAATCAGTGACAGCCATGATAACACTGCCACACCACTTCAACAAGGGAACCTTTCCCATTCAGCCCCTCAATCGTAGAAACCCACCAAATCCAGGACTGAACTAATCCACCAACCACACCTTCTGAAAATCAGTATATCAAGACAATGCATGCTATAGGATGTCCGATCATAGCAAAAAAGATTGCACCAAATTTTGGAGCAACACCTGCAAGTTTTCTACCAAGAATTGGTCCCTTGCCTTCTCTACAATTTATGAGAGATGTTTTGAGAATATATGATAGTTTAGCCTCGATGATTATTAGAACTTTAGATCAATTGTATATTTCTCTATTATTGCTCATGAGTCAATAAAATCTTCAAATTCATCTGCCATATTTCTTGTATTTTATTATTATTTTGCTTACGATCATCTATTTCATATTTTGCCATACAAATTCAATATTTAAATCCTGAATTACAACTAGTGGATCGAAGAAATACATAATTCTTAACAAGTGGCATCATAACAATCTCGTCGGCTCTCAACAAGTGGTACAACAGCCAGGTTCAACAGTTTTGCAGAGCACAAGGTTTTGATTTGTTCGAAGTCTTTGTTCTTGATTGCTTCCATGAAGTATGACATTCCGCTTTTGGATTGAAACACCAGATTCACGTTGTGGTAAGTTAAGATGCGAGAAGTTCTCGCACAAATTTGGATAATACGTCGTTGGAAATTAATAAGATGCCTGCAACTTTGACCGCATATGAGAAATTAGGAAGGATAAGAAGGCACTTTCTCATATTCATCTTCATCTCTCGAATAACATTTTTCAGGACATTTTGAAGGAGGTTTCAGCAGCTACTTTATGGTTAAAATTGGAGCAATTGTGCATGACCAAAATTCTAACAAGCAAATTGCATCTGAAGCAGCAATTATACTCTCATCATATTGCAGAAGGTGGATCCTTGAAAGATCACCTAACTGTATTTAAGGAGATAGTTGCTGATTTGGAAAGTTTGACAGTAAAGTATGATGAAGAAGATTTGGCATTGATAAAGAAGATCTTAGTTTGACAGTAAAGTATGATGATGAAGAAGATCTTACTTTAAGAATGATTGCTACAAATTGCATAATAAAGTAAGATTGGCTACAAATTGGAATATTATAAAATCAGATAAATCAAGCGAAGCAGACCTTACAGAGAACAATGTAAATGAGGGAGATCTTTTGGTTGTTTATGACATTGAGTCTAAACCAGAGGATGATTGAATTCTGGATTCTGCATGTGTGTTTCATATATGTCCTAATAAGGATTTATTTACTACATATGAAATAGTATTCAAACGTGTCGCAGTTATGAAAAACAACGTACCTTGTCAGATTGTTAGAATTAGTAAGGTCGGATTGAAGCTAATGGATGGGACAATGAGAACACTTGACCAAGTTTGACATATTCCAGATTTGAAGAAGTATCTCATCTCAATATATATTCTTGATTCAAAGGGTTATGAGATCTTTGGTGGATGTGGAGGTGGAGCATTTAAGGTTTGCAAGGGCGCCCAAGTTATATTGGAGGGATAGAAAATATCTCAGTTATACATCTTGCAGGATCGTGCAAAATCTAGAAGAGTCAATCAGTATAGGTTCAGTACCGTGGTCGACATTTAGTTTGGTACAATACCTTTAGGTTTTTGTATGAGGTCGAATTTGAAGAATACTGCTCAGTTGAGTTTAGAAGACATGGATAATGACACTTTGTCACCATCACCTGCGGTGTTATTGTATTCAATTGCTAGGGACAGATCTAGTGGAGAAAGGTATTTGGATGCTAATTTTGTTGGGCATGTTTTAAACGTAGTAGAAGGTATACAATCTAACAAGAGGCCTTCTGTAAAAATATTTGAGATTGATTCTGTTTCAGGATGTGTTATAGTCCTGGTTGGTAAATTTTAGAATCTTTATGTTTTTTGTGAATCTGAGGTAATTCTACAAAGTAATGCTTTGATTCATTGGAAAATGTGGAGCATTTTGTGTTTGTTTGAGAAATCATTTTTAGTTATTATTGAAGAGTTCAGTTCGTTCCTTACAGACAGATTTTCTTCTCTAGGTAGAAAAATTTTGAAGCTTTGTTCGTTGAATAAACCTCGTGTTAAGGTGGAGATTGTTAGAATTTGGGTGTGACCTGAATTCTTTGTTGAAGTAATTGAAAAATTCTAATTGAGGTACACGTTAAGAAGAATTCAGTTTTGAATACTATTGGAGTCTTATTTAAGTTGAAATTCTATTTGGAAGCCTTTTTAGGAGTTGACATTTGTATTGTACTTGAAGAGGTGATCCAGGAAGAAAAGTCACCGCATTTTCACTAGTCTATCGCTAGTTGACTGTTCGAGCAACACCTGTATGTTTTCTCCCAAAACTTGGTCACTCGCTTGATGCCCGCTTGACTCTCGAACGACGGACATGTCACTATCTTATTGCCCGAGCAACAGGTTTATCCGACCAAGGTCATTTTCGCGTTTTAACACGTTTTTTGGAATTTTATTTCAACTACAACTCATTTATTAGGCTTTGGACGTCGCCATACATAGTTGCCTATATATACTTGGCTCTTTTCTACAATTAAGGAGACATGTTTTAAGAATATATGATAGTTTAGACTTGGTGATTATTAGAACTTTAGATCAATTGTATATTTCTCCATTATTGTTCATGAGTCAATAAAATCTCCAAATTCCTCTACCATATTTCTTGTCTTTTATTATTACTAGTGTGGATCGTGCGTTGCACGATAACCGTTATAATTTTTGTAATTCCAGAATTGAACAATGGTAAAAATAACATTAAATTATTTCAAGTAATGAATATTCAGACACCTTTAAATTACACCAGTTGAAAATCATTTCTCTGTACAAATCATTACCCTCTCGAGTTCGTTCTCCTACACCAGCGAAGACAGAAAAACCACCTGACAAAAAAAACAAACAATAGCACAAATCAGAGCTTTAATTAAGGCAGGGTTCTATAAGAAATAATGCATAATATCAAAAACCAACCATGAGCTTTTGTAACATTGTTAATCAGTTCCATGATAAGAACAATCTCTCCTACACCAGCACCACCAAACAACCCAATCTTTCCTCTTTGGTATGGTGCAAGAAGGTCGACGACCTTGTGTAACAAATCAACACAGAAAACTGTGACCAACATAAAATGACATGAACCTCCATACCATGATAAATAAAAAGTGATTGCGAATGGAATCCATCAAGTACAGATTGGACCTGCAAGAAAGTACCTTGATACCAGTGACAAGAATTTGCTGTTAATTGCTTGCTCCACAAAGGCTGGAGCTTCACGATGAATTGGTAAATAGTGATCGGTTTCTGTAGCACCATTCATTTGTTAGAAAAGACACAAGCCTTTTTCAGTCACTTTAAAGATGTTTTGATCATTGAGAAGCAACAACACTTACTAATATCGCATCTCTCATCAATAGGCTCTCCAATGACATTCATAATGCGGCCAAGGGTTGCTCTACCCACAGGCACCTTAATCAAATGAAGAGAAACAAAATAACCATCATAAAAAATAAAACTCTTATAGGACATAATAATAAACAGCTTCAGAAATCATAGTAGGAAAAAAACTATACATTTCAGAAAATGCAAAAAACTAAAAATTTTCTAGAATCAACTTCAACTCTAAAAAATAATAAATGTATAAATAAAAAAAAATTAAGAGATGAAAATGAGAGCTAACAAAGTAAAGCACAAACTCATCACACACACTCTTAACTTACGAAATTTGTATGTTTTAAGTTAGGAAATAACGGTGGGAGGAACCTATACATAAAATCAGCACCTTCAGGTAAATTACACCACAACAAATTAGTTATAAACAATTGAATAACTTGAATTCAAAGTACTGTAAATGTAAATCAATACTTCCCTCTCGATTTAAAATGATTGGCACCAATTGTAGATGTATTAGGGCTCAGATAAAAAAAACCCCAAAATCATGAAGCAACTCCACACAAATTGGACCAAGAATCCCACTTCAAAACCATGAAAGAAACATCCAAGAATCACAAAGAAACTGCAGCGAACGGATTGCGAAAGGAAGGCAACGAGCAGGGGAGACCACGACCAGATCATCAGAACATATGGTCTTGCTGGCAAGGTAATCAAGTATGAAAGGCTACTTGCAAACATTCTAAAGAAAATACAAATAAACAAAATAAATTAACAGAACATTAATGCAATATTTTAAAGTAAGATTGGGGGAAAAAATATATATATATATAAATAATTCAGTCAGCCTCGTTCGCCACAGCTTCCAAATTTTCTTGTGACATATTGCCAAAAAATCACAGAAATGATGCCAGTGTTAGCTTCTGTTTATGTCATGCAAACAAATATCACAAAGCTTTTTACCTGACCATGTACATGATCCACTGGAATGCCAAAATAGCCCATTGACTGACCGACAAACTATTACGAATTTAAAGACTGAACTGATTATAGACATTCCAAAAAATAGAAGTCTAAAAGAACAAATCTTCGACCTCAAAAAATAGAAACACTTCAGGTAAAATGCATTTACAGTGAGATTGTTGGCCAGAAGATTGAGACTCCAGTAAATATTTTCTAGCTATAATCTAGGCGAGCAGATTGAGATCCATTTGTTCTCTCAACTTACCTCTACAAAAAAAAAAAACTAAAACAATCTACTTAAAATATAGACGAACTCGTACCCTATCATCTAGCATTTTTTCTCACCCTTGACTTTCTCCCTCTAGCAATCAATTATGCTGGCCTCTCTGAATATGGGGAAATCATCCATAGAAGTGAACCCTCCTGAAAAAAAACCCAAATATTCAAACACGTTTATTAATGCTTACATAAAAAAATCAATAAGAGTATTCGAAAAACTGAATATACAAAATTACATGGGACTCCTTTCTACAGAGAGCATCCTCGCTGATGACAATGTAACTGACATTATAAATGTTATTTAAATTGCCACTAAAGGTAATATGTTTCCTTTATTTAGTAATAGGGAAGGTTTTTAACTTGAAGTTGAACAAATAGAATATTGGTTAGGGCATTATTGATATTTGCTTGTCTGGATTTCTAGCGTAATTTATTAAAAAAACTAAGAAATGTGTAGCGGAATTTCATTTTACAATCATGTGGAAGTTTCAACTTTTGCTTTTATCTATTAAGCATTGAGATGTCAAATACTCTTTAAATAATGCTTTACTATTTCAAAATCTAAATAATATATTGCATCCAGCATTTTTCTTCCACTTTCATTTTTTCCCACACTTTCAAAATAATTGCAAGACAGAATCCATGATTTAATGATGCTACAATAAAGTAATATAGAGTGATAAAGAAATAGATACTTACACCCCAGAGAAAGGCAGCATTCCAGAATTGAGAAGGCTTCCATACTACAAACCACACAAACTGGTCATTCAATTGGTCCCATGGACCCGCACCAAGGGACACAATAATCTATCTAATGAGAAAAAGAAACTATTTTATATTAGAAAATCACCCGTAGCACAAACAATGAAGCCAACTCAAATAAAATGGCTATATTTTGTTTTAGTTATCATTTACATTAGTTGGCCAAAGCCTATTCAGCAATCAAAAAGAAGACAAAAGATTCGCAAAACGTACATATTGTTGAGGGGAAAATCAGGATCATCGAATTTCTGGAGATAATTTGTGTAGTGTTTGCAGTTTTCTAACGTTTCTGTGACACAATTAATTACATGAATCCCTAAATTAACATTTAGAAAGCACATATACATAGAAATCAAATACAACTGGAAGAAAACATTAGATACATGCCTTGTCTGCTTTGCAGAGTGCAGCACACTGCTTTGCTTCGGAAGGAGCCTAAAAAGATTATCAAGGGAAATTATCGTTAAGAAGGGAATTTCTCATTTCTGAAGGCAAAAAAGTAGTGAAGCGTTCTCAAAACAAACAAAAATACAGTAAAGAAATCATCATTATGTTGCTTTGTCTCCTGCAAAACAACAAAACACATCAACACAACCAAAAAGGAGGGAAAAGCAAAGCAATAAATGTGTCACATGCACAAAGCATATTTCATAATACACTCTTTCATTACAAGACAAAATCAAATTTTAAATTTCTATGAATCACGCGGAGATCTTAAAACCCAAATAACTTGACTGATTTTGTACACAGCATACTAAATTTTAGCAGAAAAAATTACTATTCAAAATCTAATTTAACTTGATAATATGATGATACGAATGAAATTTCCAGTATTACCAAATTTATGAGATTGATTTTAGTGTGTTATTTTCAATTTAGGGAAAAATATTCAAAATCTAACTTCATGTTCGATAGGTCTATTGATATCAATCGAAATTAGCGTGTATCCAAATTTGACAGCACTCTACATTTGATTTTTAAAGTTATAGTTTCAAATTCATAGGAAATTAGCATTAAGGACAAATTCCTTACTTGCCAGCTATTAGCCTATTATAGAGAATACACATCCGAAGCCTAGTGAATTTCACAAAGAGTGGGCAATTTTAACATGGATGGATTTTTACAGTTTACTAAAAAATTGGTCCACTTACAAGGCATGTATCTTTCAATAAATGAATCCTTAACTACTATTTTCATTAATTATAAAATCTGGTGAACAAATATCAGTTTACAAGTAAGAGTTTGTACCTTGTGACTTCACCAGCTTCGTTGGTGAGCATTTATGTGCCACTTCTTCCAACAACATTCTGCAATTACCAGTCACGATAAAAGAATTTAAGCCATGAAATATATACACGCCCACATTTTCTGGCACCCAATTTGCAATTATCACCATATTATCATATCCACAATACACAGTCTAGCAAACAAAGCCATTAGTAACTCAACACGGTGGCATCCACAGAAGGCTCTCACTGACACCATCTTAATTTTTATTCCAGAAACTTATAGCAATTAAAACAAACAAATTTATCTATGTCTAGAAGTATGAGGAAAAGACAATACATATGAAGCATCTATCTTCAGCAATCGACATGTTCAGAAACTGAAAATAATAGCAGAGCACCCAAATCCTTTTCTGAGTGACAATATCACTTCCAAGTATATGCTCACACAATTATATGTAAAATGGCATACAAATGCATTAAGAAAATGAGTTTACGGACAACGATTTGGTAGATGCTCATGCTCGCGTCAATGGCTATTTTTCGGCCAAAATAGCTTTCGAATTTCTGCTCCTTCATCGCCTGGGAGCATTGTCTGCCAGTAGCTTCATTAAACCCTAAACATTCACATAAATTAAAGTTATTGGAGTGGAAAAAAAAAACAAAAAATAAAACAAAACGTGCGCGCACGGAGACGTGTCTCCGTTTACCTTTCCGCCGGCGGCGATGACGACGGCACCCAACTCAAAGAAAATAATCCTCACAGCCTACACAAAACATTTGCTTAAAGTTGAGTGACCAATTGAGATTTTGCTGAAAGTTTAGAGACCGCGAATGAAATTTACTCTTTCTATGCACACAAAGCACGAAGAGAAAACAGATACAGTTACTGGCAGCTTCGAAGGGCTGTTGATTCTGGTGGATGGTGAAATCATTGGAAAAAATAAAAGAAACGGGTAACCACCCTGTAGAAATTCCCGTCTATCTGATTCGCCTCCTCGAGTTGAAAATGGAGGATGCGTGAGATCTGGTAGGAAATATTTCACCGAGGGTTTCGGTTGATAGAGGAAGAGAGTGGGAAGGGAAAGCCAGAGAGAGAAATTTCGTGAGAAAGAAAGAATGATGTGTGGAGCAGTGGAGAATGGAGGAAAGGAGAGGTAGCGTGAAAGAATGGGAGATACTGTCAGAAGAAAAGTATGGTCGTGGCGTGATGAATTGGAGAAAACAGATAAAGGTTGGCTAATCGGCTTCGATGGCTCGGCTAATCGGCTGGCTTAAAAGCTGGCCATTCGGCTCAGGAACAGTGCAACAAATTCTCCACTTTTATATATGTAGAGGATTTTGCTTATGATCATATACTTCATATTTTGTCATACATTTTCGATATTTCAATCCTGAATTACAATAAGAGGATCGGAGGAGAAATACATAATTCTTGACAAATGGTATAATAGAAATCCCGTTAGTTCTTAACACCTTTGCTAGACATCCCCATCAATTTCATATCTTAATGCATACATTTTTTAGTTGTGGTGAATTACTGAAAAACCATTTTGTTTTGGTTAATATTTGAACCAAACAAGTTGTTCCTCCTAAAAAATGTAAATTTATCTATGTTTACACCAATCGTAATCTCACAGATTAAAAAAAATAATCCAAAATTAGTATTTACCTGTGTAAATCGATAAATGACACACGGTGGAGAAGGAGATGGTGGGGAGAGGTTTTCAACATTAACTTTGTAGAAAAAAAGGATATTGATTTAAAATTAATGAAACTATTTCAAAATTTCACATGAACATAACAAAATAATAACTTATGTGTATAGATGTTGCCGACGTCGATGTTGGAAAAGTTATAGGGAAGGTTTTGGGATGTTTGTCTTTCCATTTGTTATGTGTCTCTCTGAAAGGCGCGGTAAAGTTGGGGAAAAACTGACGATGGTTAAAATTGAAAAAAAAATTTGGGGGAGATTTTTTTAGATGGTTGGCTCATCAGATCAGTATTATGTAAACAATTATGTAAGTTGTTATGTATGTGTAGCGCAATTCTAAAAGTTTTCCACTTAAAAATTCTTTATTTAATTCACCGTCACTTCGTCTTTCTTTTCTAATATATAATTCACGTTCCATATATTACTTGTTTGGTCATGTTTAAAAATATATTTTAAAAGTAGATAAACTCAAATACTATTTGAGACTTACAATTGTTTATTTTGAACCACAATAGGTAATGAATCCTGTAGTTATAACTATGTGGGACTTTTTATTTGAACCATAAAAAGTAGTGGACTCCAATAGTTAGTTGTAAGCATTTATTAGCATGCCAAAACCTGTGCTTAGAGTATCTCCAAAAAACTCTTTAAATATAAGATGTTCTCTATTTTAAAGAGTCAACATTTAAAATCATGTTGTAAGAGACTTTTTAAATTAACATTTTAATTTAGAGAGTTGGTTTGGCTCTTCAAATTAAAAGCATTCGAAGTGTTTCAATTTTCAATGTATGAAAATAGTAAAATAATTTAAAGAAAAACTAGTTAAAATAAAAGATAAAGAAAAAATAAATAATATTTTTTTGGAGTAGTACTATTAAGTGTTAAATATAAATATCTTGTTGAAGTACTTCAAAATTTTAATTCTTTAAATTTATAGATATTCTTCAAATGATTGAATATGCTATTTAAAATTAGAGAGTCCTTTGGAGATATTCTTGATAGATAATTTTAACGAATGAATGTATCGATAAAAAAATTATTTACTAATATATATATTATTTACTATAATGAAAGAATACTTTAACTGTTATGCCTCATATGACTAGGATTAAAATCGTCACCACGTGACAGTTAGCTAGAAAGCCAACTAGACTTACACTCTACATCACCATCTTACCTAATCATAGTGAGGCAATACGTAAGGCAGTAGAGGTGACGCATCACTTTCATTGAAGTGTCATGAAGTGGCAAATCCTTCATGGCTAGGCAAGGTGTTACGCATGCTGCAGAAAGGCATCTGAAGTGATTAGTCTCCTTGTTGATAAAAGGCATCTCCCACCTCACCTCTTCTAGGAAATCTATTGCACATATTTTTACGATTGAGTGATGTGACATTTCTACAGTAGATGTCTAAAAAGTCAAATTATCGGTCTATATTTCAAAGGTCGGGCTTAAACTCTACGATGATCACTTTTCAAAAAGCATTAAATACCCGTCAACCTAGGAGAATACCTCGGCTATCAAGATGAGGCCACGTATCTCTCTTTATCTAATGACTGTTATTTCACTTATTCTACCATAAAAACTCACACTTAGTGACATTTGAGAGTAATGCTATTTTACACACTCAAAGTAAGATTGTTCTTTCAATATTCTCTCTATATTCATGTCCCCGGTGCTCGAAACCTTTGTGGCTCACGTCATCCGTTCAGAAAAGGAGGTCAACATTAATAAAAATTAATCGAGTTGTAGGCAATTTTCGTATTCAGACATTTTGTCAAATCTTAATTGTTAGTAATATGTGAGATTTATTGTTATCGGCCATTACGATCAACAATTAATGCTAAGTAATGATTCTTGATCAACAAAATGGTTTATTCTAAAGAAAATCGATATTAGATCAACAAGAATTGAAACAAGTCTAAGTTTTATAATTTTATTTAATATTGCAACCGCTTACAATGATTTTAAACACATTTTCAGGAAGTTCAATGGACAATGTCAACCAAATTAAATACAACACAACATTCTAAACTACTAAAATTAAAGAGACATAAACAATATTGGAACTTGTAAGTAGTCTATTATTATATCGAGATTTTATAGTATGTGGTTACATCATCCTCCCAAGAAAAAGAGAAAAATGAGCATTTGGACATCGAAATCCAAGATAAGACCTCATGTTATTGAACAAAGAGAACTCCACAAACTAAGCATTATTTTCATTACTTGAAGTCAACCCTATATATTGGAATTTAATGGAATGAGAATGTTATTAGAATATCATCCCATTTACAATTTAGTAGAATATTAAGAATGTTATTAGACTATCATCCCGTTTACAATTTAGTAGAATATTAAGTGCTCACATAACAGATAATGGACTCAATTAGTTGATTGAGTGCAAGGAGATCTTTGGGCACTAACTAATGCATAGTATGCTCCATTTGGTCCTTTAGCTAACAAGGAAGAGTGAGTACCTTGTTCTACCACTTTCCCTTTGCTCAAAACAGCAATCATATCACAATTTTGTATGGTACTTAGCCTGTGTGCGACAACTACACTAGTCCTCCCCACCATCACACGCTCAATTGCATCTTGCACCACCTTCTCCGAATGCGAGTCTAACGCACTCGTGGCCTCATCTAGTAACAATATTGTTGGATTTTTCAAAATGGCACGTGCTATTGCAATTCGTTGCTTCTGCCCCCCAGATAGTTGCAGCCCTCTATCGCCACACCATGTATTGTACCCATCCTTCAAACCTGAAATAAAATTATGGGCATTTGCTGCCTTTGCTACTGCGATGATCTCAGCTTCATCGATGTGTTCTGATGCTCCATAAGTGATGTTTCGACGTATGGTACCGGCAAATAGTGTGGGCTCTTGGCTTACAAGTGCAATGTGCTTCCTCAGTGACCTTAAGTCATATGACCTCATATCTAGGCCGTCAATATTTACTACACCTTTAAGTGGGTCATAAAATCTTTCAATCAAACCTATTATAGTTGATTTTCCAGATCCACTTTCTCCAACCAGTGCTGTTGATTTTCCAGCTTCAATTATAACTGAAAAGCCTTTGAAGATCATTACTTTGGGCCTTGCAGGGTAGGCAAAATCAACATTTTGCAACTCCACATGGCCAGTTAACTTATTAGGCTTGTAACCTTCTGGGTTCTCTGGCTCAATTAAGGAACGCCGATCCAACACTGCAAAAACCGACCCTACTGATTCGGAACCTTTAGCTAGATCATTTGTCATAGTCCCAGCATCAGCTATAACACGGCCTGTGCTCACCAAGATCATGAACGTTTGGAAGAGTGCTTTTGATCCCATGAAGCCTTCTACAACCAGTTTACCACCATACCAAAAATCTAAAGCCCAAGTTAATGTCATGAGGCCTTGAGAGGTCCCAAGCCCTATACCTGCAAACCATGATTGGCGAATATTTTCCTTTTGTGGCCCTTCTTGGGCTTTCTTGAGCATCTGCAAAATTCTTGTTTGTGAGGAGAAGGCTGTGACAGTACGAATATTGGAAACAGCTTCCGCTGCAAGCTTGCTACTTTCATCTTGGGCTTTGATAGCTTTTTTGGACATGCTTTTGAGTAGGACACGCTTGCAATAGTAGCAAATTATGATAATGGGTTGTGCTGCTATCATTACCAATGCGAGCTTCCAGGCTATAATTAATCCCATGGTGCAAGCAATGGTCACTGCTGCGAAAGTTTGGAGAAGAAGTGACATCCTATCGCCCACCAAGGATCGGACCTGTAGAAACGTGAGATACCAATTTGTTAATAGATTCAATATAAGATTATAAGATATGGTACTTGAAGCATCCTCCATTTTACAGATGAACTGAGGTTTTCTCGAACTCGTAGGACTAATCAAGATGGTACTTGGTTTTTGTTTCCAGATGGTAAGAAGTGTTAAAAGATGCTATTTAATAGAATTCCAAACAGATTACTCTATTTTGAAGCACAATCTCCATCTGATAGCGCAATGAATAAGACTACTTGTACACCCAAATTTGTACACTTGGTTGACACTTCTAATGTGTCAAAAATCTAACCATTGATTGAAAAAGGTGTTTTTAAAATCAATGTGTCCAAATCTGCTAAAATACAGGAGTGTAAACCAAAGTGTACATATAGCATGGCTCTTTGTTTATTGAAATTTTAAGATCCTAGAACCCAAAAATGGCAACATTTCTCCCATTGAAAGATTGGCATTTTGAAAGATTTGGACATTTACTTGTTTCTTCTATCTTGGGAAAGAAGTTAAAATGAATTCTACTAGAACACTCGTTAGTATAGCACATTCTATAACTACTAGTATGTATTCTGTAGCAGAAAATCAATTAAAAAAAGATAATGAATAAAATAATTTGCAATATTTTTTCTCCTAGCAAACAAAATTTGTTACTTCATTATAGAAGAGTACTTAATGAACTTACCACGTTGGCATCTTTGGCTAGTCTAGAGCAAATAGTTCCAGTGGAATTCTCATCCTGATCAAACCAACCAATTTCAAAACTGAGTATCTTTGAAAACATTCTCTCTCTGATTCTTTTTGTCAAATACTCCCCCATGGCAGCAAAATTATAATGCTGGAAAATGTTGATCAATAGTGCAAAAATTGCCAACCCAAGAAAACTCAAAGAATATATTGCCGTCTTTTTCTTAATTATACTGTAGTCCGTCTGAAAGTACACAGATATTAGTGATCCCATGGCAAATGCATAAACTGGCTGAATTGCACCAAATAGCATTGCGCTTATACATCCTAATATCGCTTGCCTCCATTCAGGCAAATTCATAGCCAGTAGTCTTCTAAATGAAGGCACAGGAAGAACTTGATTACAGGAAATTGTTGCAATCTTCGCTCCTCGGTTTGGTGCTGCTGTGTTACTTGTGCTGGCCTCACCAACAATTGATAGTCTTTTACTATCTGAGTTCTGAATATTGTTTGCAGTGGATATTGATGCAGCAACACTATTAATATTTGCAGATTCTTTTTCATTCTCAATTTGCTGTAGACAGACAAGCGAACTGTACAAGCTATTTTTATCCTCAATAAGCTTCTCATGTGAGCCAATCTCCATGACCTCTCCCTTTTGGACAACAGAAATGATGTCAGCATTTTGGATGGTGGAAAGACGGTGTGCTATGATGATGGTGGTGTGTCCTTCCACAGCCTTGTCAAGTGCTTCTTGAACAACTCGCTCTGATTCGGAGTCTAGAGCACTGGTTGCCTCATCAAGTAGGAGAATTCTCGGTTCCTTGATTAAGGCTCTTGCTATAGCAATTCTTTGCTTCTGACCTCCAGATAGTTGTACTCCTCTCTCACCGACCTGTATGGATTTTAAATGTTAGTGTTACTAGTAGCAGGAATGAGCTCTGATAATCCAATAAGAAAGGTACTGAACACAACATAATCTGGAAAATTCTAATAGTTTAGTGGATGATCAAACGTGGGAACTTGTGAAACATCAGCAATTTAAAATAAGTTGAATTGTGGAAAAATCAGAAAATTAGGATTGCAAAAGCGAGCGTAAGAGTGATTTATAAATAACAAAAGCAAGGAACAAGAAGACATGCGAGGCAAACCTGAGTATCATAACCTTGAGGCAATTGAGTAATGAAATTATGAGCATTAGAAGCTTTGGCAGCCTCAATAACATCTTTAAAAGATGCATCCTCTTTACCAAAAAGTATGTTCTCTTTAATTGTGGTAGCAAATAGGGCTGGCTCCTGACTGACCAGTCCCATCTGTGATCTTAGCCATTTCAGTTGCAACTTATCAATGGCAACCCCATCAAGAAGAACTTCACCATTGAGTGGATCATAAAATCTCTGCAATAGAGCAATCACTGTTGACTTTCCAGACCCACTTCCTCCAACCAATGCCATTGTCTTTCCTGCTGGGATTCTCAAATTGAAATCTTTAAAAATAATGCTTTCAGGCCTTGATGGGTATGCAAATTCAATGTGTTTAAATTCGATTTTTCCCATAAAATTTTGTAATATTTGGCCTTCATTGTTGTCCGAATCAATTTTTGGCACTCTTGATATGACTCCCATTATGCGTTCTCCAGCTGCAATTGCTTCAGAGAAGTACCTAAGGTTAGACAAACCAGTACCCAATGCTCTGTTCCACCAAAAAAAAAAAACAGTAGTCAATTCATAGACTCGATATTCTTACTTAGGCAATAGTATTAATATCAAAAAATAAGAATAGCCATATATACACACACACAAATGGAAGAAAATCCTTACAATCCACCAATGGCAATAGTGGCACCAACTGCAAAGACAGTTCCTCCTTTAACGCCGTGATACATGACCAATGTACTACCATAATAAGAAATGAAAGACCAAATTGCAAAGACGATGCTGTTACTACCAATAGCCAAACCTTTGGCTAAACCTTGCCTTAATCCCAATTTTACAGTCCCTTGAAGAGCAGCAGAGTACTCAGCTTGAGTCTTGCTCTCCGCTGCAAAGGAGTGAACTGTTCGAATGGAAGAAATAGCTTGCTCCACAATTGTATCTGTCTTACTGTACTCATCCCTAATTTTTTGTGCAATGCCCATCAGAGATTTTCCGTAAATCAAACCTGGTATCACAAGTAATACCGCAAATGGAAGTCCCACAATCGCTAGCCTCCAGACCATCAAGAAGGCCATTATATAGGCCCCCACAAAAGTCCATGAATTCATCAAAAAAACTGGAACCTGATTTGTTTTGAATTCAACCACCTAATTAATTAGCATATCTTACAAACATATCACAAAAATTGAAAGAAACAAGATCCACCAACCTTTTCACTAATGACATCTTGAATTATAAGACTATCGCTGGAAACGCTTGCTATGACATCTGCTGTAGAGGTCACATGCAAATCAAAGTAGCCCACGTCTTGCCTAAGCACTGCTTTCAAATAACTTGTTCTTAGACGTGAAGCCTGTCGTTCGGCTGTTCTTGTCCAACAATAACCCTCTAGAGAAAAACAAATTTAAATTTGATTCAATTTCAAACCTTCCTTGTAATTGGCTCATCTAAGGGTAAAATGAGACCTACCAAGGAAACAAGCAACACATTGCCCACAAGCCAGATAACAGAAACCCAATGCATTCTGTCACCAAAAAAATCCAATTCCAGGTGACAATATTAGCATGGCATGAACTATACAAATTCGCAACTTTGACAATTAGATGACTCAAATAAGGAAACAAAATAAGGTATAGAAACGTACACTGTGACACAAGCTTTCAATAAAGTGTGTTTCACGACATAGAGTAGACCAACAAATTGGAAACATTCAAATTCCAATGCATTCACAACACCGGAGCAATTAATTTATTCTGACTTACAGAAACAAATACTACTAGTATCACTATCAATCACTATTTCTCAAATTTAGAAAATAATCATCAGTGTTTCTCTTGCAAAAGATAATAGTAAAAACACGTACAGACAGACGCACTGAGAAAGAGAGTGAGAGGGACCTGATTGACGACTTGCGTGAAATAGTTAACTATTGAGGCGTTCTCAGCACCAATATTGTTCATCAGCTTTGCAGTGATATATGTCATTAATGGAATTGAAATTCCATCACTAGCTGCTCCCAAGAGTCCCATAATCATCAAGAAAATATCAAATCTATCTGCAAAAATGAAAATTGACAAAATAGAACTACTCAGTCTACTCTTTTTCATAATCATTTTCAATCCCAGTTTGTTATTTTTTTTTTTTTTTATTGTGCTCTCGTTTGAGATTTGGGAAGAAGAACAAAGTATCAAGGAGATTTTCCTGTACTGGAGAGACACTTGCTGTCTTGAATTGAGTTCGCTTACTGGGTATATATAGCCTAAGGCTTTCACTAAGCACGACTGAGGACGAAAACTATAAAGCACACAACTTCATTCTCTGTCAAATAAAAGAACACACTCTTATAAAGCTGCTGGAGATCACACTAATGCACTCTCTGGATTGTGTCTCAAGCCAAAATGTATATGAATTCATGCAGTTAACCACCTTCAACGGGTTATTTACGCCAATACTCCTGGCACGGCAAGTTATTATTTGGGTCAATTTCATTGCAGTCATTCAACTTTGATCTTATTCTCAATTAGGTCATTATACTTCAATTTGTATTAATTGGATCACTATACTTTACTTCTATCTCAATTTCGGCCAGTTTGTTAAATTCCCTCGTATTATTTAATGCCAGACAGTGGCAAGGCTATTACATACTAACGGTCATCCTATGTGATCGTCAAAAAATTACCCAAAAGACGTAATACAATTGAAAAACTCGTTTCACACATTAGACTTGTAAATGAAATAATTCAAACGGTAGTTTTTTCGCTTATATCACTTCTTTTAGGTCATTTTTACGGCCACAGAGAATAGTTGCTAGTATTTAATGGCCAAGTCAATGTCCAGTGTTAATATTTAAACAAATATAACTCCGTGTAAATTTTTAGGTGAGCTTCACTAATGTCATATTAAATACAAGTCTCTGTTATGTACAGTTGTCTCAAAAATTTCATACACGATAAATTAATAATTTTAGCTAAATATTATTTTTTTTGGCCGGTCTCGACTTGAGATAGCATGCTAAATTAATATTTCGCTAACTTTAGAAGATAATACATCGTAAATAATTCATATAGATTCCAACATAAATTAATAGTTTCTTGATACATAATACTTATGATTCGACTATGAAGCATTCCTAAAATATGTTGCTCAATCATGGTTTATCATTTTTTTTCTTAAAATTGATGTCACGTCGAATCTCATCTCTAATTTTTTTTTTTTTTTAGCTTGATAAGATATTTCTTTTTTTCTCATACTTCAATAAAAAAAAAAAAAATTCAATATCCCCAATTTGAGAGCTCCTTTTCGCAAAACGAGCTCCATAGTAGAACTATCATCTTCAATTTCACTAGGCACGTCAATTCCACAAAAGCACGATGAATAACAGAAGGGACAAAAACAATAAAGCACACAGCATTTCTTATAATCAACCAACTTTTTGCCATGTAAAAGAACACACTAAAACAAAGCTAAAGATCAATACAATCTCTGTCTTCTGTCTCAATAACCAAAATGCATGTAAATTCACGTAGTTGACAGGGGAAATCACGGTGATTAAGAAAATAATTTGAGTTAGAATTGGTGTAATTACTCATAACGTCAGTGACTATAATTAGTGTAATTAACGTTCCTAAAGTTGCTAGACTTACAATTTTCAAGTTTGCCCACGAAATTTGCTGAAAACCACCCACCATGCCCGATGGTTAACTGGCATACTTGAAAACAAACTCAACATAGCTATTTTGCTGCCACGTGACTAAAACATGTGACTGCACCTAGTGAACTAAGTCAGCTAGCTAGGAATCCTTCCATGTATAGGGATGGCAATGGGAAAGGTCGAGGCGGCCCTTCATGTTCCCACCAGGGAGTCGGGATGGAGGTGGGGATTTTAAAAATCTCCTTTTACTTATTTATCTAAGTTTCTAATATTTTTTTAAAATATAATTTAAATTGTAAAATATAAAACATAATAGAATAAAATAAAATAAAAATAAGTATCAGGCTACGGAAAATGTTGCCCATCGCCGCCCACTTACTAAATAGGAGGCGAGGCATCGCGGGACGTGGGTCGGGTAATTTTGCCATGCGTGTCCAAGTGCTGCGTTGTCTTGATTGGTCTGGTAAGGGACGTTCTATAACTATGTGCTTGTTTGAGATTGTTTAAACAATAATATAAACAGGGAGTCATGTAGAGTACCGTTGGGAAGGGTGAGTGGTATATGTGAATCTTAAGAAATGTGTAAATAAAAAGTATGCTTAATAAAAAATTATTATAATTTAAACTGCGCGAAATACCGAGATATCATGGCGACACTTAATTTAGTGAAGTCACTGCCCAAAACTTGGATTGACAATTTTTTTTTTCTCCTGTTTTTCCAACAAACCAGTACTTAAAAAGTTAAAATTCAAAAAAAAAAAAAAAAGAAAAGAAAGAAAGAAAGGACTGAGGAAGAAATCTGAGATGGTGATTGATTCATGTAATTGAATGTAGCCTTGAGTGAATACTAGTTAGATTCACGTGCTATTAGCGTGGTTGGCTACTTAATAGCGTTCTTCTGAAAGCTTAATGTAAGGAACATAAATGAAACATTGGAAGATAGATTTTAGCATCCTGTAAAAGTGAAATAGTATTGCAATTATTTTTAGTAATGTTTGTAATCCTAATCATATTGAAAAATTGATTTGATGTTATACTCATTGTGATTGTATTAGAAGGATGATTTGAAAATCTCTTGGAAAATGTATTGCAATACATCATGTGTTTTGTAAGCAGAAAACAAGTATTTACATTCTACAAATTCACTCAGCTATAACTGCTACAATGTTTGGATAGTCGAGGAAAGAGTTTTCAGACAAAGACGTTATAAATCATGCCGTTTTAGTGTTGTTTAGACAAAATGAAGAGAAATACAATTCTTGATATTAACTAAACATGAAATATGAAGAGGCAAAACGTAGAATTCATGTAAGTGTCCAACTACCATTGGTGGGACAGAATTTGTATACTGAGAACATTGGGATTTCATCGTTCACAAGTTCGAATACGCACGTGTCACCTATTTGAAGTTGTTTCTCCGTAACGTAAGCTGACCAACCTATGGTGGAACGTTGTACATCACCATTAGTTCTTAGATTTGTTCGCACTGGCCAATTGTGATGTGAACTATCATGGATTTGTATATTCCTGACACGTTTTTGTAGATGTAATCGAGCGAAAGTCCCGTGCACATCCTATAAAATAAATTGAAGAATTTATAAATAGCGAAATTTAGCATTAGGTGAGACAATGAAATGGAGAAGTACTTTCATTCATATAAGGTAAGTAGGTAATAATCACATAATTTAGAAAAGATTTAATTTAAAGAAGAGCTTACAATTTTGCAATGACCATCTCGATTGGCTTGTAATGTTAATCAGAAAATAGGATCACCATTAGGTGAAATGTCATCCTCAAATGTCTCTGACTCATAGGTTATTTCTACGCCTGAATCCTTAAATATTGAAACATCGAAAGTGGAATTTCCATTGTATTAAAAGACAATAGCATAACCACCTTGTAAACTATGGTGGTCATAGAATTGTGGCCATCCACCAGCAAGATATATGTTATTATGAACTATTTCCAATTGGATGTTGCAAATAATTCCATCATAAATAATCAAACATACTGCATCGCTAAGGTGATGGCCTGTGCGATGGACAAAAGATGCAGGAAGTGCCTGTAAGAGAAAACAGTTTTAGTTATAAAGAAAGGTTATTTAATTTATATGAAAATATATTAATAGTGATTAAATGTTAAGAAAGAGATCATTTTAAGACGTACCAAACGACAACTATGGCCCAATGAAGTTTTTATCATTTCAATGAAGCGGTGTGATACATCATTTCTGTTTGACATAATATTTAGAATCATAAGTTTTATTTATATAAAAATCAATAAGCCGACGTAATAGTTAACCTTATAGAGTTACACAACATTATTTATCATCACGTTTAGGTCCTCATTTCCTACTTCGTGAACATAAAAATAAAACCAAATATAGAAAAATGCAAGAATCAAGAATTTGGGTAATTAGGTAATAACAATGGCGTGCTTCCAATTACCAAATCCATCAAACATCAATGTAAATCTTATAAATCATTCTATATCAGCACTTGAAAGCTTTAATTTGATACTGAAGTCATGAAGGCATGCGGAGCAACAACAACAGATGTCCAAATTTGCTCACTAAAACAATTTGACATAATTTAAAGTATGAATGAAATTAAATTTTGAGAGTACAGGCTAATCCTCAAATTTTCGATTTCTGGGCAAGAAACCACTTCCGTCTATCAGAGAGTTCTTTTTTGATGTAAGTTATGAAGAAGGTAGAAGGTTGGTGATGTTACGAATTATATCTCTAATATCTACTATTGAAATTTTGCTTTAAATGCTGAAGGCAGTGCCGTGGCTGATTGTTTCCCTGAAGCTAATCCAGCTTCAAAGAAATTTCAAGATAAATCTCGGTGTCGAAATATTGGCCTAAAATTTGATCAGCCAATCAGTGATGTTAGTGTTTTATGGTAGGATTGTTTTGGATAAAATGGATAAAATCTTAGCATTATAAATTTTCGGACATCTAAAGTATATAATCATTATTAATCAAACATAACTAAACTTCATATTATAATTGACACTAATCCTATAACATTCTGTGTATTATATAATTTTGCAAAAAAAAAAAAAAGAAGAAGAATTTGTACCTCGGTTCTTCATCTTCGGATGTAGACATCGACATTTTTGTAGCTTTTTCAAGTTAAGTGAAACCTGAAACGAAGTCCCACCAAAAAAGTGATGGAGAGACGATCGTGTCTGCCTTAGAGACGAAAGTACTGCGTGTCTCCGCTCTGTGTCGGAGGGAGACAATCGGTGTGGCCGTTTGACACAATGGTTTTTTTGGAGAAATTTCCTGTAAATCGAAATGAAGAACACTATACCTTTCAGGTGGTGGATCGCTGATTTTGCATAAGTGAGTAAATTAGGGATCGATGAATTGAGATGGGGACGGATGAGTGTAGTTGGCAGTCTGAATTGAATGGATGATTGTAGATGTAAATGACTTAGATGAATACTGAAAAAGTGAATGGTTGGGTGGGTGGTTGAGTGGGTAGGTTGAATATTGAAAGAGTGAATGTTTGAGTGGGTAGGTTTGAAGTGGCATAGAGTAAAGGGGGTACAATCTATATAATTTCATCTTGTTCATACTATGTAATTTTTTTAAAGTTACTCCCTTTTTTTTTTCCGGAAGTGTATGTTTGGTGAAGAAATTAATGGCCATTAATTACTTTCTTTATTTTTATGAGTTTATATTAGAGTTTGGAATGGTTGCTTGACCTTTTGAAAATGCAAAGGTATTTTGGATAAATGAAAATAGGGTGTGAGTATGGGGGTTGAGGGTGAGGTAGGAAAAAAATTAACGATTATGATTTTACGTTTAATAATTTAAAATAAGTTATATATTTAAACTTAGCCCCTGTTTGTCTACCATTAATCCAAAAAATTGTTAGCTACAGCAAGATTCTCCACCACACATTCACCAAATAAAATATTCTACACACAAACCAATAAAATTACTTTAATTTTCAACCACACATTCTCCAAAAAATACTATTTATTACACTAATTTTCTCCCAATAATGGGAGGCAAACAAGCTCTTAATCGACAATATATTTATTATTTCACATTTTAAGATTTTTTTTAAAAATCGAAATTGATATTCATATCGTGAAATATCGAATCAAACGAAAAATTGTAGGAAAATAAAGATCGAGAAAATGAGATTGGAATGAGGTTGAGATTAAAAATAAACATAAACATTTACGACTTTACATTTCACAATTAATGTTGGATTATTTTGATATTTAAAATTTATCGATTATATATTTATCATGATCGCACTTCAACATTTTCAACAAATTTTAAATTACTTAAAAGTAATATTTGTAACATAAAATACTAAAGAGAGGGGGGGGGGGGGGGGGGCTTAGCCGAGTCGAGCCGTCCGTGCATTTGACTTGTAAACAGTAATTAAAACTAATCAAACATAAAATTGAAAAAAATAAATAAAATACCAAAAATGGTTTAGCCGACTCGAGCTATAAACCCATATGGCTCGGACCAAAAAAAAACCGAGAACGACTAAGCCTAGCCGAGCCGAGTTGAGCTATAAAGCCTATGTAGGATAATGAATTAAATGTATTAAAAAAAAACCCCCAAACGGATTAGTCGAGCCAGGCCGAGCTGTCAAGCAATTTGGCTTGTAAACAGTAACTAAAACTAATCAAACGTAAAACATAAAAAAAAATCCAAAAAAGGCTTAGCTGAGCCATAAAGCAATATGGGTTGGGAAAAAAAACTAAAAACAGGGGGAAAAAAAAACCAAACAAGGGCTTACACTGATAAATTTTCATTTCTCGTTACGCCTTTATAGTAAATTAAGAAAAAAATTCAATCATATTTTAATATCTCTGGACCACTTATACTTTGGTCATAAGTAGTATCGAATGGATATATGCTTTTAATTCCTTTTATTTTTTTAGGCTATCTAAAGTTAAATCAAGATGTAGTTCCAAATTTTGATTAGATAACGTGTTTTAATTATAAACTTACCCTTTTATATCAAATTTTGATTAGATCATATGCTCATTTTTTTGAAATCACATTCTCAACTTTTTTTTGTTGCTTTTTTATTCTCAACTTTCAATTAATTAATATATCTTGTCTTGATAATAGTTTTTTGCTAAAATATCCCTTAAGGTGCTTCGAAATGAGTGGTAAATATTTTTGTTGAACTTTCATATTTATTGTTTATTGTAATTATTGAATGGATGATTATATTGTCATTATAGTTTTTTTTTATTATTATACTATAATTTTAAATGATTTTTTACTTATTAACAGGATGCTAAATAAAATATACAAATAACCAGTTTTAAATATTTTTTGACGTAGAACTCTATTTTTTCTTTTTAAATTTGCAGCACAATTGTTATCTCTTGAAGAGGAAAAGTGGATCAACCCAAAGCTGCCTTTGAGATGCTGAAGAGATCAGGGATTACTTTTTGAATCCACATTCTCTGTCCACTCCGAAAACAGAAAGCAAACCATTTTCATTACAAGGAAACTGAAAAGAAAAAATAATTTAAAACCTAATGAAACAAAAAAATAAATAAAAAGTGACGAATGAGAAATAAACACATACATCAAAAATACCTGTTGACAAAGAACATATCATGAAAAATAAAAATAATGAACTGAACAGGAAGGAAGAAAAAACATCTCAATCAAGATTAACCGAGTTCAACGCTTACCAAGTATAGATCTTACTGTATATAATGCCGATTGCGTTCAAAAATTTAAGTAAAAATAAACTGAAATCCAATAGAACTTTACATTATTCCAAAATTAGAGTTCCATGTATGGCAACATTTAAAGTACAAAGGATTGAATGGAAGCAGACATTGATTTAGCTTGAACTTATACAAAAAGTTAATACAGTTACAAGCTACAAAAGCAAATAATAGTGACTATTTCCCTGGAACTAAATATGTGCAATGTTTTGACTACAAACTACAGGGAAATTTGCACTCCAAACCATTAACTTCTAAGCTTATTCTTCATGGGAGTGATTATAGACATGTGCTACAAAGTAGAACATAGTTGTTCATTCAGGAGTTGTAATGGCAAAATGAGCAAAACTAACTTCTAGGTTGTAGCACTTATAGTGTCTTCAAAAAGATAAGATGATGGTTAGTCAAGCTTTCTCTTTGTTGTGACTTGATGGGTTGTAGAACCGGAGGTAGTGTTGTTTTTTTTAGCTACTATATTAGGAAGCACTGGGTTCACTGCCTTAGGTGACGTGTTGAAGAGCACTCGTTTTGCAGATGGCGTAGATGTTTCTTCACTCTGAGAATTTTTTATTTCTTCAGCAAAGTCTAAAGAGCTTTTATCTTTCTTAGCACTCTGGTGTTCCGTTCCATCTGTAATTGTAGGAATAGCATTCAAAAAAAATATGATTTCATATTTGTATTGAGCAGTGTTCTGTTCCAGCTGAGTAACTTTGATGTAAAAAATGTATTCTTCCTCGGTGTCCAGTACGGTCATCACAGTACCGGATGGATCAGTTTCCTGCTGAAAATAAAGATGCAAATGTGTTATTATTTATATATATACACGTATGATTTAGAAGTTGAAATTATGTAGCATGATTCTTATAATCATTGCTTACTGTTGTTGTAAATTTCATCACATTCTGAGCAATTTGCTTCTATATTATCTCTGCAAGGTCTCCAATAGCACTCGCATCTAAAGTTCCACTTGCATCTTCCATTGGACAGTAGCATTTGCTCTATGGAAATGAGAATAAGTATATTTAAGTTTAGTAGAGAAAAATGAAAATGTATGAAAGTTTGAGGTTAGTCATTGGAATAAATTGTAATAAGTGTTACCTTGTTATAGCTTTTGCAGTAGGATGTTTGCAGTAAATACACAGGAAAATTTCATCGAAATCAACATGAGTGATTTTGTTACAATTATTACATGACATATACCAAAAAGTTTGTTTTGTTGTTCTGATGAATAGTCTAGCTTTGATCCAATAATACTTCTGCTGATGAGGAATGTCATATATTTAGATGAAAAAATAAGGAAAATGTTTCTAAAAGGATAGGGTGAATAGACCAAATATATGCATGAAATGAATTAAAATGAGTTACCGCTAGCAATCTTCCTTTTAGGTTTTGTATGTCTGTAAATTTTCTGTATGGGGTAGAGATAACTTTGTGGGAGTCACTATCTGATTTGGTTTCTCCAGTGCAATATCATTCAATTCCTCCTTATGTGCTTCAACCCTGGCATAAATGTTGTGATAGAATACATTTAATAGAGATTGTTGTGATAGAATTTTTTTTACTATACAGGTGTATTCTATGTACCATATTCTCAATTCTGCAACTTCGTTGAAACCAGCATCTACGAAAAATGTGCTATTGGTTTTGGTTGATAGTGTAAGACCTGTACCATGGAGTAAACATTAGCTTCCTGTTTGTATAAAAGTATACTACTTTACATGTATAATTAGAAACTGTACAGTATGTAAAATAAATTCTACCATTGAATGACGAAACTTTCAATCAGTTAGCTAGAATGATAGGTTTTTTGGCAATGTTTTCTGCAATTAGAACACATTCCTTTTCCACATAGGTATCCCACATTGTTAAAATGATTGTGTGGAAGGATTTATCTATCAGGAAACTATCATGTACATAAGTTTGGTTTCCAAACTGAGTCTGAATGAGTCTTTTTACTATATATCAATAGCCACTGGAAGTATGCCTGTAAAAAGTTATGTATCAAAAGCTCTGTTTAAAATTTAATAATTATATGCATTTGTGTTTTACAATTACAAGAAGTAAACATGTAAGATGTAAAAAAAGTAGAAGAAATGATTGATTAGGATTTACTTATATCACTGTTGGAATCCATATGTTTTTCGAGTTTTGGAAAAGAGGTCAAACTGAATGTGGAAAACAAGAATTCCATGTGGTTTTCATCCACTTCCGGAATGTGCGTCTTTCTAGATACTATCCATTGGACATTAACATTTGATGCTCTGTACTCAAGCTTTGTGTCTTTAACAAGAGCATTTGAAATAACATATGTTTTGCCTAGTTGGAGCTAATCTTCGAAAGCTGCAATATTGGTATCATATAGGTTGGTGTGCACTGTGTTCCCCTGTGGTCATTTTGAATGGTAATTAAAACAAATGGTTGTGTTTTAGATATCTTTATAGAAGTAGAAGAGTTATAAATTAGATTTATTTAATGAAAGATGTTTACCTAAAGATCCATTAACACCATGTTTTGATACTTGCTGGTACTATATTTTGCCTGTTTTGGTGAGAATTTTTCCACAACAATCACCTTTGTTTGCCAGTACCTTTCATTTGGATTAATCTGTCGAATGAACTTAAAGTTTGCTACCATGTTATTAAGGCTAAAACAAAGAAAAAATAAACATGCTTAATAATGAGAAAGTAGGAAAATCTGGTGTGTAAAAAAGTATTGTTTTTCCTGTGATGCTTTCATAGATATATTTAAAAAGTCTCTTACTGTTTTCAGCCCATAAGCTGTTTTTGAAAAAGCTGCTATAGTTCAGGAAAGTATGTAGAGAGTATAGGTAACTATCTTTTCTTTTTTTTTTCTACAATGTCAAGGCAAATATGGTTCATTAAATTTGAAATTATTATTGAACTGAAAAAGTAAGAGCTATGAGACAACTCAATGTAGCTGTCATTCATATTTCACTATCTATTTCTTCATTTATATGATACGAAAATTTGGAGTAATTTTTAGTACACCTATTGAATTTAAACAAAGGTATGCAAAACAGTCTACTGTAGGAAGAAAGTAGATTAGACGCACTATAAAAATCATCATTTTGAAGTCGAAATTTGCCAACTATATGTATAAATTGAGTTAGCAAGAAATGATGTTATCCATGACCCAAAGTACAAATGACAATTAAATAAATGAGTTGATTCTTATCAAAATTAAAAGGAACTTGAATCGTATTTTATTTTATTTCTATACTTGGCTCTAATGTTAAGGTTCACCTTAAATTTACAAAATTTGCTGCTAAAAATATATATAACCTGCACATGTTTCAATGTGAGGTTTAATAAATATATATGCACATTAAAAGTACGTCTGCTAAAAACCATCTTACAGAATTTTCTGCCATCTCTTCCAAGTCTATTCTTCGAATCAGTTTTGCAGTCAGTTTCACTGTGAAGGAATCAACATTTTTTGGGGTAAGAAAACCTTAAACACCTCAGTTTTTTCCATGGAAAACCCAGTTTGCGAACCTTTCTCTGAAAATAAATTTCCATCTTTTGGTCATGCTGGAGATGAACCAAAAAATTGACTGGAAGCCAATTAGTTTTCATGCAATGAAAAAGTACGAATTTAGAACTCAACATGTTAAGAGCTTGGCATCATGAGATTGCCTAGCAAATGCAATAGCTTACTTAACATGTATAATAGACACTACAGGTTCTCAAGTCACGAGGTATGACAAGCTATCTATTGCAATAATGTTGGTACAGAAACATAACTCATTTACCTAATCCAACCACTCTAATTAACTATAGATACTAAAGGCCATACTACATGCCAAAGATATGAATAATTAAGATGCCCACCAAAATTTTATTGAACTTTATTATAATACCACATTTAACTAATGTTATAAAAATTGGATTGGACTGGTCCATTCAAAAGCAAAAATCGAAAATTCGTCTTCTAATTGAGTTACATGGATGAATACTGAAAAATTAAAATCCAATACAAGTTCAAGAATCAACTTGCCCACTTGAAAAATCAGCTACATAAGAGTAGATTTTACCTGTTCTTTCTTTAAAACAAAAAGTCTATTATCCAGTTTAATTATCAGTTACACTTGTCTTAACATTTTCCTTTTCTTTACTACTCACTCAACATTAAGGAAAGATCATTCTGATATTCTGAACCTACCACACACCCTCCCCACTTCCCTTACCCACATAAAAGAGAAGTAGGAAAAGGGAAACTTGAATTGAGTACTCAACAGAGACGTGATGCAAATTGGCAAAGGATACAATGTTATATGACATTTGAATAAAGGAGAATTACTAAAAACACCAGAAGGTAAGTTGTATTTCAAGCATACCTGAGGATCTGATCAGAGAATAGTTTGCAACAAGAACAGATAGTCAAGTGTATATCCAACTTGTACCAGCATAAACATATTTGTTCATTTGAAATGACTATAAGACTAAGAAAAATGAATGGCATTTCCTTGTGAACTGATTGATTTGTCACATAGTGTAATGTGATAATCATCCTGAAATAAATAAAGGAAAGCAAGTGTAATGTGGTAATTATCCTGAAATAAATAAAGGAAAGCAAGAATATCAAATTGATTGGGCAAGTAAGCTGCTTGGAGTATAATCAAAATTTTATCGAACTTTCTACGCTCAGCAAAAGCTGTAACAACTTTTGGAGTAGCTCTAGCTTTGATATATATTTTTAGTGCAAATTCATTGTCCACAGTCTACAACAAACAAACAAACAAAAAAAAAGACCAAGAAAGCACGTTCATGTTACAACATAAAAGGTGAAAGGTAACAAAAATTTAACAATGAAAACAATCTATGGTAAAAATAATTTTAGATTTAACAGGAAATCTAACCTTATAAGGTCTCCAAGTTCCTCGTTGCATTCCAATTTATCCTCAGCTAGCCAGTTTTCAAAGAGATTTTTCTTGTTTTGGTTCACGACCAAGCGAGATAATTCCAAAGACTCAAATGCGTTGAGCTTTCCTTTTGTTAAAAGGGTTCCAAAGTACAGCAGCAATGGTGGCGTTTGCGCAGCTTCAACAGGAACACTTTGTAAACATCACATCGTGTTAATCAAGCCTCCTCTGCTCCTAAGAAAATTTTGATTGTACCCAATGAAACATTGCCTGTAATATGTTTTTAAGTACGGAAAAGTTACTTCCATTTATAGGGGGACTGATGTTTTAGCGTTGGAGATTGAATTAAGAAAATCTAGAAGGTTGTTCGTGATTTCCACCTTACGCTTCCCTATACACTACTTTACAAAATAGATTGTAGCTTTTTTTTCAATTAAAGATACTTGTTCATGAAACAAAGCAAAGTTCACAATTTTGTTTTAAACATTTTACAAAGAAGCATCTGATTCCATTCACTTTCTCAAACAACATACAAAGTAGGATAAATAGCAAAGAAGATTAGATGGATAATAGTAAAATAGCAAAGCCCACAGGAGGGTATAGGAGAAACTGAAATAATAAAACTTTAAGTTAAGAACATGTTGTGTCACCATTACTAAGATATGGTAGATAAGCGGTAGGGGAAGCAAGAGCAGAAATCTATTTGGGAGTTGATGATGAAGGAGATGCTCTGGGAGAGAGTTTGCTAAGTTCAAAAGCCTGTAAACTCAATTCTAGGCAGCCCTTGTAAACACTTCGAAAACCGCCTTCCCCAATGAAATTTGAAAATATTATTTAACTAAAAAAGTAAGAGCTATGAGAGAGTCTTCTTCAACTTAGTTGTCATTCATATTTCACCATCTATTTCTTCATTTATATAATACGAAAATTTGTAGTAATTTATAGTACACCTATTGAATTTAAACAAAGGTCTACAGAACTGTGTACTGTAGGAAGAAATTAAATTAGATGCACTATAAAAATAGTCATTTTGAAGTTGAAATTTGCCGGGTATATGTATGAATTGAGTTAGCAAGAAATGATGTTATCCATGACCCAAAGTAAAAGTGACAATTAAATAAATGAGTTGATTCTCATCAAAATTAAATGGAACTTGAATAGCATTTTATTTTATTTCTATACTTGGCTCCGATGTTAAGGTTTACCTTAAATTTACAGAATTTTCTGCTAAAAATATATATGACCTGCATATGTTTCCATGTGAGATTTAATAAATATATATGTACATTAAAAGCATGTCTGGTAGAAATCATCTTACAAAATTTTCTGTCATCGCTCGCAAGTCTATTCTTGGAATTAGTTTTACAGCACGTTTCTTCCTTGTAACATTCACAGCTATAGCCTATAAGTACAAGCATAATTCAAACAATTAACAAAAATAATCTAATAGGATCTTCACCAAAAGAAAAAAAATCAAAGCAATTGATTAGCAAAGTGAAAATATACAAAAAATAAATATGGATTATAAAAAAATATTTTCATACATGTGTAGAAAGATCATACTTGTGCAAGATTGCCCTTATATTTTCCATTCTTTATACAGGCCCACATGTCCTCATAAGCATGCATTTGACTTGCTCCTGATGGAGAGCAACCGATGGATTTCATTGGGAGGTACTCTGACTACTTGGCTTCAATAAACAGTGCAATGTCCTTTACATGCCAGTATTCGTAAGTTATAAGGTTAACATATCCTTTATTAGCAAAAGGAACCACCAGAAACCAAGGAATGCAATAAAATAATTACAACCTAAATAAAATAATGATTCTACAAATGAGCAAAATGAATACCTGATTAGATAACACATCATGCATTTGACTTTCCAAAAGTTTAGATAACACATGATGCATTTGACTTTCTAGATTGTTGGGTGCTTTGCAGACGAAAAATATGTATCTCTCTCAGTTCATCTTTTATGCTCATAACCATCATCTGCATATGTAATAAAATTAGATCTTGTCTTATATCGCTCTCCCAGCATTCTTTGAAGCTCGTCCTTGCTCATCTCCTCTTCACTTGGAATACAAGGATATTGGAGAGCTTTGCTAGGTTTATTCTTCATTCCGCCTTCAGTGGCAAATTCTTCTTCCTCATAATCTGATCTAGTTGGGAAAAAATAGTTAATTACCAGTATAAAAATAACCAAAAATACAGAATGCAAATCAAGTAAAATGAACAAAAAACCTACTTTAAAATGTATTAGGCATCAATAATATAGATTGCAAATCAAGTAAAATGAACAGGCATAACCATGGCACATGAGCTACAAATCAATACAACACCAAATATATTCTACAATCTACATCATTCATCGTTGGATAATCAATAACATCCAAAAATCAGTACACTATGCAACACATAAATATTACGACCAATTATCCTCCATTGGTGGCAGTGTTTAAAACAAATAAAATTGAGAATAAGAATAGACCTCCATTCCTTCTTCCACGTGAACAGTTGTCTCAAAGGAAGATAATGGCTTCAATGATAAAACATCATCTGGTCCAACCTTGTTAACTGCATCAGAAATCATGGTAGCAATGATTTAATCAATTCTAGCGAAGATAGAGGCAATGTTTGCAACAGATGAAAACATTAGTACATTGGATTTATTCAATGGTGATCACGACCAAACAAAACATGGTGATTGGCATATGACAAGAACAATACCTTTAATATTCTCACGCCTCTTAATGGGCTAAGCAGTTTAGTAGAGTTAAATGGAGATCATAATTCCAGAATTGGCAATTCAATCAAAACATGCTTGCAGTTAGTTGATGATACGAAACTTTAATAATCAAAAGTCCAAAAGAATGTTCTATATTATATTATAATCATCATTGCTAGGCACGTCATCTAAAACAATACTATATTCACAGTCAACGCCATCCAAAAAAAAAATAGCTATGAAGACTATAGTAAAGTAAGAATTTCTCTGTAAACTACATTTTCCGTGCATCTATTATGCGCCATAGTATTTTCTTAGGGTCTAATTAGAACTTTAATAGCTGCACTAGTTTTTACTCTCGATAAAGCGACATAGAGCTGTCCATGAGAAAATACAAGTTCTGGAAGGTAAAGACCAACAAAATCTAAAGTTTGACCTAGTACTTTATTTATTGTCATTGTGAAACATAGACGTATTGGGAATTGAGTTCTTTTGAAAGAAATTGAAGTTTTGTCATTTTCAAGTGGTATGAATGGAATTTTTGGTAAAAATACTCGTTTTCCATAGTATTCTCCAACAGAAATTTTTGCATCTATAACATTTTTTTTTTGAATTTTCGACAAATAAGTCTTGTTCCATTGCATAGTCCTTCAGATGGATTAATATTTCGAAGAAACATAACATGACAATTTTCCTTTAATATAAGTTCATGTGGTGGAATACCATTTGGAATTAATGTATTTAGGAAATCTTCTTGGATACTATGTTCAAATTTATCAATAGTTTTATCGAAGCTATAATACGTATATATTTTTCCAGGTATTTCATTTGATAAAATATTATTTATTAAGTCCACACATTCATTTTTTGGTATTAAAATAACTCTATTAATTATAGTATTTAAATTGTTTGTGTAATTTTCTAGATTCGGATAAACAATGACAACCAAATGTTTTAAAGATTTAAACTCATCCTCAAAACTTATTGTTATATTTGATGGGAGTTTAATCATACGACAAGAATGTTCTTTTTCTATACCATTTCCAATACCAGGTAGATGTGTACAAAACATTGGATCTAATTGAGATCTCATATTTTCAATTAATGGTAGATGAATAAAAGAAGGCCACGGATATAAAAAAACTAAACTTACTTTTAGTGTATCTTTTTTGTTTCCTCTTTGTATAATTGGTAAAACATGACTAAAATCTCCACCAAATACAATTATTTTTCCACCAATTGGTATGTTTTCATCAAAAATATCTCTTAAAATTTTTTCTAAAGCTTCAACAGTGTATCGGTTGACCATTGGTGCTTCTTCCCATATCATAAGTCTAGTCATCCTGAAAAGATCTGCTAACGCAGATTGTTTACTGATTGAACAAACAATATTTTCAGTTGTTTCCGGAGGAATTTTAAATCTTGAATGTGTAGTTCTGCCACTTGGTAATAATGAAGCAGAGACTCCAGAACAAGTTGTAGTTAGAGCAATTATATTTTTTGACCTCACAGTTGATAACAAAGCTTTAAACAAGAATGTTTTGCCTGGTCCACCAGGTCCATCAACAAAAAAAATACCATTTTTGTTATTGATGACATGGTCTAAAATTGTATCATAAGCATATCGTTGTTCTTTGTTTAAAGTGCTTGCATCAAAATTGCTATTTTTATTATTATCATTTCTCATTTCTTCAGTAATCATAGTAGCTAGTTTGTCACTTTCTTCTATGATAATTTTAAATGAAACCAAGTTGTAATCATTTATATTTATATTTAATAGTTCTAATATAGAATGAATACATTGTAATGCTTTTATTTCAGCGGTAATTAATGACGTACCTTGTTTTATAAAATCTTCAAACATATAATATTTAAATTTGTCCCACAACAAACGTGGATTATTAGGACTACACAATGTTAATGTAGTAGCAAATAATCTACGTAATGAAAGAGGCGATTGATAAACAATTGCTTTCGCTAAACATGCCTCACAACTATCATTTTCTCTTAACAAACCATGTAAAAGAGATGCTTCTTGAAATGAAGATGACAACACGCCATTTACTGTACTTAAATTCTCAAAAGAGGTTGGTCCTTTTATGTGATTTAACAAAAGACGTAAGTAATATCTCCCACCTTCATATGGTTATGTTGTAACTATTCTTGCAATTACATTTTTTTTGTTTTCTAGCAGTCCACATTCATTTGTTTGCATCCTATACAAAATGAGAAGGGGAATCTTTGTACAAAAGAGTCCTAGCTTTTTCATGTGTATTATTTGTGCAAAAGAATTCAGTTAACATTGTTCTTTGTGTATAATCGCTTGTAATAATTGATTGTAAATTATCAGGATCTCTGTACGTAATTGTCTGATGGTGTTCAAGATGCAAGTGAAAAGAAACAACAGATGGATGTATCTCAGACAACACAAATCCATAAATTCTCCACATTGCTTCAGATGGAGAGATCCATTTTGCATTTTGATATCTTGAAATTTCATCAATAGTCACATCCGAATCATTGCCATTTACAGAAAAGCTAATTTGATCATGTCCCTTGTAAACATATTTATATAAATACTTCACGGCCTTAAGAGTTGAGCATATTTCCACATTAATATGTCAATCATATTTTGCTGTCAAATAAGGGTTATAAGGTACAATCCACCTATTATTTAGTAAATGTCTTCTTACCTTAACTTGTTGACCGTCATTACGGCATTTATATAATGGATACGAATTGTTTCCTATCGAAGTTGTTGGTGTATATTCTCATGGGTATTTATTTCTACATAATTGGTTACTTTCCAAACAAACATTTTTTGGATTTAATACTCCACAAGGACCGTTCATCATATGTCTAACAACAGTAGAATATAAATGGGCATTTTGATTTTTGTTGGGAATTTCACATCAAACAATATTATCCACTAAAGAAATAGACGCAACTTTAGATCCAGATTTAAAAATTAACAAAAAAATGTGGAAGACCTCTTTTTTTGAATTCCACAACGTATATATACGCAGCAACAGGCCCTAGAACATGCCTTTTAAATAAATCATTATTTAGATCTTCTAATTTAGCTGATGGTAGCCTGTCCTTAAATCAATCTTCGAGAATACTGTTGTACCTTTCAACTGATCGAACAAATCCTCAATTCTGGGAAGAGGGTACTTATTCTTGATCATCAATTTGTTCAACTCGCGATAGTCAATACACATTCTCACTGTACCGTCCTTCTTCATTACAAAAAGTACATGAGCTCCCCATGGAGAAATTCATATGCTAACATGTACGTAAATGTTAATTGCCTTGTGGAAAATTATTTGTGATTGAAGGTAATCACTACGATTATTTGTGATTGAAGGTAATCACCACGATTATTTGTGATTGAAGGTAATCACTAGAATGAAAGTATGTCGATTGATCACCGATTTACTATGAAGTACGGCTTTTGTATGTTATGTAAATGTTTGTATATAATTGTCTCGTTAGCGTGTGTACATACTACTGAGTATTTCTTCGAAATGCTCACTCTAATTATACATTTCAGATTGACGAGCTTGGCGGGAGGCATGATGGCGGATGGCAGTGACTATTACCCTATGTAATTTATGTTTAATCATGTTCTTTTACAGATTAGGATGGACCATTAGCTTTAGTGTTCCGTTTAAACGCTAAGTTTGTGAAAACGGTTACATTACTTGCTGTCTTTTAATTTTCCAGCTTTCTGTTGGTTATGAAAAATGCAATATCTTGAATTATATTACGAATTTCAACTTGAAATCAAAAAAGGAATGAAAGCCCTGCGAGTCCACTGGCCATAGAAATTTGAATCACCATCATAGCATGCCTCATGATTTTATTCCGAATTTAAACTGCGACGGTGAATCGCATTTCGTCGAGCATCCCATTTCATTGTATCATTTGACCCACCAACCGAGGGAGTTTGACCCTGAAATTTTAATATGACCTTACCTATAGGGTTAGGTACCTTACTACAAAATTTCACGATTTTATGAGTATTTTTAGTGAGATAAACATGATTGGAACAGAAACATGATATTCTCAACAGCTTGAGGAGCTTTTGACTTAACATTAAAAGTTCACTATTATTATATTTTATTTTAAGTTCTCCCGCTTCCATACTTTGTAAAATATTTATTTCCGTACCTAGAATTTTGAAATAAATTGTAAATCCTTTGACGCGTTTTAAATATTTAGACGAGTCACAAAAATTAAAAAAGGAAGATTTTACAGCGCTCCGGGTTTTAGGATCTAGGACGTTACATCTTGGTATCAGAGCCCAATTGCCAACCGAAAATCGGGAACTAAGTGCTATGCGGGATAAAGTGCTACGCCATAGGGCGGGAGCAACCTCTTGAACTCGTAGGAACCATCTCTAGAATCCCAACGTCTGGCAACGGATCCTCAGATGTATCAAATGCGACGAGGGCGTCGCGAGTCTAACGAAAGGGGGAGGGGGGGTGATTGTATACTCAGACCAGGAAAACTTAAAAGATTTGATAGGTACTACTCATACCAACAATGTGCACCTTCTTTTCCGGAAGTCCATCGTTAGAAACTTCACAATTAAGCGTGCTTGACTTGGAATAATTCTATGACGGGTGGCCCCATGGGAAGTTTTCTCAGGGAGCGTGCAAGTGAGGACAAAGCATGCTGAAAAGACACATGTTGGTACAGTGAGGATAGTATGTCGTCGATTTAATGGCCGAGACAACCCGTTAAGTGGGACCCAGGTCGTTACATGTTCTAACAGAAATCAAGTTTTATTTTTGATTATTTCAGGAACCAATGAATGATCAGTGATAATACCACATCAATGATCAGTTGCAAACAATAATACTGCAAGTATGCAACCGATGTTATTGCAATATGGGAAAAAAAAACAATATAAATATGTTATATACAAAATCAGAACTTACACATTTAGGTAGGAAGATAAATTGGAATGCAATTTATGAAAAAAAGTTACTTCTTTCAAAATTTCAGTTTCGACTTTGAAATTGTTCCAGATGCTTCAAATCTTTTCTCTTTTTTTTTTTTTTTTCACCTTGAATTTACGATTTGCAAAATAGTAATCAAACTTTAGAATGTGTTTTTTTGGTGTGAAAAATTCGGAAAAAGCCATATGTGCAGGATTGTTGTTTACAGAATTTTTATAGGTGCTGTGTTTTCTTTCTCTCTTTTTTTTTCAACTGCAAATGAAATCTTGACAAGTGTAATTCTGTAAAAATTCTGTCAAAAATATTCTGTAAGTGTAAGTGTAGCAGGATTCAAAAAACTCCTAGAAGCAGAACTATATAATATCTAAATGCACGAAACCAGAATTCATCGAAGATTCATCATACGTCGATTTGTTAACTAAAAAACAAATTATTTGTTTCTAATTACTAAATCTGTCTGCGATATCTCTAATGTTACCCCCCCTCGTTTCGAGGGTGGCAGAAGGCCGGCCACGTGGCAAGCCACGTGTAGGGCAGTCAGAAAGAGCAGAGAGGACAGCAAGTGGGTCGGGAGCCCCGTGAAGGAAACGGGCCGAGGCCCTTCATCAATAAATAAATAAACATTTTCTATATAGCCTCGGCATGAGGCGCTTCCTCAAGAACGACAACGTGCGTGATCCGAGGTCTTCCCGATGTCCTTTGAGGGTCATGAACTCGACGTTGCTCTGAGAAGATTCGAAGATCTTTTTGATTGATTGATAGGACGCCTACAATAAAGTGGACAGTCATATTTAATGTCCGCCAGTCACTAGAGTGGCTGACCTTCAGTCAAACATTAAATGCGATGATCAGACGGCGCCAATCTGTTGACCCCAAAAAACGAGCTCAACAGATACCGGGCCCACTCTCGCCGTGTCAAGTACGATTCCGGCACGTTTCTACCGGAATGCGATCGGTAGCTTAACTGTTCATGAACGTGGGAGGTACTTTCTAGCCAGAGACAGTGATGTTTTGGGTTCCGGCAATAATATATGAGGGAAACCACACTATCAATAATTTCCGGATTTTCTTTACGCTTAATGTCCAAAAGTTCCTGCGGGGCAGAAACTGTTGGCCGCGTCCATAGCTGCGGCTACGGGGGGCCAGAAGCGGGCCACCTCTTCCGAGCCCACAAATCAGGGGCCTGCCAAGAAGCCCAACACTTCCAGCGATTCTGCTTCGGATCGCACTCAAGGCAAGCCTCCTTTGGCCAAGAGGACCGACGAATTGGAGCCCGAGGCTATATCCCTCCTGCCTCCAGAGATTCAGATGGCCACGACGACGTTCCACCAGTTCTGGACTCCGAAATGGCAGAACTTTGTTGAGACAAGTGATGCCGTGGACGTCGTTGCTACAATGGTGGCCCAGGCGTCGAGGTCCTTTGGCATGGCCATAGAAGTGGAGGCTCTTTTCAAAATTGAAACGCTCCACCGACCCTGCAAAAGTGATTACGGATTAGAGGCAAGTTCGAAATGAAGAAGTGGCATTGAAAAGAATGGCGAAGAACTCACTGGGTTCGGAGTAAGAGGTTGGAACCTTAATGTAGGGGACAGTGTCGCCCTCACACTCCTGCCACCTTCCCCGAACCCAGAACCAGGTCTCCTTCCACCCCTTAATTGAGGAGGGAAGACCCAGTAAGAAAGGTGAGTGCCCCCCCCATGGGCACAAGGAATACCACCCTTTGGAGCCCCCCTTTCCTAAGGACCTCGGCTGGTAAACTGTTTGGAAAACGTGGAGGGGCATGTCCTCGCCTAAGGATACTTGCTTCCACAAAAAGTATGAACCCACTAGTTGGGCCCAACCGTTAGGGGCCAATTGTGTGGGGGCTAACCCATATAACCTAAGGACGGCTCGGAAAAAAGGGTGAAGGGGAAGGCGAAGCCCTGCCTTCAGGAGGTACTCGCTGATAGCGACGCACCCCCTCGCCTAGGAAGGTGCTCGCTCGTCATAAGTGGGGAAAGGAGTTCGATGTCGAAGGGGATCCTATATTTCTCTCCTCGATGTTGGCCGCCTGGATCGGGCTAACACATGAAGGAATTTTGGCTGCCCCCCAGCCCATGCCATCATCACAATGGGTGACGCTCCCGGATATGGAGGCGCCTCGTCCTGCCTCCATGGATCTCCTAAGGTCGGATGTACTGGTTATTTGGAATCCTAACTCGCTGCCTACTTTGGTTACGTCTATGTCATCCCCAGAAGGAGCCATGAGTAATGGGAAAATGCCAAAGAAAATTCGTGAAAAATAAGTTACTTACGAGTCAAGGAAATCACAGAAATGCAGATGAGAAAAAAGAGAAACAGAGAGCGCAGGAAGATTAAGAAACTTGAGAGGAAAGAGTGCGAGAATTCGTGCCAAGAGTAGAAGAAAATTTTCTCAAAGGTTATGGCCCTTTTATAGGCAAGGTTCGTGCAACCCTAGCCATTGGATCTCGATCCGGGCCATCCAACCGTTGATCATCAGATTTATAATTTAGGCCATCCACGACATCTGACGTTTTGTCTTCAAGGGGCCAAATTTGAACGTGCCTCACACGCGCCCTCACGCATCTGAAATCTTGTGGAAAGGACGTGGGAAATGATCGTTATTACTTATTCAATGCGGCGGCTCGTGCGTGTATTGGAAGTTGAAATAGCCAAGCTGTCTTCTTGGGAAGGTATCACGACATCAAATCATTGAGGCTCCATGATTAAAACGCCTCTCCAAATCTGTGGACGCACCTTAAAGGAAAAGGGCCTCTTATCAACTGAATTCCGAGGCTCTATAAGCATCGCATTTTCTGAAACTAATGGAGTCTTGCTTCCAAAGCTCTAGTTGAACCACTTCTTGCCTGAGGCTCGAGACGTTTCGAGGGTTGCAGCGGGATGGACATGTGGCAAGCCACGTGTAGGGCAGCCAGAAAGGAGCAGAGATGACAACCAAGTAGGTCGGGACCCCGTGAAGGAAACGGCCGAGGCCCCTCATCAATAAATAAACATTTTGAGAACGTACCATGCCAACAAAAAGGAACTCTTCTTGTAAATAAGAAAAGGAACATCATTTTGAAGTCCTCATTCCTTGAAAGAGGGAGAGGCAAATCGCCTCGTCAGAAGTTTATCCATAGTCTCGCGAGATGGTATTCCTCGTCTCATATTGTTACAGAGCTTCGTTGTAAGTCCTCATCATTCCGAAGTTGTTTATAAAGCTCTGAAAGTTCAAAATGAGCCGCTAGCTCGATGTTCGTCCATCACCCCGCGAGATGCCTCGCCATATGAGATGTTGCATCACCATTTCAGTTATATTCAGAGAGCTCGTCGTGCCTCTACATTGTTGATGTATATACGTTTGGAGCATAGCCATTGCTGCTTACTTACAGAGGCTAAGAGCCTCAAAGTTGTTTGGCCAAGAGCCTCGACTTATGCAATTTTTACAAAGGCCAAGAGCCTCGAAGTCAGTTAGCTCTAAGAGAGCATCTTGTTTCTCGAAGCTCTAGGAGAGCATAGTAGCTCTAAGAGGATATCTTATTATCTGGAACTCTATCTCAGTTTTACTTTCAAGTCCATGCATTACATAAATAATCATGCCTAGACTTGGGGGACTATTGTTACCCCCCCTCGTTTCGAGGGTGGCAGAAGGCCGGCCACGTGGCAAGCCACGTGTAGGGCAGTCAGAAAGAGCAGAGAGGACAGCAAGTGGGTCGGGAGCCCCGTGAAGGAAACGGGCCGAGGCCCTTCATCAATAAATAAATAAACATTTTCTATATAGCCTCGGCATGAGGCGCTTCCTCAAGAACGACAACGTGCGTGATCCGAGGTCTTCCCGATGTCCTTTGAGGGTCATGAACTCGACGTTGCTCTGAGAAGATTCGAAGATCTTTTTGATTGATTGATAGGACGCCTACAATAAAGTGGACAGTCATATTTAATGTCCGCCAGTCACTAGAGTGGCTGACCTTCAGTCAAACATTAAATGCGATGATCAGACGGCGACGTGAAGCTTCAGCTTGGGAGATGTCTCCACGTGGATCTGATCTAACGATCGCCACATTTGCCAGAATTGTATAAATAATGCGTTTCTATGACGAGAAAAAGGGGGGACTCCTAAGAACAGAAAAGGAGAAAAAGTATGAATGTTATCAGAAAAAATCCTGCTAAACACTTGAACTTACATCTTATCTATCCTCCCACATATTCCCTGGTAGAAGAGGAATTTGGACATTAAGCGTAAAGAAAATCCGGAAATTATTGATAGTGTGGTTTCCCTCATATATTATTGCCGGAACCCAAAACATCACTGTCTCTGGCTAGAAAGTACCTCCCACGTTCATGAACAGTTAAGCTACCGATCGCATTCCGGTAGAAACGTGCCGGAATCGTACTTGACACGGCGAGAGTGGGCCCGGTATCTGTTGAGCTCGTTTTTTGGGGTCAACATCTAATATTTTTTGAATTTCAATTTTGGTTCATCTATTCTGAAAAAGTCCCTTAACTGGAAACGGAACGTTATTCTATGATAACAAGGAGCTTTTAGCAAGCAAAAGCTTTAAAAAAGAGGCGTCAATCATGGGCGTCTTTGAAGCTTACTATTCTTCATTCTATTTAGTGATTCTTTTGTAAAGCTTTTGCTCACTAAAAACTAGTTAAATCTGATCAAATTTCGTTTTTTACTATACATTTCATTCAACCCACAAATTTTTATTCACTTTTTCACTTCATTCTAAGGGTCCGTTTGATTGCAATGGTAGAAAATGGGTGGAAAAAAAATGAATTACAGGGAAAGTAATTGCCTAGAAAGTATTAATTTAATGTATTTGATTGGTATAATTTTTCACCCAAAAAATTTTTAAATTTTGTGTTCGTTTGGTTTTGTTTTACATGGAAATTGTCGATTAAAGAGATAATTTTCTCCACAATTGATTATAAAAAAATTTTCCATTGCCAAAAAGTAAAATAAAAAAACGAAAAAAAAAATTCCTAAAAAAATCATTTTTTTAATCAAAATTTAGTGTTCGTTTGATTTTGTTTTACATGAAAATTGTCCATTAAAGTGAACAATTTTTTTACAACTAGTTATGAAATTTATTTTTATTGCAATAAAAAAGGGGACAGTAGCACCTAGAAAAGCTTTTCATCAATTTTGAGGAAAATAGGGGGAGTTTTCCCTAGAAAATTGTAACAATCAAACAAGCCAAAACCAAGAAAATGAAATTCCTTTTCCAAGTTTTAGGGAAAATAACATCAATCAAACATGACCTAAAAGTTTTTGAAGCAGACTCAATGTGACTTTATCCAAAAACTCTTCTATAAAAAGCATAAGCCTTGTCAAATTGTTTATTTGCTCATGTTTAAATATTGTAATTTCAAAAATAGCTAAAATAAGAATATAATTAATACGTGGGACCTAAAATTTATTTATTTTGAACTACAGACTCACTCTGTAATTATAAGTGAAAAACGCAAGTTCAGCCCTAACAATACCTAGGAGGGTGAATAGGTATGAAATGCGGAATTAAAATATTTTACGAATTAAACAGCAACATGTCACTTTTTAATTCTGATCTAGATGGTTAGACAATCACATTAGTTTATCCTAAGTTGAATTATCGCATTTGTATAATAAACAGTGAATAGTAAAGCAGTAAATCAAACATCAGAATGATCATGAAGAAACCCAACTGAGAAAAAACTCTGGGCACTTTGACAGTCAATCTACTATAAACGATTTTGTACTTACAGTCTACCAAACTAGATGATGACATGAACTATCTGATCTCTTAACTGTAATTCTGACAGCTATCTTGAATTCTATGCTCCCCTCCACCAATTCCAGTTGCAATTACCAATGCTCTCTGGGAACTCCACTATCCTACAGTAGCCCCTAGCTTAGTAGAATCGCCTATCTCCTGTGGATCACGAAAAACAACCTGTTCTTCACGGACTGGAACTCCAATCGCCTTCCTCGATCTTCAGCACCTTTGACAGATATATAGGAAGTTGTGGTTTGATATTTGGATGTTGAATCTGATATTTTTCTGACCAAAATACCCATACAAGATGAAGGTTGAATAATATGATATGGAGGAATCACTCTCTGATCTGTTTCTCTCAATTTTCAACCTTAAGAAAAATGTTCTGTATGTGTTCTAGTATATATAGATACGTCAAGAAATCAATAGGCCGAGACAAAAGCTTTTAAAACTCGAAAATAAAATTTCCCGTATAAAGCTGTCTCTCGAAAGAAGGGGCGATAGTCTAACGATGCAGTTTCTGTTTTTGTAGCTTGAGCCAACCCTTGGCGATAATCTAGCGACCGTTTTCTTCCTTGTGCAAAACTCGAAATCATGGACCTATTTAACTAACTTTTAAACAAATTGCACATTACTGTTTGAACTTTGACACTTTATCAAATTAAATCCTTTTGTCCACAGAATTTGCCAATTACAAAATCAACTAAAACCTAACAATAAGCATTATAACTACGTGGGACTTACTATTTGTTTATTTTGAGCAAAAAAGTAATGAACCCAATTAATAATAAGCATTTTTTAAGCAAACCAAAACATTTGTTTATTAAATATCTTTAATGCATGAATTTACCATAAAAATAATTTTCTAAATCTAAATGTATATCGAAAATAAATTTTATTTTGATACTATTGCAGAATTTCCTCTGACAAAATCTATGTATTTCAATTTTCTTTTATATTTAAGTGTTTTGTCAAATCTTAAATGTTAGTACAAAATATTATTGTATCAGTCATTACGTTAAAATATGAACTAAAGCGGGTTAAATACTCGTTTCTTGACACGGATTAGTATCTTCTAAATTTTAGATTCCAAAAAGCATACGATCATCAATATGATAACTTATTTAGATAAACCAAATAAGTAGCATACATTAATTCTCTTGCATGCCCATCTTATGAATAATATGATAAAACAAAATAATTTGCTTCAGTACGACTGACATTGTAAGTAACAAAAATAAATATTTAACACGTGATAACGTCATGACTCTACACGAATCCAACTTAAATGCTCAATATGCCATAAAAATTTCATGCTTTAACATCAAAACTTCACTTGCTTTCAAAGACTTTCATCACTGCTTTACTTTTCCTCCCTATTAAACTTCGTTATATCTTTATATATAGAAAGTGCCAATCTAACGGAATTTGTTGGTTTAACAGAAAAACTAACGGAATTTTTTGGTTTAACGGAAAAACTAACGGAATTTCTTGTTTTAAACAGGCAGCTGCACCTTCTTTCAGTATTTTTATCATAACTTTGTGTTCCGATATCCGATTGAGGCGATTCAAAATGCGTTGGAAAGCTAACTCATCTGGCTACAACTTTGATTCAGACATCATTCTCCAATTCGATCACTTTCTATGCCAAAAATAGGTCTCAATATGAAACTAAAATATCGGAGCATAACTTTTCGGTTGGAAATTGATTTGTGATCATCTTTTGACTAAATTTGATTCCATTGACGTCTTCTTTTATCCAATTGACTCCGAGCACTCTCAAATCTTCATCGTGAGATTCGGCACAACTTTTAAGTATTTACATTTTAGCTCCCGAACTTTGGATCCCTTACAATTTAGTATTTTCCTCCAAATTTGTCAACTTTTACTTATTTTCTTTGATCTCATCAACTTACATCACAACATCAAAATCACACATCTAATTATTTATCAATTACATAAACATTACATCATTAATTATTTAATTAACCAAAAAAATTACATCTTTATTAATAACAAATTAATTCTTAAACAAAACTAAGCAGTGAAACGGAATATATTACATCATTAATTATATATATCTTCTATATATTAAAAGTGCCAATGAAACGGAATATCCTGCTTGGACGGAAAATCTAATGGAATTTCTTATTTTAAGCAGTGGGTCCTACTCCTATGTGAGGGGGTGTAGTCCATTGTGTACAAAAGTTGATGTGCAAATAAAATTTTCCTTTTTGTTTTGAGTGGAGAATTGAGATGGATCCGGTTGTGGGGTGGAGATTGGAACTCATGATTAAAAAGATGGAGGCTTCCATTTCTGATTCTTCTTGACATATATCTTACACGAATAATTTTTCTTCATCGTCCTAATTTCATTCTTTACATTTTGAAAATCGATTGAAGGCTTGTCGAAAATGATTGGTTAGAAATCAAGAATGGCTTATATTTTTCATGAAATTAATATTTTCTGTATCTTAGTTAACAATCAAGAAATGGTAGTATTTTACATATTTTTCAAGTTCAATAATCATGATAATATGAAAAATTCATGTTTAAAAAAAAGAGGTTTTTGGATTTCCTGATTGAATTTGAATATAGATTTTACATTTTAAATATTATTTTTTTATTATTTTTCTTCGCGTTTGTGAAACATAGCGTATGATCTGTAGTCGGGGAGGCATTATAGTAATTTGGATATGAATAAGATTTTTTTATTCTCAAAATGAACAATATAAATAAAAGATTCTACAACGTTTTTTACAGTTTCATCACTTTGATAAAAAAAAATTAAAAAATAATCAAAATCAAGTTAAATTTATTTCGATTATAAAAAAGGCAATATTCTAAGATAGATGGGCATGGTGATACGATAGAGTCTTTGAAAAAGAGGATAGCATGAAAATAAAAAATGCATTTTGCAAGACCAAACACCATTTTCGAAAGCCTTTGCCCTCCTATTCAACGAGGCTAATTTACATTTATTTCGCTTATAAAAAATCAATATAATACTAAGCCCATGTTTTATTGAGATTAAGATCGAAATTTTAGTGAATTCTGACAAAAGTTGATAAAATGTATCATTGAAAAGTTGTAGATTTCATAAAATATGTTGTTAAAATTAATTGTTAATTTTGATTTAAATTTTACTGCTATAGATTTGGTGAAATAGCAAAACATGCATTTGGTTGTTCAACAGTTGAATTGATGGGACATACTGGAGAGGTATCTCTTAAATTTTTCTTCAAACTTGATTTTTATTATAATAAGTTATTTAAAAAATAATTGTATTTTTTATTAATTGTGTAAACCTATTCAATATTTATTTTGTAGAAAAATCGACCATATGTTAAAAGCGTTGCAGAGAAATTATAAAATTTTTTTTTGGAAGATTCAAGTTTATGTAGATCCGGAGAAACTAAATGAGAAAAAATATAGACAGTTTAATGTCCTCTATATTGAAGCAGTGCAAGATGATGAAAACACTGAATCGTCATCTTAGAATCAAAATTATCTCAAACGACTTTCATAAAACTATGAGCGATGTTTATTTATAGGACAATGCTATAGATTCTATTAATACTCTTTTTTTAATATATCACAATGTGTAATTATTTATCAATTATATAAACATTACATCATCAGTTATTAAATTAACCAAAAAATTACATCTTTATTAATAAAAATGTAATTCTTAACCAAAAAAATTGTATATAAACTAAGCAAACGTGCATTGTACGTTGCTTAAACCTAGTATAGTATTAAATAAAGTAGGTTTTATATTCGTTTACAAATAACAAAATTAAACAAAACAATCCCCATTCAGTATGACCATCACTGTCATCATGTTTATATATTATGTTTCTAAAATAAGAACACAATTATTATGTGGGACTAAGAGCAGAGCTAAAATTATAGAGTTCTGTGGGCAAATTTTTTTAAAAAAATTGAAATGTGGCGCTAAATTGAAAACTGTTAAGGAATATTTTGAAAATTTTGTGCAAAATTTCAAAAAGGGTAATTATATTGCCACCACAAAAAGTTTTTGTGGCACCACATTTTTAAATATTTTTTTGATTTATAAAACTGAACATTAATAAAATGACGTAAATAACCTCTTAATTATTTCTTTCTATTTTTTTGTAAATTAAATCCATCTTATTTGATTCCTATACACACCACAATTCCCATGGCACCACAATACCACTTCCATCCGTCTTTATTGAAGAAACCATCAGAGAAATTGGATTATAACTGCATCAACGGCGACAAGAAATCTTGTCTCAGACGACCATCGTGAGATTATAAATCCGAATTCATCATTTGGCTTCAAACATTTAAACAAAAATTGCGCGGAGAGAAATTTTTATCCCAATTCCTCAATCAATTTGGCTTCAAACGTTCAATTAACAAGAACTGCAAAAGAAGAGCGAGTGAGCGCTGATTGGCGGTTCACCAACTTAACCAATCTTGAGACTTTTAATATTTCTAGTTGCAATATTTCTGGGAATTTAAAGCCCATTTCAAGTCTCTCACATTTGAAATATCTTGATGTTTCAAATAATAAATTGACTGGAAATTTTCCTGCTGATTTTCCACCTGTAGGTTATCTTCAGTCCTTGAATGTCTCGTTCAATAACTTCTCAGGTGAATTGGAATCAAAAATGGTAAAAAAATTTGGTAATTAATCTTTTATTCATGTCGGAAATTTCAAAACTCAGAATTGTACTGAGTTGCCCCATCGTTCACCCACCCCACCTCACAAATTACCAGACAAAAACATAAATTTCACCATAAAAATGAAACCCAAAGCAAAAACCAAGACTTTGGTTTTAGTCGTATCACTTGCATCAGCCTTTCTTGTGGCTGTTAAATAATGAGGGTACATTTAGCCTATTAAGGTCGAGATTAGAAACCTTCATATCTTCTGTTTCTAGTGGCTGTGAAATAAGGAGGGGAAATGTTGAGAAAATGAGGATTAATATTGACGATAAGTACACCACAATATTTTATTATTTTTTGTTTTTATTGAATTAGGGTTATAATCGTAAATTTATTGTGGTGTATTTATTAAAACTATATTTTAATTGTGGTGTGATTATAATGTGGTGTAGTAATAAAAATTTGTAGTGGTAATATAATTACCCTTTCAAAAAACGTAGTGCGAAATTTTGGATTTAAAATCTAGTGTGGGGGACTCCACCCGCACTTTATATCCCTCCATGTGTGGGACCCAGGGGTGGATGGAGGGGGGGGGGTCCTGGCGGGGATTTGGACCCCACCAATTTTTTGACAAATATATATATCTATTTTTTATTTACCATTTTGTCAACACCATTAATAAAATTAAATCCTACCAATCCAATTTTACCCGATTCTTTCTCTTCCGTCTTCAGAAATGGTTAAATGATAGCTTACTTGTGTATATTGAGAATGATGTATTCGACAAGATTGATGATGATTTAGTTGTACAATGTTATCAAAGTATGAGAACTCGAAAGGAACACTTGTAATAATGTATGATTTTGTTAAATTAAAGATTAGTATTTTCTTTTATACGTTTCTTTATTTTTTGTTAATAATGTACATTAATTTATGTTCATTTGTTTCCTTTCTCCATCACAAAGTACCAATTTCCCTCATTTTAAGAGATAATATTTCAAAAAAAAAAAAATTTGGGGGCGCGAACCCCCGTGGGGCCCCACCCCTCCAGCTCTAGGACCCCCCTACTTCGACGGGCTAGCTCTGCAACTGGGACCTACAATTTATTTATTTTCAAATACAAAATGCGGTGAATGGTTATAAGCCTTATAACCGTCGGACTTACAATTTGCTCTATTTTGAACTAGTGAACCTCAGTAATCATAAGCACACAAAAATATTTTTTTAGTAAATATTTTTAAAGAAATAAATATATCATAAATAAATAAATAAACAAATACATATACATATATATATATATATATATATATATATATATATATATATATATATATATATATATATATATCTTATTTTGTTGCTCTTGTTGAATTTTCAATGACAAAACCTAATTGTACTAATTTACTTTTGTGAATACGTGTTCACTCAAATCTTAATTGCTAGTACAAGAGATTATTATATCAGTCTTTACGTTAAACTATTTACTAAAATAGGTTACATACTCCTTTCTCGATCCAGAGGGTTAATTATCTCAAAAGTCACCGAACTTTATCGAAATTTTCCACCAGGTCACTGAACTTTAAAAATTACGTGATTAGTCACTGAACTTTCGAAACTGCAACTTCATCCATCACTTAACTTTAAAAATTACCTCATTAGTCACTGAATTTTGCAAAAGATTTCTACGGAGTCACTGAACTTTGCAAAAAGTTTTTCAGATGATCACTGATTCAGTGACCATCTGGGAAACTTTTTACAAAGTTCAGTGATGAATGAGGTGATTTTTAAAGTTCAGTGATGAATGAGGTTGCAGTTTCAAAGTTCAGTGACTAACCACTTAGTTTTTAAAGTTCAGTAAGCTGGTGGAAACTTTCGGTAAAGTTCAGTGACTATTGGGGTAATTAACCCCGTCTAGATCAATGTCTTTTAAATTTACCTCATAGATCCCGAAAAGTATGCGATCGTCAATACGAGAACATATTCAGATAAAACCAAATTACTAACATAAATTAATTCTTTAGTGAGCACGTCTTATGAATAACATGATAAAACAAAATAATCTTCATTCAGTACGACTAACAATGTAAGCAACAAAAATAAATATTTAACATGTCATCCGGACTCTAAGAGAAATCCAACTAAAAAGCTCAACATGACATAAAAAATTTCCATGCTTTTAACGTCACAAAATTCATTTACTTTTGTATTCACATGTTCAATCAAATTCTTATTGTTTGTACGCGAGATTATTGCATCACCCATTAGATAAACTATTAACTAAAAGAAGGAACATATTCATTTCTTGACATTGATCAATGTCTTCTGAATTTTACATTATAGATCACGAAAAGCATAAGATTATCAATACGATAACATATTTAGTTAAAATAAAATTATTTTCGTTCAGTACGATCATCATTATAAGCAACAAAAATAAATATTTAACACATATTAACATCGTGGCTCTACGCAAAATCCAACTTAAGAGCTTAAAATGACATAAAAATTTTCATGCTTGACTCGCTTTCAAAAACTTTAGGCCCTGTTCTCTTTGCTGTTTTCAGGACGTTTTCTGTTTTCGATTTTTCAAAACAACGAAAACGCGTTCTCTTTCGCATTTTCGAAAACTCATTTTCGAAAACAAAAAAAAAAAAATTAAGCCTGAAAACAGAAAATGGCTGAAACATCGTTTTGTAAATTTTGTGAACAAAATCTCAAAACACCGAAACGCGCGAAACGGCTGGGGAAAAAAAGAAACAGGGTCTCACAAAACTCCTCTCTCTCTCTCTCTCTCTCTCTCTCTCTCTCTCACACACACACACACACAAAACTCCTCTCTCACAAAAAAGGAAACAGGGTTTGCTTTGCCTTCCTGTGAAGAATCGAAGCTCAATCGAAGGCGCAGGGGGGAAATTGCGTCGTTCCCGAGAGCTGACAGTAACGTCTCTCTGTCGCCGGCGGAGTAGAGGGCTCAACCAAGTGCGATTTGGAAGATTTCATGCTCAGGGCCTTGGCGATTCTCTTTGCTGTTGTTCGTGATTCGCCTGCTTCTTGTGATCCCCATCTTTATTGAAGGTTCGTAATTGAATTGCCTCAATTTTTGTTCGATTTCTAAATATTTTTGTCAACAAGTTGTGTGCAATTTTTTGGAACTGAGGAATTTGCTGGAACTGAATCGTGGAAACCATGAAGAAGTGATCGCTTATTTCCTTTTCTTTTCATTTTTCTTATTTCGATTTTCCTTATATATTGCCGATTTGGTTGCTGAACTCGTAGAAAGAAAAATATTATGATTGGATATATAACCCAATAGCTTTATCATTCTCTGTTTTTGGCTTGGATTATCAATAGCAAGCCACCATTTGTATCATAATTCTGGATTGCAGTTACTCATGGAGGAATTGGCCAGCCTGACATTTCACAATAAAGTGATACATACGACTTTGTAGTATCCACCTTTGTTGCTTATTAGAGCATTAGTTTCAGCTTTCTCTGCTACACAGAACCAGTAGTAGGGTAGGGTAGATGTGAAATCACGATAAAAAGTCTTGATCTCAGAATAGATGCAATAAACAAGCCAGAAGGGATATACTGCTCATTGAGAGGAGTAATAGTTAGTTATTTATTTAATTCAAAATTTTATTATTCCAATGACAGTTCTTTATGAAATGTCTCTGGAGGGGAAGGGGAAGAATGGAATTGTTAATAGACAATGCCTGCCACTCTGGTTGTCAAATGCTGAAACTGATAGCCCATTTGATTCGTTTCGTTAAAATGACTCCAGGAAAGGTTTGGTTGTCGAAAAATTCAATTGTCAGAAAATTGCCACCGATTTGAGGATTTTATATCATATATCAAAATTTTGTTTATGACTCCTTATTCATATATTATTTCACATAATATATGTACATTACACAATGCACACACGGGAATATTGATTGATCTGTGTAGCCCCTCCCATAATTTATCTCTTTTCCGGTAAATGTGGAAAAGCTTTAATGAAGAGGGTTACTAGCTAGAGATTTAGACTTATGCTGTAGCTTTGCTTAACCGAGATGAGATGGAGTTCCAATAAGTTAGAACATTAATAATTGTTGTGTATTTCCTTTGTAACAAGTTTTTAATGGTCAGCCTAAGAAGTTTGATGCGATCATTTCACGGTATAATCGAGGTGTTATTCTGGAATTTTCACATACAACTGTGTTAAAAGATGTTGAGATATTTAGATAGTATACATCTTGAGTTGGCTCTTGTTTACCCTTCCTTGGAAAGTTTTACGGTGTTCTTGGGTGGGGGGTCAGGCTGAGATGGCACAACTACTAGTAAAGGTGGATGGATTGATGTTTTCAGCAATGCTTAAATCATCTGAAATATCATGAAACAATTGTTTTAACTGCTTGTTGACTTGAGATTGTTTTATTGACGACTACCTAGGAAGACAGCTTTATTGCTTGGAGATAAAACCAGAGCAAAATAAGTGCAACTATGCTGGGTGAGACAAGGCAATGCTTGACCTATCCCTTTTGGACAGATGATAAAACTTGAAACCCATCAAAGTATAGTATGCTATTATTGTTTATATGTAGGCGGATGGAGGGATTGGGTGAATTATTTTTTTTTAAAGGTTTAATATATCTTTTCCCCGATTAGCTTTCTCTTTCCCAAATTGCCAAAAACCTGATGGATTTCAGCTGCTTGTCTTGTGTTCTTTTATGCAGATTCAGTCATCTACGATCTCAAGCTACAATCCAGCCAATGTATCATCCAGTTAAAGACCAAGGAATTGTGCAATTGTTAAAATAGCAGAAAATTTTAAATAGAGATGTATAGTAACGATGAGTGGAAGAATTATTATTATACTGTTGTAAGAATGTAGCAACTGCATCAATGTATCAACTGTTTTGTTGTTAATTGATATGAATTATTATTATACTGTTGTAATATTAACTACAAAAGAAAATGTATAGAAATTTGAAAGCAATATTGTTATTTCCTTGTATGAACTTCCATAAGTACCATCTATTTGGTAAACTCTGTCCATTTTTGTTTGTCATTTTCATTAGTTTATTTTAATGATGACATAATTTCAGGATATTCTCCTCCTAAAGACCAACGACAAATTGACACCTTTTAAAATGAAAATTTAAAGTCTTAATGGAGTATTAGAAGTATTAGAGTCCATTAAAGTGTACTTCGTTCCGACTAGCACTTAGATGTTAAATTTAGACGAGCCACTGGGATGTTAAAATTTAGGTTGTGTTTTTTATATGTGGAAAAAATATTTCAAAATTAACATTATTATTTAATACTATATTAACATCAAACTATTAAAATTTATTGAATAATCAGATTTCTTGAATAAAATATTATTAAAAAAATTTCTTAAAATTTCAAAGTAAACGCGTATTCTAATTTTATGTTTTCAAAAACAGATTTCCAAAACAACAAACAGAACGCATTTTCAGTAATTTCAAAACAGACACTCAAAACACAAAACACAAAACGAATTCAAAACTCAAAACAGAAAACTGAAACACAAAGAGAACGGCCCCTTAAATCTTTGCTTTTCTTTTTCTTCCCATTTTACTTCATTATAAAAAGTATTAAATAAAGTAGGTTATATATTTTTTATCCAACACTTGTCAATATCTCCTAGATTTTAACTTAAAATTCAGAAAAGTCTAGATCACCGATAAGGAAAAAATAAAAATAAAAACAACAACAACAACAACCACCACCACCAAATTACTAATCCATTAATTCTCATGTCAACGCGTCATACGTATAACATAATTAAACAAAACCTTCCCCATTCTATGAACATCACCATCATCAACATGCATAAAATTTTCATGCTTCGACATTAAAACTTCATCTCCTACAAGGATTTTCTATAATATCATAAGCATAAGCCTTGCTAAATGGGCTCTTAGTGCTTATTTGATAGTGTTTAAATATTGTGTTTAGAAAAGATAGCTAAAATAAGAGCTCAATTGCTACATGAGATCTACAATTTATTTATCAGTACGAACATAATTTTATCAGTCATTATGATACACTACTAACTGAAGTAGGTGACATGATTGTTTCTCAATGCAGGTCCGTGTTTTCTAAATTTTTTTTGTAGACCCTGAAAAGTATACGCTCGTCAATAACATATTAAGTTAAATCCAAATTACTAACATACATTAATTTTCTTGTGTACATGTCATACGAATAACATGATAAAATAAAATAGTCTACTTTCAGTACGACCAACATTATAAGCAACGAACATAACTATTTAACACGTGTTAACATCTGGATTCTGTGCGAAATCCAACTTAAAAACTCAACATGCCATGAAAAATTTCATGCTTCGACTTCAAAACTTCATTTGCTTTCAAATACGTTCATCTGTGCTTTTCTTTTTCTCCCCATTTTTCTTCATCACGATAAAGTATTAACTAAAGTAGGTCATATACTCATTAGCCAACATGCGTCAATGTCTTTTAAATTTTGATTTAAGATCTCAAAAAGCATAGGATCATTGATACGACAACACATTTTGTTAAAATCAAATTATTAATTCTCACATTCATGCATCATACATGATTAAACAACACAATCCCCGTTCAGTACGACAATCATTATTATCAACGAATATAGTTATTTAAAACATGTTAACATCCCGATTCTTCGCCTGTCCAACTTAAAAACTCAACATGCAACAAACCTTCCATGCTTCAACATCAAAACTTCACTTTCTATAAGAAAATTCTTTGGAAAGCATAGGCGGAACCTTGCCAATCGGTCATTAGTGCTTATTTGCATAGTTATAAAACCCGACCCGGATACGCCGGTCGGGCCAGAAAACCGGTGACCCGGGGCGGGTAGATTAATTTAATAAGAATGCACATGATTCGGTCAAAAATCGATTATTTAACTATCCAGGTCGGGCCGGAAAACCGATGACCCGGGGCGGGTATATTAATTTAATAGGAATGCACATGACTCGGTCAAAAATCGATTGTTTAACCGAGTTAACCCAGTCGGTTTACCGATTTTCAAAATTGCCTTTTAAAATTTTAGGGGTCCAAACAATTAGTTCCTCACCACTGGGGTTGTAGCATACTTCAATATTTTTTATGTGCAATAAATTATATGTAATTATGTATCCAATGAATCATATATATGTTTTCTAAAAGTATTTTTATAAAAACTTTGGTCAAACCTTTTACTTTATTTTATAGACCTAAATAATTAGTAAAATATAATTTCAAAAAATATAATTTTGCCTAAAATTTTTGTTATACAATACAACTTTAAAGCTCAATATGCGATAAAAATTCACATCCTTCGACATCAAAACTTGCTTCAAATAGTTACATCTTTGCTTTTCTTTTCCTCCCCATTTAACTTTGTTACGATGAAATATTAACTAAGGTAGGTTATATATCCATCAGTCACACATTTTAGTGTCTTCAAATTTTAATTAAAAGGATCCCAAAAAGTATATTACAACACATTTTGTTAAAATCACTTTTTGATTTTATTAATTCTCACATCCACGCATAATCCCTCTTCTATTAAAAGAGGAAATCCCTCCGTCTACTGTTCATTCGGGACGTAATTCATCTTCCCATTTTATCCCTCTTTTGAAATTTTGAAATTCATAAGAAACAAAACGTTGGGGGGAGAATCAAATGATAAAGATTTGGTAAAAAATGTAGGCGTTGAAAGGCGACGGCTGTATTTTCTATGAAAGGCGGTGGAAATCCCTCCTTTTATTGATTGTATCCCTCTTTCATACCTCTTTCATATACCTCGTTCGTAAGTCAAAGGTGGTTGTTTCTTCCATGCTAAGGTACATATACCTCTTTCATAAGTCAAAAAAGTAGGCGGTGGTTGTTTCTTCCATGCTAAGGTATTGCGGTGATTATCAGCCGACTATAAAATATCATTTTTGTTCCATGCATATATATAAAATATTGCAATATTTCTTGTAATAACTCTCTTACAAATCGCGACAATCAATTTTACATTCCTCTATATTTCGTTGTCTCTGCTTGCCTGTAATATTGGTGCCAAATCAAAAATAATAGGCCAACTCCCCACTCTTTCTCTCTCAATTTTTCTTAGTAGTGTTGTGAAGTGGTGAAACGATCTCCACCGGTAAGTGGTTTCGATTTTTTCAGTTTTGTTTAGCTTTACTTTCTTCGTTCTTCCTTATCTTCCGTTAGGTATACAGAAATCTTTTGGAATGATTTTGTTCCAAGTCATAATCTGAGGTAAGATCGATTTTTGTTTAAATTTCATGAAGTTTCAGAAAATACCTCCTCTGTAGTCCAACTGCTATTTTCGTGAATAATGGTGTGTGGAAGATTAAAATTTTTGGTTTGTTTGTTGACTTGTTTGTTTTAAAAAATTTTTAGTGACAGGGAGATTAGTAGAGGTGATGATATAAGACATATTTTAGTTTTCAATATAATCAAATTTAGGGACAATCCAACTGCTATTTTCGTGAATGATGGTGTGTGGAAGATTAAAATTTTTGGTTTGTTTGTTGACGTGTTTGTTTTTTAAATTTTTTAATGACGGGGAGATTAGTAGAGGTAATGATATAAGGCATATTTTAGTTTTCAGTATAATCAAATTTAGGGATGAACACTCTGCACAGGTACAACAAAAAAATTGTCATCTCTGTGTAGCACGAAGCAAATGCTCCGTGCTGTGCGGAGAGCAAATGCTCAGTGTTGCACAGAGACGACAAATTTTTTTTTTTTTAAACAAGGCAATTAAAATATTATTTTTTTCTACTTTCATCGTCTTTGGTATTTGCTAAAAACTTCTTTATTTCCAACAGATAAACTCTTCAACACATACACGAAAATTAGAATTCCCCGAGCCCCCAAGAGGGGCGCGTCCCCTCGACCCCCACGATTGACCGAGCAGGTCGATCCCCGTAGGGGCGTTGCCCCCGAACCCCCAAGAGGTTACGGATTCTTGATTATTTGTGATCATCGCACGCTAAATTTACGGATTCTTTAGCCATTCACATGTAGAAGTTTTTATTATTCTTCATTTACTTCAATTTACTTCACATACTTCGATTTTTTATTTTTATTATGATTTTCTTTAGTTTGTCATAATTTTATTCATTCCTGATTTTACCAATATTGAATTTGTTTTCAATTTTTTTTAGTTTGCAAGATATCATTCTCAAAGTAAAAATATTAAAAGTTTCAACATCAATTCAGCTGTGTTATCTTCAGGTATATTATTTTTGTTCTTCTTTTTTAGATTTTGTGGAGTTTAATTTTTAGTTAGTCTTTGTATTTTTTTCCTAAAGTTTCTATTATAGTATTTATCATTCAACTATTATTGACAAATTGTGGACTCTAATTTGTATTTACTGTTCTCTTGTATACAGTGTCCAATTATTTTTCCCGGTGGTTGTAATTGACTGCAGTAGTGCACTCTATCTTGGACAAATTATTCCAACTGAGCTATTCAGGTTTTTGTTTATAGGTTTATGTAGTACTTTGGTTATTTATTTATAGTAACTTGTACATTTGTAATAAATTGCTGTTTCTCAATCTTTCTTAGTACATACTACTTTTGTTTCCTTTTAAAGTATATTTTCAGTCATTGTTCACAAATTTTGATATTTTAAATTTTAGTTTTATTTAACATATGTAAGATTATTTCTTTCTAAAACTATTACTTTCTACAGTTACAGTTAGAGTTCAACTATTCTACAAAAATTGTTAGTGTTGTGATGGATATTTTTGTACCATCTGGTGATTGTGAAGTTGATTCAACTATTCAACAATTTTATTTTACTTGAAAGTATAAATATGTTAATAACTTCCTTTAATTCTTTTAGTTCCTGTTGGTTATCTTGGACTCCAACTATTCGATATGGATATTTCGAGTGATTATCTTAATTTTGAAACAATGTCCCATCACCAACAAGAAAATTAAAAGAATAGATATCAATGAAATCGACTTCGAAGTGGCTGCAATGATCGTCATAGGAGGATAGGTAATCCTATATCATGTGGACATAATAATTTGAATGATGTACAAATGCAACACTCTATAATGCATCGTGATTTTAAGGCTTCTACTTCAAACCAAGAGACACCTCATATTTCCAATCTATATTACCAAGTGGTTTTAATGTATTGAACATACCAACGACTGCGAACGTATTACCGACATGCAATAGCTGTAAATATTGTAGTGCAAGAAAAATTTATAGATAAAGTAAAGGTTTTTGTTGTTATGATGGAAAAGTTCATCTCTATATGCCTGATTCACCCACTGAATTATACAACTTGTTTACTTTTAAAGAATCTAAATGTATGGAATTTAAAAAAATTGCACAGGGATATAATAACCGCTTTCCTTTCACTTCATTTGGTGTCAAATACGACAATGAGCTCTTTAAATCATACCGAGGTATTTACACATTTAGGCCCTGTTTGGTACACATTATTTTTTCATTCTCATTCTTCTACTCATTTTCAACCACACATTTTTCAATAAAATAATATTTTTATCACATCAATAACTTTTTCTTTATTTTTAAGCACACATTCTCCATCAATCTACTATTCATTAATACATTCTTTCAAAAGAATGTGTCCCAAACACACTATTAGAGTTCAAGGACAAGTATATCATTATGTAAATGAACTTATCCCACAGAACAATAAGCCTTCTTATATACTGTTATATTTTTATGATACAAATAATGAAATTCAAAATCATATGAAAATTTCAGAGAACTTTGATGAATGTACTTTAATTATTCTAATTGAAATCCTGAAGGTATATCTATATAGTAGATTCTTTTGGACTTTAAGTAATATGACTAACTTGCAAGATCATCAAATACATATAAGATGCGATCCAGGACTTGAACATCATCTGAAGTAGCTGCTGTATAGGTCGAAAACGATGAAACTGCTAATATTCGCTTTCGTGATATTACTGTATATAGTCATTCTGGTGATTCACATAGAGTTCATTATTACTACGGTTGCTATGATCATTTGAAATATCCTTTACTTTTCCATACGGTGAATCTGGTTGGCATGAAGGCATTGGAAGGTACAGAAAGGCTGAATGTTTTTCTGAATTTGTTCAATTTCATAATACAATTACCTCTATAGCTGAATTTAGTGCAGTGTCAATATTGTAAGCGAATGATGAATTCCTTTTTTGCAGTGCTGAATGGAATGAAGAAACGATCACAGGTTTCTCGTCGAGAATATTATTCATATAAATTACAAATTAGGCCTTCTAGTAAATCTATTTTACTTCATAGTGGTAGATTACTCCAGCAATATGTTGTAGATATGTATGTTAAGATCGAAACTGCACGGTTGGACTATTTTCGTAACAACCAAAAACAAATTCGATCTGAACTTTACCAATGTATTATAGATAGCGTTGAAAATTGAGAGACATGAGGGTACAAAATTGGAAGAAAAATTGTTTTACCTCAATCTTTTACATGTGGGCCTAGAGATATGTTAATGAGATATGTGGATCCAATGGCTATTGTACAGCGTTATGGAAAATCAGACATCTTCTTCACTATAACATGCAATCCAAATTGGCCAGAGATTAAACAAGAACTAAAACACAACGATGAGATTCAAAATCAACCTGATCTAATTGTACGTATATTTAGAGCAAAATTAAAAGAGTTGAAAAATGATTTATACAAAAAAAATATCTTAGGCCCAGTTGTTGCGCATATATATGTTATTGAATTTCAAAAAAGGGGACTCATCATGCACATCTATTATTAATTTTCAACTATGGCCACAAAATATGTTCTGCTCTAGATGTTGATAAGATAGTTTGCTGTGAAATTCCTAACCACTATCTTCATTCTGTTATTGTTAAACATAATATGCATGACCCTTGTGGACACCTTAATCCAAAAAACGTATGTATGGAAGCAAACAAAAGTTGCAAAAATAAATACCCTAAAGATTATTGTAATACTACTATATTCGGTGATAACTCATGTCCTTTGTATAAACATCGTGATAATGGTATTTCTATTAAAGTTAGAGGTCTAATGTTAGATAATCGATGGGTTGTACCGTATAATCTTTATTTAAGCGCAAAATTTGACTGTCACATTAATGTTGAAGTATGTTTTTCTATTAAAACTGCAAAATATTTGTACAAATATGTGAATAAAGGACATGATCATATTCATTTTTCAATTTTCACAAATGTAACAGGAAAAGAAACCGACGAAATCTCGGCTTATCAATCTGCTAGATGGATATCTTCACATGAAGCTGTGTGGAGGATTTTCTAGTTTAATTTGGTGAAAATTTATCCAACTGTTTATTCTTTACAGTTTCATATCGAAAATCATCAACAAGTAAGATATGACGATGAAGATGATTTATCTACTATTATTGACAACGAAAATACGAAATGAACAATGTTAACAGAATTTTTTGAGGTAAATAAAACAAATAAATTTGCTCGTACATTGTTGTATCAAGATTTTTCAACACATTTTGTTTGGAACTCAACTAAGAAGATTTGCACTCCCAGGAAAAAAACACGTTATGGGACGAATTGTCACAATGAATCCATCTAAAGGAGATCGATATTTCCTACGCGTTCTTCTCAATCATATTCGAGGTCCAACATCATTTCATGATTTACGAACTTTGAACAAGGTAACTGTTAGTACATATCGAGAGTGAGCACTTTTACATGGTTTGTTAGGTAGAGATAATCATTGTGAATAATGCCTATCTGAAGCTATTATTTCTAAAATGCCAACTTCTTTAAGACTCGCTACGCTTCTCACACTTTGTAATCTTGATCATCCAAAATTACTGTGGGATAAATTTAAAGTCTATATGATCGATGATTATGTATATGAAAATATACCTTCAAGGGCTGCTGAACTACGAGCTTTAGAAGCATCAATTCTATTTTAGAATTATCGGATAAAAACATAAATGACTATGAAATAGTATCATTCAGTGTAAATATAGATGAAAATGAAAGGTTGAGAAGAATGGTCGCAAATGAGACAACAAATTTGGATATAAAAGGAGGCTATGCTTGTACATCAAGTTTAAATAATAAGCAACAATCTGTGTACAACACAATTATGGAAAAAGTAAATTCCAAATCGAGTGGGATCTATTTCATCAATGGTTCGGGGGGAACGGGCAAAACTTTTTTATATATAAAACTCTCCTAACAAGTGAAAGGTCTCAAAATTTAATCGCATTAGCTACAACATCTTCTGGAGTATCTGCATCTCTTTTACCTGGAGATCGAATAGCTCATTCAAGATTTAAAATTCCTCTGAAAATAGTTGGTGAAGTTATCTATTTTGTTAGTACACAATGAGCTCTAGCAACTTTGTTAAAAATGTCTACATTAATATTTTGGGATGAAGCACCTATGGTGAATCGTTGTGCCATTGATAAAATGCTCAGAAATATTACTGATTGTAACTTACCTTTCGATAGAAAATTAGTCGTTTTAGGAGGAGATTTCAGACAAGTTTTACCAGTGGTACCAAGATGAAAAAAAGAAGGCATAATGAAAGCTAGCTTAGTCTTCTCTGACTTATGGCCTTTGTATTGACATCTACCATTGGTTGAGAACTTGCGAGCAAAATTGGATCCCACATTTTGTGATTATTTGTTTAGAGTTGGAAATGGAATAGAGGAAGAACATAATTGTAACTGCATTCAACTTCCAAGCAATATAATTGTACCATTTGAGAATGAAATTATATCTCAGAAAATTTTGATAAATCATGTTTTTCCAAATATAGAAGCATATGTTGATAATTTACATATGATGGGAAATCGAGTAATTCTTATGCCTAGAAATGAATGTGTTGATCATATCAACAGAATTTTACTTGATCAGATTCCTGGTGAAATTTTCACATATTATAGCTTTGATAAAGCAATTGACAAATCAAAATAGACCCTACATGAAGATTTCTTAAATACTTTTACTTCAAATGGTATTCCACCATATGAATTGAAGCTTAAGATAAACTGTCATGTGATGTTATTACGGAACATCAATCCTTATGAAGGGTTATGCAATGGAACACGCCTTACTTGTAGAAAATTTGATAAGAATGTAATTCTTGCTGAAATTACAACTGGTGAATATTGTGGAAAACGTGTTTTCTTACCAAGAATTTATTTTGTACCTCTGAAAAATGATCAAACTTCAATTCATTTTAAAAGAGCTCAATTCCCTATTAGACCATGTTTTGCAATGACGATAAATAAAGCACAAGTTCAGAGACTTGATTACGTTGGTTTGTATCTTCTTGAACCAATTTTCTGTTATGGTCAGCTTTATGTAGCATTGTCAAGAGATAAAACAAGCAAATCTTTAAATGTTTTACTAAAACCATCAAGTACTGACAATGTACATAGTATATGTACGAAGAATGTTGTCTACAGAGAAATTCTCTCATTCATTCATTCATTTGTGGAAGTATAACTTGTAAGTATTTGTCACATATCTTAGTCGCTGATTGTTATAATTATATTGCTGATTTCTGTTAATTCTTTTTTCTATAACTAATTTAGCTTTGGAATATTTCAGGCTTATGATATTTGTATATATTTTTCACACTTACTTGGATTTATGGCAACATGGTACTTTAAAGTTACAAACATAATGGAAGTAACTATAGCCAAGAGAACTTCGAAAAATCTTGTGCCTATAAGAGGATAACATGTTAATTACTATTACTTTTTGTTCTAATCGTTATTAATGTATGGTATAAGTTTTCCCATTAACCATAAGTCATTTTAATTTCAGCTATTTCCATTTTGTCTATGAGCTTATAATCATACTTATGGACTCTACAATTTTTTACTTCAAGATATTGTCTGGTTTTGGAAGGTAATTTCTCTTGTATTCTGTTGGTACTCATTTATTTAAGAACTCTCTGTTGAATGTCTTTTGTCAATGAAGAGGTCTATAGAAGAGGAATTTTGCTCTCGAGATATTCCACACACGTGTATTTTCAACAGGCATCGGTCATAAGTACATATTCATTTCTTCTTATTTGCTGAAGATGTCATAGATATTGAAAAATGTTTGCTTATTTGCTCTCTCAAACAAATTAGTGGTTTGTTTCATTTTATTTTATGCAAACACCAAAAACATGCTAAGAAAAAAAATTTATGTAACACTTATAAAAGGACTATATAACTTAATTTTATTCAAACTTCACTTATTTTGTTACACAACATTCCTTTTTATTGTAAGATTGCTCATAAAATGTTGAAACTTTACTTGTGTTTTTACACTTATACTTCGCATTATATCTCGATGATGTTAACTTGCTATGATTGCTTACAGGGGGATCATGAATATGGCGTTTGAACCAATTAATTCTGCAACAAGTGACAAGCTTATTGATGAACATTGCTTTCTCAATGAGATTTCAATTCTGTTAGATAGTTAATATTTTCGTAGAAGATTCTTATTGGATGTTGCTTCATTGCTTTTCATCTTGTTCAAAAAAAAATTTTCACTTCTCTGAAATATAATAGATGATTATTATACATTGTAAATGTAGAAGGGGCAAATTTAAGTTGGACCTTTTTTCTTTCATTTTTGAGTAATTTAATACAAGTAAATTTGTCAAATGCTACTGAAGTTACTTTTATCTTGTTGAGTCAAAAGTTTAATTTCCAAGACAGGTTGATCATTATTTAATTTAACATTGTGTGTCTGAATACGCACTTGACCACTATATTATATATTTTGGTAATATAGACAACTAAATATGTTATAAAAGATATAAAAGATGCAGCTGAAATAAAAACATTATTATCGAAATTTTATCAAAAATAACAAAAACTCAATAATCATACCAAAATAAAAGACATAATTATGGAATAAACGAAATCTTGCAGTAAAAAGAAGAAAATAACTTAAATTGACAAAATATTTAGATGTATTTTAGTATTTCGACCATAAATTTGGTTACGGTTATCAGAATCGCGCTCATGACCCCAGTTCGAAAATCTCTCTTCGACGTGCACGTCGTGACTACCAGTTTGGTTGGGTGCGAGTCGTTTTTAAGGCCAAAATTCGCTGTTTTCCCTTCCAAATCGTCAAATTAACTTATTCTTTTTACCACAACATTTTGTTAGCTACATTTTTTTTTATAGTTTGTCTACATTACCAAAATACCTAAAATAGTGGTCCAGTTGATAGTTACATTCAAACACACAATGTTAAATTAAACAACACACAACCTTTCTTGAAAATTCGACTTGACTTAACAAGATAACTTTCACCTCCAAATAAATTTTATTTTACATCAATTGCAAATTTATTGGGATAATTTCAATTGTCCATATCCAACATTCAAGATGCAATTCACGATAATTTAACATATTTAACACACTAATGTTACCTTCAAAATAACCCAGCAAAAACTAGTATAAATAAAATAATTAAACCACACAATCCCCGTCAATACGACCATCATTGTCACCGATGAAAATAAGTATTCAAAACATGTTAAGATGATTCTTCGTCGAATCCGACTTAAAGGCTCGACAAGCAACTACAAGGACTTTCAACTTTGCTTTTCCTTTTTCCTTCAGATTTTACTAAATTAAGATAAAAATAGTTAGTTAATGAGGTTATATTAGTCACACACGCGTCAATCTCTTCTCAATTTGAGCTCATGGATCTCAAAAAATATATAATCAACAATACGACAACGGTTAAAATTAAATTATGAGCATACATTAATCTCTCTTCCACGCATCTTACTAAAAACATAATAAAACAAATCAATTATCTTTTAGTACGATTATCACCGTGATCAACCAAAATAAGTATTTAAAACGTGTTAATGTCTCCACACTTCATTGAATCTAACTTAAAAACTCAACACACAATAAAAATTTCCATGCTTCAACATCATTTCTTCACTTGGACTCAATTTTGCTTTTCTTTTTCCTTCCCATTTTACTTCATTGCATAAATTAAAGAATGTTGCCAAGGAACCAAACGGGCTATCAATTCATTTTGGGCTCGAAGAACTTGTTACAATCCCAGTGATAAAAACAATAAAGGCCCATGAATTTGTTCAAAATTTCGATAATTGGAGTACATGTCACATAAGAACATCACGATTTCTGTCATCTATTTACCTCCTGTTTCTCTTCATATATTTGTACGTTTTGCTTTCTTCTCCCTCCTTAGAAAGAGAAACCCGCAGAGAGAGAAGAGAGAAGGAAGAATTTGAGATAAGAATTCGTGTGAACAAGAGTTTGATTGAAGAATTCAACTGATTTCCATATGTTTCTTGTCGAGATTTAGATCTGTTACTGTTTTTTTCTCTTTTCAGGGAACTTCACAGGTCGGCTTTGAAGGGAAATGAGAGGAAAAAAAAATGAGTTTTTGATTGTTCTTTTCTTCTCTTTAAAGTTATGTTGATTTATCTGTCTTGTTTTTGCAGAAGGATGAAGCGATTAAGAGATGAGGTGTATATGAACCCTCAATTTAAGCGGCCATTTGGTTCCTCTTCTCGAGGAGAATCGTGAGTTCTATAATTTCCTGTTATCTGGTTGATTTACTTGTATTTCATATCTGTGGTATCATGTGATTTTTTGTTCTGAAGTTGTGTTCGTTTATTTCATTGAAAAGGTTATGTTTTTATGATAGCATTCTTAGTTAATTCACTGAATTTCAGTAAATTTTTGTGATCAGAATTATTTAGTTCACGTTTTTAATCACGAGTCTAGAAAGTCTGATTAGGTCTCCTCCATAGCAGCAACAGAAGATGAAGAAGAAATTGTAACAGAAATCACAGAAGAATAGGGTAAACATTTGAGTTGTCTAGGGTTGCTGAAGGTGCTGTTGTGGGAGTGGGGGAGGGGGAGAAATGGAAAAACGTTTTGGATCTTTGTATTTGGTGGTGGTTTTGCTTTTTTGGAGGGCTTGTTTTGGTTTTATTTTCACCTCTTCTTTGTGGGGCTGGGTCGGAGTGGGTGGGGAGAGGAAAAGTGTGTAACTTCCCAACTAAGCCCATTAATGGTGTTTTGGATGTATTAAGGGGAGGTTAACTTTAACCTGGCTGCAGGTAGTAGTGACTAATTAATGACCTTATGGAACCACTGTAGGAGGTAATTGAATTTAATTACTTTTGTTGAGATGATGAAAACAAAACCTCAATGGCCTGCTTGGTACATTGGACAGGAACATATAGGATTGGATTGTAGAAGAAAAAGAAATTCAAACTTTTTCCTTCGTAATGTCCAGTACCTTGTAAATATCATGGTCTAAGAGTGTAGGCAAGAGAACCCATAATTAACAAGAACTTGGATTTTCAGGATTTTAATTGCACTTATATTTTCTACCCTTCTCTTGTGATAAAGCTATGGATCACCGCATGCCCCTGGAGGAGGAGGGGCCGGAGTTGATGCTGGAGGGAGTGGTGGAGGTGGCACTGGAGGGAGTGATGTGGGTGGTGTTACTGGTGGTACACAAAAACTTACGACCAATGATGCATTAACGTATTTGAAGGAAGTTAAGGACATGTTCCAAGATCAAAGAGAAAAATATGACAGGTTCCTTGATGTCATGAAAGATTTCAAGGCTCAAAGGTAAATGAATCTCTCTTGTTAAGTTTAACTTGTGCATATTGGCTGTGAATTGAGCTTTTCTTTGTAACTTTATGTTAATGTATTTCTTGCAGAATCGACACAACTGGCGTGATATTGAGGGTGAAAGAGTTATTTAAAGGGCATCCTAATCTTATCCTTGGTTTCAATACCTTCTTACCTAGAGGTTATGAAATCACCCTTACTGAAGAGGAAGGGGCTCCAAAAAGAACGGTTGAGTTTGATGAAGCTATTAATTTTGTGAATAAGATCAAGGTGATATTTCCAATCACTTATTTAGTAATAGGTTCTCGATCTAGTTCTTTGAAGATCAAATTATAACGAAATATCTAATGGATTTTGTTTTGCTGCAGAACCGTTTCCAAGACGATGATCGGGTTTATAAAGATTTCCTAGCAATCTTGAACATGTACCGAAAGGATCATAAGGGTATTGCCGACGTCTATGAAGAGGTACTCATAACTTCTGATATATTTTTATTCTAATCATATGAACTTTACCGTTTTCTATTTTCTATGTCATCTATTCTTATCATTTTATGTTGTAACACATTTACATGCAGGTTTCGGCACTTTTTATTGACCATCCAGATCTTCTTCAACAGTTTACTAGATTTTTGCCTGACACCTCAACCACAGACTCAACGGCACTTGCTTCTTTTGGCCGGCATCCCTTTCATCGTTTTGATGAGAGGAGCTCTGCTGTACCCACAATACGACACTCTCATGTGGATAAGGTAATATACATTATGTACCTAAACACACACAAACATGCTAATTTTCTGATTTTCTTTGTGAATCGTATGCCCCATACCTTTTTTTAGCAGCGATTACGACGGGATAAGATTATTATCTCCCGCGGTGAACATGATCCCAGTGTCGAGCGTCCAGAAGTGGACGAGGACAAAACAGTAATGACGTTGCACAAGGATCGGAAAAGGCGTGCTGAAAGGGAGAACAAAGATAAGAGAATTCGTTATCAGGACAATAGAGATACCGACAATGAAAATAATGGGGATATTAGCACGCATCGCCTTGCTGACAAAAGGAAATCTGCTCAGAAAGTTGATGATTTTGGAAGGAACGCTAATTTGGTCTCTCATGATGATAAAGATGCATTGAAAAGTGAGTGAGTGGTGCCTTATTATTTGGAACTCCTGCACTTCTATTTGGTCTTATGTGCTTGAACTGCATTGTACTTCATATCATCCTATTTGTTCAGCATATAGTTGTCGTTTTCCTTTTCAGATTAGACATTCCATTTTGTGATGGGTTAGTGGTTGTAGAAATGATAAGTACTTTCAGTGCCCTATTTAGTGCAATATTTTGCCCACCCTCCCCCCATCCCAGTTGCACGGACAGCCTTTTTACTCCATGTAATCCTATATGTTCAAACATGTATTTTGTTGTTTTCCTTCTGGAATAAGATATACCGTTTGGTGATGGTTAAACCGTTATAGAAATGAGTACATTCAATGCATTAGTTAGGGCAACACATAAAAAAAGAAAAATAAAGTTAAAATAAGAAAAAGAAGGAAATTGATACAGTAAACAAAGTATAGACCAACATTGCATTCTGTAGTGTCGCTAATTATGTTTGACTTGCTATCGGGTCTTTTTAAAGTTGGGTTTGCATGGTCATTCAGGTATGTACAGTCAGGAGTTTGCTTTCTGTGAAAAAGTTAAGGAGCGGTTGCACAGTGCAGATGATTACCAGGCATTTTTGAAATGTCTTCATATTTACAGCACAGAGATAATTACGAGAAAGGAATTGCAGAGTTTGGTATGTATATTATGCATCAATGCGTTTTAGCAACTTACTCGGGACCTTTGGATATCAGAAGTTGTAACAGTTGTATCTATTTCATTATGTGATAAAATTCTCAGCACTCTCCCCCAATTGTTTCCATAATAGTTTCAAGTTGCAGCTTGAATCTTTCCAATGGATAGCAACATTTTTCATATTTTAACTTTGCATCTTCCAGTGCATCTTTATTGCTTGATTACTTTTCTATTAGATTCAGGCCGTATTCTATTTTATTTGCTGAGCTACATATTAAACACACTTCTTTATCTGGTACTAACACGAGGTATTTTCAGATTGCTGATTTACTTGGAAAACATCCTGATCTTATGGAGGGATTCAATGAATTTTTTGAGCGCTGTGAGCAAATTGGTAATCACTGAATTTTACTGTAGTTAAAGTTGTATATTTTGATTAGATTGTTTTGATTCTTACTTGATTTGCTATTCTGCAGAAGGATTTCTTGCTGGTGTTATGGGCAAAAGTACGTCGTTATCCTACCATAGGTTTTTGATTATTTGTTTGGATGTTTATTGTATGTTATCTAACAAAGCTGTTTTGAACTTACACTAATGGCAGAGACGTTGTGGAATGATGGACATTCTTCAAAAGCCTTGAGAATAGAGGATAAAGACAAAGATAAAAAGCGTGAAGTTGATGGAGGTAAAGAAAAGGATAGACTCAGTTCGAAATACTCGGGAAAGTCCATTCAGGAGCTTGATCTTTCTAACTGTCAACGTTGCACTCCCAGCTACCGACTTCTTCCTGAAGATGTAAAATTTTTTATTATCTCTACTTCTTCCGTTTAAAATTCTAGTCCAGTGGCTACAGTTTTACCTTCATTTTTGTTCTCGCGACATCTTATAAAAGAGTTATCTCTGCAGTATCCAATAGCTACAGCAAGCCAGAGATCGGAGCTTGGTGCTCAGGTTTTAAACGACCATTGGGTATCTGTGACATCTGGAAGTGAGGATTACTCATTTAAGCACATGCGCAGAAATCAGTATGAAGAAAGCCTTTTTAGGTGTGAAGATGACAGGTATAGAATAAAATCTGTGTGACTGTGTTGATAATAAAAATTGTCCTAGATGCTTAGTGATATAAAATGAAAATAAATTGGGTTTACTAGACTTCACTTTACTCCAAGTGGCTTAGTGCTTCTCTTTGAACCCTTTACCTTGTCAACGTAAAACGTGGAATCTTGGGTTTATCCTCTCCCGATCCTCTAGGATGGTCTAGTACTTGTCTTTTAGTTCCAACATATATCTTATAGAGTATGTTTAGTAACCATTATTGGGTACAAGTGGATGATATAACGAATAGCTTCTTTTTCTTTTGTATTACTGCCCAGTGCTATATAATCCTTCCTCTGAAACATGCTAGTACGGTATTAAAGGAGAGGAAACCTTGTTTTCATTCCTGCTACATATTCATATGCAACATATATCTTATAGAGTATGTTTAGTAATCATTATTGGATACAAGTAGATAATATAACGAACAAGATTTAGCTTCTTTTTCTTTTGTAGTACTGCCCAGTGCTATATAATCCTTCCTATGAAACATGCTAGTACAGTATTAAAGGAGAGGAAACATTGTTTACATTCCTGCTACATATTCATATGTTCCAGTAATGGAATATTTATATCTGCTATTGTTTCTACTTCCTTTTCCTATATTTATTTATCAACTAGACTTTCTCCTAATTGGTTAATTCTATGTTCACTGGGTTTTCCTTTTATATTTCAGATTTGAGCTAGACATGTTGTTGGAGTCTGTGAGCTCGGCTGCCAAGCGTGCAGAGGACCTGCTGAACAGTATAACTGATAATCCAGCTGGTTCAGACAATCCCATACGCGTCGAGGAACATTTCACAGGTTTGCCATTATTGAACATGAGCTTGTACTGAAAGCTATTTTACTTGCCTCCATTTACTGTAGACAGATGGATATCTATTTTTTTTATGATTGATTCTCTCTCTTCTTTATAAAGCTCTGAATTTGAGATGCATCGAACGTCTATATGGAGACCATGGTCTTGATGTCATGGACATTTTGCGCAAAAATCCATCACTTGCATTGCCTGTAATACTTACCCGCCTGAAGCAGAAGCAAGAGGAATGGACCAAGTGTCGTGCAGATTTCAACAAAGTGTGGACTGAGATTTATGCTAAGAACCATTACAAGTCTCTTGATCATCGGAGCTTTTATTTCAAGCAACAGGATTCGAAGAACTTGAGCACAAAATGTAAGTTGATCATTGAGGTTATATAAAATCCTTAGTTGCATCTTGTCTAGAGGTGTCAAGACGGACGGGCCGGCCATGACCCGTGAAAACCGGCCCGTGCAACCGGGACCGCGGGCCGACCCGTGACCCGTGCGGGCGGTTCACGGGCCAAGGAGGTGTAACCCGCGGGCTTCGCGGGTTGCACCCCCACGGGCCGCGGTTAACCCGCGGCCCGTAAAAAAAATTGAAAAAAAAAATAAAACAAAAATTAAAAAAAAGGGGGGGAGAGAGCCAAACAAAAAAAATTGAAAAAATAAAAATAAAAAAAATTCAAAAAGAGGGGAGAATTTAATTGTGCAAGATGGTTTGAAATTAATAACACCACAAATAAGTATAATTAGAGAATCTATTAATTATATTTCTTGTTCAGATTCTAAACAACAAGAATTTGCAAAAAATTTGTAAAAATCTTGGATTGAGAAGAAGATGAAGTGGATAAATTAGGCATACATTTTGATGTAGTTGTTATTTGTTTAAGTTAAATTTAAGTTTGCAAAGTTATAAATAATTCATGTAACGTTAAATTTGAATTCTATGTAAAAATTTCTTGATATAATTATGAATTTAGTTCAATTCTTAGTTTACATTTAACAAAAAAAAAAATATTTTTTGCTATAATTATGAAAAATTATGGCCATGTTTGTTTCTGATTCTCAAATCAATTCTCATTTTCAACCACACATTCTTCAATAAAATAATATTTTCCATCACATCAATACTTTTTTCTTCTTTTTCAACCACACATTTCCCATCATATCACTATTCAAAATCAATTCTTCTCCCAAAAATCCCTACCAAACAGGCTCTATACATTTTTATAATTTTATTTATACAATCATACGGGCCAAACCGGAACGAACCGCGACCCGCACGACCCGTGACCCGCATGGGCTCGACCCGGATGGGTCAGCGGGTGGGCCTGGGTTGTAGTCCAAAATTGTGGGCCGACCCGTAACCGGCCCGGAATCCGCAGCGGACGGGCTTTTTTTCATGCGGGCCGTTACCGGGCTCACATGCTGGCGGGCTGACCCGGCCCGGACCACCCGGATTGACACCTCTAATCTTGTCTCTGAATCTGGTATGCACATAGCTCTTATACTGATTACCATGTGCTGCAAGTTATGCTTTTGCCCACCATATTTCTAGTTCAAGTCTGAACTTAAGTAAATTAGATTATGATGATCATGATGACACAATCTGTATATTATTGTGTTTATTAAATTTTTGCATGAGCAGACAGATGATGACTATCCATTTTAGATTGGTTCTAGTATTTTCTGGAGCCACCACTTGTCTTTTGGGACATGTTTTTCGGAGACTTTAATAGGCTCCCACTCATCAGATGATGCTATCTCACTAGAATAGGGAGGCTATTACCAAAAGTAACATGGCATGTTAGGTTTCATGTATCTCCTGGTTCTCACCTCTTTTCGCTCTTCTGATTGACAGCCTTGGTAGTAGAAATCAAAGAGATCAAGGAGAAAAATGAAAACGAGGATCATGTGCTTCTCGATATTGCTGCTGGAAGTAGATATTCCATCCTTCCAAATCTTGAATTTGAATATGCTGATGCTGACATTCACGAAGACTTGTATGAAATTATTAAGTACTCGTCCGAAGAGATCTGCTCAACGAAAGAGCAATCAAATAAAGTTTTGAGGTTCTATACTACTTTTCTTGAGCCAATGCTGGGTGTTCATTCCCTTCGTCGTAGTTCAGACGCTACTGAAGGTGATGGTTTCTCTAAGATTGGAACTGCAAAAAACACGGTGACAAGCATAACTGAAAGTGATGGAAGTCCAAAGGCCAATGCTACTACCATGAACTTGAAGCAACCAAAGCCCAACTGCAATGGTGATTCAAAAGCATCACCTCAACGAGTCAATTCCTGTAAGATGAGCTTCACCAATATGGGTAATCTGGCTAAAGAAGATGGATCAACTGTGGCATCTGGTGGACGATTACCCAAGTCTGGTACTGCTGTTATTATAGAACCAGATGCAAATCATGGTACGTATGTAGTTGACCACTTGGTTCTGTGTTATCAGTATATGTGAAGAGTGGTTGATATTTTGACAGTATCTTAGTGTGATTTATAGTAGCGTTGTTTATCTTATCTTCCTTTCAATTTTATTGATTTGTATGTTTTTGATTTGCTATCATGGAATAATATCCATTTTCAACTACAAGGGCATGCTGCAAATTCTTCTCGAGCTAATATTGATCCCGGTGAGGACAACCATAGGTCCAAGCTTAATATGGAAGTTACACTGTGCTCAGAGGTACGGTCTGTGGTTTTAGCTCCCATTTTGGGCTGAAGTTGATGCATTTTGTATAATACTTGTTCCACTTACTCCCCCCCTCATTTTTACCCCTTGGTTCAACTCCTTTTGAAGCTCATGTTTTAATTTAGGTGGGGCATTATATAATCTAAGTTGCTTTACTTTCTTTCCTTCTTCTTTTTTTTTTTTTTTTAATCTAGGCATAAATATGTTTCCTTGTGTGCAACAGGGTGGTGAGACTTCACGATTAAATCAATTAGCAAATGGAGGTTGTGTAGAAAGGTCAAGACTGGTTGGGTATGATGAGGATTATGTTGATGCTAGCGGAGGTGATAAAGAAGCGGATAAGATTTCTTCTAATGGTGATTTTGGAGAAAATATAGCCACCTATCAGGATGGTTGTTCACAATCCATGGCGGTTAGAACAAGAGGTCATGAAGAGATTTTGACAAATGGAGCTGCTGAAAATGATGCTGATGATGATGATGACGACATTGAAGCTGGTGAAGATGTGTCGGGTAGTGAGTCTGCTGCTGATGAAGGCTCAGGAGAAGAGCACGAGGAAGAGGAAGACGTAGAAATGGATGGTAAAGCAGAGAGCGAAGGTGACGCTGAGGATGCAAGTGAAGGTGCATTGATACCACTGTCTGAGCGTTTTTTGGTCACCTGTAAACCTCTGTCGAAGTATGTGGCTTCACCATCGCAAGGCTGTGATGGAAATGATCGTCGAGTTTTCTATGGAAACGACACCTTTTATGTGCTTTTCAGGTTGCATCAGGTAGAAGTTATGGTAGACCCTGCCCCACCCCCTCTCTCTTCCCTTTTGTCAGAAGAATCCAAACAAGGAAAAAAAAATCCATTGAAAAAGTAGAAGAGAATTCTAATCTCTATATGCTTTCTTTATTTTTCACTTCGTGACGTGATTTTCTTTCATGCTTCTAGATACTCTATGAGAGAATATTAACAGCCAAGGTGAACTCAGCACCTCCAGAATCGAAATTGAAAACCACGACGGATGCTAGTTCGGATCCTTATACCAGGTGACTCAGCAGTGTATGTCTTCTAGTTTACAATCTTCTTGGAACCCTTTCTTCCCTTAATTTTCTGATGACATGTTCAACGTAGATTCAAGAGTGCACTTTTTGGGCTGCTTGATGGATCTTCTGATAATTCAAAATTCGAGGATGACTGCCGATCATTGATTGGAAACCAGTCTTATGTTCTCTTTACTTTGGATAAGCTCATATATAAGTTAGTCAAACAGGTAAATCTTCTTAAAAGTTTGTATTACCTTATTTGCAATTTCCTTTACTTTGTTTTACTATGCCTTTTTCTGCAGCTCCAAACTGTTTCGAGCGATGAGGTCGACTATAAATTGCTTCAATTGTACGAGTATGAAAAATCTCGGAAGTCTGAGCACTATGTTGATATGGTTTATTACGAAAATGTCCATGTCCTTTTGCACGATGAGAACATTTACCGGGTTGAATGTGTAGGTTTTTGGACGCTTGAATCAATTACTTGTATTATCACATCAATACTAAAATTTGTTTGGATGCTGAGTCATCTTTCATTCTTGTAGACATCTTCCCCCGCCCGTTTGTCTATTCAGTTGATGGATGATGGAAATGAGAAGTCTGAAGTTGTTCCAGTTTCAGTGGATCCTGATTTCGCGGATTATTTCTACAACGATTATCTTTCAGTAACTAATGGGAGAAAGGAGTCATCTGCCGTCGTGTTGAAGAGGTATTGCTATTAACTTCTGGGTTATAGCATATAGTGTAGAGTCAAAAGCTGTTTTACTACCACCAATCTCTCAAGAAGAATCAATACCAGGAAAATATATGAATGAGAAAAAAATAAGAAGGGAAATTTTCTCTTTATTTTTTTATTTTTTTTTCCTGGACTTGATCTCTGATACCATAAAATTTATTGATTAATTGCTCAAAATTTTGTTTTATCTATTTCAAGGTCTGATCTACTCTCATAACACTTACAGAAATATGCGTAAATATGCCAATGTGGATGAGTCTTCAGCTTTATGTCTGGCTATGGAGAATATTCAGATGAATAATGGTCTGGAATGTAAGACGTCGGCCACCACATCCAAGGTAGAATTTAGTTTAAGAAGAATTTTCATTTTAGTATGTTGTTAATATACCTTGCAAATATATATTTTGTGGTTAAATTTGCTAAGAAATCACAAATTGTGCTGTCAGATCTCTTATGTCCTGGACACAGAGGACTTCTTTATTCGTTTGGGAAGGGGAAGAAACGAATCAGGAGTGAGATCTTCAAACAATGACCAAGCGAGGGTACAGCGTTTCCATCAATTTTTGGCCTCTGTGATGCCATAGCCATCAAGGTATATACACTTTATTTTGTTGAGTTTGATTCTAGAACTATATTAAGTTTGTGGGGAGATGTTGACATTTTCTTTCCTTATAAAGATTTCAAATGTTCACTCTTGCTTCGTTTTTTCCTGTAGATAAGAGTCAATGGCTCTGGATCAGTTAAAGATGCTGCTGCACCAGTTCATTCATTGTCAACTAACCAAATAAATCATGAGGGTGTGGAATTGCTTGGGATTGTACTACCTTGTGAGGCTATGTCAATGGCATACCTCTACCATAATTCTGTAAATAGGGTCGACCCATGAGGCCATGCTAGAGTCGTGTTTGTTCGATAGTACTGTTTCCATATGCAAAAGTAGACCTGCCTTTTTTCTTCATGTAATAGTTTCTGGTGGACCTTATCATAGGAACCAAGTTTCTGGCAAGGAAAAATAGTGTAGCAGAATGTACATTTTTAAGTTTTATATAAGGATTTCTTGGGTTTTGTACACAATTCACTTCTTAAGTCATGTTTCTGCTGAATCCTTGTATGCTATCTTCAGCATCAGGTGGGAAAGATTATATTGCTTCCCATGCTGCATTTTGCCTACTGTTTCAGGGGGCGTTTGGATTGATGGATCTTGAAAATACGCCGGTGGTATTTGGATTGCTGAGTAAATATAGCGATGGATCTTAGAAATTATCAACACAGTTTACATACTCTCTACGGCGTTGAAATTTGTATATTTTGGTGCTTCGTGTTGTGGATAAAAATAGGCAGCTCCTTGTTCCAACATAAGTTGCATTTTATCTATACATCAAAAGTTTGACCTTTTTAATGGTCAATTGGTTGGAAACTATCTAAATGACCAATTATTCATTAAAAAAGTTAGGAATGTTTGAGTTAAGGCCTTTTGCGTAGTAACCTCATAGATTAGGGACCTTTTGCGCCATTTTCCCAAATACTTCCAAAATTGTACAGAAAAAAGAAAAGTCACAGGGCAACAGCCAATGAGAATTTCTTGAAAATAGTATTAAAAAAAAAAAAGGCTCAAATAGGTTCTATTTCTCCGTCTCCAGCCGTCTTTACGCGTTGCCTAACTTTTCTCAGAGCATTGAATAGAAATATTCTCCGTGTGAATCGGCGTTCTTCCTCCAATGGCTTCACCCACTCTCAAGCGATGGCTCAGGCCTGAGGTTCGTCCCTAGATCTTCTCCTTTTTGTCAACAATATGAAGACTAAAATCGTTTTCTTTCTTCCGATTTTTTCTGCTGTTGTTAATTTATATATGCTTAGGTCTGATGTTTTTGTACGCATTTGGATCGGTCTAGGTTTATCCTTTGTTCGCGGCCGTCGGAGTGGCTGTTGGGATTTGCGGAATGCAATTGGTCCGAAATATTTGTACCAATCCTGAAGTCAGGTATTTGTAAAATCTTGTTATGCCTATTTTTCGTTTTTATTTTCTTAGATCTGTGCAATAATGCATCCATTTTTATCGAAAGCATATTGTTATGTCTTGGTCTTGTCATGTGTTTTCTTTTTGCTGTACTTTTAGTGCGCGTATGTTTTGATATCATTGAAGTATCTGTTTTCTATACATTATTTATTTATTCTTGGTGATTTTCTTAATCAAGTCTTCATTTTTGGTATACTGATCCAACGAGTAGTTTCTTAATTCACTCGATTAGATTGTCAAGACTGCCTAAATCTAAATTTCAAAAGCAATTATAAGCTAAAGAATACCAGAAAACCCCAAAGTAGTTCCCTTTGATGCAAGAGCTATATTCACTTACTATTGGAAGGTTTATACTGTAACTAATAATGAATAAGTGTAGAAAGGATCTCATACTTCTTGTTTGAAAAGAGGCCTCCTCGCTTTTAAATCCTTCTATATCTTGTATGAATTTTTGGGGTTACTTGATACATGGTCAAATCGCAATCAAAGAGATGAGTAAACGATTCAATTAAGCTTCACACAATCCAACATAAGTATATAAATAATTGATTTGGCGTTCATAAAAAACTAGTCACGCATTTGAACATTTAAGCTTCTAATGTCCATGCTTGGGCTTGCAAAAATTTCAATCTAATTAAGCCCGTGTTTAGTCTAGCTTCTGATTTTAGTAGATTTTGTTAAAAGTGAATGACATGTATGATTGAAAAGTTGATAAAAGTTGTAGATTCTATAAAATATGTGGACGAAAATGAGTTTGGAGGAAAAATAGATTTCAGAAAAAATGGGGAGCCAAACAGGGGTTAATTGATTCAGACAACTTTTGAAGTTTTTATTGTTGGTGTAAAATCAAAGTTTTGGTACAATAGTAAAATGTTGTTTAAAGTTGAAATCTAGTTAATTGTACAGATTGATAAGGATTCATATCATTTAGATGTGGAAATGTCAAAAAAAATCTCATAGATCGGGAAATTAGGATGCAGACGTTAAGGATTAGAAAAACTATTGTCCTGTCAACCATGCATCATATTAGGGTTTTTTTTTTTTTTTTCCTTGTATTGAACCATATCAAAGATCATAATCATTGTGTTTTGAGTTAAATCTCGAAGCAGTTCACTGACTTCTTATGCTACCTCATGCCAAGCAGCAGTTGGAAAACATAAAAAAATAATATGTTATGTTTGCCTTCCTATCTGTATGTAGGCACCAATTGGCTAGTCTTTATCATCTTTTTTATGTGACGTTGAGTGTGTTAGAGGTTGGTCGACTAGACTATGACTGAGCCAAGGCCGATGTATTGAATTTACATGTTCATATAGAAGAAATTGTTCCTCATATGAGTTGCTAATATTATTCTGATGTTTGCAATTGAAGGGTGACCAAGGAAAACAGGGCGGCTGGTGTCTTGGATAACTTTGCCGAAGGGGAAAAGTATGCTGAGCATGCTCTTAGGAAGTTCGTCCGAAACAAGTCTCCTGAGATCATGCCTACCATCAACAGCTTCTTCACTGATCCTAAATACTGATTTGGTGAAAATAATTTTTTTTTTTTTCATATGATGAACTTGAACCAAACTGGGATTGGATACAACAACAAATTCGAATAATTGCAACTGATTGGAAGTTCATTATGATGTTTTCATCATTCAACTACAGCATTTTAAAAAATTCAGTTTTTATGTTTGCAATCTTAACATGTTATGACCGATGGGTGCGGGTACTAGTTTTAGTTTTTGAGATCAAACCACAAAATTTCATTAATCGATGAAATGCAAGGAATACAATAGATGCAGTCTGAGGGAACTCATATCGTATCACATAGATTTTAGCATTTGCACCATATTTTAATTGCTAGTGGTTTTTGTTCAAAAAATTCATTTGGAGAGGGAAAAGAAGACTTAGGGCCTGTTTGGTATGGATTTTGATTTTCTACAGTAAATCAATTCTCATTTTCAACCACACATTCTTCAATAAAATAATATTTTCCATCCCATCAATAATTTTTTCTTCTTTTTCAACCACACATTTCTCATCATATCACTATTCAAAAATCAATTCTTCTCCCAAAAATCTCTACCAAACAAGCTCTTATTTTCCCGTCATATTTAAGAATAATAATAAAAATGCAAATAATATATTTTTGCTAATTTCAAAGCATGCAAAAAAAATATTTTTATAGGAATCATCAATACTAAGATAGGCTAATTAATGCAGGATAAATCTATATGTAATTATTGTATATAATGGATTACATAGACCCATGTGAAATAAATCCGGCCGTGGATGTGAAGTGTGGAAAAGTCAAAAATTGTAGACTACCGATAAATGCGCGCCACATGTCAATTATGTAATGTATTATGTAAATGATTATATTCTTGTAGCATAGTCCATTAATGCAAGTTTGGAGATTTAAATTTCAATGAAAAGGTTATGAACATAAATGCTACAATAAACATAGCTTGATGACCTTGAGCACAATTAAAATGTGCGTACCAATTGTAAGGCACATAAAGCACTTGGTCATACAATAACAAACAAACGAAAAAGATCCTTACTGTTAGTTGTTTGCTGTTTTATTCTTGAGGCCCATTTAATAAGCAGCTGGTCGGCCCAAAAGACGGTCCAACTGACTGAAGCTTTTGGATCGAGTATAAATGCCAGTGAGTTCCTTTAGGGTTTGACGATTCAGTCTCTTCTCTAGTGCATAACTTCCTCTCTCGATTATTCGACTTTGTTCTCTCTCTCTCTCTGTAAAATTAGATCTCTATATTTCTTGTGTGATTTTAGAGATAGGGTGTGGATTTAGAACCTTGCTACTTGTACAAAAGAATTTGTACAAAAATGTTGACAAACACTCACATGTGGAGGGGCCCACTTTTTATTTTCAATTTTTTATTCATGTGGGGCCGGCAATCATGTGAGTGTTTGTCAACATTTTTGTCAAATTATTTTTGTACAAGTAGCTTTTTTCGTGGATTTATGATCTCTTGTATGAGCTCATAGTTTGGGAGTGGTTGTTTTGAGTGATTCGTTGATATTTTGAGCAGTGTACTGTAAACTCTATTTTCTGCCATTTTTGGGGCGATTTAGTGGATTTGAGCGTAATCCTTAAAACGGATGCTCAACGGGGATATAGGCATCTGAAAGATCGCTGAACCTCGGGGCTTAAGGTCGAAAAATCTTGTGTTGATTCTTGTTCTTCTGTTGATTTTCTTTTTCTTGTTTTACTTGTAAATCGACACTACAAACTCGTTTGGGACCAACAGTGGTATCAGAGCTTGGGATAGTTTGTTTCGATTTTGAATAGAAATTTTTTTTTAAAGGAATTTGTTTTTCAGATCTGTGTAAACCTGTTTCTTGAGTTTTTCTTGTTGTTAAATTTTTTTTTTTTTTTGTTTAGGGTTTTACAGTTTGAGAATTTTTTCCTTTGGTTAGTTGAGACTGTGGATCTTGAAAACATTTGTTGTTAAATTTCATTACTCGTTTGTGACCCTTTTTGATATGTTGTTTGTACACTGAGTTCTTGTAAATCGATTCAACTCACACTGAGTTTAGCAAGTTAGGTTGAGTCACACTGAGTCACATCGAGTTTACACCGAGTCACACCGAGTTTGCCATTTACAGTGTACACGAGTCATTTAACTTTACTGTCAAGTATCACAGTATATACAACTGATATTCCTTTTAAAAGGGATTATGGAATCATGCTTTTATTTAAAAATAGGGTTTCAAAAATCTCCTCTAACTCTACCTTTGTCTAGGGATCCTTGCGAGAACCCTAGAATCTGAAGGGATTAGGGCTTCGATTCAAGAAACCAAATTCTTCTCAAAGTTTTTGCAACTGTGTAGATACTGTGATATAACAGATTCTTTAATTCTGTATTGTTTTCTTGGTTATACTGTTGATCTGTACTAATACTGAAATTGATCTGTTCAGGGGTTGATATTACTGTGTTTTTGAATTTTTCCTCGCTGGAGGTACATCTCTCAAAACTCTCTGTTGCTTACTGTGTGTGAGCATAATTGTATAGTGATTTCAATTTATTGAGTAATATGTGGATTATTTTTGCATGCTATTGCCTTTTAAATTGGATCATCTGACTTTGTTGATTGTGACATATCTTTTTTGGCTATATCATATCTGTACACTGATCACACTACTGCACACCATGACTTCTAAGGTTGATGTTCAAGTGTGGAATGGCAAAGGAGACTTTAGTCTCTGGCGCCAGAAAATTAAAGCTCTTATGTTACAGTTAAAGTGTGCAAAGGCCATTGATGAATCTTGGCCAGCAACCCTATCTCAAGATAGGAAAACTGAACAAGATGAATTGGCCTGGAGCACTATGTTTCTGCACTTGTCTGATTCTGTAATTAGGAAAGTAGGAGAAACTAAGACTGCTATAGAACTTTGGACTGCCTTAGAAAAACAGTACCTCAATGTGTCCCTACCAAATAAATGTTTTCTCTAGAGACTTTTCTTTAGTTTTAAGTTTGATCCTAGTCTTGATATAGAAGAAAATATGGACAAATTCAATAGGATCACACAAAAGACTTGACAAACTGTGGGGAGAAGCTTTCTGATGATCAGAAGGTAGATAGAGACATTAGAAATGCCCTAGAATATGGTAGGAGTGAACTTACCATTGATATAATTCACAGTTCTCTGCTGACCAGAGAACTGGGATTGAAATCTGAACACAAAGAGGTGTTCCATGTTGAGGGTATGGGAAGAAATCAGAAATCTCATACTAAGGATGTGAGTAATTTCAGTCATTCCAATTTCAATAGAGATAAAAATTTTATCAGAAGAAAATGGAATAACACAAAAGGAAATGATAAGAAACCAAATCAAGGAAAGGACAACAACAAGAAATATTTCTACTGTGGTAGAACTGAGCACTTTATCAAAAATTGTTTGAAAAAGGCCAATGACCAAAAGAATGGGTCCAATACAGGAGATGCTTCTATTGCTACCACTTCCAATTATAAAGAAACAGGGGTGAATATTGGGGTCGCTTATGTGTCTTTATCTGAAAATTCTGAACAGGACTGGGTCTTAGATTCAAGTTGTTCTTTCTATATGACATCCAATATTGACTGTCAATCTGATTATTCTGACTATAGTGAAGGATCAGTTAAACTTGGGAATGATGAGGTGTGTCATGTTAAAGGAATTGGCAATGTATTGCTGAAATTCAAAAATGGCCATCACCTACTGTTGAAAAATATCAGATATATTCCAGCCTTAAGAAGGAACCTCATATCTCTAGGAGTTCTTGATGATGAGAGATATTAAATTGAGATTAAGAATGGTTTTACTTATATAAGCAGAAATCAAGAACTTATTGTCAGTTCACCTAAATTCAATGGAATTTATGTTATAGGGGCTCAAATCACTTCACCTAGTAATTCTGTGAATTTTGTCACTCATCTCGATAAATCAGAGGTATGGCATAAAAGACTTGGCCACTTGGGTGAAAAAGGCCTTAAAATCTTGTCTAGTCAAGGAGTATTTGGAAAGGATAGTGTTCAAAAATTAACCTTCTGTGAACACTGCATAATGGGAAAATAGGTCAGACTGCCTTTCAAGGCAAGGCTGCACAAATCTTAAGATGTCCTTGAATACATACATTCTGATTTATGGGGACTTGCCCCGGTACCATCTGTATCTGGTTTTAGATATTATCTTCTTATTACTGATGACTTTTCTCAAAAAACCTGGATTTTCTTATTAAAATCTAAATCTGACACGTTTTCAACTTTCAAAGAATGGAATTTATTAATTGAAAATCAGACCAATAAAAAGATAAAAATTTTAAGAACTGACAATGAGCTTGAATTTTGTAATACATATTTTGATCAATATTGTTCTGAACAAGGAATATTGAGACATAAAACTGTCATCTATACTCCTCAGCAAAATGGAGTTGCTGAGAGATTAAATAGAACCATTCTTGAAAGGACTAGATGCATGTTAATCAGTTCTGGTCTCCCAAAGATTTTTTGGGGGGAGGCTGTAAAAACAGCCTGCTACCTCATAAATAGGAGTCCTTCCAACTCTCTAAACAATAGAATTCCAGAACAAATATGGTCTGGTTCATTACCGGACTACTCCTATCTTAGAACCTTTGGATGTGCAGCATATGCACACCATACAGATTCAAAATTGGACCCTAGATCTTTGAAGGGTGTATTCTTAGGTTATGGAGAAAGAGTTAAAGGTTATAGGCTGTGGCTAAGGGATGTGAGAGGTTATAAAGTGATTACAAGTAGGTCAGTGATTTTTAATGAAGAAGATTTTCCTTGTCTTAGTGACAAATTTGGTGAAAAGATAGGAAAAGATGACTTTGTAATCACTGATGTAAATCTGAATAGAGAAGCTGAAAGTGACCAGATTCAGTTTGAGGTGGAGCCAAATGTGGTAGAACCAGAAAATGCCTCTGATGTTGAAATTTTGGAAGATAACCAGAATCTGGAGCCTGCAAATGACCTGCAGGACTACCAGCTTGCTAGAGATAGAGTTAGGAGGGAAATAAGGCCTCCTCCCAGGTATCAGTATGCTGATTTTGTGACTGAACAATCTGAACCTGATCTGTTTGATACATAACCAGTTTCTTATGAAGAAGTTGTCTCTTGCAAAGAGTCCCCAAAATGGATTAATGCAATGGAAGATGAAATGAACTCCCTTTATCAAAATAAGACCTGGATCTTAGTGGAAAAATCCAAGGAATGCAAAGTGATTGATTGTAAATGGGTATATAAGATCAAAGAGGGAGATGATAAGACAAATAGAAGGTATAAGGCCAGACTTGTAGCAAAGGGGTTCACACAACGAGAAGGGATTGACTACACTGAAATTTTCTCACCTGTAGTCAAATATACCTCTATAAGGATTCTACTTGCTATTGTGACTCAATTTGACTTAGAATTAGAACAACTTGATGTGAAGACTGCCTTCTTGTATGGTTCTTTAGATGAAACCATACATATGACTCAACCAAGAGGGTTTGAGGATAAAGGAAAAGGGAACTTTGTATGTCTCTTGAAAAAATCTTTGGATGGCCTTAAACAGGCCCCTAAGCAGTGGTATAAAAGGTTCGACTCTTTTATACAAGGTTTGAACTTTAAGAAATCTGAATATAATCCCTGTTTTTACTTTAAGAGAGATAGAGAATCTGAATTTTTTTATCTGCTCTTGTATGTTGATGATATGCTACTTGCTGGTCATAATTCTGTTACTCTTAACATGATTAAAGAGAAGTTGAAATATGAATTTGAAATGAAAGATTTAGGACCAGCTAAGAAAATATTGGGCATGGAAATTAAAAGGGATAGAATAAATGGGAAGTTGTTTCTAACACAAATGTCTTATGTTGAAAAAGTAGTTAAAAGGTTTTCTCTTCATGATGCTAAGCCTGTTAGTCTGCCTTTGTCTGGTAGTATAAAACTTTCTGTTGATCAATCACCTAAATCTGAAAATGAACATAACAGAATGATGAATGTGCCATATTCTAATGCTGTTGGATCTGTGATGTATATGATGGTATGCTCTAGACCTGATATTGCTTATGCTGTGAGTGTGCTAAGCAGATTTATGAGTAAACCTGGTGAACTACATTGGCAATGCATGAAAATTTTGATTAGATATCTAAAGGGAACAAGTCACTTAGGTTTAATGTTCAAAACTAATAAAAATGGACTTATACTTAAAGGTTATGTAGATTCTGATTATGCTGGAAATCCAGACAATAGGAAATCTACAACTGCATATTTTTATGTCATTAATGATACATGCATTAGCTGGAAATCACAATTACAAAAGGTAGCTGCTCTGTCCTCAACTGAAGCTGAGTATATTGCTGCAACTGAGGCAGTAAAGGAGGGTTTATGGTTGAAGGGTTTATTAGGAGAACTAGGACTTATAGAAAATCAGGTGGAGCTATGTTCTGATAACCAAAGTGCAATATTGCTGAGTAGAAACCCAGTTTTTCATAATAGGACCAAGCATATAGATGTTAAGTTTCATTTTATTCGAGATATTATTGATAGAGGTGATATCAAGTTGGTTAAAATACCAACACAGGTAAATCCTGCAGATGCAGGAACTAAGGTAATACCTATAAATAAATTTTCAGATTCTTTAAGATTATTGAATCTTGAAGAAAACTAACTTTTTTCTGTTTTTCAGGTAATAAAGAGCAAATGAAGTTTTTTTATCTATGCTTCAAATCCACGAGGCAGTGTCCCTAAATACAGCAAAAGGTGGAGATTGTTAGTTGTTTGCTGTTTTATTCTTGAGGCCCATTTAATAAGCAGCTGGTCTGGCCCAAAAGACGGTCCAACTGACTGAAGCTTCTGGATCGAGTATAAATGCCAGTGAGTTCCTTTAGGGTTTGACGATTTAGTCTCTTCTCTAGTGCACAACTTCCTCTCTCGATTATTCGACTTTATTCTCTCTCTCTCTGTAAAATTAGATCTCTATATTTCTTGTGTGATTTTAGAGATAGAGAGTGGATTTATGATCTCTTGTATGAGCTCATAGTTTGGGAGTGGTTGTTTTGAGTGATTCGTTGATATTTTGAGCAGTGTACTGTAAACTCTATTTTCTGCCATTTTTGGGGCGATTTAGTGGATTTGAGCGTAATCCTTAAACGGATGCTCAACGGGGATATAGGCATTGAAAGATCGCTGAACATCGGGGCTTAAGGCCGAAAAATCTTGTGTTGATTCTTGTTCTTCTGTTGATTTTCTTTTTCTTGTTTTACTTGTAAATTGACACTACAAACTCGTTTAGGACCAACACTAACAATGTCGTTAATAGTGAAATCCCGAGCAATTGTAATCCATCTGTTCGATTCATTCCCATTAAGATTTGTCTAAGCACTTCGAGATTATGAAAAATCTAATTCACAGTAAGGCAACAATATAGCAGTAGTACATGCTTTCATTCGTATAAATTCATCCCTGCACCAACATCTATCAGCACAGATTTAACTTTGAACCAACTCTTTTCAGAAATAAATGAGCCAACTAAATCATTCTATATTTTAGAGCACTATAAAAATCAGTTTAAAACTAAACATTATAAACTATGAGAAAATGGAACGTAAAATCTCTCATCTCGTGATACTGTGAATGCCTAAACGCATCTCCACGTATGCCCTAAAAAATAAGGAAGATTGTTAAAAGATTATAACAGTTTCCTTAATTACAATTGACACATTCCACCTGCAGTGTCAAATCATTAAATTCCAGCATAATTGTTTCTTCGCAGATTTCTTGTCAGTCTCTTTCGAGACGTGGAGATGGAACTGTCCCCACAACGTCTGTGTTTGTAAAACCCCACACGTACAGGTTCAAAATACCACACACACCATTCAGTTTCATTACATCGTATAGAGCTTCCTTCAAATCTTGCTCATGAGCTTTAGGAACTCTTTACAGTAAGATTTCTGCAGAGTTTGTCAGCAATGGAATGACAGAAGATACAATTAACGCCGAAATAAATATTGAGCAGGTAGGATTAGCAACAAGCCACCCCTTGTACTTAATTAAGAGGATTGAGATTAAAACCCCTACGCTTCCCATGGGGGTCTGTCAGGACATGCAAGAAGATGTCATGCATGTTATGGTCAACGTGGTGACGGTAATGCTTATTCGTTCTTTCTCTATCCAAGAGTATTTCAGTATGACTATGGTAATGATCGTGTTGGTCAGTGTTTGTGTTAGTCAATGTGGTTATGATCATGGTGGTTATTTTGGTCAAAGTGGTGGTGGCCGCGATGTTGTGTTGTGTTGTGTTGGTCACTCTGGTGATAATTGTTGACTTTAAAAAAAGGGATCCCTACGTGGCCAACAAAAAGCAGCTTCACGTATGCTCATCCCAATGCGCTTCACACAAACCTTTAGTCGCCCGTGGCCTTTCCTAGTGGTGGTGGTGGTGGTGGTCACGAGCACTCCGACGGTCAAGTCAGTAGATGATAATCGTAAGTAAGTAATTCCGGTAGCAAGAACAATCGGAATTTGTATAGCACCCTAAAATGGGAAAGAGATAATAGATTGTTGTGTATGGAGTTACATTACCTTTACAAAGACACAAAGCATGGGCATTTATAGAGGAAAGGGTGAAGAAAAGACCGTTGGATGGAAAGCACGTGGCTTCATCTGCTTGCTGAAGCATCTCTTGTAGACGTTCATCAATCACTGCATAGATGGGTGGGTATTTAATTTTTTCCAACAAAAATAGATTCGACTTGACATTTCGACGCCTGCTGCATAGATATCACATCAATCATTCAAGAGATTTTATCTTAGAAAGATCTTTATACAATAAAGATTTGTGTCTTGCGCCGAGGTGCTGACTCCTATCAACAAGCGTGTCTCCTAGCCGCGTGACTTCATCTTCATTCACATCGACCTTAGTCACTTCGGAGCTTCAGATCCACATACGTGTTTTGTCTTGGCCTAGGCGCCTCGACGGTGCATGTGACGTGGTGAGTGTCGCTGAGTGTGGGCCTTGGTTTGACTCGAAAACTCGTTATCAGAGGTGTAACAATAGTCCCATAAGTCTATGCATGAATATTTATATAATGCTTGGACTTTGTGTTAGATGAATCGAACTTTTAGCAACATATTTATTAAGCTTCGAATGCTTACACAGGTCCTCCAAGTCCAGGCATGGATATTCGTATAATGTGTAGAATTGCTAACGGTCGTGGGCAATGAACTTTGAATGCGTGCAAAGGCAGTTATGATTGAAGAAGATGCTCTGTATGATAGCAACTTTGAAAAAAGTTGGTGTGGCAGAGGCAATGTCGTTATTTGAGGACGAGGCTCTAAATGATAGAAACTTTGAGAAAAGTTGGTATGATGGAGGCGATGTCCTACCATTTGTGGCCACCACCACCACCACCAGCATCTTACCACTATTTATGGAAAATCACTTGTACCTAATCACCCCAACAAGCACCATCACCACATGTACCACCACCATGACCGCCAATACCACAACCAACTGCAAACACCGCAAACAACATAAAAACCATCCAAAAAACTCCCGCATCCAAAACTCCAAATTTTTACCCAAATCGATCAAGAATCGGTGCAGTCGCTGTTGCAGCGGTGTGCGTCTTGTAGTGCGATGATGCCTTTGTTGCAGCGACTCTCACGAAGCTACGTTGTCATGTTAAGCACCACACATCGGCTATGTTGCAACGACACCTATGAAGCAATGTCTCGCGCGAAGCACCACGTTGCGGCGCTGCATGAAGCACCACCACTGCGCCATTGTCGCACGTGTGACTCTACGTGAACAACACAGTGTTGATCGTCGATGGTGCGCCTGAGATAGCACACCGACTATGGTCGTCCTCCACCATCACCTATGAAAATTGGGTGTGTGTGTGTGTGTGTGTGTGAGAGAGAGAGAGAGAGAGAGGAGAATAGGAAAGTAATTGGGGTTGGCAAGGGTGGGCAAGGGGTTGGTTTGGGTATGTAAATTAATATAATTTTTTAATTTTAGAAATTTAATTTATCACCTGATTTGTGAACTTAAAACTATACCACCTCACTTTTGAATAGTATACTTGAGATGTAAGATTTTAGGTAATTTCCCCTTGAAAAAATTACTAAATATTATGTTTTTTAAATTTTAATTTCGTTAATTAGACATTAATCTTTTTTTAAAAAAAAATCAGGTGGTCACATACTAATAAGTAAGATGTCACATATATATTACATCACAATCATACATCATACTATTATTAAGTCACGGTCATAAAAATTTATATGTTGCGATCATTTATCAGAATAGTTCACAATAATGTATCAATATCACTTAATTTTTGAAAGTTTTTTGCTAGTTTGTTAATTTTAGAATTATATTATTATAAAATTGTAGTTTTGAAATTTTTCCTTATTATATATTTGTTAATCATATTAATTAGGTCATGTTTTCAATAATGGATGCAGGGGTAAATCACAATCTCAACCGTTGTTTAGTCTTCGATGAGTGTCCTCGTTCGACACTTTTGGAGCATTGCAAGAGAAAGTAGAGGATAAAAGTGAGATTTGTCATTTTCTCTACTCTTATTTACCGTTCGTCCTTTTAGAGTAAAGGAATTTTGAATTTTCACATACATTGTATTACTTGTAATTTATATTTAATTGTATTTAATATGTATGTAGTCTGACTCACTGACTATGACTTCCCAAAGTCATCAACGAGTAAAAATTCAATTACGGAATTTACTAAATAGTGATCTTAGTTATAGATTGGAATCACTATTGTCATTGTGTTAATGGGTGTAAGACACCCATTAATTTTTTTTAAAAAAAATTTCTCTTTCTTAATTATAATCACACATTATTCAAATAAAATAATATTACACATAAATCTAAAATTTTTCATTATTTTTCAACCACACATTCTTCTGTCAATCACTATTCCAAAATTTATAATTTCTCAAAAATAGGTGTCAAAACACATGCTTAGTATTATGACACCTAGGATTGGGCAAAAACTCATTCGAATTAATCAAACCGATCAACCCAACTCAAACGAACCGATTTGGGTTGATTTTTTAGTTCAATTGGCTTGGGTTCGGATTAGGAAATCAAATTTTAGGTCTGGTCGGGTTCCGGGACCCCTACAAGCAATAGGCATGGCCACATGGAGTTCGGAGATGTATTGCATTTTAATGTTAATTAATGCTGACTACCGTATAGGCTTTCCTCAAAGATGACTGCTTCCCTCTCTTGTTGGGAACACGTTGGCTTTTCATCCTTCCCATAATTTTTCTTATCTCCTTACAATAAATAATCATTCAATACAAAACTAAACATGTGTTCAATGTAGATATTTAAATAAATTTTTTAGTAAATTTTAATAAAAATTAATAAAATGTGTGATTGAAAAATTGTAGATATTTATGAAATATGTTATTAAAATTAATTGTTAACTTGAGATTTTTATCAAGTTTTAATGCACACCAAACAGAGACTATTATTTTGAAGATGACTTTTTATGGTACTTTTTTCGAAAACCTCTTACCTAGAAAAAAATAGCATTAAGAATAACGTTTGGTTTTATACTAGTTTAGATGATTTTAATGCATTTTGATTAGATGTGAACAAAAGTCTCCTCTCACTATCAAAAGGCCAAGTAGAACTTCAATATTACCACTTGTGTCACTTGGATCCCCATTTATTTATTTAGTTGAGTTCAAATGTCCTTTTTAGTGCATGTAAGGACAAATGAATGAAAACCGTTCAGCTTTCCATCGAATAGTTATTTGAAAGGTACGGGTTACTCATTCTTTTAAAGGTATTTCAGTCTTTCCCTAACCTCAGCTCCAATCCTTTCAAGTGACGGTCTGATACAAATTTAGACAATTTCCATCCATCGAAAAAAGAAAAAAAATTTAGTTTAATATGCAACTAAAAAATGAACGAAGACTCAAGTGAAACAAGTTGTAATGTTTGGGGACTGTGGCTGAAAACTTCCCTAATAGTTTGGAGCATTAGAATACGAGGCTATTTTCGAGATTTCTTGTGTAAAAACCTGTCATTACATGCTGCGCCCATTTGATTACTATATATTGACTAACAACATTATAAAAAAAATCAATTTCAAGAAAAAAAAAAAAAAAAAAGAATCCCATTTTCTATTGCATGAAGACGTTTGTCTATATATACATAACCTAAGTTACATCGCCGTGACCACAAAACCAAACTGAAAGTGGGGAAAGAATCGAAAGATAATTAAAAAAAACCTGCATGGAATTTTAGTGAATGTCCAGAGTCCCATTAAGCCTCAGAAAGCCAAAAAATAGTTGTTGTTTACGGCAGAATATCCATTGATGGACAAACAAACATGTAACAAAAGCAGCGGTTTTTTCTTTTTCTGGTTTGTTAGTGGGGGTGACTGAGACTTTGAGATTCATACGAAAGCTACTAAAAAGTAAGCCCATAATTCATTTTATAGATATTCAGTAGCTATCTTTTTCCGTTTTTGAATAATCCCATTTAATTATCGTCTTCAATGCACAGTTCTCTTTGATCATTGCATTTGTTTCTATCTCTCTAATGGCTGAAAGACAGAGATTTATGGGAATCAACAAGCCATGTATTCTCCTCATAGGTAAACAATATTTTCTACTCTTTTTTGCTAATAAGTGATTATTTTAACTACTTATTCCATGTTTATGTTCTTGAACTTACAGTGATTTCTGGGATGGAGAGGTTTGCATTCAAAGGGGTGGCTTCAAATATGGTAACTTATTTAACTGATGTTATGAAGATGAGCAATTCATCAGCTGCCAAGACTGTTAATAGTTGGGTGGGTTTTACTTCGATGCTACCGTTGATAATGGCCACACTAGCAGACTCTTACTTGGACAAGTATTCTACAATCTTAGCCTCTTCGGTCCTCTATGTCGCGGTGAGTCGAGTTGATTAGGCAGTACTCAGTTGTTAAATCGTATGGTTAAGTTCTTAGAGATGGATAAATTTATTCGTTAGGATGGTGATGAATTTAGTGGAAATCTATACGGGGAATCATTTGTTTTAAATTGATGGAAGCCAAATCACTAGCCACTTGTCCTTGTCTGACCACTAAAAAAAAAAGATTAATGTTTACTTTTTGTGATGTGACAAATAATTGGGATTAGAATTTGATCATAGTTCTTAGGATATAATAGTTTAGAAAAATGTTTATAGTAATTTTCACCTGCGATGTGAAGATAACATTTGTACTTTGTACTATTAGGGGCTTTTAGCATTGACATCAACGGCTAGACGATGGTCTTGGAATCCGATGAGCAAAATCAGTTCGGCTTCTTCCCTTTCTTGGTCTCTATACATGATATCACTTGGCCAAGGGGGCTATAATCCGTCCTTACAAGCCTTCGGAGCCGAACAACTGGGAGATGATGACGGCTTACCTTGTACTAACAATAATGACCAAAGTTCCAACAAGAGGAGCTTATTTTTCCACTGGTGGTACTTTGGTGTTTGTTGTGGAAGCCTCCTAGGTGTCTCAGTAATGTCATATATTCAAGACACTTTAGGATGGGGACTCGGATTTGCCATTCCCACGATTGCGATGGTAGCATCAATCACTATGTTTTTCTGTGGAAACCGGTCTTACACGCACAAACAAGAGAGGAATATCGATGGCAAGTCATTTGAAGAAATCGTTCAGACAGTTAGAGCCGCTTTATCAAAGATGATCAATCGTTGGAATAAGCCTACTAACGATTGCAATGTAGCCGAACTAGAGTAAGCGTTTGCTATTATGAAACTTCCTTTTTTCCCTAGACAAATTAGTATACTAACGAGTATATTACATTTATAGACTTCAAGAGAAAGCACTCTGTAGTCGAGATCCTGATAACATCGAGGGCTTTGGAGAGAATTCGGACGAAAGTATTCATCCCTTTCGAGCTGCAAAAAAGGTACTACATCTGCTGCCGGTTTGGCTAATGCTTCTTATGTTTGCAGTAATTTTTCAACAACCTGCAACATTCTTTACCAAACAAGGAATGACAATGAGGAGGAACATCGGCACAAAAGTCAAAATCCCACCGGCCGCACTCCAAAGTGCAATAACCGTGTCGATTATTATTCTGATGCCATTGTACGACACATGTTTCATCCCTCTCGTACGTGTTTTGACAAGAAACAAAAAGGGAATCACCGTTATGCAGAGAATGGGAATCGGGATGTTTCTCTCGGTCATAGCAATGGTAATTGCAGCTGTTACCGAAAGAAAGAGGCTTCTAATCAGTAAAGAAATGCCAAAATCTGAATCAATCCCATTTAGCATATTTTGGCTGCTTCCTCAATACATCCTCTTAGGCATTTCAGATATATTCACAGTTGTTGGAATGCAAGAGTTTTTCTATTCTGAAGTTCCTGTAAGAATGAGGACAACAGGAATTGCTCTGTACACAAGTGTTTTTGGGGTAGGAAGTTTCTTAAGTGCCCTTTTCATATCTCTCATCGACTATTTCACAAGTTCGAGAGGGACCAAAAACGGATGGTTCTCGGATGACATGAATGAAGCTCGACTCGATAACTATTACTGGTTCTTGGCTGCGTCGAGTGCAATAAGCTTGTTAACTTTTGTGGTTTACTGTAGATTTCTTAAAAGTAGAACATGAGATTACTTTGAAGGACTTGTTCTCACTATAAAATGAGCATGGATCCTTTGTTTAAATTGTGTTATAGATCTGGTTATCAATACGCTAGAAATGTTCAACTCTATGATAGAATTATTTATTTTGAAAATAAAGAGAAGTCTACTGTTGAAAAACGTGACTTATTAATTTTTATTTTGTATTTTGAAGAGTGAAATATTAGATTCTCTTATTAATTTATCAATATCACGACTTATATATGAACTATAAATAATACAATAAAAGTAATTTTTTTAAAGTTTCAAACTGAAAATTCTTTAAAACAAGTAAAAATTGAAATATTCTTCAGATTTAAAAATAAAAATGAAAATCATGAGTAATTAAAAACTCCAAATTATCTGAAGAAATCAAATATTTTTAATATAAATGGTAAAAAAAATATTGAAGTATTTTGAAATGATAGATTCTAATTATTTTTTTGTCGGTGTCAAATACTTAGTCCACCGTGATGTAGTATTTTAAAAGATAATTTAAATAAAAATTTGCTAAAAAAAATAAAACAAATAACTTAAATAATAAATAAAAAGATAAATATATAAGTCCTTGAAATATTTTAAATTAATTTAATATATAATATATCAAATATTAAAATATTTTTTTGAGTACAATTAGTTAAATGCATAACCGGAAAAAAAAAAAAAAAAAAAAAGTACCATGTGTAAATAAAATAAGTATTTTTTGAATTGAGCCACAAGGAATGAGAACATTGCAAATAGAGTACCTTGACCATTACGTCCCATATCCCTATACAATAAAAGAGAGACTTCATATTGACACTGTTCATCCTTCCTTTTTTTTTTTCTTTTCTTTTTTTTCTTTTTTGACTTAGCGTTATCTTTTTTCTTCAATCATGTTAATTCACTGTCATTTGACTTCTTTGTACTTTATGTTTGCCTGTGAGAAGGGAAGTCGTGTTGTCCCAAACGTCATATCGTTTCAGCTTTCCCATTTCGTCCATTTTCCTTTCATCAGCTTTCCATTCCCTTCCCCTTTCATTTCCTTCTCTCTCTCTTCAAGTGAAGCTCTCACCAACAGCTCCACCACGGCTATGTCACCTCATCTCAATAGCTCCACCAACAGTATTTCGAATTTTCGTCTGATAATTTTGGGATCTCCAATAGAAATCTTTGGTTCTTGTCCACGTTTCAAGATTGCGGTCTTGTCTTGTGAATGTGTAGATATTTTACACACTTTTTCGGAACATGTCTTCTACAGAAATCACTCGTTCTTGTTGATCTTCGAATGTCCCGTTGTGTTCTTAGTCAAACGGTGAGAAAATCGTATAGATCTATGCGTTTTTTTATTTGGTTGTGATTCTCTTTGAACTGTGTTATGTGTTTTTTGGTTTTGTCGTGGGTTTTTTCCGATCTTATTGTGGGTTTTTTTTCATAGTTTTTTCGACCATTTCATGTAAAGGGTTTAAAACTTGAGAAGTCCCAATTTTTTTAGGGGTTTAAGCATACATGAGATGACCATTTTACGATGGGAACTAAAAATATATAATTTTAGATATGTGAAAAATAATTAGGTGTTTATTTTGGGCTTTGATTTCTTAAGCGCGTGTTTCCTTTTTATTCCATAGCAATTTTTAGTTCTTTTTTGGTGATATATCAGGAACATAAGTAAAACCCAAAAAGTCGGTTACTCATTCTTCTGGAACAGTTAGAGGAAGGCTCTGAATTTCTCAGGTAAACAGGAGCATAAAAAGACTTTTCAGTTTTGAACTCTAATTTAGCTTCGCTATTGAATAGGGTAACTTTATCTTTTATCATTTTTTATGTATTGTTCTACATTTCTTGTTATTATAGTTGATACATTTCATGTTAATTTGGTAAGAATTTTCTGTAATTAAAAGTTGAAGTTACGAATTAAGATGTTTGAAATTTGAAATTATTAATTGCTAAATTTTGGCTTATTATGTTTTTAATTTGGGGCGTCATTTTTAGTTAAATATTGAATTTATGAACTGAGGATTTGTTGTCATATGTTCATTGATTTTTTAGGCAACACAGCAAGCAATGTCAGCAGGATCATCTACTCAGCAAAGCCAAATAGCATTAGAAGAATCCAGAAGAAGATGAGCTGGAGGAAGTAGCACATGTTTTCTGTTATGTAGTTTTAAATATTGTTGTAAAGATTCCTTTCTTGTTATACTAGTTGAAGGCACGTGCAAGGCACGTGTTGAATTTTTATTGGGTATTTAATAGCGTTGAGTGGTTTAAAATTTACCAGCATCATCCTTGTTTTTTTGCTCCAATATGAACCTGAAACAGTTGATAAAAGGGTACAATTTCAGACCCATGTGAAACAATGGAAACCAGAATAGTAAAAAAAATAATAATTAATAAGATGAAATGAAACAGAGAAATGATACAATTGCTCTTTGTATGGCTTGTCACTTAGTCCAGTAATTTTGTACTCCTGGTTAGTAGGGATTGTTGTTATGTTTGTATTCTTCAAAATATGTTTTGGTTGAGTGGTTCAAATTATAATAGATTTTGTTTGCAATTGGAAAATACTCTTGATTAAAGAAGTGGTTGAATGTAACACATATGAGAGGTAGTCCATTATTTTTACACTTCTGCTTATCTCACTTGGTGCTTCTTCTTATGAGAAAGGCAAAGACAATACGCTTTCTTCTTCGTTTAGCTGGAGTTTTCTCTAATCTTAAGTTTGTCATACATTAATTCACAACTAATTAATTACATATGTGGAGTTGTGAAGTGTTTACTCACCAGGGAGATTTTTTGGATGGGTGTAGTGTATCCCCTTATTAACTTCAACAGTCGGGATGAAATTGTCAATGAATACGTGTAGGTTTGATTTTTTTATCTCAATTTTTGTAGCTAAATGTTCTAATAGCTTTGTATCAGATGGATCAAATTTTAGACCAGTAGGGAGGCCAGGCTATTTATCATCAACCTGAATAGGAGGAAATTATGAGTTGAGTTGAAGTTTAAATTTTTACCTACAAAAGAATTATCATCTTTTGAAAATATATATGATATAGCAGATAGCACAAGTGTCACGAATTCTCAATTTTCACTGAAGATTTTAAAGGTACAGATTAGGCTACATAGTTGCTTTGATATATTAATCTCTCAATGAGCCAATTGCTTCACAAGAGAATTATCTATTGCTCAAGTATCAGAAAAAGGAATTTATATTGGCAAAACAATTTCAGCTTACATCACTATTATGAATTCGATAATGGCAATTTGGGCATTTACGACAGTCCACAATATTTGATTCCAGATGGAGCAGCCAAGGTGGCATTTTTCAGCTTCTTATAAAATCCTCTGCAATCAATTAGTCAACTCCTGCATTACTTACATAATAATTTAAACTATATAAAAGAAACATACAGCAAACTTTAAGAAAATATAGTCACAACTAACAGAGGTAAATGAAAATTCAACAAGATAAATTCAATAATTAGATTAAATAAAATTCATTTTTTTAACTTTCTTTCTTTTCCAACAGTTTCTAATTCATGTGGTTTTGTTGGTTTTCTTATTATTCCGACACAATTGAATTAAAATGGTTTAATTCTAGAACTATAAACAATTGAAACTAATTTTTGACTGATTTTATGCCATAGTTGAAAAATGAAAATACAAGTTAGAACAATTAATTATCATATAAATTCTAAGTAAATTGATATCATTTATAAACCCCTTTGTATTTTATGGAAATCTTGAATATCAGATTAGGAATGAAACTGTTAATGATGATAGACAAAAGTATATAGGTAAAATAATTTTTCAAATATAGATTTGTTGTCTTACCTTATATTCTAGCTAAAACAGTTTCTTCAAAATTATAGCCAAATGAAGAAATATAAAAAACAATTAGAATCATGTTTTGTTTTGTTATACATGTTACTTAATTATAAGAGTAATTTATGACACATTTGGCAGGGTGGTGTTCTTTCGCTTTTTGTTCTTGTAAAAAAATTTATTGAAAAAGCTACATTAAGCTGAGTTCCTTTAAAACTCTTTTTAAGAAAATAAAATAGTTTCAAAAATTATGAATAGATACAAAAACAAATTTTTCATCCAACCATGGAGACATGAAGAAGTGTTTTTATCCATGTTTTCATCCTTGGATGGAGGTATTTCTCCATGCCTCCAGGCTGGAGACATAGTGAAAGATGGAGGTGTCTCAACAAAAAAAAAGAAGTATGGAGGCACATGGAGGTGTCTCCATGCTCCATCCAGACGCCAAAAAAAAAAAAAAAAAAAAAAAAAAAAAAAAAACGTAGTGCACCTCCATCCATGTTGGATGGTGGCAAGTCTCCTTTGCCTCCATCGAGGTCTATCCAAACTCAAGCTGGATGGAGGCAACAAGCTTGGATGGAGGCATTTTTCTATGCCTCTATCATTGGATAGAGTCATGGACAAATGCCTCAATTTATGGAGGCATTTCCATGGACGGAAGGATTTGTCTATGCCTCGATGGAGGCAAGGAGAAATGCCTCCATCTAGTGGATGAAGATATCCATGTCTCCATCCATGGCTCCATTGTTGGATGGAGGTATTTCTCCATGTAATTTTTTTTTAACTTGTTATATAGTAGTGTGTTGTTAGCCAGATGTGTGAAAGTCAAAACTTTACCATAAGAACCCATAAACAACTAAAGACTATATGCGAATCTTTAGAATAAAAACTCAAGACAAGCATCGATCAAGAAGTTCACAAAAGAGCTATACTGTTAACTAAGTCAATCACTGATGGTATCCAAAATCGATAGAACTTGTAACCTGCCGTTGGAGGCATGGAGGAATACCTCCATTTTTCCCAGGATGGAGGCATTTTTGCATGCATCCATGCTAGGATGGAGACAAGGAGTAATGCCTCCATCCTAGGAGAAATGGAGCTTGGATGGAGGCATTTCTTCTTGCGTCCATCCAACTTAGAAATGGAGCTTGGATGGAAGCATTTCTTCTTCTTGCCTGCATCTAACTTAGAAATGGAGCTTGGATAGAGGCATTTCTCCTTGCCTCCATCCAACTTACAAATGGAGAGGCAAGGAGAAATGGAGGGGGAAAGAGAAATGCCTCCATCCAACTTAGAAATGGAGCTTGGATGGAGGCATTTCTCCTTGCTTCCATCCAACTTAGAAATGGAGAGGCAAGGAGAAAAGCCTCCTTACCTCTATCGTTGGATGGAGGCAAGGAGAAATACCTCCATCCAACTTAGAAATGCAGAGAAATGGAGCTTGGATGGAGGCATTTCAATAATTAGTCTTGGACATTTTATTTGTGAAAATGTATGTATAGCCAAAAATGCACCACACCTAAACTCGGGTCAAGTTATACTTGTTCAAGTTGATTCTGTAGTAATACGATCAGCTAAGCCTTATTTGGCCACTCCAGGAGCAACTGTTCATGGGACGGAGGAATTTCTCCATGTCTCCGTCCAAGGACGGAGGAATGGAGAAATTCCTCCGTCCACTTTGGAAGAAGGAATTTCTTCATTCGTGCGTTCACAAATTTCTCCATTCTTCCGTCCAAATGGAGGAATAGAAATGCAACTTCTAATTGTATCAAACATTTAAATAAGAGGTCATTATATAAGATGTCTACTACCCATACAGAGAATTAGATAAATGGATCAAAAAAAAAAAAATTGTGTAGGAAAGCTAAAGATAAAAAAAAAATAGACTTGGATCTTGTGGTCTTTGAGAAAAGGATGACTGAAAGCTGGTTGATGGAAAATGTAGACAGTTAATTATATCTTCATCTGGACTCTATTCCATAATTAAAAATACATCAATTAACAAAGAAAATCTTTTCTTTCAAAATTAAATAACAAAAGTAGGAAATAATGTTAAACTGGTTATCTTATAGCGAGAGAGTGAGTAACTGTATTGCTCATATCGAAATAAAATTAATTTGATAAATTAGTATTAAGTGATGGAATACTCTATGGTAAGTTTATATATATATGCAATGCTTCAAAGTAGTTGTAAACATGATAGCACTTAGAGGATATATAAGAATGAAAATCGAAACAACAGCATACAGTTTAGTATTCCAAGGATTTTCAGAAGTTCTTGCATGGTTTTGAAAGATTTGTTTTAGCAGAGGCAGGGGTGGACATTGTTTTTACACTTTGGTTGAAGCTTTTTACAGGGTGTTAGTTGACAGTAAAATGAAGAAATACCTTTTAGGTAGTGGCTGCGTCGGGGATGGACGAATCTAACATGAATTTTGTAAATCCAATTGATGGATTTTTCTTATGCTTTGTTTCTTCTTCAACTTATCATCCTGCCAATTAAAGAAAAAGAAAAAAATTCAAACATGAAACTTAAGGTTGATTTTATAAAAATTGGAAAATTTTAGTACATCTTGTAGTAAGGTCTATTTGTTTCTCTTGTTGCAGATTTCTCTATTGTTTGTAATTTCCTTTCCTGCAATTTGTTTCCATTGGAAAAGTTCACACAACAGATCAATAAACAAATGATTCAACTATTTGCAATATCTCTGCTTCAAGATGAAATTTATCTATGCATTATTAGTGTAATTGGAAGTTGTAAACCCTGCATTTCTAAAAATAGAATTAAACACATAGATGTAGACATGCTGAAAGCACATAATTGCAAAATTAAAATCACTTGTGTGCCCATTAATATTTTCCTAATTCATTGCTCAATGTGAGGTTTAAAGGTTAAATTTAAATCTCAAGCTGATCAATCAAATAATTGTAACTGTGATACTTTTACCTTCATAGTATACGGAAATAAATTAGAAGTTACACCACCCAAATTCCGGCAATTGAAATGTTTGTACTAAACAGTTTCACTTCGATTTACCGATGGTTACAAGAAATCAATAAATGATTTGAACGTCGAAAAAATTACACAGATGAAGTATATAGAAATCAAATTTATGGTCACTGTTGTGCTATGTTCATGTACAATTAAGAAAACACTTGAAACACTAAAATTCAGAAAGACAATAAACTCATATTAGAACATGCAGAGAAGGGAGATGATCAGTGAAAATTAGAACAATATAAGCTAGCAAATGTTAGGTCATGAATTACCTCTCAAAGCTGTGATTCTATTGGAGTATACGTTTTGACCATTTCCCAAAGAATTTGTGATTGATTTTAGGAAGAAGTTTTTGGGAACACTATCATAGGTTAAAAAACCAATCAAGTATCTTGACAAGAAGGTTCTTCTACATTTGTGACTGCAAGGTGAACGTCAAAGAGTGAGTAAATATTGACCTTCATGGAAAATTCAATTTCAGCGATTGACGTGGCTTTGTTTTTTTCTATAATAACTTGCAAATATTGACATTCTAAAGAATGTATCAAGATTACAAATAAAATATAAAGAATATTTTCTCGATGTTGTCTTGGTTCTAACTAACCTAAAATGTTATTCTAAAATGTTTGAACATAATTTTGAAGTTATGGTACATTCCGTGAGAGATATATATAAAGATGAATAATCTTTTAATGTTCTAATGATACGAGATGGTGACAAGATTTTTGATGAGTAAAACACGTTCCTATAACAAAGATGTTCATTGAAAATTATAAAGCAAACTCAGTATGCCAGAAAAAGCTATTTTCACAATATGATGGAGTGATTATAAGAGTTAAGAAAAGTTAAATAGTGAGATACCTAACAACAACAATCTTTGATGAATTAAACGTTTGTCCAACCAAAGAATGTTTGGCTTGTCTTAATCTTTATCATTGAAGGTTCTATCTTAATATTTCGTGGTTGAATTTGTAGTAATTGTGTATTAACAATGTTAGAAAAGTAAGAAAGTGTACTTATAGCTTATAAAAACAATGAAGTCATTTCGTAAAAAACAACCTGTTTTTGATCTACAGGACATGTACCATTATTTTGAACAAATTCTTGAAGCAATCAGCATGTCTTCACAATGGCAGAAATATTAGCATCATTGTTTGGATTAAAGAAGAAATGCGGTGGACAAAATTAGAATGTGGACCAAAGCGGCCTGAATATGCATATAATAAACGAAAAATATGAAACGAACAGATTTTTGACAGCATCAATAATAGAGTAGAAGTAAGTATGATGTTAAAAGAAAGAAAGTTTTAATCTTTGACTTATTGTAATGACAAATTGAAAAACTATACAATTACAAACAAAAAGGTGAGGGGAAACCTTAAAAATCCTTCAAAGGTTCTTTAAAGTTGCCAATTTCAAATTTGCAGCATTTCCAAAATGATGGACCTTTTGGTGAAGCATCTTTCTTGATGGAATTTCATTAATGTCTTGAAATTACAATAGTTCTTCCTGTACTGACATGAAACTTTCTCGCTAATACAACTTGTTCCAGCTATTTATAGACTATGAAGTCATGAGTTACGGCATTAAGGTCACTCTAGATGATAAAAATATTAAACCTCAATATATAGACAAGAAAGGTAATATTTATGTGAAATGAAATTGAAATCATTTTTCTAACAAGGTGAGTAATAGATGAAATCCTTCTATATGTGGAATAAAGATAATCAAATTATTGGAAAAAAAGAGAAATAATATAAGTTCTATCTAACTTGTGGTATTTTATACACAAATAAAACTTCCTGCAGACAATATCTCATAAGGAAAATCTTCACCAAGAAATGATGTCTTTATAAATTGTTTATCTGAAAAGTACATGACATTTATGGAAAATAAAATGTTACATAAGTCTTAGCCTTTTGGATAAGTGGAGCATATTGTGGATCACGAGGGTTGGCAAAGCTTGGCCTCCTTGTTTGAGGCTGTATCAGGTGCGGTTTTATCCTTTTTGTCATTCTCCTGAATAGGCTGAAATATTATGAATAGAGAAAAGAATAGAAAGAAAGAACAAAGAAAGAGACTAAAGGATTTTTTTTTTTCAGAAAAGGATAAATAAAAGGAATTAATATGTACCAGTGTTGAAGAATGAGACTATGAGTCGGAAGTTTTTCCAATTGAATTTAAGTCGAAACATTTTTTTTAAGATGTCGTACAAAGTACTGATTGCTGGAAATGTCCACTACCATCTTTCGTCTGTATAGAGTCATTTTGCCTGGAGAAACCAATTCAATAGGATATCCGAAAACGAAGCACTCTATATATTTTAGCAAAAAAACTCCACAATTTGGCCTATCAAAGAAAAAGGGAAATATTTTAATTAGAGCAAATCATGTATGAAATAAAAGTGAGGTAAGAAGTAAGTAAATAATATTTACCCTTTATTTGTACATGGTAAATAGGGCATGACTTCTACTTCCATTTGTTTGTTTCGATGTTTCTTTATAAGCTGGGTGATGGAAAGTTGTGATAGTAGTAGTAGGTGGATCAAATTTAATGTTGGAGTTGCATGATCTATGACTTCGGTTGTGGTATGAAAACTGTGGCTACAATCATATATTTGGAATTTCCATTCTTGTAAAGCCACGCGGTACGAGATACCAATTGTTACCGGATAGAAGCACGGAATTAATAAGTAATTACATGTTAACCATGGGCAACCATTTGTTGGGAAGGTACCATTCACATATTGTCGTAGATGACGAAGATTGATGGTGAATCTCCGGTTGGAATGTCTTCATTTTTGCTTTTATATATTGTGTATTCTTTAGCACATTCAAATTGAAATCCAAAATCAAGAATTGCATATTCTTTTGAAAGATTAGTGTAACCTTCGTTGATACGTCGCCTCAACAAGTTTAATTCCACGTCAATGTTCTAAGAATGAATAGAATATATTAATTGATGAAATAAATAATTATAAATCAAATATATTAAGTGTAATAAATGGTGAAGTAATATTACTAACCTTAGTAGTTATATCTTGTCTTATATCCATTATACTTTTCAAGACTTCTCATCGTGGAGATTGCCACACCATTCATCAAAAAATGATCTCGCATAAGAATAAAATAACTGAAATTAGTTTTAAATGAATGAAATTGAAATGCAAATATTTAAGTTCAATTGTTTACCCTGGTGGATTCTTTGATATCCAATCTCTAAGGACAATATATCTTTCCATGTCGTAATCTTCTAAGGTATAACTTTCAAATGCAGAATCCGCCTGTGATTTTTGACGTTTTTTGTTCTTTGTTGATGTTTCAACATGTTGAATCCTTTGTTGAATTTCTTACGCTTCTTTGAGATGTTGAAGTGTCCTTTGGAGTTACACTTTGTTGAGAATGAATATCTTTCTGGATGGAAGCCATGATACTTTCCATATTTGTTTTCCAGTCTGACATTGTATTGGTGATATTGGTATTTTCTTCATCTATGTAACTCTTCACGGAAATGATACTTGTATCTATGTAATTCTGCATGTTAGACTGCATGTCCTGATATTGTTGTTGTTGTGAGTGGTGTTGTTGTTGAAACAAGTTTTGTTGCCATTTTTGCTGTTCTTCAAATAAATGTTGTTGGTTGCAAAGGATGGCTTGACAGCGGTTTTCTTGTTGTTGAATAATCTTTGTTTCCAGATTGTTGCACAAGTCTGACACATTTGATACTACGTGTTGTAACATTTTCTCCATATCTTCTTTTGTGACGTAGTTGGAGCTAGAACTTTCGTCAGCTGCAGTATTGTAATTTGAGCTGGAACTTGGGCCACATGGAAGCATATTTTGAGGCATTTCTTGTGTCAGATTGTTTCTATCTTTATTTGCAATGGCATCCAATAGATTATGTTGATTGTCATCTGGAAGTGAAAGGGTTGTATACCATGCAGTCTGCAACTCTTCTTCTGTAGGGTTTAAAACTGGAATTGGTTGAATCTGTAATTGAAATCGTCAAATAATTTGTTAGAAAAAGATAAAGAAATATAATAGCTGATGAAAAAATATAATTAAATAATTTGACTACCTCTTCATTATCTAGAAATTGCTTGATTATGTTCTCTGTCCAAAATTTATTTGGTTTCCATCTATTCATTCTTGGACATTGCAAAGTTTTGTATCTGCGTCGTCCAAACGTCTTTCCAATATGTGGGAAGGCTTCATATATCCAATACTGAGATAATTAAATACAAAAATTATGGAATTTAATATAAAGATTACAAGAATTAGATACATAAAGTATATTTGTATTTGTAAAAAAAATATATATATATATATAAACATACCTGGAAAGCTAGTGGATATCCATGCAAGGCGTATTTACATTCATTTTGTTGATTTTGTTGTAGTCTTTGTGCTCTTTCAAGCTGAGACTCTCGCAGAGAATTTAATAGCACAAAATATGCTTTACGCCCCCATGGGTATTCAAGGAAGTTGTCAAGCTGGTCAACCATACCTAGTGTTCTATAATCAATATGCCTTCCTGTTGGTTTTAAGACACATTCTACTATCATCACTAATCCAAGCTTGAATTTATCATCTTCGTCTTCGCACAGATGGAATACTTCATTCAGCATATTCATGGTAATTCTTTTGACACCAAAAAAATATTGATTTTTAAGACGAGTATTATGAAAGTCAAGTTCAATAGATGTTTCATGACATGGTAATCCTGTGATAAGGCAAAATTCTTGTAGACCAAAACGTGCAAAATGGTTATCTAATTTTATCCAAAGCTCATTGTTTTTGCCAGAATGTATGACTCTCATTATGAACTCGTGAATCAATTTGCTGCTAAACTGTTGGTTTTCTTCCTGTCTATAAATTACTCCATTTATGAATGCATGAAAATTGCCACACAAAGCATATTGGTCAGAATTGATAGAATCTACGAAATCTTTTATGTATTTATAGTTGGGGAACTGAGTGATTGTAGCTGAAAACCACTGTCCTGTAGGTAATATGTATTCCAAAGACATCTGCATAAATCAGAAAAGCAAACTATTTAATTAGTGTGAAAAAATAGCTCTTATATAATAGTAAATGTTAAAGTAAAGTCGTCAGTTTGGTGAAGGAGGAGAAAGCTAATGATATATTCTGTAGAATAATCTAAGTTATAAGTGGAGTAAGGAGCTGTTTTATCTAGAATTATAATATGAATCCAATGGTTAACAGACTCATACAGTCGCTTTTACCTTTTTCTTTTTGGATGTTAAACAACGATTCTGGAATAGATAATAGAATGGAAAATAGAATCAAAATTCATGAGGTCTAGAAAAATCTTGAAAACAGGAAGCATCCGTGGTGGTACGCGGATGCATCATTATGTTGATGTTTAGGTTTATGGATGGAGATGCAAAAATGTACCTATGTGAATGGATGGAGGTATTTGTTCGTGGCTCAGCTTACCGATGGAGACATGGGAATATGCCTCCGTGCACGCTTTGCACGGAGGTGTTTGGTCGTGTGTTGGTTTATGGATGGAGATGCACGAATGTGCCTCCGTGCACGCTTTGGACGGAGGCATTTGGTCGTGTCTTAGTTCAAGGCTGGAGACACACGTATATGCCTCCGTCCACTATATATGCTTTCGTGTATTCTTATGGACGGAAGCATTTATGGGTGTCTCTGTTTAGGGACGCAGACAACAGGGTGTGTCTCCGTCCGGTGCACAGAGATGCGAAAAACGGTGCACAGGGAAACCTGATGATCAGAGGTTTATAATATAGCCATTAGTGGTTCTCGTGTGAAGGGCGTTCGTTGTGTATCTACTCGGAAATACACTGTTTTTAGCACTGATAAATTTACAAGAAGAAAACCTTACTTTTTTACCGGCGATGGGATGACAGCAATTGTAATTTCGATATGCTTCGGATAAAAGATTATGCACTATATGGGTTCCACGGGAATAGTAATGGATTAGTAGAGATGAAAAGATAAAAAGAGTGTTTAAGTAAGTAGTTGAGTGGGTAGGTGAAATAGTTAATGTTGAATATTTATTTATATTTAATTCACAATTTTTTAAAAATAAAGCCTATATGGAATGATTTTCTTGTATTCACTTTTTTCTTAATTTCTCCCAACATGGAGGCATTTCTCTTGCCTCCATCCAAGGAGAAATTCATGTATGTCCATCAAAGGATAGAGACTAAGAGAGTTCGATGGAGGATGGAGGAATTTGTGCAGATTTCCATCCTTAGATGGAGGGTAGAACAAATGTGTCCATCCAAGAGATTTGAATGGAGGAATTTGTCCACACTTCTATCCTTGGATGAAGGCTAGAACAAATGCCTCCATCCAAGCTTGGATGGAGAGATTCATGTTTCCATCGAAGGATGGAGGCTATAAGAAATTTCTCCATCTAAAAAGGAATTCAATTGTTATTCATTGGTTTTAAGTTTTAATGGAGATTAACAAATATAAAAGCTATAAATTTTTTTGTTTATGTAACTAATTATTTTAATTAGTTGGTTGAAATTATTGCTGTAAAATTGCAAATATCATTAACTTCAACATAAGTTCCTTATGAAATACAATGATGATAAAATATATATTTAATAGTAAACAAGGTTCTTTTATATATTTCAAAATATGATAAACTTTATCAGATGAGTTATGACCCATAAACTAAAGGCATGTTATTTTTTTACATCAACTTTATAGAAAAGTTGAAAACTAAGTTACAAGTCAAAAAGTGCCTTGAAGTTTTTTCCTGCATGATGCTACAAAGTAAAACAAAAACTGGCTGAATTGATTCAAATGAAAATAGCAAAACAAGCACTTGAATCTTTTAGGTTGTAGCATTCATGCTCTATCCAAGACTATGGTTAGTCCAGTTTTCCTTTCTCCGCGGCAGCATCTTTTTGTGGATTGGTGGTAATGTTTTTGGTGACAACATCCATGTTAGCAAGAGTTGAACGTTTGTAGGAACATCTTTTTGTACGTCGTGGTGAGATGTCAGGAATATCAGAAATGTTGTCATCTGCAAGGCATGTAGATTTTCTGCCTTTATCACTTGTTTCTTCTATTGGATGAATAGTAGCAGAGATGTTGTCATCTGCAAGGCATGGAGATTTTCTGCCTTTATCACTTGTTTCCTCTATTGGATGAGTAGTAGCAGGTGATGCATCAAGCACAAATACAAGCTCATACTTGTATTCAGCAGTGTTTGGTTCCACTTGTGTCACCTTCATGTAGAATATATATTCTTGTGCAGATTCTTCGATGTTTAAATCATTGCCCTAAAGATTTTATTTTTTTTATTATTATAATGAATAACTAAAATAAAAATATAAAACAAGAATAATATGTCTTACCTTTTTTGAACAATTCATTAAACTTTCAGCATCATGCTTCAGAAGTATCTCAGCAGTTTTTCCAATTGCATTCGCAATCAAGATTCCACTGGTGTCTTCTAGCTGAACGTTAGCAGTTGCTCTATAATAAAAAAAACTCATTTTATCATTTGAAGATCGAAACAAGTAAATATATATCAAATTGAACAAAATATAGTATGTATTAATAAACTATGTATTTATTATTACCTAGGAACAGCCTTAGAAGAAGGATATTTGCAATAGATACAAGCAAAAGTTTCACCATAGTCTGCATGACTGACTTTGTTACAGTTAACACAAGACATATACCAGTAATTTTGTTTCCTTGCTATGATAGTTGCTTTGGCTTTAATCCAGAAGTATTTGCGCTGTTGAAATATTGATAAATAAACACAAATAGAATAAAAAACATAAATGAATAGTATTCATATAATTGAAATAAATTACCCCTAGTAATCTCCCTTTTACATTCTGTATTTCAGTGAAATTCTTGTCGTTTGGAGAAGACAGTTTGGTTGGAGTGATCGTAAGTGATTTCTCCAATGTGAATTCATTCAACTCTTCAATATGTGCCTCCACCCTTGTATTATTATATATAATTTATCAGCGTAACATATTTGATAATATATATGTAATGGAAAGTATATGATAATATTTTACCACATTCGAAGGTCTGTGACTCTGTTAAATGTAGCATCTATGAAAAACGTGCTGTTAATTTTTGTTGACAATGTAAGACCTGCAGTTTTTTATATAGATTAACATAAATTTTTCATGAATAAAAAATAATTACATAGAAAGGTTTAAGTGGTTACCATTGAAAGATGAAACTTTCAGGCGGTTGGCTAAGATAATAGGTTTCTTAACAATTTTTTCTGCAATGAGAACACATTCCTTTTCAACATAGCTGTCCCACATCGTTAAGATAATTGTATTGAAGTTTTTATCAATCAATACAATATCTTGTACATATGTTTGGTTTCCATATCTTGTCTGAATGAGACGTTTTGGCTTCATATCAATAGCAATAGCAAGGATGCCTAGATAATATTATATATAATAAGAAACCAATAGGTAATAAAGGAGAAAGTTAAAAGGAAAATAAAAGGTATAGATAAAAAAAAATCTAAGGATTAGAAACCTACTTATATCGTCGTTTGAATCCATGTATTTCTCGAGTTCATTAAAAGGAGTGAATGTATATGTCGAGAAGAGGAACTCCATATTGTTCTCATTCAATTCCTGGATTCGAGTTTTTCCAGTTATTGTCCATTGAAAATCACCATTTAAAGCTTTGTATTCAGGCTTGGTATCTTTCACAATTGCATTGGAGATAAGGTATGTTTTGCCTAAGAGTAGCTCATCCTCAAATGCACTGATATTTCCATCATATAATGTTGTATGTACCATATTTCCCTATTATAGATAAGGAATAAGAAATGAAAAATGATATAAATATATTAAGTTATATGTTAATATTACAATAAATTATATGAAAAATATTTATGAAGGTGTTTATTATGAAATACACTTTATGAAAGATATTGATGAAGGTATTTACCGTGAAATCCATGAGGACTATATTTTGATATTTGCTATTGCTGTTTCTTGCTTGTTTAGGAGACATTTTCTCGGCAACAATTACTTTTGTCTGCCAGTTCTTTTCAGTTGGATTGATATCTGAAATGAATTTGTAATTCTCTGTCATCTTCTTCAGTGTTCAGTCTTCAGGGTTAAAAAAAAATTATGAACAATATGAAATGAGTAAATAAATAAATATTGAAAACTTATATAACATCAAGTTATTCATACCTTCTGTGGAGTGCAGGAATTTTTTTTCTTAGTGTAGAAGTAAATGTGAAGTAGCAAGGTACGTATATATATAGAAGTATTTCTAGATCTTTTTTTATGTAGATAAGATTGAAAGATAAGAAAGATAAAGTTAATCTTGTACTTTTTCCTGAAAATATGGGTCTAGGTTAAGAAGTTAGAGAGGAAGTAGTCAAAGTTATCAGGGTACAGCAGAAGTATAGATTTGTATATAATATTGAAGGTTTTCTGACGTGTTGTTTTTGTGATTTGATTGTCTGCAGAATTTATTTTTTCTATAAATTTTTTCTTAAAATGGAAGCGAAAAAATTAGCTTAACTGGTTGGAAATAAATACAAAATTTTAATAGTAAATGATTGAAAAAGAAGACGTGTTTAAAAGTAAAGTGTTGTGTTAATTAATTTCTATTCTATTTTTTATGTAATAACTTAATATCTTTCTAATAAAATTTATTCAATTTAATATGCAATATTTTCAAATAGATTCAAATATGTAATTTTTGAAAGCTTTATTATATAGATTTTTTGTTGCATTTAGTTTATCCTCTATTTTTCCTAGTATGGAGGTATTTTTTCATGCTCTGATCAAAGGAAAATACTTAGGAGAAGTGGAGGCAATTTTGAATGCTGTTGCATGTTTTATGTTGTCTCTGTCCAGTAATTGAGGTATGTAGAAATGTTTCTGAAGCTTTTTCTAATGTTTAAGCTGTTGAGTTGTGATCACTGCAGACACAGAAATTATTACTTCTATTAAATTTAATGTACAGTGATGAAAGAAAAAGAAATGCGAAGTGTGAATCAGATATAGAAGTCTTTAACAATGTTAACACGAGAATGCTGTTGTAATTTAAATATGGTGTAAATGTTGCACAATGAAAGTCAAAAAATAAAAAAATGAGATGTAAATGGTAAATAATAATCTGGATATAGACATCAAATATAACTTGGATAAAGTTATACACAAAACTTTTATGTAGTAGATGAAGATATAAAGAAGTGTCTTTATTTAATCTTTATGCGGTTTCTATTCAATGATGGGGATAGTTCTTTATAGTTCCAACCTTGGAGCTATGTAGAAAAACTCCATGCACTGGATGGAGAGATGGACAATTACTTTCATTATTTTTAAATAGAGATATGCTATACAAATGTATTTATCTAAAGTTGGATGTATTTTTTTGTCCCAGGATGGAAGCATTTTTTCAAGCCTCCATGCAAGGATGAAAGGATGAGGAAATGTTTGCATTTGTTCCAGGATAGAAGCATTTCTTTCAGTCTCCATCCAAGTATGGAGGCATAAGAAAATGCCTTCATTTGTCTCAGGATGGAGGTATTTGTTTTTGTCTGCATCCAAGTTTGGAGGTAGTAAGCAATATTTGGATACAAGCTGTGTCTAAGGTTGGATAGAAGTAGAGAGAATTGGTTGTTTTATCTAGTGTTTTATCTATTGTATAGAAACGTGTTTATATCTCTTCATTTACTTTGTGAGGGATATATCTGTGTACCTCCAGGTAGGCAAAATTAAAAAAAATTATAGAAAGAAGTACTTCCAGAGTTCCAGTCATGATAGAAGTATTTATCCTTGTCTCGATCCTTGGAGGGAGGGACGGAAAAGTGTAGTGAATGGAGGCATTTTGTTATTGGATGGAAGCAATCCTCAATGCCTCCACCTCCATCAAAGAATGGAGGCATGGAAGACTGCTTCCATCTAAGCTTGGATGGAGGCAATCCTCCATGGTTCCATCCTTGGATGGAGGCATGGAGGATTGCCTCCATCCAAGCTTGGATGGAGGCAATCCTCCACAGTTCCATCCTTCGATGGAGGCATGGAGGATTGCCTCCATCCAAGCTTGGATAGAGGCAATCTTCCACGCCTCCATGCTTGCATGGAGGCATAGAGAAATGCCTCCATCCAAGCTTAGATAGAGGCATATTCCATGTCTCCATCCAGGATGGAGGCACAACAAAAAACAGAAAAAAAAAAACTTATAATGAAGGCTTGACTGTGCGAGAAAAGAAGAAAAGAAAAATTGAGTGTTAAAGCATGATATTTTAGAGCCTCTATCAAGGATGAAGACACAGCAAAAAAAGGAAAAAAAAAACTTATAATGAAGACTTGACTGTGCAAGGAAAAGAAGAAAAAAAAATTGAGTCGTAGAGCATGATATTTCGCTCCAAATAGAAAAGATAAAAAGGTTTTTGCAAAGTAAACATTTTTTTTTTTGAAAAAGCAAGTTTAAAATTAAATCTAGTAATAACTAACTCATGAGAAAGCTAAATATAAGATACAGTATGAAAGATGAATGTTGGTTTATGATTTTAAAAAAAGTTAAAATGTATCCAATGAACTATTGGTTTGCTTACACTATTTCATATAATTTATCTATGATGTTAACCAAGATAGATTATACAATAATTCTATTAAGGTTTAACTCCCACAACAGGTTTTAGTTAAGAACAACATGCAGTACAGGAAACGTCCTTATAAGATTCTTATATATCTAGCAACCATGCAAATGAAGTTTTTTAGAAAGGAAAAATCCTAAATTTGGAGGTCCGAAGTTAACTGATGTAATGGTCACTAAAGAGATTGTAGCATGCATGATCAGCCAAGTCTATTACTGAGTATAATCTTCTTCTAAAATAAGCCATATTTTGGTGATGAAAAACGCTACCTACTATAATTTGTCTAGTATTTTCATTTAAATAAGGATAACTACAAAAACATAAGGTATTGAGGAAGGAAGAAACTTAGTGAAACGTTCCACCAAGACTTCGTTAAATTCAAAGAAAGATGAACAGTATACCAAAAATATTAAACTTGTATTTTTTATGACAAGAACAATTATTTAGTTAACTCACCTGAAACTTGGATTTTTCTTGATTGTTTATATAAGCAAGTAGTTTGTTTTGCGTCATCAAAGCTTCATGGACATCCTGTTCAATGGAAATTGTAGTAGCAAAAAACAAAAAAAAATTAGTAAAATAAAATAAAATAAAAATACTATACAATTGCTCTTTGCAAAGCCATTACTTAATCCAGTAATTTTGTACTCTTGGTTATTGCTAATTTCAAATTCTTCACATAGGTATTACATACAAAAAGTACCCAGACCTAGTTAACATCTTAGTATGTATGCAACCTGAGGTTACTTGTCTGAGACACGGACAGAAGTGATTATTCTATGGGATTAAGAATGTGCTAAGACAGTTAAATCCATCCTAGCCTGTAACATGAGCTATTGAGGTTTACCTTGGTAGAAACTCGATCAATATGGACAGATTCTGGGGAGTTGTTAGAGCTCCCATGAAAAGAACAACATTTGGATGCTTCAACTCCAACATGATATCAACCTACATAAAATGAATGACAGTAAACAGAGTTTGAGCATTTACCTATTGTTCCTAAGGTATATAGTGCACAAGACAAAATGAGCTAAATTCGCACTTACTTGGCATTTCTGAAGCTTTTTCTAATGTTTAAGCTGTTGAGTTGTGATCACTGCAGACACAGAAATTATTACTTCTATTAAATTTAATGTACAGTGATGAAAGAAAAAGAAATGCGAAGTGTGAATCAGATATAGAAGTCTTTAAGAATGTTAACACGAGAATGCTGTTGTAATTTAAATATGGTGTAAATGTTGCACAATGAAAGTCAAAAGATAAAAAAATGAGATGTAAATGGTAAATAATAATCTGGATATAGACATCAAATACAACTTGGATAAAGTTATACACAAAACTTTTATGTAGTAGATGAAGATATAAAGAAGTGTCTTTATTTAATCTTTATGCGGTTTGTATTCAATGATGGGGATAGTTCTTTATAGTTCCATCCTTGGAGCTATGTAGAAAAACTCCATGCATTGGATGGAGAGATGGACAATTACTTTCATTATTTTTAAATAGAAATATGCTATACAAGTGTGTTCATCTAAAGTTGGATGTATTTTTTTGTCCCAGGATAGAAGCATTTTTTCAAGCTTCCATGCAAGGATGAAAGGATGAGAAAATGTTTGCATTTGTTCCAGGATAAAAGCATTTCTTTCAATCTCCATCCAAGCATGGAGGCATAAGGAAATGTCTTCATTTGTCTCAGGATGGAGGTATTTGTTTTTGTCTGCATCCAAGTTTGGAGGTAGTAAACAATGTTTGCATACAAGCTGTGTCTAAGGTTGGATAGAAGTAAAGAGAAGTGGTTGTTTTATCTAGTGTTCTATCTATTGTATGGAAACGTGTTTATATCTCTTCATTTACTTTGTGAGGGATATATCTGTGTACCTCCAGGTGGGCAAAATTAAAAAAAATTATAGAAAGAAGTACTTCCAGTCATAATAGAAGTATTTATCCTTGTCTTAATCCTTGGAGGAAGGGACGGAAAAGTGTAGTGGATGGAGGCATTTTGTTATTGGATGGAGGCAATCCTCAATGCCTCCACCTCCATTGAAGAATGGAGGCATGGAATATTGCTTCCATCCATCCAAGCTTGGATGGAGGCAATCCTCCATGGTTCCATCCTTGGATGGAGGCATGGAGGATTGCCTCCATCCAAGCTTGGATGGAGGCAATCCTCCACGCCACCATGCTTGGATGGAGGCATGGAGGATTGCCTCCATCCAAGCTTAGATAGAGGCATATTCCATGCCTCCATCCAGGATGGAGGCACAACAAAAAACAGAAAAAAAAAACTTATAATGAAGGCTTGACTGTGCGAGAAAAGAAGAAAAGAAAAATTGAGTATTAAAGCATGATATCTTGGAGCCTCTATCAAGGATGAAGATACAGCAAAAAAAGGAAAAAAAAAACTTATAATGAAGACTTGACTGTGCAAGGAAAAGAAGAAAAAAAAATTGAGTCGTAGAGCATGATATTTCGCTCCAAATAGAAAAGATAAAAAGGCTTTTGCAAAGTAAACATTTTTTTTTTTGAAAAAGTAAGTTTAAAATTAAATCTAGTAATAACTAACTCATCAGAAAGCTAAATGTAAGATACAGTATGAAAGATGAATGTTGGTTTATGATTTTAAAAAAAGTTAAAATGTATCCAATGAACTATTGGTTTGCTTACACTATTTCATATAATTTATCTATGATGTTAACCAAGATAGATTATACAATAATTCTATTAAAATTTAACTCCCACAACAGGTTTTAGTTAAGAATAACATGCAGTACAGGAAACGTCCTTATAAGATTCTTATATATCTAGCAACCACGCAAATGAAGTTTTTTAGAAAGGAAAAATCCTAAATTTGGAGGTCCGAAATTAACTGATGTAATGGTCACTAAACAGATTGTAGCATGCATGATCAGCCAAGTCTATTACTGAGTATAATCTTCTTCTAAAATAAGCCATATTTTGGTGATAAAAAACGCTACCTCCTATAATTTGTCTAGTATTTTTATTTAAATAAGGATAACTACAAAAAACATAAGGTATTGTTGTAGGTAGTAACTTAGTGTATCGTTCCACCAAGAGTTCGTTAAATTCAAAGGAATATGAACAAGATACCAAAAATGTTAAACTTGTATTTTTTATGACAAGAACAATTATTCATTAATCGACTGAAACTTGGATTTTTCTTGATTGTTTATATAAGCAAGTAGTTTGTTTTGCGTCATCAAAGCTTCATCGACATCCTGTTCAATGGAAATTGTAGTAGCAAAAAAAAAAAAAATTAGTAAAATAAAATAAAATAAAAATAATAAAAAAAAGCTTTTTGCAAAGCCATTACTAAATACAAGAATTTTGTACTCTTGGTTATTGTTAATTTCAAATTCTTCACAATAGGTGAAACCTCAATCACTATCTCTTTGACTAAACTCGGTGTTGTGTTTCTATTAAATCCAAAAAATAGAGTTCTATATGACAAAGATTTATGATGAAAACAGTACTTGCATGTTTTATTTAAGTGAAGGGTCAAAGATAAGCTATGAATCTCATTGATGACAGCTAGGCTAAAATGTGCATATCTAGTCCAACCATGTGATGCATATGTTATGATTTCGTGGGATATCTCCAACTCAGGTTCTTTCATTCATAAATAGGCAGTAGAATTAAGAAAGACACGATTCTGTGTAATAACTTGGCCTTATGAAAAGTTGTAGTAGCAAAAAAAAAATTAGTAAAATAAAATAAAATAAAAATACTATACAATTGCTCTTTGCAAAGCCATTACTTAATCCAGTAATTTTGTACTCTTGGTTATTGCTAATTTCAAATTCTTCACATAGGTATTACATACAAAAAGTACCCAGACCTAGTTAACATCTTAGTATGTATGCAACCTGAGGTTACTTGTCTGAGACACGGATTTAATCGATTATTCTATGGGATTAAGAATGTGCTAAGACAGCTAAATCCATCCTAGCCTGTAACATGAGCTATTGAGGTTTACCTTGGTAGAAACTCGATCAATATGGACAGATTCTGGGGAGTTGTTAGAGCTTCCATGTAAAGAACAACATTTGGATGCTTCAACTCCAACATAATATGAACCTACATAAAATGAATGACAGTGAACAGAGTTTGAGCATTTACCTATTGTTCCTAAGGTATATAGTGCACAAGACAAAATGAGCTAAATTCGCACTTACTTGGCATTTCTGAAGCTTTTTCTAATGTTTAAGCTGTTGAGTTGTGATCACTGCAGACACAGAAATTATTACTTCTATTAAATTTAGTGTACAGTGATGAAAGAAAAAGAAATGCGAAGTGTGAATCAGATATAGAAGTCTTTAACAATGTTAACACGAGAATGCTGTTGTAATTTAAATATGGTGTAAATGTTGCACAATAAAAGTCAAAAGATAAAAAAATGAGATGTAAATGGTAAATAATAATCTGGATATAGACATCAAATACAACTTGGATAAAGTTATACACAAAACTTTTATGTAGTAGATGAAGATATAAAGAAGTGTCTTTATTTAATCTTTATGCGGTTTGTATTCAATGATGGGGATAGTTCTTTATAGTTCCATCCTTGGAGCTATGTAGAAAAACTCCATGCACTGGATGGAGAGATGGACAATTACTTTCATTATTTTTAAATAGAGATATGCTATACAAATGTGTTCATCTAAAGTTGGATGTATTTTTTTGTCCCAGGATAGAAGCATTTTTTCAAGCTTCCATGCAAGGATGAAAGGATGAGAAAATGTTTGCATTTGTTCCAGGATAAAAGCATTTCTTTCAATCTCCATCCAAGCATGGAGGCATAAGGAAATGTCTTCATTTGTCTCAGGATGGAGGTATTTGTTTTTGTCTGCATCCAAGTTTGGAGGTAGTAAACAATGTTTGCATACAAGCTGTGTCTAAGGTTGGATAGAAGTAAAGAGAAGTGGTTGTTTTATCTAGTGTTCTATCTATTGTATGGAAACGTGTTTATATCTCTTCATTTACTTTGTGAGGGATATATCTGTGTACCTCCAGGTGGGCAAAATTTAAAAAAATTATAGAAAGAAGTACTTCCAGTCATAATAGAAGTATTTATCCTTGTCTTGATCCTTGGAGGAAGGGACGGAAAAGTGTAGTGAATGGAGGCATTTTGTTATTGGATGGAGGCAATCCTCAATGCCTCCACCTCCATTGAAGAATGGAGGCATGGAATATTGCTTCCATCTAAGCTTGGATGGAGGCAATCCTCCATGGTTCCATCCTTGGATGGAGGCATGGAGGATTGCCTCCATCCAAGCTTGGATGGAGGCAATCCTCCACGCCTCCATGCTTGGATGGAGGCATGGAGAAATGCCTCCATCCAAGCTTAGATAGAGGCATATTCCATGCCTCCATCCAGGATGGAGGCACAACAAAAAACAGAAAAAAAAAACTTATAATGAAGGCTTGACTGTGCAAGAAAAGAAGAAAAGAAAAATTGAGTGTTAAAGCATGATATCTTGGAGCCTCTATCAAAGATGAAGATACAGCAAAAAAAGGAAAAAAAAAACTTATAATGAAGACTTGACTGTGCAAGGAAAAGAAGAAAAAAAAATTGAGTCGTAGAGCATGATATTTCGCTCCAAATAGAAAAGATAAAAAGGCTTTTGCAAAGTAAACATTTTTTTTTTTGAAAAAGTAAGTTTAAAATTAAATCTAGTAATAACTAACTCATCAGAAAGCTAAATGTAAGATACAGTATGAAAGATGAATGTTGGTTTATGATTTTAAAAAAAGTTAAAATGTATCCAATGAACTATTGATTTGCTTACACTATTTCATATAGTTTATCTATGATGTTAACCAAGATAGATTATACAATAATTCTATTAAAATTTAACTCCCACAACAGGTTTTAGTTAAGAATAACATGCAGTATAGGAAACGTCCTTATAAGATTCTTATATATCTAGCAACCACGCAAATGAAGTTTTTTAGAAAGGAAAAATCCTAAATTTGGAGGTCCGAAGTTAACTGATGTAATGGTCACTAAAGAGATTGTAGCATGCATGATCAGCCAAGTCTATTACTGAGTATAATCTTCTTCTAAAATAAGCCATATTTTGGTGATAAAAAACGCTACCTCCTATAATTTGTCTAGTATTTTTATTTAAATAAGGATAACTACAAAAACATAAGGTATTGAGGAAGGAAGAAACTTAGTGAAACGTTCCACCAAGACTTCGTTAAATTCAAAGAAATATGAACAGTATACCAAAAATATTAAACTTGTATTTTTTATGACAAGAACAATTATTCAGTTAACTCACCTGAAACTTGGATTTTTCTTGATTGTTTATATAAGCAAGTAGTTTGTTTTGCGTCATCAAAGCTTCATGGACATCCTGTTCAATGGAAATTGTAATAGCAAAAAAAAAAAAAAAATTAGTAAAATAAAATAAAATAAAAATACTATACAACTGCTCTTTGCAAAGCCATTACTTAATCCAGTAATTTTGTACTCTTGGTTATTGTTAATTTCAAATTCTTCACAATAGGTGAAACCTCAATCACTATCTCTTTGACTAAACTGGTGTTGTGTTTCTATTAAATCCAAAAAATAGAGTTCTATATCACAGCATTTATGATGAAAACAGTACTTGCATGTTTTATTTAAGTGAAGGGTCAAAGATAAACTATGAATCTCATTGACGACAGCTAGGCTAAAATGTGCATATCTAGTCCAACCATGTGATGCATATGTTATGATTTCGTGGGATATCTCCAACTCAGGTTCTTTCATTTATAAATAGGCAGTAGAATTAAGAAAGACACGATTCTATGTAATAACTTGGCCTTATGAAAAGAGCTTCAACAATTTCATTTTTCCTACCCACAGGGAAAACGAAAAAAGGGAAAAAAGGAACTTATAAAACAGATAACACACAAAGGTATTACATACAAAAAGTACCCAAACCTAGTTAACATCTTAGTATGTATGCAACCTGAGGTTACTTGTCTGAGACACGGACAGAAGTGATTATTCTATGGGATTAAGAATGTGCTAAGACAGCTAAATCCATCCTAGCCTGTAACATGAGCTATTGGGGTTTACCTCGGTAGAAACTTGATCAATATGGACAGATTCTGGGGAGTTGTTAGAGCTCCCATGAAAAGAACAACATTTGGATGCTTCAACTTCAACGTGATATCAACCTACATAAAATGAATGACAGTGAACAGAGTTTGAGCATTTACCTATTGTTCCTAAGGTATATAGTGCACAAGACAAAATGAGCTAAATTTGCACTTACTTGGCATTTAAATTGTGCGAGTGCATTGCCTGTGATGTCTTGTTTCATTAATTTTTTGACAGCAACTTCCTGTCATGAAATAACATTAATTTAACAAAAGTACTTCAAAATAAGCTATGATATGCCTAATATCAGCACAAGGTAAATAATTTTCTATGCAAATGAAGATATGCAAACACTACAAAATGTTAGCCATGCCTCTATCCTGGATGGAGGTGTCTCACAAAGGCAACAAAAAAAAATAGTGCACGGAAGTACCTCCATCCAGGATGAAGACACCGTTGTGTTTTCATCCCAGATGGAGGCATAAAGAAATGTCTCCAAGAAATTCCTCCGTTCAACTTATGAACGGAGGCATGGAGTTGGATGGAGAAATTTCTCCATGACTCCGTCCACTGTGGATGGAGGAACTTCTCCGGAGGCATGCAGAAATGCCTCTGTCTGCTTGGATGGAGGCACAAGTGGACGGAGGCATCTCTTCATGCCTCCGTCCTTGTCCCTATGTTATTATATTCTCAGAACTTGAATCGTACAGATCAATTTTAACTGGTCTTTTGTCTTCAGATAGTCCTATTGCCTGTGAAAATGGTACCAGGCAATTCACTGTCAAAACGCAGCTTCCATGTTCTTCATCCAGAGCTCTCAATTTGATTTTGCGAGGGCCTAAAAGAATCATTTGTATCACATTTTAGTATATTAACAAAGTACAAAGTGCAAAAAAATCATTTAGTAATTAAAACATACGTAAATAGACAATAACAATCACAGTTAATTTTTGCTATAGGCTGAATCAACCATGGAAACTAATGAAAGTTAATTTAAATGGGTTGCAAAGCAATTTTAATTTTTCAAGAAGTATTGACGGATGGAGACATGAAGAAATGCCTCATCCTTGGATGGGATGTAGGAATTGGAAGCATTGGAGGCAAGGATGAAGGCATTTCACCTTGCTTCCATCCTTGGATGGGATGGAGGCATTGGAGGCAAGGATGGAGGCATTTCTCCTTGCCTCCATCCTTGGATGAAGACATCGAGAAATGCCTTCATCCTTAGATGGGATGGAGCCATTGGAGGCAAAGATGGAGAAATGTCTCCATCCATGGATGCGATGGAGGCATTTCTCCTTGCCTCCATCCTTGGATGGAGACATGGAGAAATGCCTCCATTCTTGGAGGCATTGGAGGCAAAGATAGAGGTATTTCTTCTTGCCTCCATCCTTGGATGGAGATATGAAGGAATGCCTCCATCCTTGGATGGGATGGAGACATTGGAGGCAAGAATGGACGCATTTCTCCTTACCTCCATCCTTGGATGGAGACATGGAGGAATGCCTCCATCCTTGGATGGGATGGAGGTATTCCATCCAAGGATGGAGACATGTCTCCATCCATGTCTTCATCCTTAGATGGAGGTATTTCTGTAGCTGAAATTAAATTATATCTAACGCACCTGAATCATCATTTCCCCAAAGCTGGTCTTCGCCTTAGCCATGTTCTCTTCCTTTTCCCATCCTTCCAATAAAATGGCAAATGTGTTTGCAATCCTAAAGTTGCCATGATAGACGAAAAATAAAGATTCCCTACACATTATGCATTCAATGTAGATTTGTTACATTAACAATAACATAGTCCATATAGCTGATGAAACAAATTTCAATGACAAAAATAATTTGCAGCTCTTATTTGCTTTCAATGACTAACAGTTTTTTTTTTTCTTTTCTGGCAGTATAGGCTTTTGCTTGGAGCGAGAAGCTACGTATGGGATTCAACATCAGCAAAGGGTGTCCGTCTCAGATAATTATTAGCCACTCTTTTAAATTTTACAGAATTTTTCCATGCAATAGAATTTTAAAATCCTATTTAAATACTATCTCTATGTCCATCAAGAAATTACAGGACAAGGATGGTACCTAAAAAATTAAGTAACACTAACAATAATGTTATTGATGGGAATGAAAATTAACTTTACAAAGAATCCAGCAGACCTTATAATTACAAACCCAATTGTTATTTAGGTCACCACTTTTGTGAATTCTACACATACATAAAAACGCATAAATCATATTACAATCGCAAAATTTAACCTTCGATAACAGAACTTTTGGTTTGTAAAATGAAAATACAAGAATTGTACCTTTACGATTAGACTTGTCTAGAGCTTCGTAGATTCTCTTCAGATTCGCCACGTGTCCCCTTTCCCCTTTCCCAACATGTAAATTAATCATACGATTTTATACTTTGGTTTAACAACAAGCTTAATTTCAATTCCACCTATAAATCAAATGAGAAATATTTTGTAAATATCTATAAAGATGTTATGAAAGCAAGAATTTCTCGATAGACAATATTTTTTGTGCATGTAGTATGCATATTAGATTTATTTAACGGCTTAATCAAAACTTTGATAGTTTTACTTGTTTTTGCTCTTGACAAAGCAACATATAATTGTCCATGAGAAAATACAGATTCTGGAAGATATAGTCCAACAAAGTCTAAAGTTTGACCTTGTGATTTATTTATTGTCATTGCAAAACATGAACGAATAGGAAATTGAGTTCTTTTGAAAGGAATTGAACTTTTGTCACTTTCAAGTGGTATAAATGGAATTCTAGGTAAAAATATTCGTTTTCCACGGTATTCTCCAGTAGCAATTTGCGTCAATTATATTTTTATCAAATCTTCGACAAATAAGTCTTGTGCCATTACATAAACCTTCAGATGGGTTAATATTTCGAAGTAACATAACAGGAGAATTTTTTTTTAAAATAAGTTCATGTGGTGGAATACCATTTGGAGTTAATGTATTTAGAAAATCTTCTTGAATACTTTGTTCAGATTTATCAATAGATTCATCAAAGCTATAATATGTAAATATTTCTCCTGGAATTTTTTTGAGTAAAATATTGTTTATTTGATCTACATATTCATTTTTTGGGGTTAATATAACTCGATTAATCATACTATCTAAATTTTCCACATAATTTTCTATATTTGGGAAAACAATGTCAATTAAATTTTTTAAAGATTGAAATTCCTCCTCAAATTTTACTGTTATATTAGCTGGAAGTGTAATCATTTGACATGAGTGTTCTTTTTCTGTACCATTTCCAATCCGAAGTAAATAATTACAAAATAATGGATCAAATTGAGCTCTCATATTTTGTACTAATGACAAACGAATAAAAGAAGGCCATAAATATGAAAAAACGAGACTTGCTTTCATTACATCTCCTTTGTTACCTTTTTGAACGATTGGTAAAACTTGTCTAAAATCACCACCCAAAACAATCACTTTCCCACCAAATGGTATATCAACTTCATTTATATCTCTTAACATTTTATCTAAAGCTTCTATAGTATAACGATTTACCATTGGTGCTTCATCCCAAATAATTAATTTAGTAATTCTAAAAAGATCTGCTAATGCAGACTGCTTACTTATTGAACAAAAAGTATTATCATTTATATCTAAAGGAATTTTAAATCTAGAATGTGCAGTTCTACCACCTGGTAGCAAAGATGCAGCAACTCCAGAAGAAGCTGTAGCTATAGCAATAAAATTTTTTGAACGTACAGCTGCTAATAAAGCTTTATATAAATATGTCTTACCAGTTCCACCAGGTCCATCAACAAAAAACATACCATTATCATTATTAAAAATTCGATGTAAAATTATATTATAAGCATACAATTGTTCTTTATTTAAAGAAGTTACATCAAAATTGTTACTTTGAATGTTACTATTTTTCAACTCCTCAGAAATCATAGTAGCTAATATTTCATCTTCTCCTGTATTTACATGGAATGATACCAATTTATAATCATTAATGTTTTTATTCAATGGTTCTAATATGGAATGTATATATCGTAATGCTTTAACTTCAGCATTGTGTAATGACATACCTTGATGTACAAAATCTTCAAACATATAATTTTTGAACTTATTCCATAATAATTGTGGATTGTTAGGATTACAAAATGTTAATATGGTAGTAAATAATCTTCGTAATGAAAGAGGCATTTGATAAACAATTGCTTCAGCTAGACATAATTCACAGTTATTATCTCCGCTTAATAAACCATGTGAAAGAGCTGCTTCACGAAAGCTGGACATTAGTATACCATTTACATTTCGTAATTGCTGAAAAGAAGTCGATCCTTTAATATGGTTTAATAAAAGTCGTAAGTAATATCTTTCTCCTTCGGATGGATTAGCTGTAACTATTCTACCTATTACATTTTTTTGCTTTCGTGGAGTCCAAATTCGTCTATTTGCATCCCACACAAAATGAGAAGGAAAATCTTTATATGTAAGTGATCTACTTTTTTCATTTGTAATATTAGTAGAAAAATATTCGGTTAGTGTTGTTTTTTGTACATAATCTCTATTTATAATTGATTGTAAATTATCACTATCACTATAAGTAATTAATTGATGGTCTTCAAGGTGTAATTGTAAGGAAAATACTGATGGAGACATTTCAGATAATGTAAATCCATAAATTCTCCACATCGCTTCTGGAGGAGAAATCCACCTAGCAGTTTGATACCTTGAAATTTCGTCAATCTCAACATCTTTCTCATTCTCATTTACAGAAAAATTTATTCGATCATGTCCTTTGTAAACATATTTATACAAATATTTAACTTTTTAATGATTGAACATACTTCAACATTAATATGACAATCATATTTAGATGTTAAATAAGGATTGTAAGGTACAATCCATCTATTATCTAAGAAATGTCCTCTAATTTTAACTTTTTGACCATCATTACGACGTTTATATCGTGGATATGAATCGTTACCAAGGGAAGTTATATTGGCGTATTCTTTAGGATATTTATTTTTGCATTGTTTATGATTTGACATGCATACATTATTTGGATTTAATATTCCACATGGACCATGAAACATATGTTTTACAACAATAGGATATAAATTAGGGTAAAAATTTTTGTCCGGAATTTCACAACAAACAATGTTATCAACAAAATCAACAGAAGTAATTTTTGAACCATATTTAAAAATTAACAAAAAATGAACATGTGGTAAACCTCTTTTTTGAAATTCAACAACATATATATATGCAACAACAGGACCTAAAATATGTCTTTTAAACAAGTCAATCTTTAATTCTTCTAACTTAGCTCTAAATATTCGTGCAAATAAATCAGGTCTATTTTGTTTCTCATCATTATGCATTAGTTCTTGTTCTATTTCTAGCCAATTAGGATTGCAAGTCATAGTTAAAAATACATCAGGTTTACCATATCGTTGAACTAATGCCATTGCGTCCATATAACGTTTTTTATTATCTCTAGGACCACCTATAAAGGAAGAGGGTAAAACAATCCTTTTACCAATCTTATACCCTCTATTTTCACCTATGTCAACACTATCAACAATTCCTTGATACAATTCAGATCGTATTTGTTTCTGATTATTACGAAAATAATCCAACCTAGAAGTTTCAATTTTTACATACATATCAACAACATATTGTTGAAATAATCTACCTGTATGAAGCAAAAAAGATGTACCTGAATCTCGAATTTGTAACTTGTAACAATAATACTCACGACAAGACACGTGTAACCGCGTATTTCTTTTCTTCATAACTACAAGGGAAAAAAATAGTCACAATATAATATAATAAGCAAAATAAAAATAATAAAAAACGAATGGAAAAATAATTAACCTTTAGTTTCATTTTCAATCAATTCATTTGGAGAATTTATGGTATTGATGTTTACATGATTTGTTTCAGTAAGACAATGGTAATTCTGTTTATTCACTCTTTCAATACCTTCATGCCATCCAGATTGACCAAAAGGGAATAACAATGGATATTGAAGAGGATCATAACATCCAAAATAATAATGTACTCTATATGAAGTACCAGAATAACCATAAATCGATATATCACGAGTTTTGTTATTTGTAGTTGCATCATCATCAACCCAAGCAATGACTACTTGTGATGATGTTGGAGTGTTGTATACTCTTTGATCTAAACCTGAATCACATTTTATTTGTATTCGACAATTATATAAACTATCAATATTGCTCAATGATCGAAAAAATTTAGAGTAAGGATTATCGCTTAAAATATTAATTAACATCTGCAAAGTTGATTCACAAAATTTTTCAGAAATATTTAATCGATTTGATAATTCATTTTTAGTATCATAAAAATATAATTGTAAATAAGTTGGATTACTGTCAGATGGTAACAATTGGTTTATATAATGATAAACTTGACTTTGAATTCTAAATGTGTAAATGCCTTTATTTCTTTTACACAAGTCTTTGTCATACTTCACACCAAAAGACGTAAATGCAAAATGATTGTTATAACTTCTTGCAATATTTTTAAAATGCAATGATTCGACAGAATTTGAAGTAAACAAATCATATAATTTATTAGGTACATTATGTATGTGTAATTTAATCTTACCATCTGAACAACAAAATCCTTTACTTTCTCCATGGAATTTTTTTGCACCACAATGTAAACAAAATGTAGGCTTTAATAGCAAATAAGATTCAGTAGGAATATTTTGCGTGGTTAAATTTGGAGTTTGTCGATTATTTTGTGCGCTCTCATTATCAGATGTAAATTTATCTTCCACATAATGACTATTGAGATTTCCTCTAGAAATTCTAGTGGTCAAAGATATACCATCACTACAACCAGTCACTGCAATAAAAGATATTTGAATTAAAATTAATAAATACAAATATTGTTATTTTCTAAGGCATAAAACCAGTTTGTTAAATATTATCTCCATGCAAGTAAAATAGCAAAAAATCTTTATTATATATATCATAAAATAAAAAAATTCTTAAAATGGCATGCATATTTCAATACCCTTACAACTAAATTACTAAATCATATAGATGAACAAAATGGAATCAAATTCAATAGAAGAGCTACATTAAAAAATATATATATATAAATATATATATATATATATATATATAAAGATAAAAAAATGTAACTATACAAGGAAAACAACATGCTTATCTCAATAGAAGAGCTACATTAAAAAAAATATATATATAAATATATATATATATATATATATATATATATATATATATATATATATATATATAAAGATAAAAAAATGTAACTATACAAGGAAAACAACATGCTTATCTCAATAATTTTATAACTAAATCACTAAACTATATACATAAATCTTGTAATAACATCTTATAAAAAAGGGAAAATCACATGCTTATTTCAATATAGTTTTACAACTAAATTACTAAATTATATACATGAATAAAATGGCATGTCTATTTCAATAATATTACAAATTATACACATGAATCGATTGAAATAAAATTTAATAGAACGACTACATTAATAACATGAATATAAAATAAACTTTTTGAATAAATCTGTAAATTATTTCTGTATATATAATACCTTGACTTGAAGGTATTACGATTGCGCTAATTGCTTTGTTTTGATTGGGCATACGGTTGTCGGCGGCGGGAATTTCGACTATCTTTTATTTGGGGATAAATTTCTACATGCCGTTTTCTTCGTAATTCATCACAACTATCAGTGCAATCCATAAGATAAACAGCTGAATATAATAAAATATAGCTTTAATAATAGATAAAACAAATTCCTCCAATTCTAACAAAATAAACCATTCAGTTTCAATTAAACATAACATGGATACGTAAAGCATAATCTAAATTTACGATTTAAACAATAACATATATAAACATAAAGGAATCAATTAAAAAAACTACTTCAATATAAGTTACAATTTCATCAATTGAAAGATATGATTTAAGCTTCCTCCAAACTATTCAACTAACCTGCAATAGATTGAAGTCGATAGTTTAAATTTGTCACCGAAGCACGATTAAATACAGCCGGTTCAGAGTAAAATTCACCAAAGCAGAAATAATGCAATCGCTCTTCAGAGTAAAAATTGGTAACTTATCGCAATTTAGGATTTTTTGGGTTTATATTTTGACACCCAATTGAATCGATGAAATTCCCCTTCGCAATCTTCCCAAGAAACCAAATAAAAAACAATTTGTAGAAAAATGATAGACAACACACCGGAATCAAATTTCTCTGCACACAAAGCTTTCGAAATCGAGAGTAAAATCACGTCTTCATATTCTGTAGTTATATCTTGAAACAGAAACCTTTTTCAGCCAAACTTTGAAGATATTGCCGATTTCCACCGTCAAAAGAAGTGATAATTTTTTCAATTTAGATTAGATTAGAGAAAAGAAATTTCGAGAAAAGAAGAAATGGGAAATTAAAAGAAGAAACGATTGGATGAAGTTGAGAAAAGAGGAAATACCAATTGAATTGGATTTTGGACAGAGCAAACATAAAACCCTAGATTTCAATGCTTCAATCTAAGACTCGACCACTTCAACAAACGAGCGCTTAACATTGCCTCGCGAAACTCTCCTTCCATTTTCTGATCTGATAATAGATAGAGAGAATGGATTGGTTTTGGTAAGAGATGCAGGCGGTGGAATTGACGAATTGAAAGAAAACACGCTGAATAACAAAACGGCATCGTATTGGGCGACGATGACGTGGCAAAGTGGCTCTTTTAGTATAGTTAGGATATAGTGGATGGTATACTCCATTGTAAAGTAGAGGAAATTACAGATCATTAATAGAATTCATTTCTTGCATTTGCAAATCAATTCTTATCTCAGCAATTTTTCCTCACCGGCTTCATCTTCCTGAAGCTGATTTTTGTTATAGTGTGATCTAATATTTTTCATATTGCTTATATTATTCCGGTCTTTAATTATTTGGCCGGATTCTCAACATGTGATGATGCTAACACATTTAGAGATACTAAAAGTTAATTTCTGATATTATGATTTTGAGTTCTTGTTTGCATGATTATTTGAGACAATAACAGAATAAGAAAATTGTTGGGAGCAAACAAGAAGTCCCACATCGGTTGGGAGAAGAAAAGAAATCCACCATATAACCCAAGTGGGCTACTCCACCCATTGCCAATTGGTTTTGGGTTGGAACCTCACTTGAGCTTGGTGGTGTGGGCTTGGGCCGGTCAATTTGCTCATTATTTTCCCTACAACTGGTATCAGAGCCTAGGGTCGGAGGAACGCAGTAGAAAGCGTGGTGGCGATCGGGCTAAAAATCATTCGCGTTTGAGGTGCCTTGTGTCGAAAGTCTTCCTGACATTGGTGGTTAGGCGGCGGGTCCCGTTTGGTCGAGGGCGACGGTAATAACGGCGGTACAAGATGATTGGCGAATGGATTATCGTTTGAGGGGAGGCCACAATGATGTGGTCCTTCGTTTGAGGGGAGGATTGTTGGGAGCAAACAAGAAGTCCCACATCGGTTGGGAGAAGAAAAGAAATCCACCATATAACCCAAGTGGGCTACTCCACCCATTGCCAATTGGTTTTGGGTTGGAACCTCACTTGGGCTTGGTGGTGTGGGCTTGGGCCGGTCAATTTGCTCATTATTTTCCCTACAAAAATTTTACAAAATGATGATATGTTTATCGGTGCTACTATTAGTAACTTAAAGTACTTATTTCATTTTTTGAAACGTATAGAGAAACTGAATTTAGATTTGATAAGATTACTCCTAAAGAAATTGATGCTTAAGTAGAAGTTGAACCTACATTTTATGTATTATTCATAGAAATAAGCACTTTGATCAAAATTATTCAATGAAAATATCAGAGAATTTCATTCACTGTTAGCCAGTATACCCAAGAATGACATGCAGTTTCCCTTATGCGCTAGAGTTATATTCAGTTGAAAGGTGTATGTATCTATCCCTATATATGATTAAATTTTCTTTTATTTATAGTTGAAAATGCTAGAAGAGAACTCCAATTAACTGGAATAGCAAACTGGAAAGGGTGCATTGTTCATTAGACACCCTCATTTGAAAGGTAATGGATTGGCATAAATCTGTAGACATCTTCTAGTTTTCTCTTGAAATTGTTTGCTTTCTTGTGTGCAGATCTGCCCAACTCTCTTAATTTCCCAAACTGGATGATTATCTTCGTTTATTGAATAAAAAACCGGGAGTGGACTTGGTATGGGCTTATGTGCCGGCTGGCAGTCCATCTTCGTAATTGGGTCATCCTACCTGGATCTGATCTCTTTATGGGTAGGCCCATGTCACGGGTACACATTTTTATATTTAAAACTAATAAAATAAATTCTTTTTCTCCGCTCTATTTGATTTTCGTTAAATTTACTAATTGTTAAGCTATTATATCATACAAAATCGTGTGTAACCATGAATTCTCCGTTTGTAATGATATAAAAAGCAACGTTATGCTAAAAATAAGGTGGAGAGAGAGAGAGAGAGAGAGAGAGAGAGAGAGAGAGAGAGAGAGAACAATTATTCTACTTTTCCTCTTAAAATCATGGAACAAACTGGCCAATAAATATTTGTCGTGGCTGGAACGGGACCATCCATGTGACAAAAAGACAAGATAAAATGAAAAGTTGTAACTAACATGTTCAAATTCATGTATGCAGTTATGCAATTTGCAAATGTTTTAATAAATCAAGAAACCATATATACAGTTCTTCGACGATATCTTTTATAATCTCATCTCATCCCGTAGTCTATTGGCAAGAAAACAGACATGAAAGTTAAAGGGGCGTTGGATTATTTTGTAATTGCAACGATCTTTATTTTGGTGGTATTTCAAGAATGTGTAAATGGCCGCACATTTCTTCATTCTATCCCTAGGCCTCACCCGGATGATGCAGCTAACTTTGCTCGATGGTTGGTTTCCCAAAGTTCATGGGGTGTTCTTAAGTGAGTATTTTGCAAAATTTATAGCTAGAAACAAACTCTTCAAAAAATATTTTATAGCACAATGATAATACGACGGATTCAATTTTGCAGCACCATATCAAGTGATTGGGGAGGTGCACCTTTCGGGTATGTCAACTCAATCCAACTCCTTACCGTACTTTATCGATCCTTATGCAACATTGATGATCATTCTTGTCGAAAGTCATGAAATTTTTAGATATAAATAAGTAGCAATCTAATTTAACTTGTACTTAGCAGGAATGTTGTTTCATTTAGTGATGGCCTGCCAGATAAAGGCAAAGGCATCCCATATTTCTATCTAACTACCCTTGATCCAACTGCAAGAAATGCATTAAAAGACCAAAGATCTTCCTTAACATTAAGTGAATATAGCCTTGGAACATGTGGCAAATCCGATCCCGAGAACCCAACTTGCTCGAAAATTACACTCATTGGAAAGGTACATGGTTCATCGATTCACTGCCTTTCACTTTATGCTTCTGTCAAATACTGCATTCAAAACATGCACTAATAGTTAGAAATTTGTGTTTTCTTTAGTTAAAATTAGTCGATGGAAATTCGAAGGAAGCCAAATTCGCTCGAACTGCATTGTTCGTTAAGCACCCCGAAATGAAAGGTAAGTATAGGCTGCAATTTTCTTACACTCATTTTACCTTGTGTATTTCGAAAATGTTTGTGTGACACTCTTTTTTCAATTGTTTGGCAGGCTGGCCTAAGAGTCACAATTTTGAGGTCTTCAAATTGGAAATTGAAAATATATTTATGATTAATTGGTTCGGCGGTCCTAAGCCCCTAACAGTGGATCAGTACCTCCATGCCAAAATGTGACCAAAAGAATTTACCAACTTATTATCCCAAGCCAGATGTAATAATTACTGAAATTCCATAAAAATATATTGGTTTTTCAAGATATTTTGACCTTATATCTATTTCTTAAACATGCATGATCTATTCTGATATTTTCTCCTCATTTTCTTATCCATTTTGGATCTAAAGAAAGTTGTCAAAAATGTTGCGGGCGAGGACGCCACTGCGCACCCCGTACCTCCGCAACTGATAACACTACATTACCTAGTACAACAAATACTGCACCAGTACTTCAACTTTAGCTAGAGACGTCAATCGAGCCAAGCGGCTCGTCGACTCGATCTCTCGGCTTGTAATGTTCATGCCCACAAGCCGCTTTTGACGAGCCCAAGCTCGAGCCAAGCGGACCGGTTCGTAGACGAGCCGAGCTTGGCTCGTTAAGAGGCGAGCGCTCGTGGGAACGAGCCCACGAGCCGAGCCCATGAGCCGAGCTGGTGGGCTCGTGAAAAAATATTTTAAAAAATTAACTAAAGGAACAAAAAGAAAAAGAAACGAGAGAGCAGAGAAGAGGACTGACCTAGAGAGTAGAGAAGTTGCTGCGGTGCAGGTGCTGGAAGCCTAGAACTGGAGGCCGCTGGAGCCTGGTGGTGCAGCCACAACCCACAAGTAAGCTTCGACTTCGAGCCTTCGCCATTCGTCTCTTAGTCTCCCGCCTCACCTCGTCCCTCGTTTGGGTAGTTGGATTTGAATCAATTGGGAATTTTGATCTTGGATTTGGACCTTGGTTATGTTTGTAGAAATGGGTTGGTTGCAAATTGGCCATTGGGCCTTATTGTTTAAAAATAAAAGGTCCAAGCTCAAATGAAGGTTACAAAGGGAAAAAAAATTAAAAAATTGGCTGCTCATCTTCTTCCTTGATCACCGGCTGCTGCAATCCTTCCCAACGGACCCAGCACGGGCGGCCGCGGAGGCTGGCCAGGTGCTGGGTCCCCCCCTGACTAGAAGGCTAACATTTTAAGGCTGGTGATTTTGGTGCAAAAACTACTTTATTTATAGTTATAGTATAAAACTAATAGAGAGTGACGAACTTCGTATAATGGAACCATATGAGATTCAAGGCAAGCTATGTGGTATGTTAGATTCAACTTGATGTAGAACACATGGCTAAGTGGATTGAAGAACGGTTTCTTTGGTATCAAGGAAGCTAAGAGTCGTCAAGCTAGTTGTACAAGGTTTCTTTGGTATCAAGGTTGAAGTTTGTTGGACTATAATGACCAAATAAAATTCGGGGACAATGATCAAAAAACAACAACCCGATTAAACTTCATAGGCAAGATAAACTAAAATCCGACTCCACAAAATAAACACATGTTATGCCGGACCCAAGTCAAATGATCCATTTGTTACTTAATGGCTTAATCAAGTGTGATCAATCTGGATCGTTAGATGAGATTGAATGAGTGATAAATAGCGAGCATTGGCGCGGCTACTTCTCTTCTTGGTTGTGTATGTTTCATCTCTTTGTGAGATATTCTCCTTCATTCTTCTGCGAGTGATTTCGAGTTAAAAGGAAACTTCTAGTTTCTTTGTAAGCCATTTTTTGGAGCAGTCATACTAGAGATTGATAGTTTGGATTTTTTTTTAGCCATATTTGATTTTGGGAACTTGTATAGATTGTTGGCGATTTGGTGGTGCTGTTTGAAAGAGCTTCGAAGGCATTTCGTTTGGATGAGTTGATTTCTTTGTATGTTGTGTTTCAACCTTCGGATTTTGTGTTTGATATTGCCCTTTTGTTGTGAGATTTGTTCTATTAGAAGCTATGACTTTAATGTTTTTATTTGTGAATATACCACTTTGTCAAAAAGAATTGACATATGCAATGACAAATGAAGTTGGGGCAGAGGATGATTTGATGGAAAAATTGATTTTGTTTTAAATAGTCTAATGATAGAATGTCATGTGACATTATATCAACTTTTGTGGTAATGTAGCATTATTATTTTTTTGTTTGTTTGAAAAAGGAGGGCAAGGAATAAATGATGATAGCCTCTATAAACTCTATTTATAAAAAAATAAAATTTTAAAAATATGAATTTCTTAATTTGACATTTATTAGGGCTTGTTTGGGAGTTTTGGGATATTGGTTACTGATATTTTTTATAGTACATATTTCGAGCGTTTATGAACTCATCAATTTTGAGTGATTTTGGATTATAGTAACTAGCGATTTATAAAACAATCAAATACATGATTGAGAGTTTATTATACACTAGTTCTGAATTTTTTTTAAAAGAATAAATTTACACGTCCCTTAATATAATTTTCAATTTATAATTTTTTTTAATGAAATTTTTTATTCATAATTGATATTTGATATTTTTCTTATAAGTAAATTTTTTATGTATAAGTTAATATTTGACTTTAAAAATTAATTATTAACTTAAAATGTAAAGTTAGTATTATTTACTTATAAGTATATTTTATAATTATTACTTATAAATAATTTTTACACATAAGTAATCTTTTTGCTTATAAGTAACTTTTTATATTTTATTAGTTTTATCTTGTTACACAAAAGTGATTTTTATCTTATAAGTCATTTTCAATATTTATAAGTGATTTTTTTTATTATTAGTAGTATTTACAATTTTTTATACAAAACTGTTTTTTATCTTATAAGTAATTTTTCAATTATAAAGTATTTTTTTCTTATAAATTTTTGTTAATGTATTTTTATTTACAAGTTAATTTTGAACAAAATATGTTAATTACAAATAATTATTTTATACTGATAAAAGCAAAAATGCATATGAAAATAGTCAAAACTTGTTGATTTGGTGAGTTGAGAGAAACGATCAAAATTATATTACATCGATTTTTGGTGATTTTTAAACCAACCAAAATCGATGATCAAAAAATTAATAAGTATCGACTTTTTCAATTCCTCAAAAATTTTGCCACCTAAAATTGGTTAAAACCAATGAAAGAACTCTCAAGCACGCCTTGGGGACCATTTTGAAAAATTTACTTCAAAGTATATGCACGAGGTAAAAAGAAGGTGTTGAAAATTAAGCCCACTTATGGTTTTCATTTTGTTGTTTCGAGTTTATTTTCAACTACTCATTTAAGTGGGATCGATAATTTTTATCAATTTTTTAACAACAAATTTTATAAACTTTTATTAAAATTTATTAAAAATTTGAATTTTAACAAAAACCAAACCGGGCTAAAATGTCAACTCGACACAACATCATTATTTTAAGGTAAAAAGAAGTCCTAAATTTGATGAATGCTAATAATTCTTGACACAGTGTGTCTGTCTCTCATCAGAAAACACAGCAAATTTTCTGAACAAACAAAGATAAGTTAAGAAACTGCACGAAAAACATTGAAAGATAGAGCCTTCTCTCTTACTTTCTCTCCCACATTCTACGCCACGACTCAAAAGCAACCATCATGGTCACCATGTCTGTTCCTCGCATTCTTCGCAGCCATCATTATGCCCACAAACTAAAGTCAGCACCATCATCATTACCATCCCCAAAGACAAAAAACAAGAAAAAGAAGGGTTATAAGATGATGAAGAAGAAAAAGATGCAGGAAAAACTCGGGGGTTGAAGGCAGGGGCTTTCCTTCACTCACGAAATTCGAAGTATTTTTCTTTATGGGGAATCAAGCATCATGGTCCGGTTCGTTTGCTAGATCAAGCAAATTAATGAGTTACTTTCTTATTTCTACCTTTCTTGCCTAAATTAGAGTCTACCTTTTCTTCAGTGCTTGAAGGTAATTATAATTAATAGATCTTGTTGATTCGAGAGTATAAGAAAAAAGAGTTATGAATTAATCTTGTGGACAAAGAATTGTGTGTGTGTGTGTGCGCGTGCGATGCGTGGGTGTATCTGTAGCAAAGTTCTCTCTATTTCTGGTTTGTATCTTGCTTGGTGTGGGATTTTTACTTCGTTTGGATGTTTTCTTTATGGATCTATGTCTTTTATTTGTAATAATATGAAAAGATTTCTTTCTTTTTGGAAACCCTTTCTCCTGTTCTTGTTTTAGGGTTTGCTAATATTTTTAGGGTTCATGGCTTACCAACCTTCAATTTATCATGGTTTAATAGGATTTATATTTGATCACATAAATATGTATTGTGCTGATATATATTATACTACTTGCTTGTTGATTCTCGTGGATTAGCAGATCTTTTTGCAGCTTACACAGGAACTGTAGTAACGTTTGACGCGTTTTCACTGATGGCATTTTTGCTTATTTTTCTTCTTTAATATTATCCCTCTAATCCATTCCCTGTGTTGGTTTTGGTACATTCCTTTGGTTTACTATTAAATTTGTGTTCTAATTTCATTTTCTATTAGCTATCAGCTCTCTCCTGGAGCATTGGTCTGGCATTATTGGTAATTAAATAGATATATAATACACGCTTTAGCTCGTATGCTGGACCTACACAACATCGAACACGCTAAGAAAACATTATATGTGCTCGTGAAATATTTGTCCGTTGTCCAAATTCAGTTTCTTTCTTTTTTTCTTTTGGATTGTACTGTTTTTGCAAACACTATCACTGTAAATACATGCTTGACAGCAAAGGATCATCTTAATTCAAATTTCGTGCTTTGACTTGGATCATTTTTCCTTGGCATAATTTCATTCCCTGTAGACATGATCTGCGGCATAGATTTTGCATATTTCTGTTCATTTTCATCACTTTCAACAATGCAATTATTCAATTATTTCACTGTGGTTTGACAAACAGATACACATCCCAAGCTTGAGTCCGCATGCAGCTGACTTAGAATGTGTTTCATTAATGCTAAAATCAAGAAAATGCAATATAAAATCTTGATGTGGCTTGTCACAAGTTAAATTTAAATCTAGTAATATTTGTACCGAGTGAATTAGCATATATTACACCGAAACCTGAATTTCTTATGGTGTTTTTATTTGTTTCATTTTTTTGGTTTCTTGTCAGAAATTCCATGTAATCGAAGATAATATAAGGTGGAAATACTAGGGCTACGGCACAATTGTTAGGTTTGTTATGATTTATGTATTGAGTTGTTTGTACGTTAAAGGACAAGATTTCACGTGGCAGCGGAGCCAGAAAAGTTTTATCTAATCAAACTGCAGCGAGGCCACTTCATAGCCAATTTTTTTTATTTCATGAATTGAACTAATTGTACACAATCAACTTTGACATTTCAAAATGTGTCAAAATCCACGTCGTTGATGGTTTAAAGCATTGTAAAATTAATGTATAAAAAGTTATCACCTCACAATAATGTCGAACTTGACGTAACTGTAGCAAGACTCACTGCAACAAAAACAGTTTTTCGCAACATTCAAAAAACGTTGTCGAAGATTTTTTGCAACGTTTGGAATTATGTTGCAAACCTCGATATTGTCGTAGAATAGAAAAATATGGCAATGTTGGAACGTTGCCAATAACATTTTCAGAACGTTCAAAAAAGTTGCGAATAACATTTTCGCAACGTTGTTTGAACGTTGTGAATAACATTTTTACAACGTTTTTTGACTAAATTTTTTTGTAAAATTGTTTGACCTTTGCATAGGTAAAATAAATAAATAGAAATCTATTCATCCAACAATTCACACAAATTAACTAATAAAATTCTTAGAGCTTGTTTGGGAGAGATTTTTGGGGGAAGAATTGATTTTGAATAGTGATATGATGGGAAATGTGTGGTTGAAAAAGAAGAAAAAATTATTGATGTGATGAAAAATATTATTTTATTGAAGAATGTGTGGTTAAAAATGAGAATTGCTTTACTGTAGAAAAATTTAATTCCTCCCAAACAGGGCCTTAATAATTTCATTACGAATTTTTGAATCCATACAAAAATGACCTAGAACAAAAAATACAAGGTTCAATAATTTCACCAAATTAGTCAATTTTAGTACAAAATTAAATTCAGTGACTTTGCTGTCAACATTCCCATGCTAACGTCTTCCATCTTCCACCTTAATCCTTCACTGAAATCACGAACATCGAGCATGGGCTAAACTACCATATGAAAGATGAAGCAAAAATTAGAAGTAGAAAATAGAAAGTTTCAGCAAACTAAAATTAAACCAAATCAAATTGTAGATAAAAATCATCATAAAAAGTTTTTAAAAATAAAAAAATGTAGTTAATTTAAAAGCAAGAACATCTTCATTTGCAATCAATGATCAGATAATCGAGGACAGCTCGCGCTCTTCATTAAATAAAGGACAGCTTGCCCTCTTAATTAAATTACTCATTCATCTATCTAGCTTCACTCTTGCTAAAGATTAACCCGGTAGTCATATGAAACCTTATTACAAGTTCGAACATCTAAATGTAATTAGTCCAGGTAATGTTTGTCTTTATGTGGGTATTTTAGTTTTTACACTTGCATTTCTTACAAGCAGCAGATCAAATATGAGCTCTCAATACAAAATTATAGTAACATTTCTCAATGTAACAAGATTTTCTTAATAGTATGAGACGTGTAATGTGCACAAGAACTATTAATAGATATACCTTGCGAAGAAGAATAACAATGTCAACTTGGGAGTCTTCAATGGACTGACTGCCGCACTCTATGCACCTCACAATGTGACTTATGTTCATAGGTCGTGCTTCGACTACACGTTTCTTTGTCATTGGGTCCTCTTTGCCCTCCATCACTTTCACAACACTACACAATAACCTCTACAATGCCAACCAACCTTGAAAAAGAAGACACTGGACCTATCATTTTCCCAAAAGAGAACCAAAACAACAATAAATGTTTGAATTTGGACAAATTAGAAAGGATTTATTCGAAAGTATAAAAAAGACAAGACCAAAATTTAAAGCAAGTATAATCAGATCTGAAGAAACATAGCTTTCTTGCCAGAAATTCTTAAAGGCAACAGCTTGGTATCCATCAACTCCTCCAGGCACTGCACACACTGTATTCTGCCATGAACAAACATTCAGATTTTGAAATTTGATTGTTATAACTATGTTCAAGAAACCTAATTTACTAAACGTACCTTTTTATAATTTTTTCAAATTGTAGTGGGGATAGTTGATCTCCCCAAATTTGCTAGTGGAATGAGAGTGTAACAAAATGAGAATGTATGTCAACAAGTAGATTGCAAGAGATCAAGTCTATTGAGTTATGCTTTCGTGATTACAACACTCAAAATAGCGATTTAGTTAAGAAAATTTCCAAACGTTCACATACAAACCAAGTCCCTCGAACAAACTATTTATACTAGCAAATATTGTTATCTTGAATTAGGTTTTCTCATACCCGAATTGAGTAAGAAATTTGGTTATATTTACATACAAACTAAGTCCCTTGAACAAGCTATTTATAACAGCACGCGATTACAACTCGTGTAAAGAATTATCTAATTCTCTATTTATCTAACTAAAATTAAGGGCATATTAATTTTCTTAATCAAAGTTTGAATTTTTAATGGTCAATTGAATGGAAGCAATACATAAATGACCAATTCCACTTAAAAGGTTAGGATGTTTGTGCTTATATTTGAAGGTTAGGGACCATTTTAACAGTAATCCCATAGGTTATGGACCGATATGAGTCAATTCCCCATTACTTCATATATAATCTTAAAATATTGCAGTTACAATTTTTTTCCCATATAAAATTATCTGTTACCGTCATAGGTTCCATGAAATAATGTTATTTGTGTTTGACACTGATTTAAGTGACAACACGTACGTTGTTAAATTATAAATTCAATTAAATATAAGAATTTGTGAGTCAATTATTGGAACTTATGACACGTTCATACCTAAATTAATTTTCAATACCACTGGTGCTAGTCCACTAGATAACATTATTCGGGTTTGGTGAGGAACATAAGGCAATTTTGAAAGCCATGTGGAACACATATGGCTCTGGGGAATATGATACGAGACATTGCATTAAATTTGTAGAGATCGGTGTGGACCCTGGATTCTGAGTTGTTGGGCTTGATTGAGCTGGGTTGAACATAGAAGTTTTATGGAAAACTTTTTAGAAGGTAAGTAAGAAGCCTTTTTTAATTTAGGGAAAAATTCACTTTCCCTACTTTATCTTTACCTTATTTCAAAAATAACAAAACAACTTTTACATTTCAAAAATCAGATTTTTTAACGTATATATACACATATTTATAAATATTTATTTATTTATTTAAATATATAAAAAGATATAAATAAATAAATAAATATATAATATATATATATATAAAATTAACCCACCCCCACCACCCCACCACGCCGGCGACTGCTCCGGCGACCACTCCGATTCCGACTCTTCCGGCGACCACTCCGATTCCGGTGACTGTTCCGGCGACTGCTCCGATTCCGACGACTATTCCGATGACATGAATTTTTTGTACGGTCACAGTCCAGGTCACAAGTCGCGATCCAGTAACTTGATCCGAGTGTCACAAGTCACAGTCCAGGTCACAGCCAAGGTCACAGGTCACAATCGACCACAAACGGTCACAACCCCCATCCCATGCGCATCCCACTTACAACCAACGCACCACCGCCATGACCACCACTATCATCACCAACCCTCACCGCCAATACCACCACCAGCAACTCCACCTACACCATCAACAAAAATCAACCTAAATCCCCAACACCACCAAAATATGGAAACCAGCACTACCACTCCAACAACACCGTTCGGAAGAAACCCCCAGCGAGATCGCAACAATAGCAAAAATCAGACAAGCAACCACCATAATCGTCGTCGTCACCGTCAACACAGCCTAACCAATACTCCACCATCAACACCAATGGCGCCTCCACCACCACCACCATATAAACATCCACACAAAATATCCCCAAATTACACCACAACCACAACATCCACTAAAAAATACCCAAATCCACCACAAACAGCAAAAAATCCCCAAATTACACCACAACCACCAATAACTTCCCGACTCCGCCGTCCCCCGCCTGCACAACTCGGGACCTGTGCGTTTCCATTTAATTGACTGAACGCATGCTGATCGGCGCTTCTGAGCAAAAACCGGGGGCGGCGTCGCGACCTGCGACGCGCGACGGCGACGTCGCGACAACTTGCTTCCAATTGGGGCGACAACGTCGCGGTGCTGCCGGCGTCGCGACGCTGGAGGGGGGAGGAAGAAGACGGGAGGGAGGGGGAGAGGAGGACGCTGCTGCCGGAGAAGCCGCGGCGATAGTGGAGAGGGAAAGACCGTCCGGCGATGTGGAGAGAGGGTGGAGAGAGAGAGGATAGGGTGAAAAAACCGGCGATGTGGAGAGAGGGTGGAGAGAGAGAGGATAGAGTGAGAAAATGAATTAAATTTAGGGTTTCAAATCCTATATAATATATTTTTTATAATATTTAATTAAATATAATAATATTGTATCTATTTTAAAAAGTTCTGATTTTTGAAAAAAAAAAGATAAAATCTTGTTTTAGAAATTGGATCTCCAAATGTAGGGATAGGTGTAATTTCCACTTTAATTTATTTTCAAATTGAGAGGAAATTACACCAAATCAGGTCTTAAGTTTGGCCTTTTCAAAAATTAAGTTTTCACTTTTTTTTTTTCATTTATCAGGTTTTTTTATCATTTTAATTAAATAATTAATCTTTTAAAACCCTAATTTATTTATTAATTAGACCCTTTAGGCCACTCTTAGCCTTGAAGGACGTGATTATGCTCAAATACTAGCAGGCGTTACAGCCCTGTACAAAGATGACATCGTCAAAGTCCAGTCGGAGAAGCAAACACCACCGGGACTATTCGGGTTCGGATTCTGCATCCGACACAACTTTGGAGTCGGATAGAAACCAAAGCAGGAGCCGGAGTCGAAATCGCAGCAGTAGCTGACGATTAGACTCCGATGATTCTGAAAGTGACGCCCATGAGCGATCGAGGAAGAAGAGCAAGAGGAAGATTACAGAGTAAGAAATTTCTGAATACCTAGCTAAAAAGGCTCAGAAAAAGGTATTGTGATGCTTTTTTATATTTCCCCCAAATTTGTTTATGCCTTTTCACTCAATTCCGTATAGTGTTCTTGTACATTTTAACTAATTGGTTACTTTGTTAGGCTATGAAAGTCACCAAAAAGTTGAAGTCGCAAACAGTAACTAATTAGATTTTATGACCAAGTGTTGTTGGTGGTTGTGACCAAATTTCATGGGGTACATTTCTTCTTAGCACAGAAAGGAACACCGTGCGGTAGTAGTCTGCTCTACTAGACTACCTTCCGCCTTTTCTCGGTCATTTTTCTGGACGAAAGTAAATTTGAATGCAAATTAAAGAAAGCTTACAACATGAAATTGAAATGCATTGAAATAAACTTGATCATTGATTGCTTGAATGCTGAACATTACAATATACGAAAGCAGAAAATTACAATGGCTAGTGCAGGGGCAAAAACTAAAAAGTTTGAAAGATGTTTGAAAGACTACTACCCCCTATAATAGATTTAGCAACAAAAACCCATATGACGGGAGTAGACATTAAAAGCCGAGGAATCATACTAAACTTTTCTAATTATCAACTATTTTACAATTAAATGAAATATTTACAATGTGCGGTCGAAGTAGGGCAAACTACTGCTGCAATAGGGTCACGGGGCTTAAGTAAAGCTGCAATCCGTGACATTCTACCCCATTTGTTTTGACGACATCCTCGGAGCCCTTAATGAATGATATGCTTGATGGTTTGAAAGCTTCAAGTTCTTTTCTATTTGCCCAGTTCATCTCCTCGCTGTTCCATCCGCTCCATTTGACCAAGTACTCTTGAAAGTAGTTCCTAGAAGCTCGAGTAGTTAGATGGCCAGGAGTCTCTTTAGTATGAGGGAGTAACGGTTGCTGGCTAGTAGAAATCTCGAAGGAACTCTTATTGGAAGAAGAGTTCTTTTGAGCATTGAAACACATTTGAGCCGCATCTAGGAGTTTTACCCAACTTTTCTGCGAAGAAAAGTGCCGAAAATGGTCTTCCAGCATAGCATTGAAATGCTCCATCTGTCCGTCAGTTTGTGGATGAGAACTCAAACCCATGCTCAAAGTTGAACAAAGAAGTTTGAACAACTTGGTCCAAGGTATGCCAGTAAACCGAGAATCCCGATCACTGGCGATGTTTTTAGGCAGTTCCCAGAATTTAACAATATGTTTGAAGAAGATTTGAGTTGTCTCTTCAGCTGATACATTCTTGGGCTCTGTGGTGAAAGTTGTCTCTTTAGATAAGCCGTCCATTACGGCGATAATAGTGCCAAAATCTCCAACTTTTGGCAATCCACTAATGTAGTCCATCGACACACTCTTGAATGGTCCGTTTGGGACGGAAAGGGGCTCCAGTAAGCTTACTTTTTTCTGATGATCTGTAATATCTTGCGGATAACTAAGACAAGTTTTCACATAACTTGAATTGTCGTCCCGCCTTTAAGGCCAGTAGTATGCAAATTGTAGTAATGCGGAAGTGCGCTCTACAGTAGTCTTACTTCCCAACTGTTTCCGAGGCTCTTCAAGCTCCGGTTGAGACATACCGTACGGTATCCTAGTGGGAGGTGTGGCCCCCGAAACAAGTTCAATCCCTCTATCAATTACCTTCCTTGGTGGCAATTTCTTTGGTAACTTATTCGGCTTGATGTCCTCAAATTCCTTAACAAGCATTCCGACAGGTTTTGGAATTGGACCAGTCACATCTTCAATCTCTTCCACTTGAAGAGTGTACAAAAATGAGAGTTCATTCCACTTGAAACCCTTACCATAGTGCATGGTCGAGATACCCTTCTCACCTGCCTTCACAACTTGTGTGGGAATAATGAATGGTTTGCTACCCATCATTATTAACGAGTCGAAATGCGGCAACACTGCTGTTCTCGTATCCCAAAGAAATTCCAATCCCAAAATGAGTTCGAAATCATCCAACTGAATGACCAACAAATTCGTCCTTCCTTCGAAGGGACCTATTTTAATCGACACAGATTTCGCTACTCCCGCTATTGGTCGAGCAGCGGAGTTGATTGCTTTAACCTTTCCTTTACCTTCTCCTAGAGCAAGTCCAAGCCGCTCTACTTCGGTACTTGCAACGTAGTTGTGGGTAGCACCAGTATCGATCATAGCCCTGATTGGCTTTCCATTGATCCTCACATCAATATACATCAGGTCTTTCGCCCTATAAGTGTAGCCTTTGATTCATCCATCTTCGACTCTTTCGAGGGACCATCTTCCCTTTGAGTAACTCGATGCAATAGTATATTGCACCAATGTGAGAATGTACCAACTACATCCTTGTCCTCTTCGGAGTCAATCTCGCTATGGCAGCTAGCTTGTGGAGTACCTTACTTTGATTTGGTCCCCCCACTTGCTAGTTGGCAATATGTATTCACCATCCGTTTCTGAGGACACTCCGCCACTCGATGTGGTCCTTCACATAAAAAGCACTTCAATTTAGGACTGGCATCAGATCTGCCCTCCTATGCTTTTCCTTAGTTCCAATTGTTATTCTGACGGCAACCTTCATAGGCTCCTCCCCGATTCTGGGAGTAATGCTCTCCCCCATTTGAGATCAAGCTAGGTTTATGAGGTCTATTTCCACCTTCGATAGACTGACTATTTCCCGAATGTCGATCCTCTCTGGATTCTAGTTGATAGTCACTCAAACATTCGACAGCTCCTATAGATGCGCTTAAATAGTGACCTTCTATCTCTGAAGTTCCGTGCGTGCCCACGGTTTCAACCCTTCCATGAATGTGAATAGCTTGTCCCTTTCCGACATATCTCAAATATTCAGTATATGCCCGGAAAAGGCTTTCACATACTCCCTGATGGAGCTTGTATGTTTCAGATTTCGCAGTGCACGTCGTGCCTGGTAGTCCACATTCTCTAGGAAAAATTGACATCTGATTTCTTCCTTGAGGAGATCCCAAGAATATATTCGGACCCTGTTGGCCTGAATATCAGCATATTTCGTCCGCCACCATAGTTTCGCATCTCCACCTAGATACATGGTAGCTATAGTAACCTTTCTCGCTTCATCTTGAATCGAAGCCGCAAGAAAGTATTGTTCCATATCGAACAAGAAGTTCTCAACTTCTTTAGCATCCCGTGCCCCTCCGTGGGTACACGGTTCTGGAATTCTGAGCCTATACATAAACTCTTGCACGGTGGCTTGCCCATTACCAAACGCGCGTTGAAGAACTACTAGTTAAGCTCTCAACGTTCCCACTTCTTCCTGCAGATCAGGTATGCTAGAAACAGCTTCAATCATAGCTGCGCAAGCTTCTTGGCATTCATCCAGTTGGATGCATACTTCCCGAGTTTTCGTATCTGCCACTTTGACCTTTTCTTTGAGGCCCTCCATGGCCAAACAGAACCTAGTGTTTATCACCTCCAGCGCCTCCAAATGCTGTTTCATATTCCTCTTTTGAGGATCTACCACCTCCGTGGTGTTCGATTCCATTGCATCCATAGCTTTCTTATCGAGGGTCTTGAGCAGCAGCTTCGATACCAAGTTTCATGGGGTACCTTTCTTCTTAGCACAAAAAAGGACAACGTGCGGCAGTAGTCTGCTCCTCTAGACTACCTTCCGCCTTCTCTCGGTCGTTTCGGGATGTAAATTTGATTGCAAATTAAAGAAAGCTTACAACATGAAATTGAAATAAACTTGATTATTGATTGCTTAAAAGCCGAACATTACAATAGACGAAAGTAGGAAATTACAATAGCTAGTGTAGGGAGCGAACACTAGAAAGCTTGAAAAACGTTTGAAAGACTAATACCCCCTATAATAAACTTAGCAACAAAAACTCATATGACGGGAGTAGACGTTAAAAAGTCGAGGAATCATACTAAACTTTTTTAGTTATCAACTATTTTACAATTAAATGAAATATTTACAATATGAGGCCGAAGTTGGGTAAACTGCGGCTGCGTTAGGATCACGAGGCTCAAGTAAAGCTGCAGTCCGTGACACCAAGTATTGATGGGGTCTGATTTTGGAAATGTCGTAGATCTGGGGATGTGTGGTTGTAGAGGTAGTGTATCTGTGGTGGTATGTTTTGGGTGTTGGTGGTGGATCTGTGGTGACAGCTGTGCGGTGGTGATGGTGATCCAAGTGGTGATGGTCCTTTTTTGTTATTGTTGTGGTAGGGTCAACGACGGTGGTGGTTCTTTGTGGTGTCTGCGACCTAACTATTGATCTGTGACTTTAAAATTGATAATTTGTTGATGTCTGTGACCAACAAATTTGAAAATACGTCACATGTGACATATAATTTTTTTTGATCTGTGACCAATAAAATAATCGGTGACCTATAAAACTTTAGATTTGTGATTTCGAAATAATTTGTGACCAAAAAAATTTTTGACCTGTGACTGATGAAAAAACTATGACCTATAAAATTTTAGATCTGTGACCTCGAAAAAATCTGTCACCTACAAAATTTTTGATATGTGACCTGTGACCAGAGAATAGTCGCCGGAGCGATGGGGGTGTGTTAATTATTTTATATTACAGTTAAATATTTAATTTAATTTAATTTAATAATTGTAAAATATAATTAATTAATTCATGAAAAACCTGATTTTTGTAATTCTAAACTTTGGGGTTTGATTTTTTATTTTGGAATAGATAAAGCCCGAGTTGTGAATTTTTCCCTCAAATTAATTCATTTATACAGGCTTGAATTTTATTTTTTTTAACAAAACCACGGTTTAGAAATTATAGACATGTTAATGCATATTTAAACACACAAGCAACGTACATGTGAAATTTTTATTGACATAAATTATATTATAAGTAAAGATGCGGGTCAAATTAATCTTTAATTCAAAAATAACTCAAATCACTTGAAATATAAAAATCTAAACCAAATCTGTTTGCTTTGATTTGAGATCATACAAGAAGTTCACGTGAATTCAAGCCAATTGTTTTGAAAACTCGATTTCAATTCGATTTGACGATTTTTATTTGTACCCCTAGTTTTATAAGTGAGAAGGGTCCACGCACCTTTTTTAATATCATGAGATTATTTTATCCTACGGCAACAAAATTTCCAACTTTATATCATGTCCAAGATTCGTGTGAAATGGTGCTTAAAATTCAGACCTCTTAAGCCCCCATTTGATAGAAATTTAAATTTTTACTAGAGTCAAATTCAATAATTAATTTTAATCATATATTTCATGAAATTTACAATTTTTCAACAATAAAACTGAATGTACAACTTTATTTGACAGTTTTTTTGACAACCCCCCTCACATGGGGTGGGCCCCGCAATTGTAGGCTCCACCCTCATGTGAGTGGACTGTCAAATAAAGCTGTAAATGTAGTATGGTTCGTTTTTCAATTGCGCATTTTATTATTTTTATTAAAATTTGTTAAAAGTATAATTTTAATCTCCATGGAACAGGAACTAAATGTCCAAATTAAAGTTAAAGATTTGACCCACCAAACGGTCCAAACCAGGTGACAACAAATTATTGGACTAAAAGGGCATTGGTGCATGTTGTGAACAGCAAACAAAAAGGGTAAATGCCAATTTGTAAAGAAGAATAATCTTCTTTTATAAAGTTGGAAGTATAATTTCTCAGTTGTTTCCTCTACTTTTCTTTTTCTCCCAAATCAAAGCACCTTTAATTATCCCTTTTTAGCTTATATATTATTAGATTGTTTCGATGTGATCCTCTATGTTCTAAGAACACTAACATCGAGCCGACCTCACAATCTTTAATCCATCGTTGAATATTACTACGGTTTCCCACATTGTGAATTCTTGCTTTATTGGTAAGGGATGGTTTGCAGATTTGAGTGAGAACGAAATTCTTATTACCTTACAACGAATAAATGAACTCGCGTATTAGGCTAGTTAGCACTCGGTTTTTATTCATTGCCTTCGACAAATTTTCTTAATAATTATATAATTGATATATGAAACAAAATGAAATACAGCCTAAACGCCAAGTAAACTTAGCAATTAAGCAAACAAACATGCACAACTTGGTTGACATTTCCATGCAGCCAATCACCTTTTGGCTACCAAACTTTGGGGAAATAAATCATATGATTAATTAATAACAAAAATACAAAATCATCTACCAAACACCCCACCTTTCAAAATTTCATAATTTTCTGAAGACAAATTATACAATAGAAAATTTGGAAAAATTAGGGATAGGCTCATGAACGTTTCACGTGGTATGATTATGAGTCATCAATTTTAAAATTGAGATTTTAGGTCCCAACATACAACTTAAAAATATGGACGTCAAACTCGCAAGCAACTTTCAATTTAACCCTTGTTTGGTCATCATTATTTTTAGAATGTATTTTTTTATTATTATTTTCAACCACACATTTTTCAATAAAATAATATTACACGTAAATTCAAAAAATTTCCTTATTTTTTAACTACACATTCTCCATCAAAATATTATTCCAAAATGTATTTTTCATAAAAAAATAGGGTTCAAACAGACTTTTAAGTTGGAGAGAAATGTTAAGTTATTTAACGATTTTATCATCCAACTTCAAGTTAAGTGAAAAGCTGAACGATTTGGTCATGAAGAGACCTAGACTTATAGATTTAAATAAGTTGAGGATTAAATTCCCACATTTGAAAATTGAAGATCCGTAATCACACTATATGGAAAAGATTAAGGAGCCATAATTTCGGTATTCATTCCTCTTATTCTTCTTCTACGTAATCCGTTTGCCCTACTCCCTTCCAAAAAAATCCCATCACGTTTCCTCTTAATCATAATCATGGCCATGGTTTCTTTCATATTCCACTTTAATCTCTTCAAAGTTTACAGACTAACGTAAAGCTTTGCTTTGTTCTTGAGAATTTGAGGGAGAAAATCATGGGGAGTGGAAAACAAAGGTGGAAGATTTCCTTTCACAAGTCACCATCAACTCTACTGTTACTCAAAAAGCAATCTCCCCCTCCGAAAGAGTTTCTGTGTCCTATTTCAGGCTCGTTAATGGCGGATCCTGTTGTAGTCTCGTCCGGTCATACTTTCGAACGAAACTGCGTCCGAGCATGCGTTTCGCTTTCGTTTAAACCTGCTATGTTCGATGGGTCAAAACCTGAATTCTCTACTGTCATTCCGAACCTTGCTTTGAAATCGACTATTCTTAATTGGTGTCGTGATCACTTCATCGACCCCCCTAAGCCCATCGACCACTACACTGCTGAAGAACTTGTACATAAGTTGTCTACTGCTGAGTTGACACGGACAGCTAGTCAGTTGTCCATAACGAGTTCGGAGGAATCAGTTACTCCTAGAAATGTCCATACAAGTACTCTTCTTGCTCTAACTACCCGTCCCTCCTGTTATTCATCGTCATCGTCATCTGATGTTGAAGCCTTAAATTCTTTAGAAGAGGAAGAATTCATAATTAAGCTGAAGAGTTCACATGTTTTTGAACAAGAAGAGGGTCTGATTTCGCTTAGGAAACTGACTCGAACAAAAGAAGAAACACGGATCATTCTCTGCACTCCGCGACTACTCTCAGCCATTAAATGTCTAATCAGCTCGAGATACTCATCTCTACAAGTAAATGCTGTGGCAGCATTGGTGAACCTGTCATTAGAGAAGCAAAATAAGGTGAAGATCGTACGGTCAGGGATTGTTCCGTTATTGATCGAGGTTTTGAGGGGAGGATTCCCCGAATCGCAGGACCATGCTGCTGGTGCACTCTTCAGTTTAGCTCTTGATGATCATAACAAGACTGCTATTGGTGTTTTAGGAGCGTTGCCACCGCTTCTTCAGTCGCTCCGGTCTGAGTCGGAGCGCATTAGGCATGACTCGGCACTGGCTTTATACCATCTTTCGTTGGTACAGAGCAATCAGGTTAAAATGATCAAACTCGGGTCAGTTCAGATTTTGTTGGGCATGGTGAAATCGGGCCACATGATGGGTCGGGTTCTTTTAATTCTCTGTAATCTGGCGGCCTGTGTGGAGGGAAGAGCTGCAATGCTGGATGGTGGTGCGGTAGAGTGTTTCGTGAATATGCTGAGCCGCGAGGATTTTGACTCGGCGTCGACTCGAGATAGCTGCTTAGCGGCGTTGAATGGGCTGAGTTATGGAGGGCTGAGGTTCAGGGGGTTGGCGAAGGAGGCCGGGGCGGAGGAAACGCTCGAAAAGGTGGTGAACACTGGATGTGAGCGAATAAAGCAGAAGGCAAGTAGGATACTGGAGGTGTTGAGAAGGAAGGATGAAGAAGAGGAGGAGGAAATTGATTGGGAGAAGTTGCTGGAATCGGAGGATGATCTGAGTCGGACTCGGTGTCTACTCGGTGGTGGTGGGTCTAATTCATTCTAACTTTTGACTTTTGACTTTTGAGTACGAGAATCTCTTTTCCTTTTGGAGATAATTTTCCATTTTCATTCTTCTTTTTCTTTTTGTGGGGATCGAAGGTTGTAATTATGTGTGAATTTTACAACCTGGGTGTCTTTATCCTGTCTCAGGTTTTTACTTGGTTCTTTCTTTGTCTTGTTTTATTGATGGTAAGAAAATGCTAAGCACTGTAATTAAAATTTTCTTCTTCTCAATATCTATATCATAAAGTAGCTTGAACTCTCTTTTAAACTTGTGACCTACGTAAGAGTTAATGTTGTGAATCAATCCACTTTTATGGCTGACCGATCTGATTTTAATTTTCAAAGACAGGATTATTTCACTGAAGTAGAAACGTATACTCATTTCTCTCGTGTTAAGGAGTATGCAGTTCGACCATTCAACATACAACATAATTATGTAACGAGTTAAATTGTTCTCAAGTTTGAATCGCTTTGCACTTTTTTACCCGCTAATTTGTATCCTTTATTACCAGCTATGGGGATGATGATATCAATTTGTCATCCTATAACATTCAAATGACTGAATGAGCTCTACTCTAAAGGGCTTTAACTTCATTAATTAGCTGGCACAAATTAGCTTAATTTTTTTTGTCTCAATCTTTAATCAACATATCTTATCACTAACGATTTCGTTATGTCAAAAATATATGTTAGAATGGCATTAAAAAAAAAAAAACTTATTTACTCCTTATATTTTTTAATAAATTAACAAAAAATACAAAATCTTGACAAAATATTTGTTTCTCGTTTTAAAATTGCAATCTTAATATTTGGATAGAAACCCTCACAAGTAACTAAACCTTCATTTGGTGGCCATTATTTTGAATATTAAGCCCCTATTTGGCCCCCATTATTGTAAATTTTTAGGGGGTTGAAAATTTTTAGAATAGTGATTGATGGGAGATGTGTGGTTGAAAAGTTTTAGATTTGTGTGTATTATTATTTTATTTGATGAATGTATGGTTGAGATGAAGAAAGAGAAAAATTTAATGTAATGTAATGAGATATAATGGGGGGCAAACAAGGGCTAAATTTTTTAAGAATGTGTGGTTAAAATCTAGAGAGAAGTTTTGGATTTACAAGTAGATTATTTTATTATGCAATGAGTGATTGAAAATGAGTATGTAGAAAAAAAAATTTGAAAAAATAAGAGAAAAATATAGGTTAAATGTGTTGTTAACTAAAGGAAGAGACACCGAACTTATCTTTGTTAGAGATTTCTTTTTTGTAAATTTTGAATGAACATCGAGATTTTTCCAAAAAATTTGATCTTCCATCAACAATTTCAAAATGGAAAATTCTATTTGTATGGGGCCGCCATTTGTCCATTATGGCACCAATTAGGTAAAATATTATGTACCCTTTCAACTATCTAAGAGCATGTCTGGACATGCTTTAAATTCAATTTCCTACCGTTAATGGAAGTAAAAAAACAACCGTTGGACTGACGCTATCAGAATAAATCGAGTGCACTTTTACCAATTTGTCATTTCCAACCTTCTTTGACTTTTCAAACCATATTACGTGAAAAATTGTTGTGAGGAGGGCAAATGTGAAAATTGGCTGGCCAAAAGCTAAATTTCAGTCTGCATAATTTCTGTAAGTTTTGTCCTTGAAAATGTTGTTAACGGTCGTTAAAATGCTTATAAGCATTGCCAGACAGCCTCTAAGTAATTGGTTAATCTATTTGGACATAATGATTTGTACATAATGAATTATCCACTCTCACGTAATGCGCGGGACTCGCGTGTATTTAAAAATTTCGACAATGTGGTCTCCATTCTCATTGTGAATAATAGGTAAAAGATTCGATAAAAATATTTGATACATTTATCCTGATCCCTAAGTAATATATGTTATTGTTTCTTTCACTCGTCTACCTCAATAATTTGTGCAAGCCAACCCAACTCATTTGCAATTGGCACATTACCTCCTTTTTAGTGGTCATGTCCATTATGTGACATAATAAAATATATCAACCTAGTGATTCTTCTTAATACGAGAAAACTACTAAAAAGAATTGAAAAAAGAAAAGAAAGCATCTAACGATCCATAATCTCTCGACGTTCAAGTGATAACACTCCACAGTGTCCCACCACTAAAAAAGTTTGGAGGCACTGAAATTTTAATCACAAATGTCCACTCGACACTACATAAATATTACTTTTAACATATGTGAAGATTCTGAAAATTGTCGATACTTTTAACATATATTCTCTTCCAAAATATTCACTTTTTTTTTTTCTTGACATTTAAACCGCATTACACTTTGATATCGAACTTTAAATTTGATAGAACAAATACTCGTAGTGAACGATTCCATTCAAAAAAGCATTAGAAGTGGTTGTTCTTCGCCTAATCTCTGATCATCTGCTAAAATTTATATTCAAACATAATGCTGTATGCATATAAATCATGAGATTGTTACAACAATGTAATTAAAAGGAGAACTAAGAATAATAATAGAAAATAAAAATCCATCAGTTATTAAAAGCGTCACATCTGCGCCTGATCTCACCCCTTCTTCCAGTCTTGACCCCGTACATACTCAACTTCTCCATTGCTCTTGCAAATGCCACAAAAAATGCATTCTGATTCTTAGCATACAGTTCCACATACCCTTTAGTTATTGGATCCGAATTCAATGCGTGGTCCGACGAAAGAATCCCCAATCCTTTCTGCAAGTTCTGGTAATACATATTGTCGAATTTATTTGGACTCATTACGTCGTTGAATACTGAAAGTGTTGGGTTTTTGTTGTAATCTGCACAAGCATTTCTCAGTGCCTGAGCAAATCTGGGATTGTAAGATGGGTCAGATTGAGCACTTCTGCTGTAGTTGTATAGAATGGAGCTGAATTCTTTGCAGTGTGAAAATCCAATGGTGTGGGCACCTGATAAAGCAACTATTTCTTGAATGGAAAATCCTCTGGATGTGAAAATCTGGATTATTTGATTCATCGGCATAGTGGGTCTTGGTAAATTCCCTTCTACATAGGAAGCTTTCGAAATTAAAGAATCCTTGCGGCCTAATTTTACAGAGTAATACGGGCCACCCATCATTAGGACTAGATTTCGGGTTGCAAAGGCGAGGATGTCGGCGCAGGAGACGACGCCGGGACAGGCGAGTTCGAGGGCGGTCTTGGCTCGGACCAGCACGTCGAAGCCGTCGCCGGGGAGGGAGAGGTTTATGTCGGCATCTCGCTCGGCTTTGTTGAAGGGGGTGGAAGAAATGAGGACGGAGGCGTCACAGCCACCCAAGAAGCAGTCGTGGAAGAAGAGGCGGAGGGTGGCAGCGGCTGTTGTGGGGGAAGTGATCTGCTTGTTTGTGGTGGTGTCTTGCATTATTTGCTCAAATCTTGGGCATCTTTTCTGGTAATAATTAGTGATTAAGATGGGCTGCCGCTGGGAATGTGCGGCTGTGGAAAATAGCAATAAAAGTGATAGCAAGTAGAGTAATTTCACAGCCATTATTTGTCAGATTAGTCTCTGCTTTTTCTCCCTCTAAAGTCTTTCAGCAAAAGGAGTTGCAGTGAGAAAATGGAGTGGGGAAGTGGAGTTAAGAGGGGAGACTTTTACTATGGTTGATTAAAGTATTAATTTTGAGCTTGTGAACACGCACTACGGTAAAATGTACATGGGTTTTCGGTGTGTGAAGAAGACGCGCCGCTGTCTATGCCACTAATGCCGGATGAGTGCTGGGAACAGTGGCTCGTCGATGCTGTTATGTGTCTGTCAACTCTTGATACTAGGGATTTAGGGAACAATAATTCTCTAAATACAGGAAATATTGACAGATTTCATACAAAAATTTGAATTGGAAAATCATGTCCGTGTATCTGTTTTTTTTCCCTCCTGAATGTTTGAATCCGTTCCATCCATTTCAAATTCCAGTATGCATTCTGTGAAATTTATCTATACTTATAGCGTTGTTCTTTAGGAAATAGGGATTGGGGGGAAGAAGTCGTAATCCAACGGTTGGGATTTGGAGGCACATGGAGTTACGTGAATATTTGGTTAGAGAAAACACCCCAAAGGTGCATCTGTTTTGGACTAAAAGCCGGAAAAATTAGTATGGTTGGCATGCATTGCATGTGCAATCTGGTCCCATTGCTTTTATTATCTCTTTGATAATTTCTAATTTTTTATTTGATCCAGCTATCAACCTCAAATTATTCATTAGTACGCAAATACGATAGACATGTTCGACAAGCGAACTAGACAATATTAAGAAACAAAAAAAAGTTAAACTTCGTGATTCTCGAATGCTTTAATCTTAACACAACACAAGTGTACATTTCTTGTAGAAGAAACACGAATGAGTAATCAAGTACATTCCACATTATTGAAGTCGATTGTGTAGAATACTAAACGGGAAGCTCAAATCATCTCTTTTATCGTAAAGAAAGAAACAGCAGCAGCAACAAATCCGAACATCATAGTGTGGAATGAAGCAATGCCTGTAGTTGCAGCATCCTTATGTCGTCGCCTGGATTCGGGGTCGGGGTTGGGGCCCACGTTTGTGAGCTCACTGCCAATGCTGCAAAGGTTAACCAGATCATAACCAAAGTAGCAATTCTATTGACAGCCATTTTTCTAACAAGTACTGCAAGTGTTAAACTGTAAAAGTTAAGGTGATACTAAGGGAGTTTGTTCCTCGGCCTATATATAGGATTTCCTCAGTACCAATATTGTCATTACATCATAGGAATGTACCAAAGTTATTTTTTCGATAGAAATTAATGTAATAATGACACCAAATGGCAGGAAGTGAGGAATCCATAAGGCATTATGCTGGCCTGGCGATGTTAACATTGAATAATATTGCACTCTTTTGTTTCTTTTTTTTGTGCTCTTGTGATATAATATGTGCTAACATTGCTTGAGTACATGTGGTTTAGGAACCTACAAGGGAAACGGGATCGATAATACCTAAATCAAAACTTGCATTTGAAGGACAAATTTCGTAGAAATTATCTGTCATGATAGTGAAATCATTTTAAGAAATGATGGATGGTTGTGTAACCGGTCTAGAGGTGTAAACTGGTAGTGCTTACCCGACACAAGCATGTTTCTCGACAAGCCTAGGCTCCGTGCAACTTCGTACATATTTCAAAAGGGATTTTGTTGAATGTCCCGGCTCAATGACCGGGACAGTTGACAGGGCGCCGAGGTGGCGTCCTGTTATTGGAGAGAGGGCTGACTTTGGTCAGCCCCCCACCCCTCCAATTGTATGGTGCCACCTCGGCACCTGTATTTTGGCCCGGTCATTGAGCCGGGCCATGTAGCAGTCCTCTTTCAAAAGTATTTCCATTGCTGGGTGCTTTTGCCTTTTTTTTTTTTTCCTAAGGAAAAAAGGAATGATGTCCGGCATTGACCATGGGCCCATACAGTCAAGCCCCCACCAAAGGGGCACAACAACACATGGCATGTACCATACTTGAGTTGGGTTTTTCAGTTGTAGGAATGTTAAGGTCTGACATTCCAACACATTTTGACATCCCTATGAAGACACCACTATGTTTATTTTCCAGTCATTGCTAGAAAATTTTGTGCCAATACTTTTAACAGGTAAAAGTTTGTAGCAAATAAATGACTCGTTAGAATGCAAGAACCAAGATCCCAGCCATCTTAGTAATCATATTTCAATCTATCGAGCGTCACTAAATTAGAGGGGGGGCGGGACTTTGTAATAACTCCACCTCAACTCTAATTTCCATCACTAGCTATTTTTATTTTTCCCAGAGTTCAAAGTTACAAATTTAGCTCATGTAGTAAACTCTATTCTTAGGATAAGCACTAAGAATATAATCCTCGATCAGGGACACTTGAGCCTGCCACCACGGATGGTCATATCAGAGTAGCATTTGCCACACTTCTCTTTGTTGCTATATTGTCCTGGTGGCACACATTTGCATCGTTCGCTGCATGTCATGCACGCTCATAGGGAATATTTTTATCCGAGAATGCAACTTGCATCGTACTAGGCATAGAGGAATGCACTCTGCCAACATATCAAGCAAACAAATCAGTTTTTAAAAAATTACATCTTATGTAATTGACATAACATAGGAGTGAAATTGTACCTTGTATGTTTCTTGGTGGTTTGACTGGTGGAGGGACTAGTGCCTTGACTGGTGGAGGTGGAGGTGGTGGTGGTGCCTTGAGAGTCGGATTATGGGTTGATTTCTTATAAACTGGTCTTGGTAATGGTATAGTTAAAGCTGCGACCTGTGTTTGCAAGTGCGTGTCGTAGCTCCATTTTGATAGACATTCAAGAACTCAATCTAAAAAAATATTCAAGAAATATAACCTCTATAGGATCTCCTTGTCCCACACTGATGAAGCCTACAAAAACAAACGATGTTTATGCATAGAACTGAAGTGAAGAATCATGTAAAGTTCCAGCACACGTGCCCAATCTAGTATATCCTATTATAAAGAGGAAAGGGATAAAGAGAGGGAGCCATACACAGATACACTGTTGGTACTTGGAAGAAAAAGGCCAAAAGGAGCACGTATTTTGGCTGTGCTATTTAATATTGATTCAAGTACAGAACTCTGGTATATATACAAAGTCGTAAAATCTTGGTGGCCTAATAAAATTCCAGTTTCACAGGATCAATGAAACATAACTCGCGGATGTCTATGCTGAATTGAGATAAGTGTCCAAACCCACATGATACAAGCACAGTCGTTTAAGCTTAGATTTTCTATTTTCATCAGTGTGTGTAACCGAACTAGCAGTCATTGACTCATTGTTACCAATGTGGTGTTTTGTGTTTCTTTCTGGCGTAGAGCAACACATTTCAATGTGATACACAGAAAAGGACTTACGAATGTGAATAAATCATCTAGTCCATGATTGTAACAGGAAAATGAACTGGGTGAAATAGATATCAAAATATTTGCAATGACTCATTTATATTCAATACTATATTCATTATTTGAAACACTGATGGTTCAGGTAATTATACAATAAAAGAATCAATCCTATTATGCTACATCTCAATTCTTGAGTCTTGCCTGTGATCATCACTGATAAAGTCCAGTTCACAATACAACTGGAAATTAATCTTCTTTTTTTACTCGAGTACATGTTCAAAAACATCAAACTTGAATCGAGGAATTCATTACCATTGAGCGCATATCTCAGCTCACTTGCTCCCCAATTAAATCTAAGCCTACCACAAGGAAGGACAACCCCTGAAACAGCAAGTAATAGAAATGAATTCCATGTGCTGATAATAGACTTCTTGTAGCTGCAGTGAGTAGAAGAAATGCAAGTGCAAGTTCCGGTTTGTAAATCCTGTTTTTCTTCTTTACAATAGGGACCTTTTGACTTTGCTCTTTTAACTTGCCGAGCATTTCTAGGCCCGATTCAGAAAGCCGTCTCTGAATTTTCTCTTCGTTCAGTGTTTTTTGTTCCCTCTCAGCAAGGCTTAGCAAGTCTGATTCTGATGCTCTGCCTGTTTTCTTCGTGACTACCCATTCGTAGGCACTTCCTAGCTGAAATAGCCCGGATACCATTGCATTAAACTTGGTCACGGACATTGTGTTCTCGAAGAGCAAATATGGCATCAGAAAGGGGAAAGACTTAGGTGCCGGTAAAATGTTCAGAATGGACATGACAATGGGGACATAACAGATCACCCAAGCCGGTAACTCAGCCTCCGGTATGAACATTGTCAATGGAAGTATGATACAAAATAAAGTAAACGAGTAAAAGGGAAGTATAAGTTTCCTTAGGAGAAAGAAAAGGAATATCAAGTTGGCCTTCTTCCAAACTGATATCTGCAGAAATAGCATCATAGAAGGGATAAATAATTAGTACTACGCAGTCCAAATAAGCAAAAGTTAACGAAAATAAGAAGATATACTTTGGAGGTTATAATGTCTGGGAGGCAAAGTCTGAAGAGCTGCATAGGGCCAGAATGCCATCGATGTTGTTGCTTCTTATATGCTTCATATGACTCTGGTAATTCGCAAAGAACTCTCACATCATTGAGGTAGATAAATTTCCACCCCTTCAAGTGGGCACGAACAGCTATATCCATGTCCTCGACCGTAGTCCTCTCAAGCCAGCCACCTGAATCCTCTAAGGCTTTAATTCTCCAGACCCCGGCTGTTCCATTGAACCCAAAGAAATTGAGGAAAATGCCATTTACTTGCTGCTCGACTTCAAAATGGAAGCAGAGATTGATGTTCTGGAGTCTTGTAAGCAAATTTTCATCCTTATTCACAAAGGACCAGCGAGTCTGGACAAGGCCTAGTTCAGGATTGTTCTGAAACGAGAAACGAGATTCTTAAATCTTTGTCAAACAGTAACTAAGGCGCACAGGTAGTTTTAAATTATTACCTTAAAATGAGGGATTGTCAATTTAAGGAAATCCGGATTTGGTTGGAAGTCTGCATCAAATATGGCAACGAATTCATAGTCTTTGACGTAGTCACAAGCCATTGCTGATTTAAGATTGCCGGCTTTGTACCCTGTTCTGATGAACCGATGTCTGTAGATTATGTTCACCCCTTTCCCTTTCCACGACAAGCACTCATCCCTTATCAAATTCTGTAAAAGTTCATCATCTGAATCATCCAAGACTTGAACTAAAAACCGATCCTTTGGCCAATCAAGCTGGCACACTGCAGCAATTGATTGTTCGTACACCTGAAATTCCACACAATTTTCATCGAACTAAATTAGGCAAATATGCTTCATAATAAAAAATAATCAATCAATCTTGAGCACAATTATGAATTGCACATGAACTTGAAGAACTGACCATCAAACATATTCAAATCAAAAGGCAATAACATTTTAGCTACTCAATTATCCTATTTCCCATCTGGATAACTCGCAATGGACATTTTTTCACTTTACTGAACATAATTAGACACTACGCCAAAATATTAAAGAATTATAAGTCAAAATATAGTCCACTACGGTCTACTATTGTATATATACCAAATTTGCAGCAAAGGGATCTTCAAAAAAAGATGCATGACATTTTGAATTACCTCTCTTTCATTGCACATTGGAATCTGAACAAGAACCATGGGATAACTCGATCCATCTTCGATGTCATAAGGTTCGCCTTCAGTCGATGGCTTCAACTTCTTGTACTTAATCCAGAAACACCCCAAACATTGCACAAGGCGATCCAGTGATTGAATCATGAAGAGTACAATGCAAGATTTGGAAAGTGTCATTATCAGAGGAGCAATGTAATCAACTCTAAAAGAAAGCCAAGCCATATAAGACCACTGCACAAGATTATTTTGAACCTCCCATGGATTATGAACCAAACTCAAATCCCATTTCTTGAAATAAGCAATGATTTCAATAATCAAAGCTACAATTGAAATAGAAAGAAATGCTTTTATAAACTTGTACATTTTCTTCCCTCTGTATGTGGGCTCTTCTTCCCTCGCACCCGAAGAAGTGGCAATTCGTTTCTTGATCGAACCGAAAATTGTACACAAACTCATTGCCAGCCATGGAATACAAGACACCACCCTGTGTGCTTTGAGAAGCAGAACCCAAGTAAATTGCCTGGGGCTTGCAGCTTTTTGCTTCTCCTGGAAAATTAATCCCCTTTGGGAATCATTTGCTTCAATTAAAGAAACATTCTCAGGCTTCTCAAGTGTAATCACTACAGAATTTGGTGCCATTTTTATGAAATATGAAATGATTAAAGAAAACCCAGATCAAAAAACTTGGAAAAGAAACGAGGGGTTCACAAATTTGTACAATGTCAGGCCATGGCCATCTATTTTACACGACTTTTTTAGTTTATATACTACGCCCTTCAATGAATTCTGGATCTCAACCAGAAAACGAATGGCACTGACTCCACAAATTCAGTTGAAACTGAGCAATGAGATTTCTCTTAAACAAAAATAAAAAAAATTAAATTGATGAAACGTATACAAATAAACATGCATATATATAGGGCTTGTGTGGGAGGGATTAAAATCAGATTAAAATTGAAAATATAGCCGTTATTGTTGACTTTTATTAGATGAGTGGGGCCCAATAACGGCCATATTTTCAATTTTAATTGGCTTTTAATCCCTTCCGAACGGGGCCATAATCAATCTTTAAAATTTTGATTTCAGATGAGAGCCAAGTCAAACACAAAAAAGTCTATTATCTTTTGAGGATTTTTTTAACATTTTCTTATAAAATAATTAAAAAAAAAAAATCTTGTTTTTTAATCTCTCCCACCTATCGTAAAGGCCAGCTGGCCCCCTGTGATGTACAGGACGTCCAGCATGATTGAAAAACGAAAGGGCTTAAAGTTCTTGGGTAAATGCTATGACGTAGCGTTTTTCATAATAGTATTCATAATAGACATTTGGAGGCTCCCTATTGGAGGGTACTTGCGGGCCCAAATCTCCCGACTTCCATGTGTCTATTGCGAAGATCATTATGTATTGTGCTGTGTACCCATACCTATAGCATAACCCCATTTCTTGAGGCTGCTTGGTGAGCTTCCAAGATGCACCATACTGTCGGTGTCAAGTGATAAACAGTAAATGACAACCAAATTACAGCCAAAATGCAGATATTATTATCATAAGATTTCTGGTCTTGTCTGGTGATCTGGAATCTGTCCATTTCTTGAATTTGACAAAAGGTGATGTGCCCACCCCACCTTATTTCTCCGAGTTATTCTTACTTAACCAATTACTCACAGTTGGATTTTTATTTTTATTTAGAGTTTTGCTATGGCCTATGGGTACATAATGGTACCCATAATCATTATGTCCCACACAAGCACCTCCCAATTGTTGGTGGTCATGTGGCCATTATGTGAAACATTATGGGTACTATTATGTACCCATAGCTTAATTCTTTTATTTATTTTGCTAGTATTTAGCTTCCAAAAATATGAATAAATTGACCACAACTTAATCATGTTTTTGATGAAGTTCATTGAATGTGTTCTTTTAAATTTTAATGAGAAAAAAATGAATCTCATCCATTTATAGTCACAAAAGGAAAATGGAGCGAAAATGCAATAGAAGAGACATGGTTGGCATCTTTGTATAGCCACGACCTTGGGAAGCTAAGCTTGATCACGACCAAGGCTAGGCGGGGTTAGCAGCAGCCCTTGATTTGGGACCTTGACGAGTATATTTAAACATTGCTTTCAGTGAGTCGATTTTTGGTTGAATTTTGATAAATTAATAAAATCTTGAAGAATTATTTTTTGACCTTCAGATAACAAACTTTAATTAGTGTGTAAATCACTTTTAGAGGTTGTGTGTTCTTGCTTACGCGTTAGTCTCTATCACGCGGGCATCAACTTATCGATTGGAGAAATCACAAACTCTACAAACGGAATAAAGATTAAAATGCATTCCTAACATTTTAAAGGATTCAAACAGACTAGAGAGAGAGAGAGAGAGAGAGAGAGAGAGAGAGAGATCCCTAACCTAATTTGTGAGTTGGGATAGACTTTGTCTAGACGTGACATGCAAGGGTAAAATCTCGTACTTGTTCACACGCTGTACTTTACCCTCCAAAATCATGCCTGTAGTGTAGGATGATTCATCTTATCAATTTTCAACTAAAATTTAGAACGCCATTTTTGGCCTTTTCTTCTTCTACCAAAAAGAAAGATAAGATTGCATAAAAGTTGATCTCCATTCTCGGCTGTAACGTTGAATCAACTCAACCTGTCAAAAATAATCACTGGCCACCTACGAAATGATTACTCTTTTTGTAAGTTTTCTTTTTCATTTGATTTTCTTACATTTCTATTTTTTTGTCTTGCGCCCTTGATTATACAAAACCGTGTAATTTTAATTTAATGTAGCAATATTTGGTTCCCTTCTGGTTCGGTATACCTGCTATAACGAGTAATTCCCAAGTCAATAAGGACAACTATATTGAGAATTTTTATTTTGTGTCAAATTATATAATAGAAAATGACATAATCTTGTTGAAACTTACATTTCACCCAAAAAAAAAATGCAAATTATAGTGGTCAAATTAGAGGTGGCTAATGCATCGAGTTGATCGAGGATTCGACTCGTTCGAGTCAGGTCAGAACTTGTTTCAGACTGTCCATGGATTTAGTCGATCACCCTTACGAGCTGGCTCGTTTTGGGTTCTGGCCAAATTTGTTTTATTTTGATTTTTTTATTTTTTAGTAATTTTTTTAGAAAAAATAGTTGGATCGTTGGCTTGTCAATGGCTCGACTGACCCATGAGGCTCACAGTAGAACCGAGAACAGCTTCCTTTTTTTTTTTTTTGTGCAAATTTAGTCATTTATCCACTACTATCAAGTTAACCAATGTAATGTAAAGATTTAGATGTTAAAATTAAGAATTAAAATTGGTGTACACCTTGTTTGACACCTATCTATATGTCAAAAATTTGGTCATTGTTTGAAAAAGTGTTGTTAAAATTAATGTATAGAATTCTGCCAACTCACATTAGTGTCAATTGAGTGTTAAACTAGATGTACATGTAACATGATTCCAAAATTAATGAACATCCGACATGTAAAAAGTACTTCTAGTTCATAAGTTCATTCGAAAAAGTATTTTTTTTTTTTTTTTTTTAAAGAAGGGTGGTGTGTATTATTGCGTAATGTAGACATGCATATCAATCATTTGTTAGTTTCGACATTCTTACAAATATATTACGCTAGCTAAACTTGCGGGCAAGATGATAAAATTATTAGATTTGAAGACTAATTGAAGTTGATTAATCTGATTTGCACCAAATTGAAGATAGGCGACGATGATCTAATTGTACAAAATTAAAGATGGATGACTTCGGGCGCATCTGCGTTCAAAATTTCGTGACTAAAGTGCATTTGATCTAACTCATTTTCTGCACACAAGGTGCTAAATGGAAACAATAATTTTGTACGTAATCTTAAAAATCGATAGATTTTTCGAGTGATCTCGATTTCTTTTTGCATTTTGGTTGTGGGGTAGGATTCCCAACTACAAAAGAAACAGTACAGAAATTCATATGATAAAGACGACGAAAAATCACACGTTGCTTGTCACAAGAAACCTGCAATGCATTATGTTTTGAATTGAATCTGATTTGGTAGATGGATGGCTCCTACAATGTTTGACCATTTTCGCTTATTTCACGCCATGATTGAATCCTGTGTGCATCGCACCAGCTAAATCACATCTTTACATTTATATATTATTTTTAATTATTAAAATTTAATTGTATTCTGACATTAGTTAGTCAATTTCAAAATTTATATTTCAAAGCCCTTAATTACTTTTGAACCACTTGATATTAAACTAAGCACTATATTAATGTCATTTTAAGTGTAATTCCAATTAATTAATTTAATTAACGTAGTTGACCATCAAAATATAAATTTTTATTTCTTGGGATTAGTATATTAGAATGATGATCCAAGTACCAATCGAACCAAAAAATAAAAATACAACTATATAATTATATTTCAGTGTAACTGATATATTCCAAAGTAACACACGACGATACATCTTTACATCAATTTCTTAAAATTTTCATATCTTAGAGAGCTTGCATGTTGAAAATGATACCGTGTTTCATTATAATCGTCTCCGGTCTACGTATTAATTTCTCAACCACTTTACATATTTTATTTGACCATTGTAAATTCTCGAATTAGATAAAAACATATATACAAAAACCAGTCATTTTCACACATATATAAACAGAGGGGGCTTGGGATTTATGAGGCTAAATGGTGATGCACCCTAGCCACCTAGCAATGGTTATTGACATTTCTTAGAATGTGGCCTTAGTGCCCCCATGTGATGAGCTACCTGTGCAAAATAATTTATTATTATTATTTTGTGCATTTTCAGAATTAATTAATTAATTTTATTATTTAATTAGACAATACATACAATGCTCCACGTGCAAGTGCTTTACGAGTTTATTCTAGTGATTAGTTAGATGGTACAATCTAGCTAATCCCACCTCTTAAAAGTTAGGTATAGTAAATTAGATCCTTCTCAAATATGGTCGTGCCTATGTTGAAGCAATTGCACGACCATAGAAAAGAATGTATTTTAAATAGTGGCATGATGAGAAATATGTGGTTAAAAAGTAAAGAAAAGTTATTGATGTAAAGAAACATATTATTTTATTGAAAAATATGTGGTAGAAAATGAGTTTTGAAAGAATGTTTACCAAACAGGAGCATAGTTTAGACAGTTTTTTTTAACTATACGCAGATGTCAACAAAAACCCTCATGGCTTTTGCTCGAAGATGGCCGGTTACAGCTTTAAAGACAAAATGAAAAATTTCACATCAAACTAGGTACGTAAAGGTAAAGCAGACAAGCCATGCATGTAGAGTAAAACTTAAACCACAAAGATGTGAAAACATAAGAGCTATGATCTATAAAGATGGCTTCATCAGAAGAAATTTTGCCCTACATAGTATATTAACCATAGCATATAAGTTGGACATTTAATTAATGATGGACAAGAAACGCCGAGTCGAAACAGAACAAGAATGTGGCTCTGCCTATGTAATTGAGATGTCCAAATCCTTAGCAGCGCTAAAAGACATCTGGTTATGTATGTTTGAACCATGCATAACCATGGTTGCCAACTGATACTAGTACAATTGCTAAAACTGTGTGGACCTATCAGTTCTCAGCACAAATGTCCCCATTTGGGACTCTTATGAAGGTGACTTGAAAATCCCTATTTCTGAACCAAACACCTCCATAGCTTCACTAGTATTAAGACTCTAAAGGTTCATCTTGGAGAAGAAAATAGGCGAGACAGGGAAAATCAACATTTTAACTGAAATAAATTTGATCATCCTGAGGCTCACCTGAACTGATTGAAGCAATGAGAATAAGCTTCAATTAACTTGCAAAAATAACAAAGACGTCGGCTAAGCTTAGATCCACTTCTACCCTGAAGATGCAAACGATAAGCACGCTAAAATGAACTCAGAAACAAACTTCAGGTACACTTGAAAATAAATGGCAGTGTATACACAAGGCAGCATAGTGGGTCCTCTACGCTGTTAGGATATAGCCAAGAGGTTGCCATATTTGTACGATGCACTTCATTAGTATACATATACATGAACAGCAATTTAAGAAGATAGGCAGAAACGCGTGAGAATTTCGCAAAATAAACACTTCAAAGTTAAAAATCAAAGCCAATGCATTGAAAATCATCAACTCTTAAGCCTTGGCCTGATCTACAGCACGTTAGTTGTGTGTCAAATGTGTGTCAACAAATAAGGTACATGTGACACGACTACAATCTACTCATCTTTGCCCATGTTCGTGTTCCTATATCTACTATGACATATTGACATCATAGTTAATTTATATCTTCATGGCTCCGGAGAATCTATTAAGAGAATGTTATTTTGAGACTAAAGATACATGGTACATGTTTAATACAAGAACATCAGTTGTGTGCCAAATTTGTGTCCAACAAGGCACAGGCAGCACAAACTATTTATCTTTTACTATGTTCATGTTCCTATATCTACTCTAACATCATTGTTAATTTGTATGGCCCAGAAGAATCTTATTGTGTGTCAAAAATTGGAGTTTCATCTTAAAATGTCAACCTTATTAAAGTGAGTAGTTCAAACCCTTATAAGTTAGTCTTATGTTTTCATTTTTATTCGAAGTGAGATTTTATTTTATTTTTAGCCCAAATCCCCTCGAGATGGTGGCATGTTAAGAAATAAAATTCCACATCTAATAAATATGAAAAAATAAACAAATTTATAAGGGTTTTGACTACTTTTCTTAACAAAGTTAACATTTTAAGATGTAATCTCAAACATTTAACATTATGAGATTAAAGACATACATTAAATGTTTGATACCTGAACCTCAGGTCCTCAGCTGCGTGTCAATTTTTTGTCAAAAAAATAAGGCACAGGTGGAACAAACTATTCATCTTTTCCTATGTCCGTGTTCCTATGTCTACTTCGAGATCATTGTTAATTTGTACATGTTCTACACTATAGTATTAATATATTGTATAAGATTCAAAACTGTAACAGGTTTTCGAACCAGGGTCGAGCAGAATGAAGCAAACGTAACTGGTGATATTAACCCGAACATCAAAATTTTCCAAACATTTTGAACTCTAAGATCATCAAGATCAAAAAAAGAGTAAACTTTACAAGAAAAGTTACATATAACTGGCCATTACTACACATCAAAATCGTCCAACCTGACAATGAAAATTCTATAACTATTTACTTGTCACAAGTTATGCAAGTGCTCTTATCCAGATTCAAAAATCCAATTTCGCATCCAATTTTCAGCTTGAAAATCTAATAACCAGATAAAAACAAGTAAATTTTACTCGGAAAAATCTTCGAACACGTTGCGTGCAAATACACAATGATATAATGTGGTACATATCAAAGCTGTAACATTCAAAATTCGATCTTTTCAGTACCAGAGGCCATGGGGTACCCGTTATACTCCAGTTTCACATTCAGAAATAGCCCCGAAACTTGAGCCTCAAGGAGTCCATGGTATCGGATACGGACTCGTTTTCCGGGTGGATATGGGTTAGTTCTTCAGCAAGTCATCCATCCGCCCACTCGCTTGGTTTTCTGGATACTGGAACGAGAAGTAATTCGGGTCCACCCGGATTGCAGAGCTCCAGATGTCGATACAGCGGCTGTAGAGGCCCAATTCTTGGCCCGTTTCGAACCCAATTTTCAGGCCCACACTAAACCGTCTACATAGCCCTCGTTGTAAGCTACTTTGTAGCTGGTGGCTTCTATGTTGAGCGAGGTACGAATATGTCTTCACCGGAGTCCATATGTCCATGCAGTCGCGCTTCCGCCGCGGTTGGAATTGTGAAATGTCAGAGCGACCGTGTATATCCCGGCATGGCCCGTTTGAATATACGAGCCGTATTGGGCCTTACATACAAGTCTGTGACCTGGATCGGATGGGCTTTTAGGATTAGAGTTTTAGACTTTTAATGGGCTCCAGTCTTTTAGTAGGAAGGGGAAATTTGGGCTTGGATCTCTATCCTTCTACCCTATAGGTCCCCAAACATCAAAGAGAAAATTACCTAAAACCCTTCTTTTCAATATTACATTTCAAAAATAAGATGATAAAGTTTACATTTCAAAATTCAAGTGGTAATTATATTTTATAATTATAATTATTAAAAATTTAATTAAACCTATCAAAAACCCCCAAATTCCCAATTCATCCACAACCCTCTCTCTCTCTCTCTCTCTCCCTCCCTCCCTCCCCCTGCCCAAAAATGTAGCTCCGCCTGGAGGAAGGTCGCCGGCACTGCTTCGTTGGGTGTAGCTCCACCGCTGTGCAGCGGCGCTTCGATCTCCCCCACATGACAGCCGTCGAGGGCTGCTGAGAGTTCTCAGCAGCGTCGTCGACCGTTATTCTTCTTCTTCTTTTTTTAATTTTGAGTCGACATGTGGGGAACTTTGTGGATGAAGAGGTACGACGGAAATGGTAATGTGTCATTGGTCGATTAGGCTGTTGATTTGAGGTATGAGTGTGTGGAGTTGGATGCTTACTAGCAAGAGGTGGAAGATTTGGCGGAGGCGATGTGGTGGAGATGTGGGTTGCGGTGTATGATAATGGTAGTTACGACATCACAGTGGTAGGTTTGGAGACGCTGCTCTGCTCATGAGAGAAAATTTGGTGTTGATGTTGGTATTGGTGGTGGTGGCGGCGGTGGCCGTAGCGGTAGAGCTGCGAGTACAGATTCAGATCCCGCTACAATTGGTGGTGTTTGTAGGTGGTTTTTTTCGACAGTTATTTTTGGTAGTGGAGGTGCTATTAGGCTGTGATGGTGGTGATTATAATAGTGGTGATGGTGTAAGCTATGGTGGTAATGGTGGTGTGGCGGTAGTCGCTACTATCACGGTGGTTGTGAAGCAGTGGTGATTTTTGTTTGTTGTTGGCGGTGGTAGTGATTCTAGTGGCGACGTTGGCGGTGGTGTTGATTTGTGGTGAGTTGCTGGCTGTGTTGGCGATAGTGCTGCTGGAAGGAGTGGTGAGGTGGTGGTTACAAGTGTTGGTTGTGACCTGTTTGTGACATGTTGTGACCGTTTGTGATCGATTGTGACCAGTTAATTGTGACTCGTTGTGACCAATTGTGACCGATTATGACTTGAAATTCTGTAATATTTTTGGAAATTGGAGCAATTGAACAGTCGTCGGAGAGGCCGCCGAAGTGATCGCCGGAACAGTCGATGGAGAGGTCGTCGAAGTGATCGTCGAAACAATCGTCGGAGTAGATGACCAGAGTAGAAGGGGTAGGGAGAGGATAGAGAGTAGAGAGAGAGAAAATGATTTGGATTTGAAATTTAATAAATTGAGATAATTGTATTATATTATAATTAAAAATATTTAATAAATTGATTTAACACCGATTTTTTTAAAAAAATTTGAAGTTTGTTATTATGAAATGTGATCTTTAAAATAAGGAATTATGTATTGTTCCCAACATCAAAAGTAACAAAGGACTATTCTTGATTCTTTCACTTTCACTGCACAAAAAGTGTCAAATTTTGGAATGTGAGAGAGTTAGGTGAAAAAAATGATGGAAAACGTAAAAGATATAAGAGCATCTCCAATGCAACAATTTGCATCATTATATATGCGGCAAGCAAAATGAATGATAAGGGGGGTGTATTCAATTGAGACTTTGGAAGACTTTGATGGACTTTTTTTAAGTGATGAGACTTTTGTAAATTTCATGAATCTTTTAGAGATTTGTATGGAATTAGTGGAAGTTTTTTGTAAACTTATAAAATTTTATTTTAAAACCTTTAGAGACTTTTGTAAAATTCAAAAGATTTTTTTGAAAACTTTCATTTGATATAAAATTTAGGTGGATCTAGTGTAATATTGTGAAATTATCACATACAAGGTGGTGGTTCTCACAATTCCCCTCTCCTTCCCTTTCCCCTCGTATAATTAAAAAAAAATTTAAAAAGAAAAAAAATTTAAGTCCTTAATTAAATAAATAATTATTATTATACATATAAAAAATAAATTTAATATTCGGTATTATTAATATAATATGCCTTTAAAGAATAGATAAAAATATATATTTAAATTTAATTATAAATTAGTCTATATAAAATTTTATAATTTAATTAAAAATAGATATTTTTCAGAAAAATAAATGAAAAAAGAAAAAAAAAGTTATAAAAATACAATTTAATTTTTTCATAGAAAATAGAAATAAACAATAAAAGAGAGAAAAAAAATAGAAACTAATACAATCACTAGAAAAAAATAAATTTTAATCATAACTCTAATGTTTGTAAAAGGGAAAAGGAAAGAGAAATATTGAAAAAAAAAATATATATATATATATATATTAAGGCACCGTTTGGTAAACATTATTTTAGAAAAAAATGTATTCTTTGTGTCAAATCACACCTTTTTTGTGGTTGAAAATGAAGAAAAAAGTATTGATGTGATGGAAAATATTATTTTATTGATGAATGTGTGGTTGAAAATTAGTAGAAGAATGAGAATGAAAAAAAGAATGGTTACCAAACGGTGCCTAATTTCTTCTTTTTTTTGTGAAAGTCTCCCAAAATCTTGTGATTAATGAGAGATAAATTTTAAGATTTTATTTGAATAATTTCTGCTTAAAAGTTAGTACCATGGAGACTTATATAAAAGTCTCTGAAAGTTATAAAAATTTGAATACTCCAAAATTTATAAAGACTTCTAAAAATTTTAATTGTATACACCGTGATTTTTAGGGAGTTTTTAAAAATTTATAAAAGTCCCAATTGAATAAGAGCAGATTGAGTCAGTAATCTCTACTAGAGGCACACTCATAGGTCATACAAAGCTTCCCTGACCTACTCGATTGCATAATGTAAGTGTACTAATTGGCAGATTCTATATAATTATGGAAAATAAGAATCTACAATAAAATTTATATGATTAACTTAGTCATGGGGTTGGATATGGTCTTATATAATCGTATATTTAATTAAATTAGGCAAAATATTCTAACATTAGTAATAGTCATAAAACTCCGTTTGATTGTAATGATGGAAAATGGGTGGAAAGAAAATAAATTCCAGGAAAAGTAATTGCCTAGAAATTGTTTTCCAGTGAATTGTTAATTAAGTGTGTTTGATTGGTATAATTTTCTACCTGGAAAATTTTTAAATTTTGTGTTCGTTTGGCCTTCGTTTGCATCGAAATTATCCATTAAAGTGATATTTTTTTCCACACTTGGTCATAAAACTTGTTTCCATTACCAAAAGTCAAAAAAAAAAAAAATTTCCTAAAAAATTTTTTTTTTATCAAATTTTAGTGTTCGTTTGACCTTCGTTTGCATCAAAATTGTCCATGAAAGTGAAATTTTTTTTTTTTTTTTTACACTTGGTTATAAAATTTGTTTTCATTTCTTAAAAAAAAAAAAGTCAAAAATGACGGCAAAGACTGGAAAATGAGAATTGGTTTTCACCAATTTCAGGGAAAACAAGGCGCGTAGCCTCCAGCCAAGAAATTATTGTCAATCAAACATGCATTTTTTCAGAAAGATGAAAAATGATTTCCAATTCCATGAAAAAAGAGCACTATCAAAGAGGGCCTAATTGTTGAAGAAATTACTTGAAAAAGTGGTGCTGTCTCTCTCCTTGTTCACAATTGATTCCCTTATATCTTTTATGCAAGAATCCAATGAAGCAACTCATCCAAACCACAAATATATTATAGAGAAAAAAAAAATGAATAAAATACAAAAAGGAAACCGCTAATGCACAAATGTCCACAATATTGATGTTACATCTAAATTGACATGTAAACTTCGGAATAGTAATAGGCGTAAAAGTACAAATTAGTCATCGTCTTTAATTTTCATAAAGGAAAAAGGTTTATATATGAAATAAATCTAAGATTCTTCGTTTAGGCCATGTTTGATGGCGATAAAATGGCAGTGATCCGCCTTGGTGGTGCTGGTGCTAGTGGTGGTGGAGGCGACGTTAGACGGGCTAGGAACCCTGTTTTGGAGCTATACAATAATTGGAAACAAAAATTATTTTTATATGGAAAAAAGTCATGTTTATGTAAAAAATCTTAGTTTATTATATAAGTAGATCTACCTAATACCTAAATCATGAACTGGCAATAATCGCTTAAGTTGACTAATAATTAGTAGCTCAATAAGCACATGAGAGAGCAGTGAGCACAGAAAATTAATGCCATAACCATGTTCTTCTCCACTTAATCTCTCTCTCTCTCTCGCATGGCCTCGGCACCACAAAGTAGAAATTACATCTTCAAGAAAGAGAGATTACAGAATTTGTTTAACGCAGCTTCAGTATTGTTCTGTACTGTGTTTTTAACAATACTTTTCAGTTTTTATCTCCTTTACTATCCTCCAAGAAGTACCATCAACTACACAACAAATATTATTCAAGAATACAATCAAACCACCATCTTCATTCAGCCTTATAAAAATGGTAAGTGAAACTGATGATCCATTGATTTTCCTTTGATTGATGAATTTTTCTTGAAGAGTTCTATACGAATTTTTCTTGCAGAAAGCAGAAGCTGCAACTTGTTTGAGGGTCAGTGGATTTTAGACGAGAGAGGTTCTTTGTATACGAATTTCAGCTGTACCACAATTCCTTACAAAAGAAACTGTTTTCTTAATGGAAGGGAGGATAGAGATTTTTTGCACTGGAGATGGAAACCAGACCAATGTGACCTTCCTCGTTTCAGCCCGAAAACTTTTCTTAGTACGGTTCGAGGGAAGACAATGGCTTTCGTTGGTGATTCAATAGCCCGGAATCAGATGGAATCCCTTTTGTGTCTCCTGTCTACGGTTAGTCCCTGAAAACTCATCTTCTTTAACATGAATGTAGAATAAAATTTGGATGAAGGCTTGGCACTGTTATGAATTCTGTGGATGTCTACTAAAGCAGTAATTTAGTGGAGTCAAAGTGAAACTCCAAAAGAACCCAATTAGGGCCCACCTATAACGGGGCAACGTGCAGGTTAGGCAATATGGAGTGTTCTAAAGTGTCCATCTAGACTTAGGATTCGAAGAAAATGCCCCAGGTCAAGCCTAGGTCGGAAAATAGACGCTCAACTCTATGTTGACTGGCAAAGACGCGTTTAGGTGGAAGTAAGGCATGCACCTTTTTTTTGTGCTAGTGATATTTTATTGTTTTCAAGTCCAGCTCTATCATTATAAAAATATTCAAACCTTCATTGGGAAATCACATCTTGAATTATAAAAGGGTATTAAGAAATATAAATTTGCCTGAGTGGTTTGCACATTGTTATGTTTACTTATAACCAACAACAATTCATTAGCCCATAGTGTTAATTCTAAAGTAATGATTAAATTAAGAACCTAACTGTAATAGATTAATAATACTGTCTGCAAGTTAATAGAAAGAGCTAATTATTCTAATTAAAAAAAAAAAAGACTATCATGACATAGTCACATTCTTCAACCTAGCATATTTACCAACACTAAGGGCCTGCTTTGGAGTTTCGATGTGAAGATTATGAGAATTTTTTAAATTATCGATTTTGAGCTTTTATAAGCAGATTAATTTTGAGTGATTTTAGTAATGATTTTTAAAATTATCCAATCTATGATTGAGAGTTTATTATTCATTGATTCTGAAAGTTAAGAATAAAATTATGTCAATATATCTCTTAGTAAAATTTTCTTTTATATGAATTTTTTTACATATAAATTAATATTTAATTTTAAAAATTATTTATAATTTTAAGTTAATATTTTTTACTTATAAGTTAATTTTATACTTTTAAATAACTTGAAGTGAAGTTTTTAAATTATAAGTAACTTATCTTATATTTTATAAGTGAATTTTGTCTTATGGGCAGTATTTTTATTTTATGACAAATTTTTTTACAGAAAAGTGATTTTTTACTTACAAGTAATTTTTAATTATAATGTAATTTTTCTTATTTTACAAGTAATATTTTACTATAAGTATTTTTAAATTATAAAATAATTTTTTAAATGATAAATAATTTTTTAGTTAATATATTTTTATTTACGATTTAGTTTTAAATAAAATATATTGGTTGTAAATAATTATTTTATAAAGGGTAAAATTAGAAGAGAATTTGAGAAACGATAAAAACCCACCAATTTGGTGGGTTGAGAGAACTTATCATAATTACACTACACCGATTTGGGTGGTTTTTAAATCATCCAAAATTGTTGTCCAAAAAAATGGTGAATTTGGTCAATTTTGACTTTTTTTGTCAACTAACAGTCAAACCGTCCATTTGGATTCCGGGTACGAATTGTTTAAAGGTTTGATACCGTTGATGACACAAAACAAAGGTTTGGGCAAAGTGTGCAAAAATGTAAAAAGTTTGGTACCGTGGCTACAATTTTCTCTAAAAGTAATTCTATTTAGCACAATTAATGCTTAACATTAGTTTAGATATCATTAAATAATATGTTCATTTAAATGTAAAGTCAAAATATCCATTTAATTGCACATATTATACGTGGCCACCTAAATTGTTGCTGGATAGCATCATCCATTTTATAAGCACGTTGGTACATTTTCCATACAAATCAGTTCTATAGTCCAGTTATGCCCAAAAGTGCTTGTGCTCGTAACGAAATATGCCAATAATGCGCATAACCGAGTCTAAAAGTTTGTGATTCTTTGAAATAAAAGGAATATCGATCAAACAAGCCATTTGAATTTGACATATTTTTTAACAATTAATCCTCAAACCTTTTGCAGGTAGAAACTCCAAAAGAAGTATACAAGGATACTGAAAATCAATTCACGACATGGGAATTTTCGAAGCATAACTTCACCCTGATGGCCCTCTGGTCTCAGTTCCTAGTCACTGCAACTGAGAGAGTAGTAAACGGTTCAACCACTGGAGGCTTTGATTTGCAACTCGACAAGGTTGATCAAAATTGGTCCGAGAAACTACATCTCATGGACTACGTAATTTTCTCGGACGCCCACTGGTTCTTCAGGCAGAACTATTTATACGAGAGCGACAATCTTATAGGCTGCGTATATTGTCAAGCAACAAACGTGACAGATCTTGGGCCAAGTTTTGCCATTAAAAGAGCCTTCCAAGTTGTATTTAAGCAAATCAACGAGTGCAAGAACTGTAAAACATTATTTACCGTTTTGAGGACATTTTCACCTTCTCATTTTGAGAATGGCACGTGGAACACGGGAGGTGGGTGCAATAGAACTCGACCGATAACGAAAGAAGAAGTTGTCGGGAGGGATTCGGATTGGGAATTCAAGAAAATTCAGGTGGAACAAATTGAAATGGCAAGAAAAATAGGAGATTATAGAGGGAATAGGTTTGAAATTCTTGATATTACAGAAGTTATGGTGACTAGACCAGATGGGCACCCTGGAATATACTGGGGGAACCAATGGATGAAGGGTTACAGTGACTGCATCCATTGGTGCCTGCCTGGCCCCATTGATACATGGAATCAACTTTTGTTGGAGATGATCCAGAGATAATTTTTTTTTCCTTGAATTAAAATTTCAAAATTCTATTTCAATGTAAATGCTCATTTTTATTTTTACATAAAAGAAACAACATATGCATCTTCTTTTTGCTAGAAACTCCAATATTTTCCTGAGATGCTCCTCTATTTAAACCTTTGGTGCAAAGTGCTAAGTTGGACTAGACTGTACAATAAATAAGATTTAACATTTTTTTTTCTTCTCTAATATTGTATAGCGTTATTTAGTTTAATCTTCATACAAAACATACTCTGCAGATAAAGCTTTCAGATGACGGGCATGTTCTCCTGCCCACGATGAGAAGTCTTATTATGTTCGGAGAGAACCCAACGTTGAGTTCTACTGCCACATAAGCAGGTGGGCAGTCTTATTCTGTCATCGTGGGCAAGGGAACAATTCCATTAGAATTGAACTTCAAATTTTGATCATATCAAAAAATTCTCGTTCTTGAAAATCCATACTTTTCCAAGTCCAAAAAACGGATGGAATTCAAGAATTGAAGTGTTCAGATTGTCAATGCCATTAAATAAGGGTGGCAATGGCTTGTTCGTCCCGGCCTTTTAGTAAATATGGCCAGACCGGTGACCGGTCCCTATTTTCAGAAGTTGGGGCCATATGCCATGTTTTCTTCTTTGACGACCTGCATGGCTTATAACCGTGTACCCATCCCGACCGCGACAGGCCCATAAAACATATTTATATTGTTTCCAAGAATATTCTACTTCCACTTCCTGTTCAAATCTCCAAACAGTTACCAATGATATCGATATGTCAACTTTTGAATAATAAAGTGCATAAAACTACTAATAACAAATAGTCAATGTCTCTAAAATCCTGTTACGCTCCCATTTTCATTTTTTTTTTAAAAGAAAAATAATTTTTAATTATATATTTTTGGAACTCACAACTCTATAACTTTTTAATTATACATTTCATCACTTTTATAAAAAATTTCTAAAAAATTGATTTTTAATAAAACCAAATAAGGGCTAATTATCATGATGGGACAGGGTGAGTTAAAGTCCTGAGAGTTGGTATAAATTCATAAATTAGGCCATGATTGATGGCGAGAAAATCATGGCGGTCCAGACCAAGATCAAAACTGAAAGAAAATTCAATGGCATCAGCATCACACTGTCTACAGCTGAAATCAAATGTTGACGTGTTATGTAGCTTCACTATTTTTCTTTTTAACCATTTTTCTCAATTTCTACACCCTTTAGACCAATACTGTTCAGGAATACAATCAAACAAACATCTTTGACATGATAAAATGTAAAAAATGATTTACATCATAATGTACACCAAGCATGATTGATGTCCACAATATTGTTGTTACGTCTATATTGATATGTAAACTTTGGAATAGTAATAGGTAAAAGTACAAATAATTGTAAACAAAATTATTTTCTATGGAAAAAAAGGGGTCATGTTTATGTGGAAAATGCTAAAGTTTATCATAGAAGTAGATCTACCTAATTCCTAAATCAAGAACTGAGAGTTAGGATTATTGGAAAAAAATAAATAAATTGAAGGGCTGGCTTTGACATGAATTTTGAGTGGGACCCGTTTATTTATTTTGAAAGATCATTATTGATTTGTATTCTCTTCCGTGAAAATATCGAAATCAAATATTTACTTGTCAAAAATGATGTTTGGGTGAATGAAAAATTGAAGCTTAAAGTGATGAATTGGAAGAGATTTTATATTGAAGGAAAATTAGTTAAAGTTATCCCACATAAGAAAATGGATAAAGGCAATGACCACTTTAAATATGATTACACTTTAGAAGGGTGTAATCATGGGTAGCAAATGGGGTGCAAATCACAGACCGAAAAAGACTTCGGACCTTAAACTTGTGTGCGGGCGTGACATACGTACATAAAAAATTGGTAATGGTGGTCAATGACACAACTCAATCTCTTGTATACATCAGTAATTTTAATTTTTCTGTCAAAGTTTTGGTAGTGATACTGTTCAGATACTAAGTCAGTTCGTCGGAGTAGCATCTGCAGTGTTTAGAATCTATTGATTTTCCATTGTATCCTAGGAAACAGACGCTCGAACTAAACCTCAAGCACCTACGGTGCGAGGCGAATTACCCAAGAAGCGCAAGGACGAAAAATCTATCCATGAGACCGACAGTAAATGGAGGAAAGACTGTTTTTCTATGAAATAAGTAGGAAAGGCACGACAGAAGAAGAGATGAAATTGCATAAGAATTCGCCAAGAATACATGGTAGTTTAAGCCTTTGGATACTGCAACTTTGTAGAGTGTACTTTGCCCTACGTTTATACATTCCACCATTAACATCGCTATATAAGGAAGCACTTCCTTCAGAAAGTACATCAGCGGTGCCGCCATCTCTCTCTGAGGCTCAACAACTCTGTTTTCAGAGAGAAAATGAAAAACAGTTTGAAGTTAATGATTGAGTCGTGACTACCATGGCTATTCTTAATTTAAAAATAATCTTGATTTGCATAATTGAGGTCAAAGGTTTAAACGGATTAGAAACATTGCACGACAAGGCATCTTGGAAAATATCCTGCTGAGTGCATGTTTTGGCTTATGTTAAAAAAATAATAATAAATAAATAAAAATTATATATTAACAAGTTTATTCTAGGTAATAAGTAAGCTTAAACTAAGCCTCTATTTGGTCTGGATTAAAATTTAATTTTAATCAAAATCAAAATCAAAATCAAACAATCAATATTAACCACATCTTTCGTGAGTCCAACAACTTTTTAACCACTCATTTCAAAAACTTCTGTCACAATCCACTAAAAATCTAGTTTTAATCTCCACCAAACACCCTCTAAATAACATTTTTTGTATTATTTCAGACTTCAGGAAAAAATGTCAAATGCAATGCTTGTTGCATAATTCTCTCACCTGTGTTATAAATTGGCAGTGGAGAATTATTTGATGAATTATTCCAACATCCCTCAATGGAAAGAAGAATCTGAAAGCAATTGAGTGCCATAAGCTTGAATTTTTAAAGCTAAATGCGTTTGCGTGCAGATTTAGTTAAGCTAGAATTAAGCATGTTTGAAAACAATCGACCATATTTAATGGTCAGACCAAAAGGGAAAGAAAAGCATAACAATTATCTTTTTGACAGTAACTTGACACTTCGCTATCAAGAAAATTAAACCATGTTTGGTTTGCGTTTCAGTTTTTTATTTTTTTATTTTTTGACGTAAGTAAACACTTTCAGAGTGAATAAATTGTCCAAAATAAAAACTGTGGTGTCAAAATAATTACCAACCATCATATGGCAGCTAAAATAAACTAAAAATGCATTAAATAAAATAAACGCATTTACAGAAATTCAGCATATTATATTTTTCCTTTTTATCCATGCAATGAAAAACCTTCAAAAATGCTGCTGAAAACTAATGTATCAATTGCTGTAAGAGATGAACTACAGCTGCCAACTTCTCTGGAAAATTTACAATTTCAAATTTTCCTCCTTTTTCTTCTCAAATTTGGCATTGCTCGAAGAGATCTTGAGGGACCATTCCTAGTCTCGTCCTCCTCAGTATCATTGAGCAAAGTCGATACCTTGGAACAGTCACTTCGTATTGCATGATTCATATTCGGCTCAGTATTAGTAGCACCAGTACTCCTTCCACACTCGACTCCATCTGATGTTCTTGTTGGGGTAGAAATTGACTCATCAAGTTGATGATTTTCTTGCGCATCATCTAACATATCAAAGGGATCAGAGTTCACAGTGATTGTTGCTCTCATAGGGCTCGATGCAGGCTCAACGCCCTCCATTTCTTCACCTTCCTCGTCTAAACAAAATCCACCACCAAATTTCAGATATTCATTTGACGATTGTGTCTTGATGGAAGGAACATCATTTTGACGCACATTTATTTTATCCATACTATTTCCATGCTCCATCTCATCCACACAAAATCCACCTCCCACTTCAAGGTCTCCAACTTCATTCGCGTTGCTCTTGGTCGGAACAATATCTGCTTGATCAACAAATGACTCTTTGGCTATTGAATCTTCATCACATTTTTCACCCTCTTGACCTTCTATGTCAGGATCATGAAATTCATCAGAAACAGTGTAACTGACTACCTTCCGAGGGCGTTCTGACTGAAAAATACATAAGAGCATTGGAAATGATTAAAGGAACAAGTACAAAAATATTTTAAAACGCAGCATGAGTTAAAGGGTGTAATTTCTATGGATTATTTCCATTCCTTATTTTCCGTCTGTCCTTTTTTTTTTTTTTTGTTCCTTTTTTGGGGGTTTTGGCCCCACCACATATCGGTTTCCACAAGGTAACAATGACAAGCACCAAGGTTATCCTGACAACTCCACGCTTCTTGTTATGTAATCAAGAAACTGAATACAAGATCAGAAGAGTTTCAATTCAAATTCCAATTTGATTTCCCAAGCAAGTCTTACTATGCTATATGCACATATCTTATAGAGATGCTGATGTACGGAAGTGAACTTACCCTACGAACTTGATGGGACTCTTCTGATTTCTCGAACTGCAATTCTTGCTCCTTCTCACCAACATTTTGATCATCAGAGCTAGTTTCAATATCTCCAGAACAAGAATTCTTTTTCCTCCTCCCTCTCCCGTTTCGTCGTCCTCGTCCATTTGATTCTTTAATAGTCCTACTCTTTTCCTTTGTTTGTCTTCCTTTTGACTGCTTACCAGTTATTTTCTCTATGCTGTCGATCTGATTCCCAATATCAACTTTCTCTAGTCCAGTCGAACCTTCTCCTGATACGTTTGCCTCTTCATCAGTGGCGTTCACTTTTCTTTTCTTTCCACTTCTAGATTTTTGATGCATTGTGTCATCCATCAACCCCAAAGATTTATTCCCCGCTATTCCTTGGACAGCTTTTTTTATCCTCCTACTTCGAATCTTAGCAAATCTTTCATTGAATGTGTAAAATGCTTCCAAGCGCAGTTGTGTCTACATCAAACCACATATGAAAAAAGATAAAAGTTTATGTCGGTGATAGCTCTTTAAGTCAAAATAAAGAAGAGCCATCGCCTCAGGTTAAAGTGTAATTCAGAAGAAGATCGTATTCAACTCTCAGTCAAGCTGCTCTTTTCTTCAAATGTTCGAAAAGAATATCCTTGACATCCTGACTATTTCCAACATTAGCCATAAATTAAAATAAATAGAACCCAACTTCAATGGAGGATCGCAAGATTAGTGCTTGCTGGGCTAAGCTTTTAAGCACTTATAAGCAATGGGTCCCAAAGTTAAAAAGTAGATAAGCGTTGTGGGTCATAAGGAATGTGTGGTTAAAAATCATGTTTGACTAGCTTATAAGAGCTTAAAACCTAGCCAAACAAAAATTTCAGATGATTTATGAGCTGAAATCCACCAAGTCCTCATGAGCAAGAGGTAGAATGAAGAAATAAAAATGCAAGGGTTAAATTCCAGGGTAGCAGTAGCACTGTCCTCTCACTCCATGTAAATGTACACATCTATTCTAGAGGAAGAAAAAACAAGCAATGAAATGAACTGGGAACATGGCAGGTATTGTATCTCGATATAGTTGTTCCCAAATGCCTGCAATTTGTACCTCTCTTCGTATCTTTTTTGAGAGGAGGCAGAGTAAAAAAGAGGAGAAAACTACCTCATGCTTGTTATACTCCTTTAGAACTGGGAACAGCAACTCATCTGCTTTTGAAGCTCCCCAACCAAATTTCTCCAAACATAATCTACATGCAAACATATCTTGTCATGTTCTATAGGAGACTGAGAAATGCAGGTAATTTGATTTGCCTTTAAAGGAACAGATATTCTGGAAACAGGCAATTGACGATACCCAATGTGGCTGACCCACCTTACATGAACAAAATGCTATGCACAGCCCTTGCTACCACTTAAAAACAGCATCCAACCATAAGTCATGAGAAAGCCCGTGTGTTTTTAAGTTTTTTAAAGGTATCCAACCCTGAGGTAGAAACTATTTATTTAACTCTCATATACATGGAAAGGTACACTTCAGAGGCAGAGTTCAGAATACCAATACCAACTAGTTCTCTCTTGTAGAGCAATATCATTCTATGATGTTTTTGTTAAGAAATTTGAGCTCTAGACAATAAGATGCTATATTGCTATTGTAATTATAAAGGATCGCTAATAGGAGCAAATGTTGTAGTAGGTGCAATTTCTGTGGCCAAATCAGCATGTGGAATATATGCAAAATGAAATGTTTTCATTTATATACATGTAAATTTACTATATAATTAAGCTATATTAGAGCCAAAACATAAGAACGCTTCAATGCTGACCAGAACCACTTAAAACCTTACCAAGGAAACCAATCTCAACAAACTTACTTGCGAAGAACAAACAGATCTGGCTTTCCCCATGAGAAAGGCTCTGTTGACTTGTCTACTTGCGGAGAAGCGTATGCTGAAATAACAGCATCACTTGGGAAGGAAGAAGGAATATGCCAGTTTTTGCTCACATTTCTCTACAGAAAGAGAGGTTGATGATTTCCAACGTGACAAAAAAATTGGAAATTATGCCAGCATAATGAAGTAGCATCTTGTATAGAAAATAAGGAGAAAAGGTGTTACATGCTTATCCATGAAAATCTGCTTTATCTTTCGAGTATCGTCCACAGATTGTGGACCATTTTGATCAGAAGTAGAAATCCCTTCTGCATTACTGCTTGAGTCACCATCTTTAGACCCTCTATTGTTTAAATGACTCCCTTCTTTCACATCAAATTTTCCTAGAATGGTTGGATCAGGTGATTCAATCCACTCCCGAAATTCATGAAGGCCGTCTTTCTCCGGAAATGCATTTACAACCTCAATTGCATTAACAATGCCAATGCCACTGTACCATTCAAAGAATCACGCATTAAGGGTTCTCACATCAAATACTGATGAAAAGGTCTCAAGAACAGAAGTAAAATGTATTCAAGGGGGACATGGAGACGCACTGATTGATATTTACCTCACACCTTCAGTGTAATCACTCCCAAGAAGCAGGGCCATATGAATTAGTTTTTCTCTATCCAAACCAAGCTCATTCTCAATGTCCTGCAAAACAACATGAATAGCATCAAGCCCATAAATAATAAAAGAAAGAAAAGATCAATATTACTTAAAAGAAATGACTAGAGCTCCTTTCATATTTTATTTAAAGTAAAACATGCTACAAAAACTAGAGGGAAAACTAAAAAAAAAATATCATTCTCATTTCAATAAATTTCCATTGATCAACTATAAATTCATTATAAGCTGGATTCAAACAATTACGTATAAGACTTTACTACAACTGGAATCTTAGTATAGAGTAGCTCAGCAGTCAAGTACATTCGATACCTTCATAAAATATGTTTCCACGTATTTACGATCATCAAAGATGTTTTTGTACACACTTCTTGCTCCAAATAGCAACACATCAGAGTCATCAGTAACCACGCCATCAACGAGGTTGGCAAGTTCCATGTATGCACATTGAGCTTCAGCTTCCATTGGAGCAATAATATATGGTAAACCAAACATCTGAAGCAACTCCTAAAATTAATAAAAGAATGACATTGTTAATCACCTGTTCCCATAGTTCACACCAGATGAACATATATAGCAAAAATAGGATTATGAAAACTGGGAATAAAATTGCCTCAAAAGAATAGATAACACAAGAGAGGATAGCATCTATTGTGTGTGTGTGTGTGTGTGAGAGAGAGAGAGAGAGAGAGAGAGAGAGAGAGAGACAGACAGACAGACAGAGAGTAATGAAATTACTAAAAAGATAATCAAACCACCAAAAAAAAAAAACATTCAGGGAAGTACATTAGTAGGTATCCTTAGATCTCAAGTGACATGCCCCAACTATCTTAATGTGCCAAGTAGACCATGAAACCAAGGAACCACGTCTGACACAAAAATCAGTTATGATAACCAAAAGTGATAAAGATTTTGCACACATCTCCGCCCACCATGCAACCCATCCATAGTTACATGGAAACCTCAAGGCCATACGTATTTTCGGTCCCGGCTCCCAAATCCTTGCTTCTCTCTTGTTTTTCAATTCTTTGAATTCACAACCAGACCAATGTTCCAGAGACAAATATTATCTCGACGTGTAGATATAAGATTCAGCACTCTTAACAAAAAAGATTAAACTGATAAACCCAAGAGAAAGTGGGCTAGTGATGAAGTAAGGAAGTTGAAAACCACATATAAAACCTCAAAACCATGTTGTGACCATAATACTCCCAGAGATAATAAGTTACAGGGAGAGAAGCATACGAGTTCGTGCATTTGCCTGATTACCACAATATATTTTAGTTTTGTGAATGCGACGGTTGGACAAAAAGACAAGTAATTACCAATAACATCCACAAGTGATGATATGCACAAAAATGATTCATACACTAGACCTTGTTGATAATGGGCACAATCACAAGTAACGTTCTATTTTCCTGAATACATGACCCAAAATATAACTGTAGGTTTGGTGGAATAATAAAGACCGCTTAACCAGTAATGCTGATTAATAAAGAAACTATGACATGCACAAAAATCCATGATTAATTCCATAATTATAAAGATAAGTAAATTTTATAGTTGAAACCAAACTTTCCTAGTTGCAAGGAGACCAAGAAGAAAAGAAAACAACACTTCTTAGACTCTAACCAACCCTAGAAAAGGAACGTGTAACTCACAGGTCTGTCACAAAAACCAGAGGGAATTATGATACACACACATAAAAACTTCGGGACAAAAAGCAGATCTTCATTGTGGCACTATTTTCACAACCTTCTATGTTAATCAACTACTTCATAATCTTAAGAGAGATATTCCCTTAGATTTTCTAGAACAAACTCTCAGATCCAACTAAAAGGCCAGTCCCCTTCCTTTCACCCATTAGTGTCATAGCCAAAATTCAATCAAAAATGTAGTACCTGGCTTTTGGAAACATACCTGGCATTCAGCAAACATTTCACTGCTCACAGATTCTGCATTTCTCTCAAGCTTCCGTTTCTCACTTCCTAGTTCTTCACGCTCCTTACCTAAGAACATCAGTTCATCCTCCAAGCGTGCCTTTGTAACTTCATGCTCCTCCTCATCCTTATCCGTAAACGCAAAATTAATTTTAGGTTCTTCCTTTTCCACTGAAAAGTCACCATAGACCAAATTTTGTGCAGCATCTCCGTCAGTTGTTGAATCCTTAGCAGAATCCCTTACATGATCTGCTGAATCACAATTTTCATCCAACGTTGTTTGAAACACACCATGTTGAGCATCAGGAAAACAAAATTCAGGCAATTTATTAGGCAGTAGATTCTCAAAGGATGAAGTAACAGCAGCACTACTACTATTACGACTACTATGTGCAACACCTCCGCTACAGATATCCACTAGCTCATTCACCATTTGTTTCTCAGCACCTTTGTTACAAGTAGTTAACTGTTTTTCATTCTTGCACATCTTCTCTTCAAGTGAAGCGTCTGATTCCACCGGTATTTCTCCAGGCAAAGCTTCACTTCCACCTGTACCTTGAGTAAAAAAGTTTGTCTCTAGGTTGCTTTCACCAGGGTCGACTTCCATGTACATAATGGACTTGGCCTTTGAGGAATTGGAGGTATTCATTATAACTGGTGATCCAGGAGGCTGTAGGATACCATCTGAGGGAGCTTCCACCTCTGGCTTGTCCTTATCTTCATGAACAGGTTCACAATCAATGTCCTCGCCTACCATTTGTCTGGCTCTTCTATATTCCTGATCTTCACAAGGTTCATTAATAATTCTGGAATCCACCATATCGTCAAGACTTCGCCTGATTGCTTCCTGAAATTCAGCTTCTTCTTCCAAAGAACCTTTGGTGAAAGTTTTCTGACTTTTATCTAGACATGATGAAGCCTTCTCTAGAATATCTACAGGTCCTTCCTCCCACTCCACTTCGTCCTCATCGCCCATACCATCTTCCATCTGTGATGGCTCATTTACCACTTTAATGTCATTGCTAAGAACATTACCTCTACCTTCGTTTACTCCTACATCTATCCGACAATCTGAGGTAGAATACAAAGATTGTTCAACTGAGAAAGAATTGTCTATGGAGAAACCCATTACCGGGTCTCCACCCACCAGACGAGTAAATAAATCACCATCGTCATCACCACATCCATGTTCCCCAATATCCTCAAAAGAAATCTCAATAGAAGCTCCACTTTTCACTGCAGGTTCACCAGTTTCATCATTCATTGCATCACTGTTCTTATCAGCACCTTTTTGAAGTTGGGTTCTGTTAGACAAGTCACCTAGGACATCAACCAAATTTCTACCTATGGCAGTTTCAGTGTGCTCTTGATTTGCATCTACTTTCTCCTGCTCTATCTCCTTCATCAAATCCAAATTCCTTTGCAAATCTCGAGTCATGCGAATTCCCAGTGCTCTCACTCTACTGACTCGAAGTCGACCTCTCTCATCCAAATATGTTTCTACATCATCATGAAATGCCTCTGCAGTTTCATCCACAGTTGATCCAGTAGTAGCAGTAGATGTTTTGGTTGCAGTAATCTCACTGACGGCATTTGCAGAAGAATTTACTAGCAGTGGTGGTTGGCTTTGCTCTGTTCTAATTCCCTCTAGTCCAGTAGATGTAAGGGCTCTGATTGAGTCAAAACGTATAATTTGTCAAATTATAGTGAAGCGTTGAAAACAAGATGGAACACACAAAGGAAAATCAATGAGATTCCATCAAGATTGCACCAAATCTGTAGCAGTGCTAGAAAATTATTCATCACGCAAGAAACAACAGAAATTTTATTACTCACTCTTTGTTCCCTGTAAATGATGATGAGAAGATAAACTCTCTATTGGCTTCAGATGCAATCCGTGAAGTCTGCACACCACCTACTCCCCTTCCAGCAGCAGATTTCTGGACCTCATCTATCTCACGGCGGAAAGCGACTGTTTTAAGATAGGCCTGTATCTGTAGCTCTGAAAACCTTTCGGGGGCCTAAAAAAAATGGAAAAAAAAATCAAGCATAATCTCCAGAGCAACACTATCTTAACATACAATAAAAATGATAATTAATTTAGAGCAATGCAAACATAGAAGTATTCCTACTGACAGTGAACAGTGTCATCGCAGAGGAAGTGATAGCATAAAGTATTGGAAGAAAAAAGTGATACTACCAAAAAAAAATGTTTTCTCTAGGATATCCATACAAGGGTGTTCAAAACGCACCTTTTTGACCTTTTGATACTTCTGCCTGTTCTCAGCCATCAGTCTCTCTCTCATCTACAAATAGGAGATCAGCAGGTGAAGTAACAACTGGAATTGACTTGCTCGATGTTCATTTCTATAACTTGAACAGAAAACCCACCCGTCCTGGCCATCATGATGAGCAGAAACATAGAGAGAAAGGCACACTTACCTGAACAAGAAGATCGAGTTGCATGGATGGAGGCAAAGCAGCCAAGACAGCAGGATCAATTTTCCCTTGCATCTCTGGCTGCACAACAAAGATGGTGGAAGCAAGTAGTTAAGAGAATTAAAAACTGAGGAAAAAGGAAAATTTAGCCCCTGGTTTAGCTAAAAGCCAATTTTTTAGTAGATTTTGATAAAAGTTGATGAAAATGTGTAGTTGAGAAGTTAATAAAAGTTTTAGGTCCCGTGAATGTGTAGTAGAAAATGAGTTTTGAGGAAAAAATAAGTTTGAGAAAATGGGGTCCAAACAGGGGCTTAGTGTCCTCTACCTACGACTTCCAATAGTGAAATAACTATGTCCTTTGAGACCTGAAGCCTGAACTAATGGACAGTATTTTATGAGGTCTCTTATCAAATCATCAAAAGAAAAAGGAAATCCTTACCAGTATCATTTCTTCGTCTTCATTCTCATCATCCTCTTCATCTGGAATCCCTGTGCCAGATGTTGAAACATCAGCAGTAAAACCATCTTCCTCTGCCGCAAGGGAGGCTGCTAACCTTAATTAACTTGTCACCAGAAGTCAGAATTTTAATCAACACAAAAATAATAAGCAGAAAAAATAATCCAGCGTAGAACTCACATCTCATCCAGTTCTTCTTGTTTGTAACTTTCGGGAACCACATCATGTCCTTCTTTTGTGTTTGGCTCCATCTCTGTCTCGTCCAGGATAGGCTTTTTTCCTTTGATATCATTGTTCTGTCTCTGCTTCTCAAGATCCAAAGCCAGTTCTTTCACCCTCATTGCCTTGATCTATCAACAAAAATTGAATACATAAAAAAATTATACCCCCTACAACATAAACACGGTTGAGAAATGTGTATAATAGGAGTCCTCATTGATTAGATACTATATAACTTTCAAAACCAAGCATTATAATTCAACGAAAACTAAAAAAGGAAAACAAATTAAATCAGAAAGAATACAAAAACAGAGACAATGAAAGAATACTGGTATCCAGCTCAACCAAGTAGAGGTCTCCAGTCAAAATTCAGTAAAAGATTACAACTTTAAACTGATGATCGTCCAATTCACCTACATTTCATCAAAAATTCTTTAAACCAAATAAAAGAAGCCAGAAATTTCCACCAGACTCACATGATTGAGAAGCAATTTCTCAGCGGTCTTTCGGATTTTAGCCTGGGCATTCTCGCGCTGGCGGCGGCGTGCAATGATCGTCCGGCGCTTGAGAGCCGGTGTGCCTCCGTCGAAAACGAAGACAGGCTTGGTTCGGAGGAAGAGAAGCTTGCAAATGCGCCTAAAAAATCCCAACAAATGAGCGTTTCGGACCATCTCTCCCTTCTCGTCTCGCATTGCCTTCATAAACTGTATCATCCATATACTAGCATCTAGAATCCCAACAGAAAAACAAGAATATTAAGCGTTAATACTACTGTATGCATTACACGAGTTAGAAGGGTTAGGGTTAGGGTTTTGAGGGACGGATACCGATGGCGACTTTCTTTCCGGCGAGGGTTTCAACAGAGACACGGCGGCCGACCGGAGCAAGCAGTTCCCAGAGGCCGTGAACACCCATTTTCTTTGATTTGCTCTGCTCGGAGCAATCAAGATTCTAATTTTGGTAATTGTTTGATGCAGTCCTACGTTGTTGCCGCCAATATATATTTGGTCTTTTAGATGTCAGTTGGTCTACTTGTTAAGAAATGCGGCGTTGACCGTTACTTGGAGGCTATTTGATTTATTTTTTGAATAAATTGCATGTATGGTCCTATAGTTTGATTCATTTTACACTTTTAGGCTTTGTTTTTTTCTTGATATTTAATTTGCTCCCCCCAACAATGTAAATTTTTATTTAAGGGACATACTCATACATGAGGCAAATTTATCTGATTGGTTCTCGGTCCTATTCATTTGTGAAAATTGTGTTAGTGATTGGTCATTGGAGAGACTTTGTGAATTTCTATCTTAGTGATTGGTCATAGGGCAAAAAATGGTGTATCCATTATTGTTGATTATAACGGAAGATTATTCGGAGTTGGACATTGACGCTACGTGAAAAAGAAATTCAAGCGAAAACATTAAGTACATGAAATTTGAAATTCACCAAATTATGAAAAATAAATAAATAAATTCACGGACTTTATTAATTGAAATATGATTTTAAAAAATTAAAAAAAATGAATTAACCATTTATTTATAAGCATTTACATGAAACCCTAATTAAAATAAACTAAAATTACAAAAAATTCAAAATAAACTACATGACAAAAATAGCACTAAAACTTAAAAAGCAATTTTTGAGTCCTAAATGAACTCGGATGGCCGACATTCATCGTATGTCACAGCATAGCAGTTTGTTCTACTCGTCCCATCGTTCTCTTTCCGAAATAGTATTATGGGTCCAAATCGAAACTTTATTGTCATACCTGCACTTTTGTCAATTGTCCTTTTTCAGTCCAATTCTTTTTCAATTCATTTAGTCATTTGTTCTACTCAGACATGGAAATAGATACATTGTCGAACCGCGTTAAATATTGTGTCGTTTATTTCGCGCATTATTTATTTGATTATCTCCTATTGGGTTGGACAAGAAAGTGAAAGTTGTTTATTCCGTTGCATTGATGTCATATTAGGTAATAGTTTAATTTCCCAACAAAATGAAGCTTAGGCAGTGGCGGAGCTAGACTGATACCCAGTGGGGCACAGTTTAACTATAGATTTTTTTTTTTGTCAAACAACACGAAACTTAATAGTATTAAAAATTATAATTCCTTACAATTTATCGACTTCATAAAATTCAAATGTTTAAATTTAAAATTGTCGTATACATATGTTTGGATTTACAATTTAGTTTAAAATAATCTTAATCAAAACCCCGAAGTGGATACTGCAGCAACAACAAAACAAAATATTCCAAAAGAAATCCTTCTTTTTTACATCATTGCCGGTTGTAAATATTCCTAAGGAAGATAATTCCAACGTTGGTTGACATATTTCAGTGTAAAATTCAAGAATCATTCAATTGAGAGTGACACAACAATATACTCCCTCCGTCCCAATTATATAGGCTTGTTTGGTTTTTCACACGGATTAAGAAAACTTATTTAATGTCATTGGAAAATTAATTTTTGCCAAGATCTTTCCTAGTTTACCCCTATTTAATTTTCAGTGGGTAAAACTAAATTATTGTTGGAATTCATAAAGAATTTGAATTTTCAAGAAGTTTACATATTAAGTGGGGAAAATTTAATAAGGGTATATTAGTAAAAGAACACAATAAAATATTCTACATTAGGAAACAAGCCTATATATTTGGGACAAGAGAAAAAGGAAACCCAGCCTATATAATTGGGACGGAGGGAGTATACAACAGCATAAGATTTATCTATGGCCGGCACACTAGCTAATTCTCCAGTGCTTATTGCCTGACTTTGTCAATCCATAGATAATTCCATTACACAAGAAGACAATAACTCATTGTATACTTCGCCAATCGCCCTTTATAACTAACCAGATAATTCCAACATTGGAATTCCCTCCTTGTGTTTGTCAAGAGCCTAGTATGATGCAAATCCCAATTTGGACATGCCTTGTACCAATTTTTCTTCTCCTAATCAAGGCAAATTCTCAAGAAGAACTAGTTAGGAATGTGTTGGTTGAGTTTATGTCGAAACTTTCTAACAACAATGGTTTCTCTGTTCCCAATATGGGCTGGAGTTTGAGCTCTCTCCCGTGCAAGGATAAGTGGAAAGGAATCACTTGTGACCAGATGAAAGTAAAGTATATCGTCCTTGATGGCTTTGGCTTCTCGGGATTTTTGGATGCACGCGTTCTCTGTAATGAGCAATCTTTGACTGAATCTCTACGGATCCTTAGTCTTAAGGATAACAGTATTCATGGTGAAAACTTGGATGAAATTGCAAACTGCAGCCAACTAACTCAGTTGCTTATCGGTGGGAACCAGTTCTCGGGTAGCCTCCCCAACTCAATTTCCCAGTTGAAGAATCTCAAAAGCCTTGATATATCTCGGAACAAATTCTCCGGCCCTTTGCCTGATCTGCCGGAGATATCTGATTTGGAAGCGTTTCTGGCTCAAAACAATCAATTTACAGGTGCAATACCGAATTTTGATTATTCAGAATTGTCCTTGTTCAATGTATCGAACAATAATTTCAGTGGAGAAATTCCTGATAGAGGGATTCATTTTGACATTAGGAGCTACCTCAATAATCCTCAATTATGCGGAGCGCCCCTGTCTAACAAATGTCGGTCATCATTAGCCTCAGAGTCGGAACCTTCAGCACCACCAGACAAACCAAAAGATGGTATTTCAAACGATCAGATTCTGATGTATTCATGCTATATTCTGATAGGGTTAGCTGTACTTTTCCTCATCCTCATCTGGCTATACAAGCGAGGCAAGAAAAATGATGAGAAACTTGAGGCTGATAACAGAGTAGCCGCAGTTGATGATAGCATCATCAAGCCTAGTTTCTCAACTGTGGAGTTGAAGGCCGGAGAGATAAGTAAATCAGGAATCTCTACTATTTCAGCTGATCAATCCATGGTTTCTTCATCACTTATCGTTCTTACAAGTCCAGAGGTGAATGGACTAAGATTCGAGAATTTGCTCAAGGCTCCGGCTGAGTTGCTTGGGAGAGGAAATCATGGTAGTGTGTACAAAGTGAAGTGTGAAGCTCAGGGGATGACTTTTGCTGTGAAAAGGATTAAAGACTGGACGATATCGAGTCATGATTTTAAGCAGAGAATGCGAAGACTCGACCAAGTGAAGCATCCTAATGTATTGCCTGCTATTGCCTTCTACAGTTCAAGACAGGAAAAGCTTCTGGTCTATGAATATCAACCAAATGGGAGTCTTTTTAGGCTAATTCATGGTATTTCCACTTTAAAATCTCTTTTTTTTTTTTTTTTCATCTAAAGATAGTTTTATCTCATTTGTTACATATGCAAAACTTACAGGAAACCAGTCTGACCAGGCATTTGATTGGGAAAGCCGAATACTTGTTGCATCCACTATAGCCGATACCTTAGTATTCATGCACGACCAACTATACTACGATGGAATAGCCCACGGGAACCTAAAATCCTCAAATATTTTGCTCAATACGAACATGGATCCATTGATAAGTGAATACGGACTAATGGTAGTCGACAATCAAGACCAGTCTATTGTTGCAAGTGTCAATAGTTTCCAAGCATCTGGAGAAAAATTCAAAGAAGATGTTTATGCATTTGGGGTGATCCTTCTCGAAATGCTTACTGGAAAAATGGCCCTGAACAATGGATTAGACCTCGATAGTTGGGTTCTGGCCGTGGTTCGTGAAGAATGGACCGTTGAAGTATTCGATAGAAACTTGATAGGCCAAGGAGCTAGTGAGGAGAGGATGGTTAACCTATTACAGGTTGCTATTAAATGTGCCAATAAGTCCCCACAGGCTAGGCCTAGCATGAACCAAGTTGCGCTCATGATTAGGGGGATAAAAGATGATGACGATGATAGATCTACAGACGTTTCTGGATTATCGATTATTACAAGGTGATTAAGAATCAGGAAAAAAATTGGCCCTTTTGTTTGAAGAAGAAAATAATGTACTTGTATGAAACTTGCATATGTGCATTTCTTTTCTTTGTTAATGTAGAGTCTAATGACAGTGTACTTTTACTTTTTCTTTTGGTTCACTAATCAAGATTATTCATGATGTTTGCAAGATTCATAATCTCACACAAATTTTTCGCCATTTTTTCAATGTCCAATTTAGAAAAGAGACGTGCGAAATGTTTTATGAATATTATGGTATTCAATTTAATTACAAAATAAAAATATATATTATATGTCCCTCTTTTTTTTATTAATTGAATATATTTTAATTTGCAAAGTGGTGCTTGTAATCCAAATTTTACCTCATTTGCTTTGAATTAAAGATTAAGATGACAAATAACCTACAAGACAAGTAATGTGTTGTGTGATTTATAAAATCACAGAATGGCCCCCAGGGCATATCTCCCAGTGGCAAAGGGGAGGGCGGTTAGGGCTCAGCGCGGTAGTGTGCAGAGTTCGATTCCCCGCAAGGTGGAATTGGCTTTGTTGCAAGCGGGAGTTACCATAGGGTTAATAGCCCAGGCCTATCCATAAGCTCTCCACCCTGACTCCTGGGAGGCACATCCTGCGATTTACCTCCTCCACAATGGTCCAGGGCAGGGTCGGTGGGGGCCCTCAAGGTTGGGGTTCAACCTTTTTTATAAAATCACAGAATGAGGTAAAAATAATATTTTATTACACGGAATGTTACTTTTCATTTCTAATCATGTTAAAAAAAAGAAGTGTCAAAATGTATGTCTTTACTTCAATTGGCACATCTCATGGACGGTTGGTGTTATTTTCCCTATAACTAACAAAATATTGGAAAATGCTAAGTGTACATAATAAGTGTACACAATCTTTGACACAATGTGATGTGGCAACAATCATGTGATTGATGTGAAAGTGTCAGATTTGAATTAAAGGTTTTGATCAATGCCACTTGTAATTGTGTAGACCATTATGTACATGTAGCATTACTCTAAAATATTTTCCATTTTCCAACTTTTTTTATGTTTGATAGGAGAAGTTTTCCATGTAAAATGTTTTCTCACTTTGTGTGGCACGTGCACATTTTCTTGGAAATAGATGAAAATCATTTCCCACCTTTTAGGTGGGTTTTGACTTTCCAGGTTCTGCTTTTTTTTGGGATAATTGGAAAAAATTCTAGATACATGGTAAAAAAATTTATTACATTTATTGACAATTTTCATTCAAAATAAAGCCAAATGAATGGTATTCGATATTTTTTTATTTTTTTTTTTTGGCAATTGGAACAAATGTTGATCTAATGGTAAAAAAAATTATCACTTTAATGGATAATTTCCATGAAAAATAAAGTCAAACGGATATCAAACTTTCAACATTTTCCAGGTGGAAAATTATACCAATCAAACACAATTAATTATAATTCTCAATAAAACAATTTTTAGGTAATTCAATTCCCTGGAATTCATTTTCTTTCCACCCATTTTCCATATTTGCAATCAAACGAACCCTTATATTTTTACGAGAAAAGACATTTATGATGACATAATAACTTTAATATTACAAAATAGTGAAATATATTTATAGAATAATTTTCTCAAGTTTTTAGGCTCGAACAATAATAATCCTGTATTTTAATTTAAACTTTTTAATTAAGCCTTTAAAACACTAGATACACTCTATATTAAAGAGTTCGTTCTTAAAATTATGCTTCAAGAAACTTTTTTAATTAAAAATAATAAATTTTATTTTTATTAATAAAATTAAGTGTTAAATATAAAAAATATATCGTAGCATTTAAATCTTTTTATTAATTTTCATTAATTTTAACGGACCACATTTTCAGCCCATTTTAGTGGGCCGAGCATGTGGCACATCAAGGCCCAACCTTTTCAGGTACTCCACGCGCTTCACGAAACCGTGTGTTTACAGCAAAAGTAAATTTCTCTCTTTTTCTTTTGTTTTTTCTGTTTATTTCTTGGAGGAAGTAGAAAATAGAAAGTGCTGTCTTCAATCTTTTTGGCATACTTTACCTTCAATTTAGAAACTAGTGACCCGTTCCACATATATATGTATATACCATGCGAGTAATCGTTGTTATTGCAAGTATATTTCTGTATTCTCAGTCAAATAAAAGGTTCTAAGATTCCAGCCAAAAGCTGTGTTTTTTAGGGTTTTCTGCTACTGCAAGAAGGGGTCCATGTTATGAATACATTAAAGAAGGATCAAGGTAGGTAAAGACTCAATCTTTAAAGTTTCCTATGTCCTCATCTACTCATATTATTGAACAATCAGTCACTTGGGGTTTTTCTATTTTTCTGACCGGAAGGAATAAAAATTGTTAGTTTATTATGTCCAAGCAACCTTGTGATGTAAAGTAATTTTTTGTTTCTGAATTCTTAAGATTTTATGTTTAATGAAAGAAATGGAAGAACGGAGATTGTTTTCTGGGCATGCCCATATGAAAATGTCATGGATTCAGGATAAGATGAATAAGAAAGATGGTGTAATGACATACCCACCTCCTATTTCTCCTTACGGTGTTAATAGTAATTTCCATAAAGATTCAAGCCCATCTTCATCTGGTACAAGGATTAGTCCAGCTGTTTTGTTCATTATAGTTATTTTAGCTGTTTTGTTCTTCATATCTGGGGTTCTGCACTTGCTTGTTAGATTTCTTACCAAAAACCGGTCGTCCTCTCAATCTAATAGAAATTTGGAAGTTTCTAGCTCTGATGCACTTGAAAGACAACTGCAACAGCTCTTCCATTTACACGATTCGGGTCTAGATCAAGCGTTTATCGATGCATTACCGGTGTTTATGTATAAGGAGATAGTTGGTAGTACCAAAGAGCCCTTTGATTGCGCTGTCTGTTTGTGTGAATTTGCTGAGAAGGACCAACTGAGATTGCTTCCAATGTGTAGCCATGCTTTTCATATCAACTGTATCGACACTTGGCTACTGTCGAACTCGACTTGTCCTCTCTGTAGGGATACGCTTTTCAATCCCCAGTTCTCAACAGAAAACCCAATTTTCGATTACCGGGATTTTAGGGAAGAAAATGGATTTCCCGGTAATGGAGAGAACGGATTTTCAACTGGGCTGAAGACGGTGCAAACTCAAGAAGTTGCAGTAGAAAAGGGTGTTTTTCCTGTAAGACTTGGTAAATTCAGAAAATTGAATAACGAGGAAGTGCAGGAGGATGTAGGAGAGACTAGTAGTAGTAAATTGGATGCTCGAAGGTGTTACTCAATGGGGTCGTATCAGTATGTGGTTGGTGATGCTAATCTAAGGGTAGCAGCCTTGAGCCATGATCGAACTGGTCGGAATTTGAAGCTTGTTAGGGGCACAGAACGAGCTAGTAACCTTTCACCTAATGGAAGGGAAGAAGACGGGAAGAAGATTAGTATTGGGACAAAAACTGATAGCTATTCAGTTTCCAAAATATGGCTATGGTCAAAGAAGGGTAAATTTGCTAGTTCTTCCGATGCACAAACTGACAACCCCTCTTCTCTTAATCTGGACTTACCATGGATGCATAGGACAGAAGGCCTCTGAGAGGTATCCCCCTTTTGCTTTAATTTTTTTTGATTAATTGCTAATTTGTAAATTACAGTATTGGCTTTCTTTTATTCTGAAACTTTATGTACACTGATAGTAATGGAGATTTGAATATTCCAGCTTTGCAAGTTAATAATTTATTGTTCTTTTCGATACGATTCATCTTGGAGTACAGGCTTTTGATTTTTGATCATAGAATAATTTGATAACATATTGACATGACTAAATTATCTTGTTTAGCACATCCCTTCATTTGCGGCCACCTAATTACTCAGACAATATTTCAAAATCGGACCAAGAACTTGGATATTATGTTCTATGTTCAACTTTCAGCTGAACGGGTTGAACGGTCTCAATTTTCTGGTATGTAAAATCAAAATTTGAGATTTGAATAGTGGTACCTAATGTGGGATTAGATTTGTCTTTTCATCAAAGCAGAGGGCAATTAGCTTTTCTTTTGCCTTGTTTTGGTTGCCTATTCTGTTTGCTTTTCTTGTCTTTCTCATTGTTGCTTTCATTTCTGTTTGTAAACCTTTTTGAATAGTGTGAAAACACTTTTTTTTGTGCAACGAGTTCTTTCTTTTAGGTTGGGACCAAATGGTGGGATCCATGATACTTTTTTCTATAGCTTTGGCTGTGGACCATGGTGTTCTTCCCATATGCCCCCTTTTTCGTAAAGAAAGAAACATGTATGCTTTTTCTTTCTCGACTATGGCTTTTATGAACTGAGTAATCGACCCGTCTCCAACATGATCTTGATCGTTATAAGACGATCCCGGGTTCAGTTGGATGTAAATGTAATATATACTACTTTACTCCAAGTTCACCAACTCCACTAAGCAAGTATATAATCCAAAAGATTGAGATCAATCATTTGTAAGATGGTTGCTCTTGGCCAATTTGATGTAAACAAATACAGCACACGTTCATATGGTGGGGCCAAGAAGAACCCGGTTCTGCAATCACCTCACAGCCCTACTGACAGCTGAACCACCTCATGAGATAATGAACCACTGGTACATTTGTCTCTTTCATGCCCCTTAGAATTCATCGTGGTGGCGCGTGGCCAGATAATTTTGACAAGATAAAGTTACATTGTCGGAAGAATTTGACTAAGGACAATGGTGGGTGTACTGAATTTGCTTTACAGATTTTTGATAGATACACATTTGACGGTTTTTCATTTGCTCATAACAAAAAACCCACAAAAAAAAAAAGATTGAATCAGATGCTTTGTAAGAATTTCTTCTGTACATATGGTTTTGGCCTTTGACAAAAAGCTTGACATAATTGCGTGTAGCAATAGATGATTATATGGAAAAGTTAACTGTGTTTTAAACTATCTAATGATATAATGTCACGTAGTATTATGTCAAGTTTTATGTCAACCTTAATGATTATGTAGCATGATTGATCTTGACATATATGGATGGTTTAAGTTAACCGTTGGTTGGATTTGGGTTGGATCTAGAATTATGACCTGTTTACTGTACATCAGTATCCTACATTCTACTCGATTGTGGATAAAATATACCTAGACCTTTTTAGTTGTCGTGCAGTGGTCAATCTTGACTCGAGAGGGGATCTGGGATTTTTTAAAGCCATGAAAAATTGTACTTGGGAGTCTTTAATCTTTCATAAAATTGAGCATTGAGGTTCTATATTTAAAGCGGAGCACCTCAGTGTCCAAGCTTTCACATTTGTTCAATTTTAGTTTCAATTGATGGCAATTGTCAATAAAAAGATCAACAAATTTTGTTAGGCCTCGTTTGACACCCATTATTTTGAAGAATGAATTTTTGAATAGTGATTGATGTAAAGAATGTGTGGTTAAAAAGTAAGAAGAATTTTTGGGTTTATGTGTAATATTATTTTATTTGAAGAATGTGTTGTTAGAAATGAGTACTGTAGAAAAATGAGAATGAGAATGAGATAAAAAATGGATGTCAAACAGGGGCTTAGAAAGACAACTGTTAACTCCACTCTTAACTTACTTCGCCTCTTCGTGAGCGACACATGACCCCATTTATTTACAAGATTGATGTTATATAAAGGATAAGAATTTGATGTTGTAGGTCTTAAAAAATTCTTTTTATACCCGATTTATTTTGATATCAGCCATTCAAATCCAAATTAAAACAGAATTTTGCATAACACTCTAGAATTGTTTTCAGTGTACAATCATTTTCTCAATATGTAACTTTCCATGTATTTTGTAAAACAAACTGAGCAAAAAATTTTGGGCCATCTCACATGAAAATGTGTCAAAAAACAAATTGAATTGAAATCATAATTCCATCATTAAATAAAAAAAGGTTTTACCATGTACACTCTGGTTGAGGTTGACATTGTGTGAGGTTGCCAACATTTTTTTCCTTGATTTTAACAATGTTTAAAATAATCAATAGCACAGATTTTGACAATACATGCAATGTCAACAAACATGTCACCGAGAAATGTAAAAATAGCATAACTCAGGGTGTATTTGATAGATATTATTTTGGAAGAATGTATTTTGGAATAGTAGATTGATGGAGAATGTGTGGTTGAAAAATAAGGAAAAGTTATTGATGTGATGGAAAATATTATTTTATTGAAAAATGTGTGGTTAAAAATGAGTAAAAGAATGAAAAAGAAAATTTTAATGTATGTCAAACAGGGCTCAAAAACAAAAATACTTGTTGCACATAATTCAGCATACCTCCACAAAAAAAAAAAAAAAAAACAATTTTCACCTTAGATGAATAAAGAATCGAATGGGATAAAATTTAAACAAAAAAAATGAAATAATGTGAAATAGGAGACATGACTTCGAAAAGTCATACAATCTGATCATTCACAGCATGTTCCTTGGCGGAGTTCGCTGCCAAGGCACTAAACGCCTCAACCACGCGCCACCGCCAATTTTCACCTGCTGCCTTTACGGCGTTTGCGTGAATGACGGAGCATCCTTGCCCAAGTCCATCGACCCTTTACTCGATAACGGTATTGCCGCATACCTTGATGAAAAATCCCTGAATACCTTGTCGTCATCGTGCAATTGACCGTTTTGCCCTGGCCCGCCGTCTTCGAAGTTCAAGGCGTAACTCAAGGGATCATACTGGAATTTCCTGGTCTTGCACCGGCCGGTCTTGTTGAACCGGCGGATGAATGTCTTCCATTTCGGACCAGCCACAATCTCCGACCATTCTTTCACTTTCTTCAACGCGTTTATTCCCTTATCCCACCAACCTCTGCCTGCAGTATTCTGCTGTTCCTCCGATGTCGAAATTCGCTCCCAATTATCGGATTCCCGGGACCCGAAACTCCAAAAGCAACAGCAGCCGCGGCTGGAGAATGCTCGTTCCTGTAAATCATCGTTTAAGTCCGTTTCTTTGTGGGAGAATTCTGGGGTGGTTTGCATTTGTGAGGAAATGTTTGGTTTAGAGAAAGAAAAGGGAGAGAGAATCAGACCGTGGGTCTTCTCTAAAACCTAAGCGTGGCCCTCTCCTCTTTCTTTCTCTGTTGTCTCTGCGTATATACAGGGAAGAAGAAGAAGGAGGTAATATTGCAACGGACATATCGGGTGGACGTTGAAGAAGAGAAACCGACAGGTGGCGGTTACAAAGACTGGGTTTAAGGGTGGAAGCCATTAAATGGGTCATCGAGGGAAAATTGATTAATCTAGTTGTACATAACCCTCTACATAATGGTTCACATAATGGGGACGTGGCAATCATCCACTTACTGATGTGTAAGTATAAAAATTGAATTAAAAGGCAGGATCACATGCCACGTGTAATTATGTGAACCATTATGTGAACGGTTATGTACCTGTAGCATTCAGGGAAAATTGGGTGCTGTGTTAGGTGTGGACACGTGGAAAATTATGAGTGGAGAATTTGTATAGCGCAGCAATTTGGTGGAGGGAATGATCGTCGCCTATAGTCGCAGGTGATTGTAATTTCTATTATTAACGTTTCAACTGTCAACGTGACGTTAAAGGCACGACTCGACTCGGGAAAATTCGCAGTCGCATATAAGATGAGCTAACTCATTTTCAAAAATTTCAGCTTGACTCCCTCCACCAAGAGACGAGTTGGAGGGTGAGGTGAGTCGGTTTTGAGCCGCTTGCAATTTATCATTTCATTTTTAATTGAAAATTGCAATTTCATTACTGCTTACGAGCCAGCTCGATTGGTTTGCAAGTCAAACAGCTCTCACGATGTTCTAGTAGTTGGGCTCGTGTCTACTTAACACCCCTAACCTCCAAATCTTTACATAAACATCCTGAAACCTCTACATAATGGACGAAATTGGTCCTTCTTGAATGATTTTCATTTTCATTTTCATTTTCATTGACCGTTACAAATGTCAAACTTTTTATAGAAAGACTGCAATATACTTACTTTTTTTGAATAAAAAATAATAATAACAAGTGGAAAAGAAAACTTTAAAATTATGACAACATATAAGACAACTCATCCTACCAACCAATCTCTCATAAGAGTGTCTCCATTGTTGTAGCCGTTGATTACTTAAAATTGTGTCATATAAACAAAATTAGAAGGTATTTTAAACAATACCTCTATTGCAATGTGATAGTGACTTCGTAAAATTGATGTGGCGGAGAAAAAAATATCGAAAGACTTTCACTTTACATGATATTGATGACTAATAAATAGACACTCAAACTTAATTTCCAATACACTTTATGGATTATTGTCTTGGTTTCTTTTATATTCTTATTAAAATGAAAATAAAATCACATATGTATTTTACTTGGTTATCATATACTATTAAGTCTAAAGAAGCTTTTGAATCTAATATCATTTCTTCTACGTCACTTAGTCTTGATGGAGTCTTAGCATTGGAGAGGGATTTTTCAAAAAAAGCATTGTATTTACTTATGTTGTTAAGTTGTAAAGTATAACTACTGTCGGTCCTGTTTATTGTCATTAAGAACTATTTAAGAATTTGTGATATTGTAAAATTTATTAAGGAATTGGATAAAAATGTTGAAAAAGAAATTAATATTGCACCAAAATCTTCTTTATCTTCCAATCAATACTTCAAACCTTGAATTTCTTGATTTTTTTTCTCCTTTAATTTGCACTTTTCAATCTCCAATTGTGTTCATTATCTCTCAATGTGTGGAACTCTCTCAAAAGTGTTGAAAATTTGTATTTATACTCCCCCTCACGTTTGTGTCGAATCCTGAGTTTTTATGGGCTTCAAAATGGGCAAAAAAGGCGCCTTGGATACATTCAGGCAACGCCTCAGCGCCATAGGAGCAAGGCCGCAGCTATGTATTGTGGAATTTGGTGGCACCTCAGCGTAGCGCCACCTTTCGAGTGAAAATCTGCACTATACTTCTTTTAGTATTTTTATCATAATTTTTTCTCCCGATATTCAATTGAAGCAATTTAATTAAATTGTAAAGATAAATCAAAGGTTATACCTTTACTTGAAATAATTTTTTTCCAATTCAAACATTTATTATGTTAAAATGGGTTTCAATCTTAAGCTAAAAATCTGGAACATATTTGTGCAGTTGAAAATTGATTTGTGTCTATATTTTGATTATATTTGACTCTTTTTTAACTTCTAATTGCATCCAATTGACTCCTAACATTCTTAAATCTTCATCGTGAGGTTCGACACAACTTTCGAGTATTTATACTTTAGTCCCCAAACTTCGGACATTGTCATTTTTCGTCAATTTTCACTTCTTTCTTTCAATTTGACTTCTTTTCATCGAGTTTTACCTAATAAACGAAATATACAATAAATTAAGCTATAATTGTTTAAATGAACTACTAAATGTCTATATTTTTAAGTTCAAATAAATGTATAAAATACACTTATCAATATCAAAAGTTTGACCGTTTTAATAGTCGATTGGCTGAAAACCGTCCAAAAGGACCAATTGCACCCATTAAGTGAAATGTTAGAAATGTTTGAGCAAAGATTTATGGGTTAGGGACCTTTTTCCGCATCAACCCCATGGGAGAAAGATCATTTGCAACAATTTTTCCAAGTTTAAATACACATTTTTTTTTTTCCTATTTGAGCCCCAATTGGGTTGGGGTGGCGTGGGGTGGACGATAGAATTTGGAATGGTGATTTTTTTTAGTAAATGTATGGCTAAAAAAATAAGAAATGTTTTTGAATTTAAGTGTAAAAATGAGTTTTGAAAAAAATGGAACTCAAACATAGGCTAAAATCTTTTCCCTACAAAATTTAAAAGGGAAGAATACATAAATCAACCTTTTTTTTTTACACATTTCAAAACAACCAAAACATGTTTCAAATTTCAAAAATCAGGTTTCTTTATAATTTTAATTATAAATTAATATTTAATTCTACTATAAAATAATTAACCCACCCCCACCACCCCTACAACTCTGGAGGTATTCCGGCGACCGTTCCGGTCACCACTCTTATCCGACGATCGTTCCGACGACTTTTTCGACGACTGATACGATTCAGGCAAATATGTTAAGGTAACAAATCTATACAATTTGGTCATAATTCAAAAATTTTTAGGTCACAATTTAAAATTTTTATAGGTCACAATTTGTTTATTGGTCACAACTTAAAAATTTAAAAATCACAATTTATTCATCGGTCACAGATCCCAAAATTTATAAGTCACAATACTTATTTAGATCACAATTAATAATATTTAGGTCACAATTAGACCCTGTTTGGTACACATTATTTTTTTCATTTTCATTCTTCTACTCATTTTCAACCACACATTTTTCAATAAAATAATATTTTTCATCACATCAATAACTTTTCCTTTATTTTTAACCACACATTCTCCATCAATCTACTATTCAATAATATATTCTTTCAAAAGAATGTGTCCCAAACACACTCTTAATAATTTTTAGGTCACAAATTAATAATTTTTTTGTCACAATTAATAATTAGTGGTCACAAACAATCAAATTATTTGTGACCACCACTAAAATCGTTTGTGACCACCACTAAGTCACAAATCACACACAGAAGACACAACCACCGCCAACACCACCCCAACACGGAACCACGGTCGATTTCGACAATTCAAAAACCCCTCAACTACACCAACAGCACACACACAACCAACCGCACCCCTTGCCAACCGCACACAGAACAGATCTGCACCTAATCGCACCTAAACAGATCTGCTCTTCCCACGACCGTTGCACCCGTCGCGGCACCTCCCCCAAAAAAAATCGGTCGCACCCACACACAACAGCAAAAATCGCCGCACCCACGCATAAACACCCGACCGATGCAACTGGCGCACGTACGCAGCCACCGCTACATCCCAACACCGCAACCACAACACCACAAAAAAAAAGAGACGGAGAACCGGGGACTGTAGCTTCGGCGTCGGTGGGAGAGTGAAGTCGAGAGGGAGAGTGAAGGTGAGAGAGGGAGCGTTCAAATCATCGGCGATTGACAGTAGTCCAGCGACGTTCAAATCTTCGCTTCGCTTCGCAGCAGCAGTCCGACGAAATGGAGAAAGGAGAGAGAGGGGAGGGGAGGAGGCTTCGGTGGTTGCAGCTGCGGCGGCGACGACGGAGGAATAGTAGAGAGACAGCAGGTGAGATGAGAGAGACGGAGGTGAGGGAAGACAATGGTAGAGTGAGAAATGAATTAGGTTTAATTTGGGATTAAATTAAATGGGTTGAAAATTTTATAATTAATATTTAATTAAATATGAAAAACATGATATTTGAAAAGTTAAACTTGTAACCTGATTTGTGAAATTGAAAATCTAATTTCAGGTGTAGATGTAATTTCCTCAATTTAAAATCAAACACAATTTTTTATTCGAACCTTTAATGAATAAGGTAAAATAAAAAGGAGTTTAAATTTTTATTTTTATTAATTATTTCTTACTATTTATTTTTCATTTTTTCTTTGGTTTCCACCGTTGGTATAGTAAACACTAAATAGTAGATACATGACGTGTTTTAATAAATAAACCAACTATTTGTTGAAAATCAAATATAAACTAATTAATTTTGTCCCCCTAATAACTTAAATTTTCGAATAAAATAGTATAATGTCATACCAAAGGAATAAATTTTGTCCCATAAATTGTAAAGCAAAGAAAATTCTTTTTTAAAAAGTCTCATCATTTTCAGATGTTGCATCACACTGCCAGAAACATGGCCAAGCCTCCTATGCCAGAGAATGACAGATTCACCTTTGGTTTCATTAATGTCAATAAGAGAAGAATTATTTGAAGAGAAAACATTATAAGTATCAGAAATGAAAATGGTAGAAGAATAGAAGGAGGTCTGATCAAGTATGTATAAGTTCTTTATCAACCTCCCTACAACTAGTATCTTCTCAGTCAAGAGGTCCTGCAAAAGGCAATGATCCTTCATGAAAATGAATTTCAGGTTTAAAGCTTTGGTCAACCTACTTACTAATAAGAGGTTGAATTTGAAGGTAGGAATATGAAGAGTGTCTATGAGGATGAGGCTGTCATGTAAATGAACATTACCAAAATGTTTAACAAAATTCATAGTACCATCAGGTAAGAACACAGGAATGGTTTTATTTGCAGGTACAGGATTTTTCAGTAATAAGATGTCATTGCACATGTGGTTAAAGGCTCCAGTATCTACAATCCATGACTTAGATCCTATTTGGCTAGAAGCACTCAGAGCAGAATTAAAATCAAGTTTAAGAGTTGAACCTGCAAAATCGTCTATCTGAGCAAAATTCACATTGCTTCCAAAACTAGCTCCTTTTTCATTCACCATTTTCCTGAGTTACCGCTTGATGATTTCTGAAATATTCATGTTCTTGTATTGACCTTCAATTCCTCCAGTATTAACTTCATTTCCCATTTCCAGTGGTGAATCTGCCATGTATGCTGCAAATTTTCCTCCAGCCTTTTTTCTTCTAATCACTTAGTTGTTTGAACTAGTCCAGGTATCCAATCAGTTTAAAACAAGACTCTATGTCCTATGGTGTTGAGATGTGTACAGAACTGCTTTCTCTTTTCTTCTTTGCTCATATCAAACTTCCTGCTATATCCTCTACCTCTTCCAAACTTTTTATACCCCTGAGCTTTAACATTCATAGCGCTTACTTCATTATGTTCTCCATAGGATATCTGAATCTCTCTCTGTTTTTCCTCTCTTTGGATCATAGAATAAGCTTTATTGACTGGTGGCAGAAGATCCATAACTAAAATCTGGCTTCGTGTGTGTTCATATTCATCATTCAATCCCATTAGGAATTGCATAAGTCTATTGAACGAGGTTATTTCTGATACTGATTTGGCTGAATCACAAGTGCACTCAGGTATAGGCATTAGGAAGGTTAATTCATCCCACAGTCTCTTCAATTTCGTGTAATACTCTGAAATAGACATATTACCTTGTGAGATAGAACTGATTTCTCGCTGGACCTGATATAGCATAGGACCATTACAAGTTCCAAATCTCTCTTCAATCTCCATCCATAACTCTCTAGTAGTGCTGGTGTATAGAAAGGCTTCGACAATCTCTTTGGAAATAGAATTCAGTAGCCACGAAGTAATCGCGTAGTTGACTCTCTGCCATTTTTCATAATTTGGTAAAGCTTTCTCAGGTGTTTCAACACTCCCATCAATAAGCCCTAACTTCATTTTCGCTCCAAGGGCAATTCTTACTGAACGGCTCCATGCCAAAAAATTCTTACCAGTTAAAGGCGTTGTAACCAATGTCATTCTTGGATGATCTGAGCTATGAAGAAACAATGGATCTGAAGTATTCATTTCACTTTGTCTTCCATCTCCTTGAATCGTCTGGTTATTCCTTAGTTCTGTAGGAAGCAGATCTACATTTTGTTCCCAGCCATGGCAGCTCAGTTCTGAGCTTATCTTCCTCCTCCCATAATGGATACGCAGCTTCCGATTCTGGAATTCCAGAATCTATGGCTTTGATATAATGTTCAAGTAAATGGAATCCACAATTTTATTCATTTACTCACCAAAACAACGTACATCAATGAAGGTCTATTTATAGACCATGAAAAAAAGGGAAAAATTAAAACAGACTCAATACGAATTAAACAAACTCTAAACAAACTATTCTTTATTACAGAGAAGGACCTAAGCTATGTAAGAAGAGCAATTAGGTCCCTTAGGAATAATCTGTACAAAACTTTTCGAGTTTATTTAATCGAATCATGATCTATATATCGACAGATATTTTATTCATTTATCAATAACTTATAAATTCTTGATTTTGATGAATAGTCCACGAATGAAATTTAATTATTACCATAGAGAAAAACCAGCAAAGCACTTAGTATAAATCGAGTAATTTGAACTTTCGATCACAATCAAATATTCTCATTGGTCCTCTATAAAATATGCTATTTCTTCTATTTGAAATTATTAGTTTCTTATTTCTTAAAAGCAACTCAAAAAAATATCAACGTAACCTCCGGAGAAAATCCATAGTTAGATTTCTCGCATTTTATCTTCAAAGTTGATGGCCAACTTAGCCTCAAAAGGTTGATTTTTTTCACAAAATTTGGGTAAACATATATTTGCCATATTCGAAAAAGTCCTATATTTTGAGTTAAAACTTTTCCTTTCGAAAAATAAACTTCCTCTATATTCTTTAGTCAACTTTGAATTTGGACTTTGAAGTTTGCAATGGTAGGGAAAGTCCAAGTGTTAATTATTTCTTCCATTTTTATTTTCAAGTCAAATCATCTAATCTTTACCACCGAAAACACGTCGAAATTTACTGTATAATGTTAGACATAGTTATCCCTAAAATCATTACACGTAATTGAAATTGAAATTTAGTAATTGTTTGGAATAACTTCAAAATTTGCTAAAAATTTGAGGTCAAAGTCATCAATAATTCTAATCACAAATTTCATGAAATCGAGAATCCACAATTTTTAAACCCCAAATTTCATTAAATTTTATCAAAATTTACTCGAACTTTTATAGAAAAGAAGGCCCGAAAGTCGATCGATAAATATGTATTTTCTTGGTATGCTCCTGTTCATCAGAGGAAGTGCCCAAACGTGTTTGGATTGAAAACTTGTATTACATTTCCCCAAGTCAACAATCACACAAAACACAACTCAATCCTCAACTATATAAACACCAAACTTTAAGCTATTCGCACACACAAACTTATAATTCTCATTACTATGGCTAGACAGCCTAACTCTATCCTAGTTCTCTTAACTCTTTTCTTGATTTTTACAAATGTTCGGGCGCGACAACTCAATATTCAAAATCGTGTGCAAGGCGATGAAACTCCACCACCTCCCATCCGAAGGAACGTCGAAGTGTTCAAGGCTTTTCAAGTTAGTGTCAAGAACTCTGGTCCGAGTCCCGGAGAAGGTCATTCATATCATAATGGCTTACACAATTAAAGCATTCACGGCATGTTTGATATCCATCGAATTTTTTTATTTTTTATTTAGGTAAACAATTAAATTTAAAGTTTACAATTTGCATGCTTTCAGACCATGTTTGGCATGTTATACGGGGCAAAATTGGAATTACAATTGACAAGATATTCAATTTCTTTCTTCTTTGCTCCTATATAATATCGTACAATTCATCGCAACCAAATGAAGTAACATTTTTTGTATTTTTTTGATATTTTTATGGAGAAACATTTAATTATTACATATGCATTATTTTTTTATGAAGTTCAATTGCTTGATGGACAGTGGACTATGCTTGCAAGAAATAAACGGTCCATGCAGAGAAGTGTATTAATATTTCTGAGATTTTAATATGTTGGCAGTTTCAATTTTTTATTCTTAATTTTTTTCATATTTTGGAACCATTTAGATTTTGATGCATTTGTCATCTTTCCCTCTTTCGTGAATGTTCAAGAATTTTGTTGGACCGAGCCTTAACCAAATGGGCCAAGATTGATTGGCCCAAACTAGTCATTAATTTCATTGGCGATCATTATACTTTCATCCAATTTTTATTTAAATCATTATATTTCATTTATATCAATTATGTCACTATACTTCAATATTATATCAATTTGGTTCGATAATAATTTAATAGTATAATTTTGTCTGTCGTTTTTAACTGATGTAATTGTTAGGTCATACACAGAATGACAATTAATACATCGATTTTTCACAAATCTCGTACTTGAACAATACTTCTATCAATGACTAAGATTAAAAAAGGTGATTCTATCTCTAGTTTCGAACGAACTTCTTGATTGGGAAAATTTTTGGATGTCCTATGAGATTATGTATTTTGACCATTTTTTTCTTTTAATGTCAACCAATGTTCCACCCATTTGTATTCGACAATGCTAAATGTACACTCATTCCTTTACATTAATTCTGACGCTGCCCTTTTTTTTTTTTTTTTTAAATTGTGGGCGAGAAAATTGTTTTTTTTTTTTAAATTGTCCAATATTATTTTGCCATGTGTCACAATATAAAATATTGATTTGTATTTGGTTTAATTGGGTACAAATATATGTCCTTGACTATCGTGCCAGACACAAATTTCAGAACCTCCTCAAATACCGGGTCAATATCTGGTGGTCCTCTAATGGGTCCAAATTATTTACTCATATCCTCCATGGTCCAAGGAAAAAGATAAGATAGATTACCATTTATTTTCATGTTAATTGGATGGCATTTCATCACTCTTTTCAAAATCGACCTCCATGACAGCATAGTGACTTAGTCATGTGATTTTACGGATCTTTTCTTCTACTAAAATTAGTCATCGTCATGTCATCTTATTCACAACTAGGATTATCTCAAAAGGATATTTTTTCTGATACTAATTGTAATCGTTATATTGGATAAAATTCATCCTGAAAACGAATTTGTGATGATAAAGTGCTCAATTAGATATAAGGTCGCAAACAAAGCCTTACCCTAATGATGTGAGATACAATTAAGGTTGTTTCATGTTTGACATGAGCTTTCTTGGAGAGACGTATATATAAGATTGTAATTTATTTAATTGTTTAGTGCATTTTAGTGTTTGTCCACAAGATTATACACTAGAAACCGTTGTTGTAAAGGGCTACAGGTACTGAGGTCAGGGGACAGACATTGAACCATGAAATATTGTGGCCCCCAGTGGGGTTACAAACACAGTTAGGTGGCTCTAAATGATAGGTTAAATGAATAGCATTACTCAATATTGTGGCTCAATGGCTGCATTTGCAAATTTGAAGCACAAGATTCAAATTATTGAAGACAATCACTCAAGCTCTTTTTAATTATTTACTATTACATTTATCTTCCATACTGTAGTTTCCAAGTCTTGTAAATTACTCAATGCTTGATGACGTAAAGGTATGCACCATTAATAACCATAAGAGTAGCCCATGTAGTTGTATCTAGACCTTACATTCTGATTATTATACATCGGATCACCGAAGTCGACGGCTTTAATGACCATGGCCTCACGTCGTCCATCCTGTTCCTGGATGGCTCCAAACACAATTTCATTTGTTTCGCACTTCTGTTTCTCGTAATGTGTTTGAGGGCTTGATGAGCGGTGTTTTTGATGATGCTGATGATATAGCTGCTGTTCGTGGTGGTGGTGGTGTTGCTGCTGAAAATCATTGATATATCCTCTGTAAAAAGATTGACTTTGCTTGAATTGTCGGGTTTTCTCAAGGTCCTTAGTCATATACGGGTAGCTTTTTCTAGGCGTTGGGTCTCTTGTTGTCTCTAGTGGCGGGGGCTCATCTTCGTTTGGAATCATATAGCTTTCTTGCACGGGCCAAGACACGTGTTTGGGAGGACGATGGTGTGGCTGCATATGATAGTCGAAAGGCTTCCTTCTGAAACTTGAGAATAATCCTCCAAAAATTTCAACAATGGTCGAGCCAGCATTGAGAAAGAGCCTCCCCATTGAACCAAATAAGCCCTCGTCTTGTTTTTCATATTCGTCTTCTTGAGGAATCAACGGATGCCTGACTGATTTTGAAGAAGGCCTCTGATATGTCGCTGGCGGCATACCCTTCGCATAAGCTTTTGGATTCTTCATAAAAACAATAAAAGACAAGTATAAGAAAACTCGATGAGACCATCATTGTCCAGACATTGTACGTGTAAGAATTTTTCTACTTACATTGTTGCGTGAAAACATTGCTGCAATTTTACGCTGTAACAAGGCCAGAAGATAACCAAAGAACACCGCTGCAACAAGAACTGCTATTCCTGAACATTAATGGAACGTACATCTTACTATGTTTGTCATTGGGCAATCATGGATTCATGGTCGTATAAGTACATTTTTATGCTTACCTAGTGGGAGATTATCATCATTCTGGTAAGAACAATCATCTTCATGGAGTTGGATCTCGCGAATTGCTTGATTTCCTCTGTCTATAACCAAAAGAGAACAGCTACTTCCAATGTAGACGACATCAAAATCATCTGAGAACTTGGCATCTTCACTTGGACCATCAACATGCCCTCCTCGACCCACTTTTCCGCCTGCAATTGTTACTACCTCTGCAAAAACAAAAAATTGAATTCAAGAAGTTTTCTTTATCAGTCTCGTGGTTTCACGACCTATGAGGGTTTAGGTGGATACAGGACAATGAAATAACGAAATGACAATAATAACGTGTTGTAATTTACCGGAATCACTAATTTTCCTAATAGCCATATTTAAAGTGTCTGCAACATATATATTCCCTTTGTCATCCATTGCGAGTCCTTTTGGATGGTTCATCCTTGCTTCTCTTGGCCTCCCATCCACGTGCCCAGGGTACCCTTCAGCCGATCCTGTAATTAACTTAGGTCTACTATCTGCAGCTCGGCAATTCATTTCACAATGTCAAATTCCAATCAAGTAAACTGAATATTATTTGAAAGGAAAATCCAATGCGAATGCACCGAAGACCCAAAAACTTAAGAACGGACACATTGAGAGGGTATGAAATTTCAATGTGTGCATCGGAATAATGGATATCATTTAGACTCAAAACAGAGTCGGAACTTGTAATCGATACTAGGAATTCGCAAAATTAAGACACGTGGATGACGGTCGGCTTATGATGCAAATCTCTTCGGCTTAGTCTATAAAAGAATAAAGCAGTGAATTCCCACACCACTTTGGTCATAAAAGAAAATTACAAGCCAACACTTCCCCTAAAAGAGAGAATCAATACTGTACAAAAGTGTTACTGTACCCCAAAAGAAAGAGGCTTCTTATAAGCAAAAGCAAGTCTATAACCAAAATTGGAAAAGTAACCATCATGAATATCAGATATCAAGAGTGTCTGCCAAGAAAAGAATTCACCTAAAAAATCAACTATTAAGCAAAGATCACAACTTCATAGTAAATGCAACTGAAATTTTGCAACAATTCGAGAACATAATTCAATTAAAATTGTAAAATCTCTCAAAAAATGTTAACTCACATCGGGACAAAGGTGTTGGGATTCTGTAAATGTTACTGTTTTCAGAATCAAGAACCAGAATTTCCCCAGCTGGTGACACCTCCAAAGAGTATGGTTCAATTCCAACCTTAGTTCCATCAAACACAGTCTCTACAGTGTATCCACCCTCAAATTTCACCATTGAACGGCTATGAATTGCTGTAAGTAGAAATACCCAGAAACTCATTAATCCATTTCCTTGAATTGAGGAGTTCTTGAAATTTGAATTGATTAAATACCTGTACCAGTTTTGCTGGTTGTTTTCATTGACCACAGCCACTTAAAAACAGTAGAGACCACATTTGTAACCACCCCACTAACGATTTCTGAAAAAAAAGATATGAAATTTAAGAAAAATGCATATGGAGAAATCAAAAAAATATAGTCATATGAGAGGCATATCTAGTACTTACTTGCCGCTGGAGAGGCAGAAGAAGCTAGTGAGAACTCACCGAGTAAAACAACAGTAACAACAAGTAGAATGATCCAATTCTTACCCATTTTCCCCTTTTTCTCAAATACCCAGAAAATGATTAATGAAGTTCAAGAAAATCATATATATAAGCACTTCATTATACTTTTGGATAGAGAGGGAGGGAGAAATAAGCAAGTCCCAATATACAATTCTACCTTTGGCTTTATAGGTTTTATATGGTAATCTGCATTATACTTTCCAATGGTATAAATGTGTGAGATCATGAGGGGACAAGCACAGAGAGAGGCCATGGGATGGGAATTATGGAAAGAAGTGAAAAGTGCGTGGGGTGGGGTGAGTAGTAATACAGAAGGGAGCACTATTCAAGGTATCATCAAAGTAAAAGAAGAAAGGAAAGATGGGACAGAACTTCTGTTTTTGTCATAACAGACAGAATCATCATTTAAAAGATATTGAGAGCGTGTAAGGCTTTAGCTTCAAAAGTTCCCTTACAAGAATCTTCAGAGGCAGGTTTGCAAAATTCTGAAATGGTAAAGACCAAAATGTAGAATTGTGATAATTTTAGGGACTGACTTGAAAAATGTAAATAAAAAGATTATCCGTATTTGGATGAAGTTTCTATGAAGCAAGGTATCAGCCTGTTTGATTCCCATTAATTAATTTTATGATTTGTTATAGAATTATTTTCAACTACACATTCGCACAATAAAACGTTCTACACGTTCTCCCAAAATTTTTCCATACTTTTTATTTACGCATTCTCCTAAAAATACTATTCTTAACTCATTTTTTTCCCATTAATATGAATCAAACATGCAATAAATTTTAAGTCGTGATGTTAAAGTGAGACCGAACTTTAAAAAGGCAGTGAAATCCCCACTTGTGCACTTCTTTCAATTTGATCATCCAACTTTAATTTGTGTTAGAATCATCACTCAACTCTATAATATTTTTGAAATTGAAAGCTATTCATTATGTTCCAATCATTTTATTTTATTTTTTTACCTATATGGGGCACGGAATTTTAGCGAGGACAGAATACTGGAGAAGAAACATAGGACAAAACTTTCTAAACAACAGAATTTTCTTGATCAAAGTGAAAAAGTACAACCCACCACTCACCAGCTGGTATTTCAGCATTTACACATTCCTACCAAAGATTTCTTCATCTCTCCTTATTTACGGAGTTTATGAGCATTTGCATGTACTGTATCTTACTATACAGACAAGACAATCATACATGGTACACCATCCCCACCTCTAACGTTGATGCACGAACGAAACATAGTGCATGTGCTGGTCCTCTTGAGTTCCTTCTCAAGAAGTCATAACATGTATTAATCACTATTCTCTTAATCAAATTCGAACCCATCTTTGCCTTCACGTAACAGTGGCCGAGTATAAATGTCATTCCAGCCTCTCTCGCTTCCATCAATTCCTGCAACTCTATTCGTGTGTTCGCATTGATTTGTGGACTCTCAGGGATGAGAAATCTCACTCTCTTCCTTGGCACCTCCGGTGAACTAATTTCTGTTAACTTTGTAGTGCTTGTTGCTTCTTCGAATAAATCATCGTTATCCTCACACATCCTTTTTCCGTTTGAGTATGTTGAGGCTGTCCCAATTACTGTCATTCTTTCATCGTTGTCGAGATCTTCTAGCCCATCATCACATTCTGTGCCCTCTGACCGGATGAATTCGGCTATGCTACAAACAAGATCATTTTCGAACATCACGTCATCCATCTGAATATCACGGTAGCCATAACGTGCTATGCATCGATAAACTCGGTAATCTTTTGGCCCGATTCTTCCCACGAGGAATCTTTCTTCAGGTCTCACATGAGGCACCGGAACATATTTGACACAGAGGAAAACTAGAACCTGGTGGAAAGCCGGTAGATTGGTGAGAAAATGAGAGAAAATGGATGGAATTCCAGACACAAGTTCTGTATGTATGAGACCAATGCCTCGAACCCGCACGATCCCGAGGTTCGGACCCAAACTCAGGAGCCAGTTTATGGGAACTTTGTTCTGAACATCAAACTCGTACTTTCTCAACGTTCCATAATGCCAGATGTACATTATAACTTGAAAGATAAATGAGAGTGCAACCGGGACCCAAGCGCCATCGAGGAACTTGATAAGAGAGGCAGAGAAGTAGAGAGCTTCAATGGAACCGAAGAATAATATAAAGCACAAGGCTAGAAATATGTTTCTATGCCAACATAGCACAATGACAAGAGACATTAGGCATGTGGTTACCAGCATAACAGTTATTACAGCAAGACCTGATCCAGAAAGAAAAAACATCATTAGACTGCAGTACGAGAATCCAGTTCTAAATTATTTAGTCTTCTTCTCGAAATATAATTATAGTTAATAAAACATTCTGATAGTTAAAAATGTTTCTTAAGACATAACTCCTTTAGAATCAGTCACTGTCTGATTCTTATCAGGTTGAAACTCAAGGATAAAGTACAACTGCATTGCCTTCGTGTAACAGAATATCTATAAAAATCCATTTGTAGATGTTACCTATTGCATTGCTAATATGTTTTGTGTCTCTAAAACCTATAGTAACAGCCAGGCAGAGCAACATTAGAATCCAGTTGATTTCGGGAATGTAAATCTGGCCACAAATTTTAGACGATGTATGTATTATTCTAACTCTCGGGAAGTAACCCAAAGCAGAGCATTGCTTGATAATGGAGAACGTTCCAGTGATAATGGCTTGGCTCCCAACCACTGCAGCAAGTATTGCAATTGCAAGAACCGGCCACCGTAATTTTTCTGGCACGATAAAACGAACGGAACGTTAGAAAGGGACAGACTTCAGTTTTCTAATATCAGAATAATGCCTTGCAGAGATGAAATAAGAATCAAACGGAGAAACTACACACCTGGTACCGATTCATAGAAACTGATATGATAACCACTTTCAATTATGTGATGTTTGGAAAGATAAGCAGCTTGTCCCATGTATGCAAGAATTAAGGACGGATAAACCACACAGGTAAATGCTATCTGCATTCGAGCAGTTTTTCAGTTCCTAAGTTAGTAAATGCTCTCAAATTATGCATAATCATTTGACTTACAGTCCAAAAATCAAACAATACATTGACCAACAAATGTAACTTGAACATGACAGAAGTAGAAATTTGTCAAAAATATATGTATAACTCTATTTTAGTTAATCCCAATATTGTCAACAAAATCATTATAACATCAGTAGACAATTAGGAGCCGAAATAAAGATATTGCCTTATATTTTAGCCAGTTGATGAGGAATAGAGTATGAAATCTGTCAGCCTCAAGTTTCCTAGTTGATCCAAAATATTTTACTAGAAATGAAAACCCGGTAAGTTACTAAGGGTATGTTTGGGAGAGATTTTTTTTAAAATCATTTTCAATCACACATTCTATGGGACCCAATAACTTTTCCTTAAATTTTAACCACATTTTCTCAAAAAAAAAAATCATTTTTCACTTGGAAAAATCTCTCCCGAACAAAGTCTAAATATTTACCTTGATAGACATCTGTGAAAAGTGTCCAAGATCAGCAAACATGGCCTCGGAACCTGAAATGTGTATACACGTCAAGTTAATTGAAAATCAAATACAACAGCCTACCCCGATGAAGAAAGAGAGCCTACTTACCAGTTATACATAACAAAATCCCACCCAAGGACATCCAACCTCCTCTCCGTGTCTTCTTCAAGAATTTGTACATATAATAAGGAGACAGCGCTTGGTAAACATGGGGATTCCAATGAAAAATATTGTACACTCCAATGGCACTGATGCAAAAAAGCCATGCTATAACAACTGGTGCAAAAAGAAATCCTATTCGGTGGGTCCCATAATGTTGCAGATAGAATAAGAACAGTATAATACAAGCAACTGGGACTTCTATATCTGCAAGTAAAAGGTAAGTTGCTTGATTATTATTCATCTCATTACAGCAAACTTCAGGGAAATAAAAGGTGGATTGGAAAATAGTAAGAAGTATTGTTCAAATTACACATAAAGCAGATAAGGATTCGGTATTCATAAATTTTTCAGGATAGTCACAGAGTATCAAAGCTATATTAGCAAAATCTTGACAAAAAATATAGTTATGCAATCCAATTAGGAGTGTAACAACTTCAGATGTGTTCGGGTCCAACTTTAGATGGTGACCTGGTCGAAATGAAGGACTAAGCAAGATTTAAGAAATGGATATGAATGGCATCTTCAGAAACTAAGGAGATGAATAGACCAAAGCACCTATTGAACTTTTATCAAATTTTTATGCTGAACTATATTCAAACCTTGGTATAATGTATTCCTGATTTAGTAATTTGCATTCGTTTTCAATAACTTCATTCATTTTCAATAACTTGCATAGATTCACGAGTCTGTAAATACCTACAGGTCACTGCTGTCACTCGTAATTCAATAAGATAAGTTTTCTAATTACACTAGTATTGTTGATTGTAGGTAGATCTGTCCAACTTTATTTCTTTTTTGCATAATTTATGATGATTCACATTACACAAGGACAAAATCTTTTAAAATATAAACTTGAACTCTTTCTTTTAGCCTCAAGTTGCATCTCCACTTGAGATGAGTGGTCTACCATAATATAGAAATTAGAAAGATTATGTACTTTATTTGTACAATTGACATTGATAAGACGTTAAAAAAGAAATTGTCCTATTAACAAAAGGCCTGCACAATAATGCATATTATAGTAACTTGGTGCACTTTCTTTGTCTAGATATCAGATGAAGAAAAACAACAATATCTTTTCAGTCCTTTCCTTCTGGTCAAATTATAATCTTTAATCAATTTTCGGCTTATCTTTGATCACATCTCAATCACGCATATGGCAGAATTACTAATGAGAACCAAATTGATAAACTTAAGACAATCACTTGAGACGAAATTGGAGCTTACATTGAAAGGGCACTTCAAGAATATGCTATGCATTTAGGAAAGAAAGTGCCTTAACTGAACAATGCTATATTGACAGCCTACTCAAACAAGGGATCTAGCCAATAGCCGAATTTCTTGAGCTGTCAATACTTAAGTGCAAGTTTCATGCACGATACTGAATGTGATTGGACACCACAATAGACATATTCAATCCAATCTAACGAATATGCCATAAAACACTAATTACCAAAGCGAAATGAGAGTAAATCTGAAGAAGATGAGAAACTTACATTGGTGATGGTGCTTTGACAATACGAGCTCTAACCCCGAAACTGCGGAAAATACTGCATAATCACCAAAATAAACACTTATCAATTAGAATTTCTTATATCAAAATATTGCAATTAAGACAAAAGTAAGCAATTTTTCATTCCATACCAGAAATTGCAGGTGTAAGAACTCCATCCCCAATTACCATACAAGTGCCAATTAAGGCCAAAGCAAGCAACATCTTTTGCAACAATCTGTGCTTCTCCAATGTCGATCTCAAGCTCAATCCCAATCCAAGACCTTGATTAGCCGACGAAATGCCATCTCTTTTATACTCATACAAGTCCTCATCTGCTACCTGCCCATTGGGCAAAGTACTCACCCGGGCATGGCGGCACAGCAGAGAATACAAAGCAAAAGTTCCACCTTCACCATTATCATCAGCTCTAAGCACTATAAACACATACTTAAGCAGTGGAATAAGAGTTAGTGTCCAAAATACAAAAGATAAAACCCCATAAATCTCCTCATTAGACTCTGAATGTTGAATGTCCTCTGCAAAAGTACTCCTGTAAACATACAAAGGTGAAGTGCTTAAATCCCCATACACTACGCCCAAACTCTGGTATGCCAATGTCAATACTGTCCTCCAAGATTCTTTCTGCACCAAAAATTAAGCAAAAACCCACTAATATTTCAGCAAAACTTAAACAAAATAAAAGAAAATATGTGATTTTTGGGCCAAAGGTCTCACCTTTATGGGATTATCAGGGCTCCAGCCTTCAATATCCATCACTGGCCGCCTCAGAAACATTAGAACACCATTAGTTGCATAAACCTGAAGAAAATTAGAGTGCGTCCTTTTGGACAAACACTTATAAAAGGCCTATTATAAAGAAAAATAGAAAAATCAAAGCTGTATTCTTTGTTAACTACAGGTATACAGAACGTTTGAGCTACACGAACATCTAAGGAGCAACACGAAAGCCTGCAAAGGGAATTCCAAGACAAACGATACGGGGGTGGGAGAAAGCTGGGGGGAAAATGTGCGATAGAATATTGTCTGTATCGTTCGTGGACAGTTGAGTAATAAAAATGCAATAATCACCACATACATGGCATATCAATAATACATTGTTATGCTGTGCAAGTATAATATTACTGTTTATTATTCCTCCAATCCTTGAGGATTTTAAGGGGCGGCCGGTTTTGAAGTGTGTAGTATAGGCATGAGATAAGAAGAACTTGTACTCTTCTCCTTTACAAGTAAAGATAATTCTTGTATCTAGAGTAAACCGTTATGAATGTGCATTATTAGTGAGCTATTTTTTATTCTTTGAAGACGTCAAATTTAACATCTACCGACTAAGAAAAAAAAACTCTCATAACGTTATTTTTGTGAAAAGTAGTGTGTAGAATAATAGATGAGTTGATTATCTAAACTTTTGCACTTTTTATTTGTTTCTTCGTTAGTGGAATATTCTATTGAGTGGGAATGGATGGCAATGCTCTGCTCGGCCCTCGGATACACGAGTTCAACTAGTGCCCACGAAGCAAGCTTGTTTGAGCCCTTATGCTCGTTGACCGAGCCACCCTGAAGCCCATTGCCCCACTCATTTTTATTTGTTATTCTTTTTTAAAAGAAATTAAGGAAACAATTTGAAAAATATCAAATTAAACACATTAAACTCTCGATCCCCAAACAATCATACTCGTAAAAATAATATGGTGCTAGTTCGGCTCATTGCTCATATCAGAATTAGCTCGAACCTTCATAAATCGAACTAGGACGTACTGAGCTTGCAAGCAGCTCGACCCTTTAGTCATCCGTAGGCCAAGAGTGCATTTTTTTTATTATTATCATTGCTATTATTTATTTTATTTGTTATCTTCACGCTTCACTAGTGAGTAATAGAACTTTGTGTGTCATAGAAGAGGGAAGCCTGGCAGGGTGGGGGCGTGGGGACTAGCTTGATGGTCCAATACAGTTGGATTGCATTTACATGTAGACTGGCACTGACAGTAATGCGTCAGTATAAACAACTCGTGGCACTGATCAAATAGTGAACTCTGTAACACAGTGGGTTAACTCGGTGGGAGATTGTCATTTCACATTCATCTGTGTAATGGGACCTCTCTGTCAATTCAAATTGTTTAATATCTAATCCATAGGAAATGAAGAGGTCAAATTGCAGCTAGGGCTGTATGAATTGAATTTGGCTACTTTATACAAGGGCAAAATTGTCTCTTCATTTTCTCACTCAAAAACAGTTATTATAATAATAATTAATAAAAAGAGAGAAACGGTGAGAACTGAGAAGCAACCAAGTATAGCCTAGGAAAAGGGGTGATTGGCTTAGTAAAGATAGTCTTTAGTTCCACTTGGTGAATGCGTCGGTATTAACACTGAACTTCTATCGAGACAGTGTGAGACGACTCTGAACCATTTGTGTTGATCGCTAATATCTCAGGATAAGATCCATCCATTTAGCAGCACCTTACGATGGTAGCCGTCTTGTCTCCTTCAGAAGCTAACTCTACCTGCTCCTACGCTACGCACGAGCGGAGTGAAAAGAAAGCAAGGGGAATTCTTCAATTTTGGGGGGAGAAATCCTTTGATTGCGTATTTAATATAGATTTTTGCTCTTTTGCCTATTTCTTTTTCTCCTTTTTTGGTTGCTTTATTTTGTGTGTGTTTATTTAATTTTGGGGGTAGGATTGTCATTTTACACTAATTTAATACTCCTCCATCTCATAAAGATATATTTGCTTTCTTTTTTCATTTGCATCAAATTTACATGTCACTTTCCTCATTGAGAATATAATGATTTATTAATTTTTTAATATGTCCATATTTAGGGTGTATTTGATAGATATTATTTTGGAAGAATGTATTTTGGAATAGTAGATTGATGGAGAATGTGTGGTTGAAAAAGAAGGAAAAGTTATTGATGTGATGGAAAATATTATTTTAATGAAGAATGTGCTGTTGAAAATGAGTAGAATAATGAGAATGAAAATTTTAATGGGTACCAAACACATCCTATGTGTTTTGTTATCAATAGATATGAATTATTCATATTTTAAATCATTATTTGATATAAGGATATATTAGAAAAAATGTAAGTAAAATATATATTTTTAACTATATTAATTATACTTCTTAATCTGTGTCAAAATGAAAACAAGCATATTTTTATGGGACGGAATGAGTATTTTTTTCTGACGGACTCACGTGCAAGGTCCGAGTTTTGCTAATTTACTAAACGTTGAAGAAAAACTCGGCCAGAAAAAAGTTGGGAACTTGAACACGACTTTGACCGAATGTGAAATGTAACACGTTTTTTATGTTTTTGATGGGACTTGTTAGAGACTTCCATAAATTTCAAAAGCATGTTCGTCGATTTGCAAAAATTGGCCTTTGTTTGAGTCTCATTCGAGGCGAAAAAATATATTTTTGAATAATAATTTTTGAAAAATATGTGATTAGAAAATAAGATAAGATTTTTTATTTATGTCTACAATTATTTGATTGGAGAATATGTTCGAAAATAAGTTTTGAAAAATGAATTTATAATAAAATGGCTCAAACAAGGTATTAAATAAATTTTGACTTTATAAGGACTAATTGTGGATGATTTAGTCATTGTTCGCCCCCATTTTAGAGAATTTATAAATTTTGGAATAATGATTGATAGGAGAATATGTTGTTGAAAAATAATGAAAAGTTTTAGATTTACGCGTAATATTATTTTATCTGAAAAACGTATGATTAAAATTAAGAAATAATTTTTTTTAATGAAGGCCAAACAAGGGTTTAATAATCAGTGACATACTCGGTAGGGTTTAAAGCATCAAATTTTGAAAAATAATGTATATTCCAATGAAAAAATGTGTATTATTGTACATATCTAGCTCAATTTGGTTTGGATTAAAATTCAATTAAAATTTCAAGTTAAAGTCAATAATTAAATTTGACCCTAACTTTTCAACCACGCGTTTTATCAAAATTTACTAAAAATCTGATTTTAATTTCTATTAAATTGTGGGTAACAAGATTCATATATATTTTTTTTAAAATCTAAATCTTGATTTATCATTTTAGCTTTTTGACCAAACAATTATAGCTTTTTTGACCAAAGAAAATTAATGATAGATCGCGTGTGGCGATTTTAAGGATGTTGAAAATCATTTGAATATGTAGTAATATCGACCACCAATTCATCGATTCATCATTTGTCGTATCTTAAGTCGATGACAAGTGTTCTTTCACATAATTTATACTTAATTGGTGAAGTGATGCATGTAATTTTTGCTACACATATAACGGAATTTGTTGTTTTAACGGACTATTTAACGGAATTTTTAGTTTTAAACAGGCAGCTGCACCTTTTTTAATATTTTTATCATAACTTTGTATTCCGATGTCCGATTGAGGCGATTCAAAATGCGTTGGAAAGCTAACTCATCTGGCTACAACTTTGATTCAGACATCATTCTCCAATTCAATCACTTTATATGCTAAAAATAGGTCTCAATATGAAACTAAAACATCGGAGCATAACTTTTCAGTTGGAAATTGATTTGTGATCATCTTTTGACTAAATTTGATTCCATTAACGTCTTCTTTTATCTAATTGATTCCGAGCACTCTCAAATCTTCATTGTGAGGTTCGGCACAACTTTTAAGTATTTACATTTTAGTCCTCCAACTTTGGATCACTTACAATTTAGCAATTTTCTCCAAATTTGTCAACTTTTGCTTATTTTCTTCGATCTCACCAACTTACATTACAACATCAAAATCACACATCTAATTATTTATCAATTACATAAACATTACATCATTAATTATTTAATTAACCAAAAAAATTACATCTTTATTAATAACAAATTAATTCTTAAACAAAACTATTGACGCCCCGTTTGGTACGGATTCTCCAATTCTACAGTAAATCAATTCTCATTTTCAACCACACATTTTTCAATAAAATAATATTTTCCATCACATCAATAATCTTATCTTTTTTTTCAACCACACATTTCCCATCATATCACTATTCAAATCAATTATTCTCCCAAAAAATCCCTACCAAACAAGCTCTTAAATATAAACTAGGCAAACGTTTATTGTGCGTTGCTTGCACCTAGTAGATAAAGATGTATCAAAATGAAAATGAAATGCAGTGAAACTTGGGCAATTAGTGTCCATATGAGTGTGACTTTGCTTTTTTGAGTGGGATGCCACTTGGTTTCATTTGTGGGTGTTATTATTTCCCTCGAGCAAAGTGTGACACCTCATCAATATACGTAATTAATGTTCATGTATCAATCTCTAACTCTCACAAAGAGAAATGTAAAATGACTTTGGATCAAATACCAACCATCTATTTTTTTTGTTATTTTTTCTATAGTAAACACATGTTAATTCAAACTTGTAGTTGAGAGAAGATCGATTTTTACTTTTTATTGAAGAAATTGTATTGTTAATAAACTTTCGTGATAGAGCAACTATTCAATACTTAAAAGATTCGATGTATTACCATCTTTTAATCGAAAGTAACTTATACACGTCAATACCACAACATGAGTGAAAGACCTAAACCTATATCATAAAGTTCAGTCCAACGCAACCATGGTGGAGTCTCGAGGACTTCAATAACCATTGGATCAGGCCTTGAGGACTGGGAAAGCTCGGCCATCACTTGGTTAAGAAAATCGATCATGACCGAGGCTATGTCACCGCATCCACTCGATCGATATATTTACTCAGACAAGTGATATACTAGTGACGAGACAGAGATCTTAGTCGAAAATACTTACAGTTGATGGAGGATGTTTCCTCGAACCACTTTGTTATTGTCAACATTATCAAATTGTCACGGAATTCTAATAAATTCGCTAATTCTGATGTAGGGATCTCTGAAAGAATACAAAGATACGATGATTTCATATAAAAAATAAATTAATTAAACAGGTTGTCCAGCCCAACAACAAACAATGGAGGTTATGCAATTTCAACTCCAGATTCACTGAAACAGAATAATTTCAATAATAATCTCTAACCTGTATAAAATATGAAATAAAATAAAATATTATGTTATTGAACTTGAATCTCTTTGCAGATCTAGAGGTGGCAAACGGGCCTAACGACTCATCGGCTCGTGAAAACACGAGCCGCTCGGGCTCGTCTTGACAAGCCTGAGACGAGCTTTGAGCGGCTTGTGGGCTCGTGAAAAATTAAAGAAATATTTTTAAAAAGGTGAAAAAGTAAAAAAAAAAATTCAAAAAGCTCGCGGCTTGGCTCGTGAGCTCACGAGCTCGCCCACGAGCAAACGAGCCACAAGCCAGCTCAGCTCGTGAGCTCATGGCTCGTTTCTCACGAGCCACGAGCTCGTGGGTTTATGCAGATCGCACCAAGAGCAAAAATATATAAGCAACTTAAAAGCAAACGAGTAACTTTTCTAAGCTTGGCCAAACATAATACAAAAGAATAATTAAGGTGCGAAACCGTTAGAACATAGTCCCAAGTGATATTCAGACGGGTTTTGGCCCCTTGGCGGATGATGACAAATATTTTGTCCCTTTAGCAAAATTTGGATTATTGTTATCTAATGCTTTATTCTCTAACGTCCGAGATTTTTATTTTATTTTATTTTCTCTCGTTAGACTCACATGCTCGTCGAGAAAAGCAGTGGTCCAAACCAATTTTCTAATAGGTGGATAGAGTGAGTATCCATCCGAGTGTAGGTGTGCTAGCATGTTGCACGATTTATATCGTCGTGTTTTTAGGATTTAAACATTCTAAAAATGTATGATAGACAGTCAAAAAAATTGGATCCTTCCCTCACTGCATAACATTGTGGATTGGTGTGGATCTGGTTTGGGCCTTGCCCCTCTTGATCCACGGCCCATTCAACCTAGCCCACAAGCTTTTTCTCAATTCATAAATTTAAATTTTGGTTTTTCTTAGTGATGACGATGAGTAATGTTATACATCCCCAATGGGGATGAAAACACAGTTTATGTGGTTGTAAATGATAGGTAAAATGAAAGGTGAAATTAAATGACTTATTTAATTTCACTTATCATTTAACGCCACATAGAATGTGTTTTCATCCCCAATGGGGATGAATAGCATTACTCGATCACAATGGGATGGGGATGGCCTTACCGTCCCTAAGCCGCTGGGGGAATTTCACTTCCTAGTCCTACATGTATCCCCGCCTCAGGTTGCGACCGTTTCATATATATAATTTTTTTTTTTTGTTTTTTATCAATTTTCTTTTCGTTCTCGAATATACATGGCTGCTAGATTGGCTGGTATAATATAATAATATGTCTTTGTTTCGTAAATTTTTATGATATATTTATTATTTTTAATTTTTATAATAGAAATGGAACATTTTTTCTTCAAATATAAACAGAGCAGGTTTGAGGATGGGAACCATGCCCAATCCCCATCCTGCTCACTCGATTAAGACGGGAATCGAAAATTTCTTCACATCCTTAAATTTTATTTCCATTTTAATGGGTTGAAAAATTTTGGAATAATGATTGATGGTAGAATGAGTGGTGGAAAAGTGATAAAAAGTTTTAAATTTGTGTGTAATATTATTTTATTTGGAGAATGTGCGGTTGAAATGAAGAAATAGAAAAAAAAAATGAGAAAGAGAACTAGTGCCAAACATGAGCTTGTATGATACGAGCTTTCTCGTGAGCTCTTTCTTCTCGGAAACATCTATCCTCATTTTTTTCAAGATACTTTTTTTTTCAACCACACATTTTTTTAATAAAATAATATTACAAGTAATTCAAAAATATTTTCTTCATTTTTAACTATACACTCTTCAAACCTTAAGGGGTTGCTCAATTGGTCAGATCTTGGGTTTGCTCCCCAATGGTCACCAGTTCGAGTCTCCTTAGGGCCACTGAGGTGAGTATTCGGCCGTAAACTTCAAGGTCCCGTGGGATTAGTCGAGGTGCGCGCAAGATGACACGGACATCCACGGTTATAAAAAAAATATATATATATATACACTCTCCGTTAATTTACTATTTTAAAATGCATTCTACGCGAAGGGGTTCAAATCCGAAATTACTAAAATAATAATCTTGTGCTTCACCTAGTTTCCCTCTCTCTCTCATAAATAACTCATTACAAAAACCCGAATTTCCCGCGATTCCCTTTATTAATAACCTCAAAAAACTAAACGGTCATAAACGTACCTCCTTCATCGAACCCTTCATTTTCTCTCTCTACCTCCAAACCCTCAAATCTTTCTCAATTTTTTTTAATCATAATCTCTCTAATATCCATTTACACCTTATCAAATTTTCCAAATTCTTAATCTTTTTCCTAAATTATTTCGATATAATCTTTTTATGTTGGATGATTGTTTTGCATAATTAACCCAGTGTAGGGGAAGATATTGCGGAGTATAATCGGACTCCGCCATGGAAGATGAATAGAATATTCACCAGGCCGGCGTCCCACCTCCGCCAAATACGGCGAACACTAACACACCACTCGACTAACGCCACCACCACCGATCTCGACCCCGCTGACGAGCTTCAGCCTCTTGGTATACTATGGAGGTACCAAATACTGGATCCCAACAGCGATATCGTCAATCTCTGGAACCACGTATTCTTGATCACCTGCATAATCTCCCTCTTCATCGATCCTCTGTATTTTTATCTGCCGTATGTAGGCGGCGAGGCTTGTATGTCCAATGATAATGATGCGTCCCTTACAATCACCTATTTTCGAACCTTAATCGACCTTTTTTACCTCCTCCACATGCTTATGAAATTTAGGACGGCTTTTGTGGCCCCGAGCTCTCGGGTTTTCGGGCGTGGGGAGCTCGTCATGGATGCCCGGGAAATTGCAATCCGGTATCTTAAGACTGATTTCATTGTCGACCTCACTGCCACGCTTCCATTGCCCCAGGTTTATTAATTTTGTCATATATTTTTTGTTTCAATTATAAAATTTGAGAATGTAGTTGGAAATTGTGTGCCTTGAAATTCAGGCATTGTCACTTTTGTGGAATGCATTTCTTTTGATTGCATTTGACACAATAGTCCTAAGACAAGAGACGTGTACATAAATTTAAGTGCATTTGATAAGAGTTATTTTGTAATTTTTAAGGTTTGAGTCTCCTTTTTTGTTTTGCAGATTGTCATTTGGTTAATTATTCCAGCAACAAAAAGTCATTCTAACAACACTCTTGCGCTTATTGTCCTCATTCAATATGTTCCGCGTTTGTTTGTCATTTTTCCTTTGAACAATCGGATCATCAAAACCACGGGCTTTATAGCTAAGACTGCTTGGGCAGGAGCTGCATATAATTTGCTTCTCTTTATGCTAGCTAGCCACGTAAGCAGCCTATCTTGTCTTTAACACGCTGAATTTATTTTGTGATTGTGACTTGTATTCTATGACATGGATTAAGGGTCTGTTTGGGAGAGCTTCTTCTTCTACTTTTGTTAGAAGAGCTTCATAGGAAGTTACAGTGAGCTTTCTTTAAAAGCTCTTCTAATCAAACAGGCTCAAAAACAGCTTTTAACTTTTCAAAAGTCATTCCAAACAGGTCCTAAGTACTTGTGTACATTAATTAATCTCCATTAGTTATCATTGGCGTAGGTATTAGGAGCTGTATGGTATTTGGCATCAATAGGAAGGCAACACTCTTGCTGGAAAGAAGGATGTAGAGATGAATTTCATTCGGTTCCGCCTTGTTATTTGGATTTTCTTGATTGTAACTCTCTGGGAAGTCTTGAACGGGAATATTGGCTGAACAGCACAATTGTTCTTTCTCGCTGTGATGCTAAAAATGATGAATCTGATTTCAAGTTTGGAATGTTCGCCGATGCTTTTACGAGTGAAGTAGCTTCATCACGTTTGATCGAAAAGTATCTCTACTGCCTTTGGTGGGGATTAAGAAATTTAAGGTGTGAATTTTCGATTGATAATAGCTTCTTCATTAGTGCTTGAGTAACAAAGTTAGGTGTAGTCAATCTGTTCGAAAAATCATGCTTGGACTCTTGATCCTGCACAAATTTGATATGGTATTTAAATTCATTTTCAGCTCGTATGGCCAGAATTTGACTACAAGTACCTATATTGGTGAGACAACATTTTGCATTAGCTTATGCATTGGAGGTCTGATTCTATTCGCCCGGCTGATCGGCAACATGCAGGTATAATTTCTCTCTTCAACTTGGTTGGAATTAGAATTCTATAATAGAGGACAGCATTGTATTTACCGTTTATGCTCCTATTCTTTTTGAATTGTTGTTTATTTCCATTTGGAGTTTTTTCTCCAATTATCTGTATTCATTTATAGTTTCGCTTATCTCATATAGACTTATTTAGAATCAATGACGGTAAGAGTTGAAGAGTGGAGAATAATGAGAAGGGATACCGAAGAATGGATGAGGCGTCGCCAGTTACCTCCAGAATTGCAAGAACGTGTTCGTCGTTTTAACCAATATAAATGGCTCGCCACACGAGGTGTCAATGAAGAATCTATCCTGCGTTCATTGCCTCTGGATCTTCGCCGGGAAATTCAAAGGCATCTATGTCTTAACCTTGTTCGCCGAGTATGTCATATTTCAGTTGTTATTGGATCTTTATAATATTTTCTTGCATCATCTTTCGCCAAAAGTAGCATCTTTCGTTTCTTTACAATTATCAACTTACTCCTTCGATATATGTTTCACATTGTTGATTGTGATAATGAGAAAAAAAATGCTGGGAAATATGTTGTAGGCTCTACAACTTTTTACATTATGATATTCTGAAAAACTTCACTTCTATTTTGTAGGTTCCATTTTTCTCGCAAATGGATGATCAACTTCTTGATGCCATATGTGAACGTCTATTCTCATCCTTGAGCACAGACGGGAGCTATATTGTTCGGGAAGGTGATCCAGTAAATGAGATGCTGTTTATCATTAGGGGACAACTCGAGAGCTCCACTACTAATGGAGGACGGACGGGATTCTTCAATTCCATCACCCTTCGACCTGGTGACTTTTGTGGGGAGGAATTGCTTACATGGGCTTTAGTACCGAATTCAACTCTAAACTTGCCTTCATCGACTCGAACTGTTAGAACTCTCACTGAAGTTGAGGCTTTTGCACTTAGAGCTGAAGACCTTAAATTTTTCGCCTTTCAGTTCAAGCGTCTTCATAGCAAGAAACTCCAGCATGCATTTAGATACTATTCTCACCAGTGGAGGACATGGGGCGCTTGCTATCTACAAACAGCGTGGAGAAGGTACAGGAGGAAGAAGCTAGCAAAGGAGTTGGCTTTGCGAGAAAGCTTTCATTTTACTTCAATCCCGGGACAGGAAAGTTATAACAGTGATGAGGCAGATTCTGATGGAGTTGATGAAATTTCGTCGATGGATAGTCCAAATAATGCTCAGCATCTTGGTGCCACAATTTTGGCTTCGAAATTTGCAGCAAACACAAGGAGAGGAGCCATTCACAAGGTTCAGGTAGCTGATACCGCTTCTTCAAGCTTAAAGATGCCCAAATTGTTTAAACCAGATGAGCCTGATTTCTCCGAGGAAGTTTAGTTAGTTAGTGAATGATGACAGCAAACAGCAAAGATACAAAAAACAAATCGAGTGAGAAGTCGGTCAGAATTTTCTTGACATGACAGTTTTGTAAATTTTACTTGTAGTGAGGATAGATAATTATAATTCTTACAAATGATCTTTATTCAGGGGTTGTTTGACAAAACATTTGATAAAAGTTTTTAGTAGATTTTGATACAAGTCGATGAATGTGTGGTAGAAAAATTGATAAAAATGTGTTTATAAAGCCACAAGACAAATCGAGTCATGAGTGATATTGTGCTCTTTAAAAGAGATGTTGATGGTGACTTAATGTTTCTAGTTGGGTGAATGCAAAACCAGTATTCTCTTGAAAGTAGCCCTCCTTGTGACGCCTCATTCGTAGTTAGCCCCGACCCGAAACGGGCGAAAAAAACCCGTCCCGACGGGTTGGCGGGACAGGGCGGGGAGGGGGTGCCCTGCCCCAAGCACCCCGAACCCGCTCCATGAAAAATAAAAAAAAATAATTAACTACAAATTAAAAACAAAAAATAGTTAATTGGAAGTTTTTTTTAAAGAAAACATAAACGGGGAAAGCCGCGCCCCGAACCATGCCCCTGCTAAGGTGGTGCGGGGCTGGACAGGCTGGGGGAGTGGGGGGACGTGGTGTGGTGGGAGCGTCCTGCCCAAAACCCGCCCCGTTGCCATCTCTACTCATTCGCAAGAAGGTTCCCCAAGGTGTGAATTGTAAGGAAAGGATGTCCAAACTGAAAACGACTTGTCAAATCAGCAAGTGAAGAGAGGGTCCAAAGTGTTTTTAAATCCACAAGGCCAGCCTTATTGAACTATGTAGGATATATGACTTGAATCTTTAGATCCCTCTAACAATTTTCCCCAAACTTGTCCAGGGAACTACGTGGGATATAGTTATTAAGGTCATATGTAAACTAACTTATAGTCTTGTTCACTAATCACCGGAATCCCGAGTATGTCACTGATTATTAAACCAATCATCTTCCACAAAAAAACCAATCATCTTCGGGTGCGAGTTTTTAAAATGTTTTGTACCGTGAGTAACACAAATGAAAAGTTTTAGTAGAGTCTGCAATTAAATGAATGGATCAGTACCATGACTGCAATTATCCCAATATAATATTGATACGGTCTCAGACTCTCTGCCGGCAATCGAAGTCTCGAATATCGATAAATAGAGATGGCCATATATTTTAAGAATTCCAGTTTAATAAAACTAAACTTCATCAGATAACAAATACAACCTACTGTATGAACAAGAAAATAGCGAGGGGAAATTATGTTTTCTAAGTTAGTGTTATTATTGTAAAATGCCAGCAAAAATGTAAAAATATAGTCATAGTTAGCACATCAATATAATTGAATGGGACAGAAATGATTATGGGCACAATGCAGAGTCACAATTGAATGTAAATCGCTTTTCAGAGTTAATAGGCGTCCATAACTAACAATAAATGGTAATCATATTCCAATTCTATTGTAGGATCTATAGCCCAAATAAATGCTTCAACCGCATTTCCAAACATCTCAAACTTTCATGGCATATACAAGTATACAATAACGAATAAGGGCAATACGAAAAGGATAATACTCTCTGAAGCTCGTGTTGGTTGAGTACCAATGTTATGAACCCAAAACAAGTCCCTCTGGCGTAATATTGGTCACACGAAGGACAGCTTGAGCACTCAAAGGTGAGAGCTTAGATTGACATAAATTTTCCCAAGAGGCAGCCATATCTGGTTTCTCAGATGCAGCAGCAATTGGTTTCAGGACATGAGATTTCTCGTACACGGATTGCAGCTCCAACAACAGAGTACGAGCCGCATCCCTGGACTCAGGAAGCCGGTCACTAAGCTGGGATGCACCTATTTGGATCAATTTGTCAATCCCAAAGGCTTCGATCCCGTCAACTCCCTGCAAAGCATGTCACATAAACACAATGTCAATTATCATAATAAGATTTGATGTCCACAAGTAAGATAGACTGGTCTTTTCTTGGCAACTACTGATCTCAGAAGTCGGTTCAGAAGAAACATCGAACATAAGGCAATTAAAAAAGTAAGACTAGCAAAAATGAGTGCTTACCAACCGTGGGACACTTCGACAAATGCACATAGAAGCCTTGGCCCGGATTCGAGGATTTCTGTTCTTGATATAAGGTTCCAGCTTGGGCAACAATAGAACAGGAGAAACCCAAGTTGTCAGAACTTTCAAAGCACTCTCAGCTGCCTCGCATACGAACCTTTTGTCTTGTGAAGATTTCAGAAGAAGTTGTACAAGCTAAACAAAGAATAACAATGTTGTAGGCAAAGAATATAGAGTGAGAATCCATAAGAGGATAGAGGCCATACAAAAGCATATAGAGAATCATTACACATTATCTACATTTGGAAGAAAATGAATTACCAATGGATCCAGTGAATTGATGATGTCATCACTGTATGCTTTGAAAAGGTCAGCAGAAGTCATAATTGCAGTTTTACAAACAGCGCTTCTTGGATTCTTTAGTGATTTCACTACTAAGGGCATCACATCATTCCTGCATCAGAATGCAAAAGTCATGGATTTGAAAATTCTCAAAATGCAGTTCTAAATGGCATTGCATATGTTTTGCCAATCAAAGAACCAAATAAAGATGAAACTCACAACATGCCAACAATTGCTTCCTTGTGAAATATAGACAATCTGCGTACGTCATTAAGTGCCTCACACACTGAAACCCAGTCTTTGGAGTCTAGTCTGGATAGGAGTGTCTAAAAACCAAAACCAAGAGAGAAGTATGTGGGTTATTCTTACGCTATATGCTTGTATAAATGTTATCATATAGAAAGACATTCAAGGAACTTGTAACAAGCATCAAGTGAAGATGCTAGGAAGAAAGCATTCCTACCTTCAGACCATTCTCTACGTCCTCTATAGTATTCAAATTCTCAGATTCAATGTATTCTACTTCTGAATTCCCCACCTCTACTCCATTATTCTCTGTTTCATCTTTCTTAATGGGAGTTACAAGTAAGGAGGCTGTCTTTGTCTTTTGACTTTGTTCAATGTTTTCATCCATTTGCTCAACTTGAGGCTTCATCAAGTTTCCTTTACCAGAGTTTCCATTCCTCTCAGATCCAGGTATTGTATTGACATCTCTGAGAGCGATCTCTGACATTATGTATAGTAGATACCTGACAAAAAAAGAATTAAAAGCTGATTATATATTCCCATCAAAATAGCTAATCATTTTATACATAAAATTTCTTTTTTGGAAGATCAAACTCGGACTACTGTCCGACAGAACTCGAGAATCTTATAAGTAAGGTTGTTCAAGGAAGATCAAACTCAGAGTATCTCAACATAAAGCTCTCATCCTCACTGTGTGGTCACTAAAATTATTTATTTAAAATGAACTGTTAAAATTAAGGAAAAATTCCTTAGTGGTTTTTCCATGAACATGAACAACAGAAACTATTTCTCAACCTTCTTTTAGATGTTGATTTTACCATCTAGACACTACATCAAAATTCTTTCCCAACATGCCAGAATGGGACAGCAATATGTGACGGTCTATGCAGTGAATGTAGCAAACACAGTCCAACAAATTAGAAATGATAGTTATATCAATGCCGTGTGGAAACACGATCTCTATTAAAAGAAAACCTAATTTTGACTCCAATTTTCTCAAAAAAGTTACCAAATAAATCTACTTATTCATTTACTTTTCATCAATACACAACGTAGAGTAAATCACTAAAATCAATGTGTGCCAATCACTAAGTGACATCATAAACCAAAAAATCCAACTAAATCATTAAAAAAAAAAAGAAAAAAGAAAAGACTTAAAAAAGGTCCATATCGATTAATGCCAATTACCGAGAAGATCTGCCACTCCGCAATCACTACAACCCACTAAAACAAAATAATTTCAAAAACAAATCCAGTAAAAGATCTCACTTAACATGAATACATTAATTACTACCGTGACTTTCAAACTATGAATTCCAATCATATATCGCGTACTCCTAAAACAGATTCAAAGTCAATGCCTTCAAAAATCACTTGAACACACACATTCTTCTATATACGTACATAAATATGTATATACAGAGAGATTACCTAGATTGATGAAGCGGCGACGGTAAAATGGCAGATAAATTGATCAGCAGATCCGTAAAAATACTAAAAAATGAAAATCAGTGTGGGGGAGTGAGAGAGAGAGAGAGAAAAATGAATTATCGCGAGAGATTTTCACAACCGGCAGTAAAAAGAGACGGCGTGTTTTAATGCCCGACCCGGGCCGGCAGGGTCGGGTAATTTACACGATTTTTGCGATTATTTACTTCCGTAATTACCCCTGGTTTTCGCGTCAAAAAGTCAAAAGTCAAAACTGTCACTACCGGGTTAACTTGGGTTAAAAGGGATTTCAAAGAGATTAACGGGAATAATTGAAATTTGAAAGTTGAGGCTTCAAATTTTGAACTGACGCTTCAACACAGGGAAAGCTATTTTGAATTGATGTTACATCAATTTTGAATATGACTCTAGACACTGCTCAAATCAACAATTAGGAGCCTATTAATTAATTAGAAAATATAATTTTAACTAGAATTCCACTACTGGTCCTTAATTCATTGTTACACTAGCAAGTTGGTCCTTGATTTTTAATAATTGTAGCATAATCAGTTTCTGGTGAAAAAGTCGTTCAAATATTCATTAAATTGTTATGTAACCCTCATTAATATACGTCGCACTTGAAAGTTTTGGACACTAGTTGTTGATAACTAAAATTGACATGATACTTATATATCAATTTAGAAGAAATTTAATCTCTGTTTGGTAGAGATTAAAATAAAAATTTTAGCAGATTTTGATAAAAATTATAAAATTGGTGATTGAAAAGTTGTGGGTCTCATGAAATATGAATTAAAATCAATTTCTGACTTTGATAAAAAAATTAGGTTTTAATTTCTATCAAATATGGGCTTAGTAAAGTAATAGTACTTAATTGCTGAAACATCACAAGGAAAAAGATACACTTTATTGAGTAAGGATTTATAGTGTAATACAGAGAAAAAAAAAGGCTTAGTTGGACATCTACTCCATTAAATAGGCTTCAAGATAGAGGATTGTCGCCTTCCATCTTGTCAAGTTAGAGTATATGTTCATGAGTTGCATATCACCGTCCTTATTAAATAGATTTCATCGATTGAGAAGTTCACTCCGACCAGATCATTATAACATCTAAGTCATAGCCTGTGGCCCAGGTCATTATTGTCCGCAACTTAGGTAATCATTACTTTCTAATAATTAGTGAACATGATGGTGCTGATATCAGAGGTAATGTCTTCCAGTCTCTGATTAATTGTCATGGGAGGTATTGATGTCATAGATGGTTCATTCATGCAGATTAATCATGGTGTTCCCAGAAGACTACAACATTAACCATTTTAACTTGGTCCAACCCCATCTCATAGGCATGGAATTTTAGTAATTAACCTTTTTTAATCACTTTGAGGTCATAATCTATCCGATGTGGCTCCTGAGATTGAGCACCAACACTAGCCACGTTGAGAAGCTTCGTAAAGCTAGACACGCGGGTCACACTATCAATAAAGAGATTTGAATGGTTTGTAAAAACATAGACACTGACATGTTCCTTTTTCAAAATTAGGGATAAATTTGTTATCTACTTATCTAGCAGTGACAAAAAATCTCGGAGGCTCGGACTCGGCTTGGAAAAAGCCCGAACCGGGCCCGGCTCGGGCTCGGTCGAACCGAGCCCCACTTTGGAGAGCTGGTTCTAGCCCGGGCCGGCCCGTGGCCCGGGCGAGTCACCTATTTAAAAAAAAATTTTTTTTTTTTAAGGCAGCTAAGAAAAATTAAAAAATAATAAAAAAAAAATCAAAAAATCCGAGCCGACTTGGGCCGCTAAGGCTCGGGCCAAAAGCTTGGGCCAAGCTTCATTTTTTTTGGTCGAGCTCGGCTCGACTCAGTTCGGGCCAAAAAAAGCTGGGTCCAAAAAAGCTCGGGCTCGGCTCGGCTCGACTCATTGACATCACTATACTTATCCACTACTCATTTTTATGTATTTATAGATTAAATCGTTTTTAAATTCTTCCCCGAACGAGGTTCAAATTTAATTAGCATTAATCAATCAATTTGTTTTCAAATGATTTTTATTTTTATTTTTATTTTTATTTTTATTAATAGAAACTAGCTTCTTATAGTTTGTAAAGTCAACTTCATTTAGTCCATTGAATTGTTTTACAATATTTTGATGTACAAGTTTGTGGTTGGTGACTAGACATGAAGTTCACTCATCACGTGCGATGAGGTTCAAAATCACCCCTCTTAATTTCAATCGCTTTCAGAGATATAAGTAAAAATATGTACATATCAAATCAAAATTTATATTTTTTATAGTTGGGCGGTGAGTTTGGTGTTACTTGTTGGACAAAGTATAAATAACGTCACATACCTTTTATGACAGTAGATAATATAAAACCTCAATCATTCAATATTGGCCACAAACGTTAGTGCATTAATAGTAAAATTGTAATGATTTGATTCAAGACCAACATTGCTCATTTGACGAATAATCTCTAGTTTTCATATATTGATTTATATTTTAATATTCGTCAAAATTTATCTCTTAATTTGTTCTGGTGGTTCATTTGAACAAATCAATTTCGAAATACATGTACTAATTTGAATTTTAATCGAATCGAATTGCTCGTTGGAGTTTATGGACTCTGATACGATATTAAGATTTAAAGTTCCATTTTAAAACATCGTCTTATTAAGAGAGTAATCCAACCCCTTATATACTTGTTAATATTTCAGTATTTAGTCGATGTGAAATTTGCCCCTTAACATGCCTTGCTAGATGATTGCTTGTTTGAGCATTATCAATCTTGAAAATCATGTGCTCATTTGAATTTTAATCGAATCGAATTGCTCGTTGGAGTTTATGGACTCTGATACGATATTAAGATTTAAAATTCCATTTTAAAACATCGTCTTATTAAGAGAGTAGTCCAACCCCTTATATACTTGTTAATATTTCAGTATTTAATCGATGTGAAATTTGCCCCTTAACATGCCTTGCTAGATGATTGCTTGTTTGAGCATTATCAATCTCAAAAATCATGTGCTCATTTAAGTCAAATGAATATAATTCCTCATTTGAATTTAATTGACTGCTATCATATTAAAATTCAAGAGTAGCCAAAACCTTATATATTGATTTATATTTCGACGCTTAACTCCCTTAGAAAATTCGAGCTCTTGAGGGCGGAAGCATCTCGATCCTTGGTTCCATCACCTTGGGCCTTTTCATTTTTTTTAAAAAAAATTGACGGAAACTACTAATATGTTTTAAAATTCTATTGAATCGAGCGACCTAGTCAAGGATCAATACTTCGATGGACACTTGACCCGTCTCACCAAAAAATGCAAATTACGTCAATCTTCTATGGATCATACAACTCAAGACTTTAGATTAGTGAAATAGTGATGAAGGATTGGCGAAAATATGCAGACACTGCAAGAACTCTGAATTTTTATCACATCCAACCTATAATTTACCTTCATTTATTTCTTATTCATTTTCCATATAATTGCTATTTAGAGAATATTCTCAAGTTTTACATTTTCATCTCATGGAGCAACTATATAGGAAGTTTATGATAAACGGCTTAAAATTACCAGATTACAAGCAGAAATATAAAAGCACTCAACACGGCGAATATTTATTACTAATTATCTAATGTCGACCAAATATACCAGCCCAGTTGCTCAACCTCCTCCTCCTGCCGCTGCTCTTCGGCCGCCACTAACAAATTCGAGAAATAGCAGCCACCATCGTCACTGCCATCCTCCTCCTCAGATTGAATACCCTCCACCCCTGTGGCCACACAACCCATGTAATAATTGTTCGGAAAATAGGAATCCCCACTGTCCACAAGCTGTGGACCTTCCTGATCATCGACCACTGAACTCCCGTCACTGCCGCTGCTGAGGCGGTCCTCCACCTTCACATTGAGTTGGACAGGGGTGGAATCGGTTGGAGCATCCACCGGGAGTGGATTCGATTTCTCTCCTGCAGCCTCTTTTCCTTGCATCTTCTCTGTCAAGGAAAGAACCTGCATGCGTGCACAATGCACAATAAGATAGTTATTTCTCAAGGGTATAATCCTTAGGGTAACAATAGCTGACTTTTTAATGATCAAAGGATGCTATAAAACTAATAGTTGCAACTCGGAAAATAGGTTGGGGACCAACCAATAGTGCAATATTCTTGATTAATCAATGCATAGAACAATTTTGTCATTTATGGAGATCTATTCATTTTTCAAAGTTCAAATCATTTCTTTATAGCTGGTGGGGTTTAGAACAGATTCTATTTTATTTGACTGATGCAAGAATAAAATTTCTGAGCTTGACAGGTATGTTATTTTTATAGCTCAGGACGAATATTTAGCTTAGGACCCAGTCCAAGATGTCACGGGACTAGATTTCTTACACTAGAAAAACTAGACACCGTGCGGCCTTAACGCAACACAATTCCCGTCCCTACGAGAAAGCGCTAAGTCAGCCTTTCGACGCCCCAAAATGATTCAACCTTGTAGGCTAAATCAAGACAAACTTTGAGTATGAAATTTGAAGTAAAGACAATATTGAGAACAAGTAAGTTTGGGGAGAAAATCTCTCTTGTATAAAAACTCCACACCAATGTAATATACAATGTGATCTAAGAATTATATGAATAGCATGAATCCCATAAATTGCATGCCTTCCAACAATTCTCTCAACTCACATATACTACTTGAAATTCTAAGTGATTCCAATCTAATTCAATCTAATAAATTACAAAGGGACCTCATCCCTATTTATAGGCAAATCCCATGTAAACCTCCTTAGATTTAAATGGCTAGGATCAATCCTCATCAATCCCCCATCCAAGGGTCCCCATTGGCCACAACTTGCCTTAAACCTCCTTAGACCAAGTGGAAGCAAACTTGGACTTTGCTTCTTTGCAAGTGGATTCTTCCTTCAAAAATCCCATGGGAATTATGTCCCTTTCATAGTCATCAAGTTGAGTTTCTCTTCCTTCCTTGGCCATTTCCTTGCAAGTGGGTTAAGTAACCAACTTGAACAAGTCTTCCCAAAATATTCCAAAGACCGCTCCATAGTATTTTCCTACGTAAAACCACTCCAGACGCGGGATTTATCGCCCATGTCGCGCCCATGTCAGCCATCGCTTGAGTCAGCACTTCCGTATCCGTGTTGCCGCGCCGCGCGTCGACGCGATCGCACTGTGTCCTGGCCATGTCCCGGCCGCGTCCCGGAGCCGGCCGCAACCGCTCGCGATGTCCCGGGAGCCGCCTCGCAACCGCTCGCGATGATCGCTGGGCGTAGCTGATCGCAAATCACACCCGAATTTTCTAGGGCATGACCCGGACATGAACCACCATCATGGATGTTAGTCATTTCCCACCATTTTAGGTGACATCCTGTGTCATGCTAGATTTTAGGACATCACCTTGCGACCCGTCACAATCTCCCCCACCTAATCCGCTAACGCCCTTCGTGACCGTGCTCGCATTTCTCCAAGTACCTCATGCCGTGCGTTGTCCTCATCATCCTCGGGGATTTTAACCACTCTCATCCCGAAAGACGTTGAGTTCCTAGGGGAACATCTTGGTAGCATCAAGCAATTGGAGTGAATTCATCCGAGCTTCAACCCCACCTTGGCTATGTGCTACTTCCTAGTTGGCTCACCGAGATGGATGCCAATGATCCTCGCTTGGGACAATCCCTCATGAGGTGTGGTCCTTTACAAAGAAAGCAACCACGAGGGTGAAATTGTTCCCTTTCTTTTTCGGCATACTCCTTCCTCCATGAAGGTTGCGTGTTGCCACCGGTCTAGAATCAACTTGGGAATTTTGCCTCCCTTCCGCTTGTCCCATTGCACGACTTCCCAAAGTTTCCATCATGTCCCCCAAAATTCCCTTTAGCGTGGTTTGATGGTTCTAGCTTCCGACTCGGCACTTTCTTCAAACTCACAAAGACTCGCCACCGTAATAGCTTCATCTACGGCCTGATATCGCGCCGTTGCAACTCACGTTGCATCCAACTAGCACATCCATCTAGGAAATAGAATAGGGAGTCCTCCTCCCGGCATGCTTGGGATTTGAAGCACAAGGGTCGTGGAACTCTTTGACATAGTCACGAATTGTCCCCGTATGTTTCAACATCCTCAACCTCTTGCGAGCTTCAGTAGACGACATTCTCGGGTAAAATTGCCTTTTGAGCTCCCTTTGAACACATCCCATGTGTCATCGTTGCAAGCTCCCCGCGCAATTTCACCATGCTTACGACGCCACCATAACGCCGCAACATCCGAGAGGTACATTGAAGCGGTCCGCACCTTCATGGACTCCTCCATAAGATTAACGCCTTCAAAGTAGACCTCCATTTGCCATAGGAAATTTTCCACTTCCGAGGCATCACGTCGTCCGTCATAATTCTTTGGTTTTGGATACTCGATCCTTGGCCCAACAATGCTAGTAGCGGCACCTCCGCTTGAACTAGCGGTAGAATTTTTGTATTGCTCAAGCTCCTTTCTCATACGCTCCATCATCAAGGATGATTGGTTTCCTTGACCTTGTACGGTGGACACGGCATCTAAGAGTTTGGCTTGGAGTCTACCAAAATCTTCCGTCATCACGGCTTGTCGAGCTACCACGGCTTGGACATCGCCTTTCACCGTTTGAACATCATTCTCCAATGATGCTTGTACGTCCAACACCTCTTGGACATTAGATTGGAGTGTTTCTAACTTCCCAATGGAGTGTTCCTCTAACGCCTCCATGGAATTTTCAAGAGATTCGATCCTATCACCCATATTTGCTATGATTGGATCAAGCTTGCCCTCCATGGCAATCGCCTTCCGCGCCTTACTCTTGCTCCGAGTCTTCTTTGCTTCACTTGGGGCAACACCACGTCCCCTTTCCTCAACCTCCAAAGTTTGTTGTGGATCCGTCATGATAACAACTTATCACTTGACGAACCCGTTCGATACCACTTGTCACGTGGACTAGATTTCTTACACTAGAAAAACTAGACACCGTGCGTATGCCTTAACGCAACACAATTCCCCGTCCCTACGAGAAAGCGCTAAGTCGCCTTTTCGACGCCCCAAAATGATTCAACCTTGTAGGCTAAATCAAGACAAACTTTGAGTATGAAATTTGAAGTAAAGACAATATTGAGAACAAGTAAGTTTGGGGAGAAAATCTCTCTTGTATAAAAACTCCACACCAATGTAATATACAATGTGATCTAAGAATTATATGAATAGCATGAATCCCATAAATTGCATGCCTTCCAACAATTCTCTCAACTCACATATACTACTTGAAATTCTAAGTGATTCCAATCTAATTCAATCTAATAAATTACAAAGGGACCTCATCCCTATTTATAGGCAAATCCCATGTAAACCTCCTTAGATTTAATGGCTAGGATCAATCCTCATCAATCCCCCATCCAAGGGTCCCCATTGGCCACAACTTGCCTTAAACCTCCTTAGACCAAGTGGAAGCAAACTTGGACTTTGCTTCTTTGCAAGTGGATTCTTCCTTCAAAAATCCCATGGGAATTATGTCCCTTTCATAGTCAATGTTGAGTTTCTCTTCCTTCCACATTTCTGCAAGTGGTTAAGTAACCAACTTGAACAAGTCTTCCCAAAATATTCCAAAGACCGCCCATAGTATTTTCCTACGTAAAACCACTCGGTATGTCCGGGATTTATCGCCCATGTCGCGCCCATGTCATCGCTGAGTCGCACGTGCCATCCAATTGTGGCTGTTACGTCGTCGCGACGCGATCGCTGTCTGCCATGTCCCGGCGCGTCCCGGAGCCGCTCGCAACCGCTCATGTCCCGGGGAGCCGCACCGCTCGCGATGATCGCTTCCATGTGCGTGATCGCATCACACCCGAATTTTCTAGGCATGACCTGGACATGAACCAGCCATCATGGATGTTAGTCATTTCCCCACCATTTTAGGTGACATCCCTGTGTCATGCTAGATTTTAGGACATCACCTTGCGACCCGTCACAAAGAGGTCCGGGTCCTTATCATGTATATGAACAAGCAACTTCGCTCGTAAAATTCATATATATATATGTACTGCGTGCGCGCACATAGAACGAAAGATGCCAAGGTCATTTTCGAGTGACCTTGTAATAAGGGTCACACTTGCGATAGGACACGCTTGCAACAATTTTAAAATGATAATTATATGTATTTGAAATGACTTCAGAAGAGCCACCCAATGTAACACGGCAAAAAATAAAGAAAAAATCACAAGTTTCTATCAATATGTGATTTTACCTCAGCTTTCAGTTTCTCATTATCTTTGAGAATGGAGTCATAATTGGACACTAGAGAATCATACGAGGACTTGAGTTGATCATAATCCCTTTCGAGCTGTTTGGTCTTCCACCGTGCACGGCGGTTTTGGAACCACACCGCCACCTGCCGTGGCTGCAGGCCTAGCTTCTTAGCCAGCTGGGTCTTGCGATCTGGCTCCAGCTTGTTCTCCGTTTCAAAGCTTTTCTCCAGCAAGTGCACCTAAATCAACCCATCGCACTAATTGAAAAAGAGTAATTACATGCTAAGTGCAACAAAATTTAATCACTTTTCATCATTTATGCATCAGATTATGGATTTACTACAGTGCCCAGCTAATTTGTCAAATAACATGCAAAAACTTATTTAAAAAGGATTACAATAAGGTAAAATTCGACCTGCTCAGGAGTGAGACGGCGCTTCTTCTCCGGCAATTGTTCGTCATAATATTCTTCATCATACAAATCTTCCGGCGAGCTGAAAAAAGGTCGCCTCTTCGAGGTTTCCTCCATTTTCATCTCCGATCTTGCTCCTATAACATAATTATTGAAAAATAACAATAATCTGTTACTTTATCCGAAGTAAATGAATCTAATCTGGTATCATTCTATTTATTAGCTACCGTTAGTATAGTATGGATTCAAAGAGACTACCTCGATAAACAGAGTCACCGTTGCCAAGAAATAACATGTTGCCATGGTACAAGGGGTCAAAGAAAATACGACCGGATTCCATTTCTTTCATCAGATCTCCGGCGACCAAATACACTGTTATCAATATATATGTATATATACACACGACAGAACCCCGTAAATATTTTTTCCGGCGAAAAACAAGACAATCTACTTAATAATAAGCGGTTGGATTTTTAACAAAAATTCTAGAATAGCATGATCTTGTGGCGGAAGAAGCTCGTGCTCCAGAGCAACCTTGTCGGAGTCTCCAACGGACAGATGCAAAATGACATCATGCGAAGTACTACCTTTCCCAGCTCAGGTCCGGTGCCGATTTTTCCGAAGAAAGATCAATTGACTAGTTTTTTTTTTTTAATTTATGCCGGAGCCGGTAGGCTTTTGATCCCGGCGGGACTAATTCACTCTTTTATGCCACTGGTAAGTGCTGTTCGCAACTAAAGTTGACTGAGGTGATGCCACGGGGATATATAGCGTTTTCTAAAAGCGAAATTACTATGATAGCCATGTAGACTTTTTTAATTATGCCGTATTGGATTATGATTGATATGGGTATTCTGAGAAATTCCTGATTTGGGTGGGTAAATTGAATAAAATTGGATCTGAGCCGTTGGGGGCCATTGGGAATCGGAGAACGTGCCAGATCAAGAGAGAGGAAGAATCATAAATAGTAGCCATTCTCTACTGTCGGAGGGTCGTCGGGTACGGTTGGGCCGTCACCCCATACTTGTAGTGGGTGCAGTTGACAATCAGATTCTTTACAGTTAACAGTGGTTTTATTGGACAATGACATTGTTTCTCGGTCGAAATAAATTCAATCTTTTCCCTCCACGTCATCTCGATCATATTTGCATGTGTGAGCGGATGCTTAAGAGGACACATGCACATGGACGGATTCCATAGTGGAATAATTAAAACATAATTTCAAGTAAGAACAATTTCCTCTTTAATTGAACCAAGATAAAATTTTAAAAAATTGAGTCCACTATCCATGTGTTTTCCAGTTGTTGCCGTTGGATCCAATTGAGGAATATTAATTTTAATATATAATTCAAAATGAAAATTGGAGCATGTGTCATCAACCTTTTGCTCGAGTAGAAACTTGATCCTCAACTATTGATTATAGTTGAGTAATGTTATTTAGCCTCATTCGGATTACAATCTCAGTTTAGGTGGCTTTAAATCGTCACCTCATGAACATTACGTAAACATGCTGAAACGTGAGAGTCGAGTTTTTTAATTTAAAAAATAATTCGATAGTTAGTCGTTAAGGATATATATTGTAATATATGAGGTTAGATACCGGCCCACTCCTTTTTAAGATTATAGATCAATTTGCTACTCGAAAAATATATGGGGACCAGTTAAGAAATTTTTCCAACTCAAAATTAAAGAATAATGTATGTGCTTTTCCACCCTAAGAAAGATATGAAAATCACTAATCCCCAAAAGATAGTATATGACCCATGAATCTTTTTGTGGCAATAGATTAGGTATTATTTGAAAGCATCATTAATAAGTCTTAAATTCTCATCTAATAGAGCATCATATTTTACTCTTTAAGTTATAGGAATCAAGGGAGCAACCTATCATCTTCCTTTGTCTTCCAACGCGTTACATTTGTATATAGAATCTTTCATTAATCTTTAATTTTACTCGAGGGTCGTTTTTCTTCATCACGTCTTTCAAACTTCTTGTTGTCGATAGGACGGATGAGTGTTGTGTTCTCTTTGATAGCATCAAAGAAGACTACATGTCAAGAAATTTATACATATTAGCTTGGAGGGCCGATACCCAATGATAGAACTTAGAAGTAGAAGTCAGGGTACATGAGACATCATTATGGCACAACAGAAGAAATGTCCTCCCTTTACAGTAACGTCCTACAAGACCAATCAATCAAGAGGGTGACAAGATAATTGAGGGCATTTATCTAAGTCCTAAGCATCATCATGACCTTGCCCATAGTCGTGCTCACCAACCATTCGAATTCCACTAAACGGATGGTGGCATAGGGTTCCAAGTAGAAGCATTGTAGTTTCACAGGAATAAGACAGTTAAAATATGCGTACTACTAAAGAGAGGTGAAGCTTCAATGGTGTTTAAGTATTAAAAAGGCATCTTAAACAATCTATAAGTAGCTAGCTAATCAATCCATGTACCTATCGGCATAAACTCTAGTGCTGTCCCTTTGCCATTAGGCGGATCTTGCATTTTTTTATTAGGTTAATTAATCTCCTAGTGGAGGAATCTGTTTACATAATTAATGCTTAAAGATAGTTGGTGGGATGAAACAATTACTCAAAGGCTCTCGATCGTAGGCAGAATTAGATATTTTTAACATTTACTAATATTTATCGATAAACGTGCAATGTACGCATCTACGAGAGATGTAACTCCTTATTGAGTAATGCCATGGAGCCCCAGTGGGGCTACATAGCATTACTCTTCCTTATTTGCTAAGGTAAGGCAAGAAACTATCACGTGGAGGTGACTTTTTATCTTTTGACCAGTAATGGACTCAAGTTTTGAACTTTCTTCTTTGGCTGGTAGCTTTTGACAAAGGTAAGGATGGTTAAAAACTCCATGAAGTAGGTAGCTTAATGAGGAGGATGAAATTGTAAAGCAAAAACTTTATAAAGGGAAAAAGGCACCTGAGGCTGAGAAGGAACCATGCTTTTGTGATATGTTTCCTTAGTGTTGGTCTTTTTGCATATGCTCAACAAAGAAAGATCACTGATCTAAAGTGGAAGTGGGATTTTAGAGGGAACTTAGTGCTGCTTTCTTTCATGTCACTGTCTTCTCAACTACTCTCCCCCACTTTCATCCACTTCTTTACTTATCCGTGTTGCCATCGTCAACCTTTAGAACACCTTTGATACACGGTACACGATAAAACCAAATAATGTTATGAACAAGAATCTGTCGTCTAAACATTTCATCCAGACATTTTTTTTATACGTAAAATTAGACGGGACAACAAACAAATGCGTCACAAACATATGTTTCAACAATATAGTGTATCAAACATTTCATCATTGTGCATAATTGATAATTGCACACTCGACTATGACCATGGATATGACAAACAAATGAGTTTTAATGCTTGTGATGTTTATATACATACATATGTAATAGTATGAGTTTTATTTTGCGAAATTGTGATAAATAGTTGATACACTTTATTGCCGTTGAACTTTAAATCTCAGCGATCTAGCTTTAAACAGGTTCTACTCACCTCTTTGTTTGTCTATCCATCGCCTGCTCATTAACACATTGTCAAAGGCAAAGACGGCCAATTAAGAAAAAAGTTTGACGATCATTTCTACTCCAACAATCAAGTGAGAATATTGTCATGATCTAATCCGATCCAATTAAATCGGCACTACTATTGTCTAGGCATTTAATGCAAGACCTCTTCGCCATGCCACGGAATATATAACCGTTGTTCTAAAAAGCTCGTCTCTACACAAAGCTTGATCTTGTTGCCTAATCACACTCTATGCATTTTTACGTATAAAATTTTTCTAGACTTTGCCTAAACCTGGTTAGATTAGTGAAAACTTGAAACTTGGCTTTGTCGCCTACCCACGCTCTTTTTAGAACATTGAGTATAACAACTACAATTAAGATATGTTTGACAAATTGTTTGTGACCAACTTAATGAGAGATAATGACGAATAATTTAACAAATTCACTGGAAAATGAAAAGAAAAATCAAATATGATACCTCATGTTTCGGATTAAACTTGAAAGGAAAAAAAATCGTTATCTACCTTACTTTTAACGTGACATTTTGAAAAATCCTCGTACTTCACAATATTTGAAAAAAACAAAAAAACGTCTTTTAAAAGCAATAAAAGATTCTTACCGAGTGGCGAGTAATTCGTCAATATCCAACTCTATAATCGAGTATGTTATTTCTTATAATTAATTTTTCTCGCTCAAATTTTACATGACTTTTGATTGAATTTGTTCGGATTACAAGAATAAATAATTCCATTTATGTCAAATTGTGGAAACGATACCCACAAATTTCTACATGTTGGATGCCACAGTGCTTATAAAAATGTCATGTGCAGAATATTTGGGCTGTTACATAAACGCGTCTAGTAGACGAGGAATGTGGTTTTAGTTCCATGCTTCAAGTAGTATAAATTTGCAGAATACTTTCGATAGGTGACCTCACAATTACTATAGATGTGCTCACCATTCTAAAAAAACGTAAAGCGCGATTAGACGTGCAGGTGAAACTTCAAGTTTTACAAATTTAAACGAGTATAGGCGAGGTTTAGGAGTAAAAAAAAAAAAAATCATTTTCTTATTTTTAATATTATTTTAAATTTTTAATCTTTTCAAATCATTTAATAATTAAATAATACATATCAAATATCTAAAATTATAAAATATTATATTTACTTAATAATTCCTACCATTAGTCAATTATATAATTTTCAAATTTTTGAGAAGCAAAAATTAGAATATTTTTCATGGTTTCATATTTCAACTAGACAAATCATACTTAATAAATTTATAGGAACTTTATATATGTTTTTGGAGTTTACAACAAAATAACGAATCTCAAAATCATAATACATCTTCTATATATTAAAAGTGGCTATGTAACGGAATTTCTTATTTTTAACGGAAAAACTAACAGAATTTGTTATTTTAACGGATTATGTAACGGAATTTCTTATTTTAAACAGGCAGTTGCACCTTCTTTCAGTATTTTTATCATAACTTTGTATTCCGATATCCGATTGAGGCGATTCAAAATGCGTTGGAAAGCTAACTTATTTGGATACAACTTTGATTCAGACATCATTCTCTAATTCGACCACTTTCTATGCCAAAAATAGGTCTCAATATGAGACTAAAACATCGGAGCATAACTTTTCGGTTGGAAATTGATTTGTGATCATCTTTTGACTAAATTTGATTCCATTGATGTCTTTCTTTATCCAATTGACTCCGAGTACTCTCAAATCTTCATCGTGAGGTTCAGCACAACTTTTAAGTATTTACATTTTAGTCCCCGAACTTTGGATCCCTTACAATTTAGCCATTTTTTCAAATTTGTCAACTTTTGCTTATTTTCTTAGATCTCACCAACTTACATCACAACATCAAAATCACACATCTAATTATTTATCAATTACATAAATATTACATCATTAATTATTTAATTAACCAAAAAAATTACATCTTTATTAATAACAAATTAATTATTAAACAAAACTATTAAATATAAAGATGTAATTTTTTTTTGGCATATAAAGTGGTCAAATTGGAGAATGATGTCTAAACTAAAGTTGTAACCAAATGAGTTAGATTTCCAACGCATTTTGAATTGCCTCAATTGGATATCGGAATACAAAGTTATGATAAAAATACTGAAAGAAGGTATGCAAATTCTATTTAAAACAAGAAATTCTGTTACATAGTCCGTTTAATTGAGACATATTTTTGGCATAGAAAGTGATCGAATTGGAGATTGATGTCTGAATTAAAATTGTATCCAAATGAGTTAGCTTTCCAACTCATTTTGAATCGCCTCAATCGGATATCAGAATACAAAGTTATAATAAAAACATTGAAAGAAGGTGCAGCTGCTTATTTAAAATAAGAAATTTCGTTACATAGTCTGTTATATTGAGACCTATTTTTGGCATAGAAAGTGATCCTATTGGAGAATGATGTCTGAATCAAAGTTGTAGCAAGATGAGTTAGCTTTCCAACACATTTTGAATCGCCTCAATCGGACATCGAAATACAAAGTTATGATAAACACTTAAGAAGAGGTGCACATCGTTTAAAACAAAAAATCTGAATTACACAGTCAGTTATATTGAGACATATTTTTGGCATAGAAAGTGATCGAATTGGAGAATGATGTCTGAATCAAAGTTGTAGCCAGATGGGTTAGCTTTCCAACGCATTTTGAATCGCCTCAATTGAATACCGGAATACAAAGTTATGATAAAAACACCGAAAGAAGGTGCAACTGTCTGTTTAAAACAAGAAATTCCGTTACATAATCCGTTAAAATAACAAATTCCGTTAGTTTTTCCGTTAAACCAACAAATTTCGGTTAGATAGACACTTTTTATATAGAAGATATATATATATATATATATATATATATATATATATATATATATATATATATATATATATATATATAAAGTGCCTATGAAACGGAAATTGTTTCCATTAAATAGCAATTAAGCCACCGTTTGTGGCCACTGATGTTGTGTCTATTGAAATTCCATTATCTAATAATAAATGAATGGGAAATGCAAAAAGTTTTGTACTACTATATTTTAGTCACTAGGAAAAAATTAAACAAAAAAAATAAAATGGACGTGGAGATTATCAATTTGAAAATGCTAATAATTTATTTGGTAAGGTACATTGAACTCAATGAAGAAAAAATATTTATTTATTTAGTTTTGTATTGTAATGTTATCTATTATTTTATTATGTAGAAAATGTTCATGATTAAGTGCAAAATTTGATATAATATAATAGTACGAAACAAAAACGTATACATTTTTTTGTCTTTACACTAACATTCATTGTAAAAATTGATTATGATTTAATATAGAAAGCAAAATTCTGGATATGGGCGAAGATAAATGTGATTGAGTTTGTCCAAATATTTTATTACATGTCGTATCATGTTTCGTAATAAAGGAATTGGATATAAATACAATGAAAGTTTCGTTTGTATATATTGTAAAAGCCAATGGGTCTACAAACCACGATATGTATCTTACAATTTTAATTTAATATTGATGTCTGATTTAATTTAGAATTTAACGCTATTCAAATTAAAATTAATATATTCAATGCATTTAAAGTGTTAGGGGATATGTTCAACTGGACGATAATACTCGAAAACTAGTTGCTACTATATTTGGTGAAGTAGCAGAACATGCACTTGGTTGTTCAACAGTTGAATTGATGGGACATGTTGGAGAGGTATTTCTTAATTTTTTCTTCAAAACTTGATTTTTATTGTAATGAGTTATTTAAAAATAATTGGGCTTTTTTTATTAATTATGTAAACATATTCAAAATTTATTTTGTAGGAAAATTGACCATATGTTAAAAACGTTGTAGAGAAATTATCAAAAGAAATTTGGAAGATTCAAGTTTATGTAGATCCAGAGAAACTAAAGGAGAAAAAATATAGGCAGTTTAATGTCCTCTCTATTGAAGCAGTGCAAGATGAGGAAAATGCTGAATCGTTATCTTAGAATCAAAATTATCTCAAACAGCTTTCATAAAACTATGAGCGATGTTTATATATAGGATGATGCTATAGATTCTATTAATGCTCTTTTTTTAATAAATCACAATGTGTAATTATTTATCAATTACATAAACATTATATCATTAGTTATTTAATTAACCAAAAAATTACATCTTTATTAATAAAAATTTAATTCTTAACCAAAAAAATTATATATAAACTAAGCAAACGTGCATTGCACGTTGCTTAAACCTAGTAATGTAGATAGCACCATAACTTAAATTTTATAACTATTTAGATAAAGTCATTTTTAACTTTTGTACGGAAATTTTTTTTTAAAAACTTGAAATTAAAGTCAAATGAAAAGGTTTTTTAAAAATAGAAAAAATTAATAAGGTAAAGTCAAATAAAAGACTTTTAAAAAAGTAAAAAATAAAAAATAATAATAAAACACGCATAAGGAAGACGAAAGAAATGAAGGAAAAAATTCAGTCGTTTAAAAATTGGAAAAAAAAAAGTCAAGGCGTTAAGAGAGGTGTTTTGCCTGAGTTTCAAACCACTAGATGAGCTTTTTAGAATACTGGATGTGATCAATAATTAGAGGAAGTGAATCTAAATTTAGTATGACTTCTAATAACTTAAATGCGACTCTCCATTGTAACGGTCGTCTATAAAACATCACTCATATATTATTTTAGATAGTCAATGAATGTGACTCAAAATTTGAAAATTACATCGTGAGTAGTATATTAATTGGAGCACTTGATTGAGGTGTTGTTCCACAAGGTTGTTGTATAACTATTGATCTTGATTTTTTGATGGTTGATTATTATTGGATCAAAATTTTATTAAGATCTATTCTAAACCGAGACTCTATAATCGAGAAAATTATATTACTTTGACTATGACCCTCGTTGTAAATATGATGTCGAAAGTCACGTATGAAGTCTCACTGGCATACATTTTGAGCTCCGAAATAACTGTAATTGACAAATTTCGTATGTAATATCATTTCCCATGCTTTGAGGTAGCTAATTGCAAATAATAGTTATGTGAACATATATAAACATAAATGTGTCATTTAGTTTGAAGTTGGGATCAAATTCAAATATTTTAATTAATTTCCAAAGTATTTGACATTTCAAATCATTTCTTATTTGCCTGATTTTCGTGTACAGAAAAATGAAGGGTTACTAATCCTAATGTCCTCTTTTCTCTAACGTTAATCCTATAGATATGCCAATTGGGCTTTGTGGCCTAGTTAGATGAGTTGGGCAACCCAATAGTGTGGGCCATTATTGTATGGATCATTTATGAAAGATGGACTTGGAAGTTCCCGGGTCAGGTAAACCAAATCCAATTCTTAAAGTGGATACCCACTGTAAACCCACTCGAATCTCCAGTGAAAAGGGTTAAAAAATGTTAGGACCTGTTTGTCGTTTTTCTGTCCATTCAATTTCTACGCTACATTCTTATTCTTCTTCTTTTCTTAAATGCTCTTTTATAGTACGTTGTACGTGAAATTGTAACAACTTTGTGACATATATTTATATATTTATTTACATATATATTAGAGAACTAGAATAAAAATTTACCAAATTTATCCTATGCATAAATTTATCGATAAAAGTCACAAAATACCGAATTAAAGAGTCTCTATCTTAATTTTTGTTATGAAACTCCAACTTTTCCAAAAAAATTAATTAATTCCAAATCCGATACTATGTTTTTAGTTAGCAAGATTATGTGATGTACGTACTTATGAATTCTCGATTATTTATTGTTGTCGGTGTAGGAATTAGGGTTGATTTTTAGCGTTGAATTGTGGGCTTATGCTACTCCACGAGTCTTTCATATGTGTCAAATTAACTTTTTACAAGAACTAGAAGCAAGAGCACAAGTCTTGTTAAGCGGACAATTAAAAACCTTAAAAACTTTGCAAATTCAATATTAATGGAAGGCTGCAAAACATTGCTAATCTATCTAGAATATGAAAAACAAAAAAAGAAGAAAAAATCTGAATTTTTTGGGGGTGAGAGGAAGAAAATCAGGCGGGTGGTGCTGATGGCTTCCAGTCTATTCCAGCGGACTCGAGTGGCACTTCAGATGGCATAACACCTTGTCGTGCTTTCACGAAATAGCTAAAATAAACATATACGCAGAGCTGGATCAACCCTAGAAGTGCTCCAATTCCGTTTCCAACCTATGAACAAGAAAAAAATTGTAATTTTCAATGAAAAAAGAAATCATTATAATTCTAGATTAATTAAGCTATTTTCGAAAATGAACTTACAGCGAGATAGGGATCAATAGTCTTGAGGAAAGCATACGTAAACCAGAAGAGTCCGTTCATGAAACCAGCCAAGCACAGCCAAAATGGCAAGAATTCTACACTCTTTGTTTTGAATACCTTTCTCTGTTAATCAGTAAGAAACATGATCACTATATATATATTTTCTTTGAAAAAGAGAGTATATAATCTAAATAAGTTGGAATTTACTTACAACGATGGAGAGAGGGGATCCGTACATAATGATACCAAAGATATCACAGACTACACCCACAAACATGGATCTTGCTTGGTGGGAGTGGAAGAAATGGAGTGTTAAGACAACCATAACGGCAAACACTGCTATCTCACCCAGAAGAAAAAGCAGAATGGTTCTCTGAAACACAAAACAAGACGTTGTCAATGTTGAGAATTAGAAATCCTAATTCTACCATTAAGAGCAATAAATTCACGGAAAGAAAATAGACATAAGAACGTTGAATGTGCGACTATACGTGTGTCGCTTCGATGCTTCAATATGATGAAAACAAGTTTAAAAGAGAAAATTGCATGTCTTTTCTTCTCTAACCTTTCTATTTTATGATGGCAATACAAAACTCTAATAAAAACTCCCAATTTATAAGATAAATTAGGGCAAAATAAAAATTGACATGGATTCAAATTCTTAAATTATCCTGTTTCGTGCGGGTTATCGCTAACAACATATCCTTATAAAATTTTGGTCCGGGGTAAATAATTAGGCTCCAACTTAGATCGGTGTCGACCACAACTTTATTGAGCTTACCCTATTTTTGGGGCTGGTGAAGACAAAGAAAATGCAAAGATAGATCAACTCCAAGGCGAGACCAATGCCGTTGATGGTAACAACAAGAAGGCTATCAGGATGAACAATTGGTAAACCATAGAATATCCAGAACACACAGTTCATCACAGTGGCTAGGTACGGGTACGGGTGAAACTCCTCTGTGGCTCTTCTCTTTATAATTCTCCAGAAAGTTAGCCTGTAAAAATTATTTTAGTCTTCAGTTCACCACAATAAAAATTATATTCATGATCGCATGGGGATAGAGAGAGAGAGAGAGAGGTTACACTGGAGACAGAAATAGGCCGAAAGAGATTACATTCCCTGCAAATAACAAATAAAACTTTAGGAAGAAGTATTTTTCAAAAACTAAACATAGTATTTTAAGAACACAGTCGATAACAATAACTAGGGCTAACCAATGATGCCGATGATCGTTCGAGCAAGAGCTTCTGCTCCATGGTTCGTCATCGTTGCAAATTACTCAAAACTCGAGAAAATTTTGAAGACAGAAATTGAACTCTATAGAGAGAAGAATCAGTGAAAATAAGCAAGCGTGTATGAATGTTTGAGAAGAAAGAAGGTAACTGTTATACATATATATAGGTAATAAACCGAATCCTAGTACAACTGAGTAACAGTGCATGAGTTAAACTGGAACATCAATCAATCCTATTACACCACCGAGGAATTCTAGTTGAGTTCGGATTTTGCACTAACTATAATTATGATAGTAGAGAATGTTGCTATTTTTTTTCGGGTAGTTTGGTACGTATAAGATTAAGGGAAGGCTAAATATATTTTTAATAACTAGACTATATTTTAATTGAGCGAAAAATCCATAACCTTTATATAGTATCACATTTATGACTCCAGCTTATTTCTTTTATTTCATTCTTATTTTCGAATAAACATAAATTATTTTTTTATTATGATTTCTCTTCGAAAAAAAAATTTAAATAGAGTAAAAATATTCACGTGTCCATTTTATTTTTAAATAAAACAAATAATAATGTGAAAATGTGATTAAATATTTGAATTATTTTAAAGTACATTAACAATATTTTTGGACGAAGCAGAGAGAAGAGAGGCGAGGGAGGGGAGCCACCGACGACAATTCAACCGTCGGCCAGCAGGCCGGCGTCGGCGGGTAGGGGGTTTTTGGCGTGTGAATCAAAGTCATTCGAGACTTGGAGGTTCGATTTTCATTTGGGTTTCTTTGTGGCAATCAAACTGAAAAGGTTTGGGAAATGGAGGTAAGTTCATGGGTTTTCTGATTTCTGGGTTTTTTTGGGGTTGCTTGGTATTGATTTTGGGTGAAATGGTTGTCGGGCAGTAGCACGATTGGTGGCTGGGCTGTGGTGGTTTGGGCTGCGTTACGACTGGTGGGTTTGGGGCTACGGTGTGAGGTTGGTGGTGGTGCAATGGTTGCTGTGGTGTCTTGGGAGTTGGAGGTTGGTTCTGCATTGGGTGTTATTGTTTGAGCAGTCGGGTTTTTTGAGCTTTTGGCAGATCAATTTTGAGCTTTTGGGGTGATGGGTGTGGCTGTCAATGGTGTCGTTTTTGGGTTGCAAATTGTGGTTTCGGGGTTTGGTTGAGGATGAATGATGGTGGATGCGATTTGGCGCATTGGCTGGACGTCAATTGCAGTTGGGTTTTAGGAAAAATGTGATTTTCAGCTTCAGAATTTTGTGGAATCATCACCTTGTTATTAGGCTAAAATCCGTTGTGGGAATGTAAATTGCTCTCGTCTCTGGAATTACAGGTAATTGCCAATAATATTAGACTTACACTTCCATTACAATTTCAAGCCTCTTGGGTTCCTAAGCTGAAGATAAATGGATGCCTTAATTGCTATACTTAACATCCTTAATTTCTGATTACAGTTAACCCTCTTCATCTTCCTTTCATTCTGTTCAACTCCGTTTCACACACTCCATTTCATACACTGGCAGTTAACGGTGTGAGGGATGAAAAACAAGAAATTATGTTTCCCTCCGTTTCATACACACTTATTATATAGAAGAGATATATATATATACAGAAATGATCTAATGAGCACCGGTGCTCATCTTATCCTAAGCACCGATGAGTTGGCACATTAATTCATTGGTGGATAAAGATTTTGTGAGTTCCAATCCATATATATATATATATATATATACAGAAATGATCTAATGAGCACCGGTGCTCATCTTATCCTAAGCACCGATGAGTTGGCACATTAATTCATTGGTGGATAAAGATTTTGTGAGTTCCAATCCACCAATGAATTAATGTGCCAACTCATTGGTGTTTAGGATAAGATGAGCACCGGTGCTCATTAGATCATTTCTGTATATATATATATATATATATATATATATATATTTTTTTTTTTTTTTTTTTTTTTTTTTTTTTTTAGTTTTTTTTTTTTACATACGGAGTTCTAATAATTCGACTTTTTATATCAATTGTACAAACTATAATTATGTAGCCCCTGTTGATGAGAATTAAAATTAGTTTTTTAGTAAATTTTAATTAAAATTGATGAAATGTGTAATTGAAAAGTTGTGGGTGACATAAAAATATTTAGTTAAAATTAATTATTAATTTAGATTTAGATTAAAATCTAGATTTTAATCCCTAAACCCTAGATTTTAATCCCTACCAAATTGGAGCATAGTGGAGAATGTTGCTATTTTTTTAGCGTAGTTTGATGCATCACATAAGATTAAGGGAAGGTTCATATATTCACACCATGATTTTTAATAACTAGATTATATTTTAATTGCACGAAAAATTGATAAGCTTAGATATTATCACATTTATGTTTCAAACTTTTTTCATCGCATTCTTATTCTCAAATAACATAAATTGTTCCTACAGATTATGATTTATCTTCAAAACATTTTTTGAGATAAAGTAAAAGACTCATTTGCCCATTTTATTTTTAAATAAGCAAAATAATAATAATGCGAACATGTGATTAAATATTTGACATCATTTTAAAGTACGTTACAATGTTTTTGAACTAAAATCATGATTAACGACAAGATTTTTTTGATCATGAAATATTAAAAATAAAAATGTGATGAAGAAAAAAGTTAAGAATATAAGTGTGATAATGAATAAAAGTTAATATCATTTAATGTAATTAAAATGTGATGTATTTAAAAAAAACGTGGTGTGAATATAAATACCCTTAAAGTGAATAGAATTACGGATGTTATATTGGTACATCACTTGGTACAAACTAAGTAATTATTTTCTCAAATAAGTGATTTTACTTATAAGATATTTTTTTAAAAAAATATAAGTGCTTTGTTTCTTATAAGTTCTATTTTTTACTTATTATCATTTTATACATATAATATATTTTGTATCTTATAAATGATTTTTTTTTATTTACAAGTTAATTTCGTAATTATTAGTAATTTTTTACTTATTAGTGGATTTTTAGGTATAAATAGTATTTTTAATTATAAGAAAATTTGTTATAAAAAATAATTTTTTGTTTTAGAAATGATTTTTTTTAGTCATAAGTAGAATCTTTTACTTTCGAGTGAACTCTTTACCTTTATAGGAAATTCGACTCCATTTGAATAGTTTTTAGTTCTATATGGTGTAATACCATGTTTCTATTAATTTCAACATATTCAATATGCATATTTATTTTTCAATCACACATTTCTAATAATTTTATCCAAACACTTTTATTGCATTCAAATGTACCTTTAAAGCACAATCTGTAAGTGTTATGCCCTAAATCCAATCAACTTTGGACATAAACACTTTGAATATATATATATATATATATATACAGAAATGATCTAATGAGCACCGGTGCTCATCTTATCCTAAGCACCGATGAGTTGGCACATTAATTCATTGGTGGATAAAGATTTTGTGAGTTCCAATCCACCAATGAATTAATGTGCCAACTCATCGGTGTTTAGAATAAAATGAGCATTAGATCATTTATATATATATATATATATATATATATATATATATATATATATATATATATATATATATATATATATATATAATCAATGTATATGTATGACAATATCTATTATTTAATTGAATTAATATTTTAATAAATTAAATAATAGAATCCGTAGATTCAAGTCTGGTGATTTGTTAATCACAAGGAGTTGTGATTGTGATATACAAATTACATATGATTGAATCTTAAATCGTCCGTGGTCGAAGTAATAACGAGATACGGATACCGTTATTACGGATAGACTATCGAGTGTGACATTCTTACTTGTGAAGTAAGTAGTTGATCTCACAAGTTAAAGTGTGGTGACACTTGAATGAACACGTGGATGTTTTGTTATAGAACAAAACATTGGAGACCCTCTGAGAGATTCCACACAGATAACTATCTGAGTGTTAGTGGTTAATCTCTAACGTTCGGTAGTGAAATTGGTCCTTTGACTTGAGGTTATCATGATATCTTATATGAGAACAGTCATACTTTAGTGGTGTTGGATGTTGCTCTGCCAAAAGTTGCTAATACAACATCGTTCGGGTATGTCAAGAATCATATGAAGGTTGTGAATGACCAATAGAGGATTCGTCACTCTTAAATAGTAAAAGATTATGATCTACATTTTATTCAGTTAAGTTGATAATGAAATCCTTGGCCAAGGTGAACTCATAAGTCGGAAAAGAGTTTTCGACGTACATTGACTTAACAGTAGGATAAAAGATATAATCGATAATTGAGATTGACACATATCCATATCTCATAATTGATCGGATCATATTGACGAAAAGATTATAGTTTCACGGTAAACGAACAAGTTTGGTTTTGTCATACTACGTGATATTTTCCGTTACATGTATTGCCCTGACACATTGTTAGATGTCAATCTGGGACAACGAAAGTGAATTAGTGATAAATTAAAAGGGGCGTTTTAATTTATCGATTTTGATTAGATCAAAATAATAATTCACATCGTTAGGTATCGTGATCGGGAACCTAATGGGTCACATACAAAAGAAAATAAGAAGAATGAGATTTACCAATCAATTAATTGACAAGTGTTGGATAATTAATTAATTGAGTTGTTTATTAATAGGCCCGAATTAATTAATTGGATTAATTAATTCATGGACCAAATTTAATTAATTTGATTAATTAAATATTAAACCGGGTTAAGTTTAACAGATGGACCGAGCCCATTTGGACTTATATTAATAGGCTACTAGGGTTTGAAAATAGTATGAAATTTTTTTATTATTCTTGCAGCACAAGAAAAGAAAACTTTAACCGTCATTCTTGTTCTCTGTGTGGATCACCATTGGAGGCTGGACAATTGGACAGTTTGGATTGCAGATCGTGATCATTGGAGTTCAAGAAAAAACAAAAGAGTTTGTGAAATTCATTAAATGTTTCATTCTCATCGCAGTTTCTATCTAAACACATTGCAGATCCTCGTTTGGGAATTGAAAATTATTTTATTTTCGTTGTGCATGTTAAGTAAATTTCCAACACAACCAAACTAAGCATGAATTTTAAAATCTCACACTTGGAATTAGCTTTGAAATTTGGCATTGTCGTTTAGAAAAAAATGTGGTTGTCTTACAAAGGAAGTACGAAGACACAACTATAGAGATTTCAATGAATCTATCTACTAATACATCAAATTGTCAACTTTCGAGCGGTCTTCTCCATCCAACTAATTGCTTTCTATTCTTTAGATTTCTCATTCTAGTACTTGTACTCTTTAGCATCCGTCTTGCTCAATTGTAGGGATGGCAAAGACGCGGGGCAAAGTGGAGCGTGGCAGTCTTCCCCATTCTTATCTTACCAGAATTTTCATATCGCCAGGCAATCTCCTACCGCTACTGTTAGTGAATTAGGTTCTCTCTAATTTATCTTTTCGTTGGTATATTGCACAAATATGAATCAGATATTTGAACATTGGACTCTAAAGTTATCCCACGCCAAAACTTTAACATCCATATACTTCTTCTTTCTTTTTGCAATAAAACTTAATGGGTAATCAGGATTTAATTTTATACATACTTTACAAAAATTCATAGATTTAATGCAAATCCAATAAGAAAAAGTGTATTTCAAGTTGAATATTTCGTGAATACTCAAATTTCTCATTGTTTTCAAAGTGGTCGATCATCAAAATCAAGATCTTCTCCTTGAAGATAATCTAATTACAAATACTACATACATTCTTTAATATATTTTATTGTATGATTCTTTTAAAAAATTAATTTTTTATTTAAATTTTACTGTTTATATTTTGTTTAATAATTTATCCTTTTATGCCCTTATTATTGATCTTTAGGCTGGTAGTGTATTTTTGTTTGTTGCCTTATTTAACTATCTCTATTTTATCTATTTTTAATGGACAAGTAATGTAATACTTTATTTTTATAAACTTCCTAATATAAAGAATCTGATCGAATCGAATTGGAACCGGTTGGTTCGGTTCCTATTTGGTTCAATTTCAACCCCACAATTTTCACAGAAAAGAAGAAAAACCTCAAAATCAAATTTGATACCTCATGTTTCGAGACTTCACTACACCAAAAATAAGCTTTTACAACACATAAAAGGCAACATTCGATAGTTAAGTGTTGCTAAAGGGGTCTATCGCAACATTTTGATAAGTGAATGTTGCAATTGATTAGTGTAATTGAGTTTTAGCAACATTTTATAAATAAACGTTGCAAAAAGTGCATTTCGCAACGTTTATTAAACGTTGCAAAAGATCTTTTCGCAACGTTTAATAAACGTTGCGAAAAGTAAAGAGGCCTAACCCGCGAAAACTAAAGAGGCCAGGCTTAACCCGCGTCTTACAACCCAGGATCCTTGCATTTCGTTTCTCATTCTCCTCAACCCTAACCTTCTTCCTTCAATTGAAATCTCCAAACGAATCAGACGACTTGACGCTGTGCCGAAGCCGTTCCGGATCCAATTCCTCTCTTCTTTCATAGTTCCCATCATTTCCCTTCCTTTCTTTCCGACTTTCCCTACACTCTTTCTAACAGCGTCGTCCGTCCGCGACTGCGAATCGCTCTTCAAGGTCATCGGGTGAATCAGGTCTTCATCTTCTTGTTTTTGGTTTTCTCTTTGGGCGAGGGAGTGGGATGTAAGAAACGAATCCTCCAATTTTTGCAGCAGCAAAAGAACTGAATTTTAAGTGGCTTTGCTAGGTAGATTTTTTATTCTCCGTTTCTCGCTCCAATTTTTGAGATTTGATTTTTTAATTTTTGGGAATTTGATAACAATTTGTTATTTATCCTAAGTTGTGGAATTATTAATAAAGAACTTTGATTTTTCATATTTGGGATTTATAGAGTCAATACATGCACAGGAAAAAAATAGTGGAATTCTGTACTGTGATTTTTAGGTGGTGTTAATGGTGTAACTGAATGTTGAAAGGAGGAGAATGTTTGGATTTCTTTATAGTTTGGAAAGTAGGGTTCTGATGTTTAGGATTTGCAGAAAAATAATGGCTATGCGGTGGTTTTTTTCTGAATGTGGAAAGGAGATTTAGTTGAAGATTCTTTCATAGTTTGGCAATAGGGGAGTATATGATTTTACCTGGTTTAGATTTTGTGAGCAAAAATAATTTGGTGATCTGGGTATTATAGATTTGAGGAGTTTCCTGTTTTATTCAAACCTGCAAAGATAAATCTCGTTTAGATATGAGAGAACTGTGAATTTGTGCATAAATTTGCATACTTTATTTGTTCGCTTGGCCTATAAAATCTATTCTGATATTGAGAGTTATAGAGACAATATCCATTATTGTATACAAGAAGAATGTTGATAAACATAAAAGAGCACACCTTGTTTTACTAACTATTCAATATATTTTTGATCTAAGTGTTTATATTTAGCCTAAGATTTGCAGCTACTGATTGCAGGGACTTGTCATTCAACCCTGGCATCACAGGTCCCCTTTCTCCACAGCTTGGAGATCTGCGAAATTTGAACATATTGTAAGATCTACTAACCTAACTCTGTTTGTTGTGGATTCATAATAGTGTGATAGCTACTTAGTCAAGAAACCTGTGCAATCTCATTCTTGGAATTAATTGCTCAAGGAGAATCAAATTGTCTTGCATTTTGTTGTTGCTCTTGTTAGATTTAATTTAGGAATTACTACTTGCTAGGGGCTTCTATAATATTGTTGAACAGTGGTGGCTAGTGTTGCTGCCTTGAGGAAGCTTGCTGAGGAATGGAGTACAGCAAACTTCCATACAAAACATTATTGATATCATTCTTCTGTGTTTGCTTGAGATCTGGTGAAGCTGAAGTAGTACGATTTTCTAATTTCTTGGCTGTGAAAAGGGTGTCTTTGGGGCAGTTTTGGTTGGTAATTCGGTGAATGCATCTTTTTGTTGTCTGTGTTAATTGTTAATTTTTTATGGTTTCTGGTTTTGCTTAATGCTCATGTCTTTGTATCTCGAATGTTGAAATTTGATTATCATAGTTTGATTTGAACTTTGGGTATTATTGAAAATTGAAATTGGGTGAATTTTTTTTAATTAGTTGTGAAAGTTTACAAGATTACTATGTCTTTGCTACTTTTCACAGGATCGTGAGTATATGGTTTGGGTGAATGAGAAAAAGTGTGAAAGTTTTTGACCTAGTTAAACCTAAAAATTTTGGGTTTTGTTGAAATGTAAAATACTTGTGAATAAAGAACACTGCTAAATTATTGACCACTCTTCAAAGCTGAAAATGAGCTAAATTTTGGGAATTTTGTTCAAGTTTGGTTATAAACATATGAATTCCAACATGTGAACACAACAGGAGGATGGTTTGTTAACAGATATATGAAATAGATCAACTTGAGATTGCTGAACAAAGATGATAAAGCCAATTTATCCTATCTAAAGCATGTAAATTATTTGTACTAACTTGGGATATATGTTGCAGAGGATGATGTAATGCATATAACCTGATCCTCTTTTGGTGTTGCATGACTCTGATTTAAATATTATGATGTGTTCTCCTAGTGAAATGTGAGCATATGTCAGAGGTTCGTGGAAGAAATTTGGCCATTTTTCAGAGGTAAGTGAAGATACTATTACAAACTTATATTTTTTTCTTTTAATAGTTTATTCTCCTTCGCACCCACCCCTGCAGGACTTCTTGGTCTGCTTTCCATCAAGCTTAACGGTTATCTACAATGCTCTTCTTTTTTATTATGGTGGTCCACATATTTGGTCCCTCACTTGACAATTATGACAAGCTTTTTAATATTTGCAGCTTTACCAGGAATCTGGTCCCGTTGGTGCGTCTAATCCTGTGGATGATGATGCCCAAAAAGGTATGCACGGGGACGTTGTGATCATCCACAGTGATCTATAGATGCATTTTAGAAAATGGCGTATTTATTATTTTGATTTTATCCTACATATATAATTTATAATTCTTATTTTGTTTATATACTTCTACTGCAGCCGAGAACTTTGAGAGGTGGCCATGGGTCACGAGTTGGTGCTTTGGACTGGAACAATCATATTTTGACTACTGGAGGAATGGATGGTCAGATCATTAACAATGATGTTAGAGTGAGGGCACACATTGTTGAAACTTAGAGGACATCATCAAGAAGTTTGTGGCCTTCAATAACCTTGATTCATCTGCATCACTTTTCTTGGTGTATTCATAGTAGTTGCTTGACTTGCTGGACAGTTCTGAGCCCTTGAAGATCAGTTGCTTCAGCATCAGGATTATCACCAGTATGTGAAATGTGTAGTTTTTGGGTAACTTTATGGATTTGAAGGAAAGTTGTATGTTGGTGGCATATTACTAGTTTCTACTAATAGAGTCCGGGTTTAAGATGTTGAGTTAGCTAGCTTTCTCTTGTTGTATCACATTCTAATGTTCAAACGTATTGATTCAGATATTTGTAATGGAATTATCAATTTTTATGCAATTTCAAAATTTGTTCACAAAGATTCATTTTCAATTTTGCTATAAAAAAAGGGGGCAACATTTTTTAAACGTTGCAAAAGACCTCTTTTGCAACTTTTTTAAACGCTGCAAAAGACCTAAACGCTGCAAAAGAGGTCTTTTGCAGCGTTTAAAAAACGTTGTCGTATCTCTTCCCTCAACAGCAATACTGAATATTGCAACACACGTTAAAGCGTTGCAAAAGGCCTTTTGCAGCGTTTTTTGGCCGCTGCAAAAAGTCTTTTTTGGTGTAGTGCTTTAATCTTAATTGTTTAAAGGGAAAAAAATGGTTATCTACCTTACTTTTAACGTGAAATTTTGATAAATCCTCCTACTTCACAATATTTGAAAAATTCATGTCTTTTAAAAGCAATAAAAGATTCTTAACGAGTAATTCTCCGTCGTCAATATCCAACTCTAGTATATGATTATTTTTTTTGGCTCAATTTTTACATGAATTTTGATTGAATTAGTTTCGGATATACACAAATTTCTACGTTTTATGCCACAGTCGCTTGTAAAAATCTCATGAGTGGAATATTTTGGCTGTCCAATAGACAAGGAATATAAATTTGCAGAATACTTCCGATACGTGACCTCACAGAGGACATGAATCTAAATTTAGTATGCATGGCTTCTAATAACTTGAATGCAACTCTCGATTGTAATTGTCATCTATAAAATCACACTCGTATATTATTTTAGACGGACAATGAATGTGACTCAAAATTTGAAAATTATATCGTGAGTAACAGATTGATTGGCGCACTCGATTAAGGCGTCATTGCACAAGGTGCTTTATTTGAAGTTGGGATAAAATTCAAATATTTTAATTAATTTCCAAAGTATTTGACTTTTCAAATTAATTCTTAGTTACCTGATTTTCGTGTACAGAAAAATGAAGGGTTACTCCTAATTTCCTCTTTTCTCTAACGTTAATTCCTATAGATGTGCCAATTGGGCTTTGTGGCCTAGTTAGATGAGTTGGGCAACCCAATAGTGTGGGTCATCATATTATTGGATGGTTCATTTATGAAAGATGGACTTGAAAGTTCCCGGGTCAGGTAAACCAAATCCAATCCTTAAAGTGGATACCCACGGTAAACCCACTCGGATCAAGGTCGTTCGGATTTCTTAGAATCAATCTCTAGTTTCCCTGTTTCTATAATTGGTTGCATTAGTTTAGATAAATGTAATTTGCTTTTTTTTCGCTTTTCGTAATTAATTGTAACCATGATTTTCCTCCACCACAAGTGAGTGTTTACCAATAAAACTCAAAGGTTATAATAAAATAAAATAAAAAATTCTACGCTAAATTCCTATTCTTCTTCTTTTCTTTTCTTTTTTTTTTTCCAGGGAAATGCTTTTTTCTAGTATTGTGTAATACGTAGTATTACATACGTTGTACATGAAATTAGAGAACTAGGATAAAAATTGAACAAATTTATCCTATGCATAAATTTATCGATAAAAGTCACAAAATACCAAATTTATTGTTGTCAGTGTAGGAATTAGGGTTTATTTTTTAGCGCTGAACTGTGGGCTTAGGCTACTCCATGAGTCTTTCATATGTGTCAAATTAACTTTTTACAAGAAGTCTTGTTAAGAAGACAATAAAAACCTTAAAAACTTTGCAAATTCAAATATTAGCGAAAAAAAATAAAAATCTACTAGTATAATGGCTGCGAAACATTGCCAACCTATCTAGAATAAGAAAAAAAAGATCTGAATGTTTTGGGGGTGGGAGGAAGAAAATCAGAGGGGTGGTGCTGATGGCTTCCAGTCTATTCCGGCAGACTCGAGTGGCACTTCAGATGGCATAACACCTTGTCGTGCCTTCCCGAAATGGCTAAAATATACATATACGCAGAGCTGGATCAACCCTAGAAGTGCTCCAATTCCGTTTCCAACCTATATATGAACAAGAAAAGATTGTAATTTTCAATGGAAAAAGAAATCATTATAATGCAAGAATTAAGTTATTTTGGAAAATGAACTTACAGCGAGATAGGGATCAATAGTCTTGAGGAAAGCATACGTAAACCAGAAGAGTCCATTCATGAAACCAGCAAAGCACAGCCAAAATGGCAAGAATTCTACACTCTTTGTTTTGAATACCTTTCTCTGTTGATCATTAAGAAACGTGATCACTATATATATATATATTTTGAAAAGGAGGGTATATAATCTAAATAAGTTGGAATTTACTTACAACGATGGAGAGAGGGGATCCGTACATAATGATACCAAAGATATCACAGACGACACCCACAAACATGGATCTTGCTTGGTGGGAGTGGAAGAAATGGAGTGTTAAGACAACCATAACAGCAAACACTGCTATCTCACCCAGAAGAAAAAGCAGAATGGTTCTCTGAAACACAAAACAAGACGTTGTCGATGTTGAGAATTAGAAATCCTAATTCTACCAATAAGAGCAATAAATTCAAGGAAAAAAATAGACATAAGAACGTCAAAATGTGAGATTGTACGTCATCTTCTGTCTCTTCAATATTTCAGTATACTGTAAACGAGTTTAAAAGAGAAAAATATTGCATGTCCTATCTTTTGTAACCTTTCAATTTTACGATGGAAACTCTAATGAAGATTTCTAATTTATAAGATAAATTAGGGCAAAATCAAGATTTACATGGATTCAAATTCTTAAATTATAATTAGGCTCCAAACTTAATAGTCAAGATCGGTGTCGACTACAAATTTATTGAGCTTACTCTATTTTTGGGGCTGGTGAAGACGAAGAAAATGCATAGATAGATCAACTCCATGGCGAGACCAATGCCGTTGATGGTAACAACAAGAAGGCTATCAGGATGAACAATTGGTAAACCATAGAATATCCAGAACACACAGTTCATCACAGTGGCTAGATACGGGTACGGGTGAAACTCCTCTGTGTCTCTTCTCTTTATAATTCTCCAGAAAGTTAGTCTGTAAAAAATATTTAGTTTTCAGTTCACCACAATAAAAAGTATACACATGATTGCATGGACTGAATGAAAGAGAGAGAGAGAGGTTACACTGGAGAGAGAAATAGGCCGAAAGAGATTACATTCCCTGCAAATAACAAATAAAGGTTTAAGAAGCAGTATTTTTCAAAAACTAAACATAGTACAACTTATGGTTTTAAGAACACAGTCGATAACAATAACTAGGGCTAACCAATGATGCCGATGATCGTTCGAGCAAGAGCTTCTGCTCCATGGTTCGTCATTGTTGCAAATTACTCAAAACTCGAGAAAATTTTGAAGACAGAAATTGAACTCTATAGAGAAAAGAAGGTAACTGTCATACATATATATAGGCAGATTAGGTAGTAAACCGAATCCTAGTACAACTAAGTAGCAGTGCATTAGTAAAACTGGAACATCAATCAATCCTATTACACCACCTAGGAATTCTAGTTGAGTTCGGATTTTGCACTAACTATAATTATGATAGTAGAGAATGTTGCTATTTTTTTCGGTTAGTTTGGTACGTATAAGATTAAGGGAAGGCTAAATATATTTTTAATAACTAGACTATATTTTAATTGAGTGAAAAATCCATAACCTTTATATAGTATCACATTTATGACTCGAGCTTATTTCTTTTATTTCATTCTTATTTTCAATGAACATAAATTATTTTTTTATTATGATTTCTCTTCGAAAAAAAATTTAAATAGAGTAAAAATATTCACGTGTCCATTTTATTTTTAAATAAACAAAACAAATAATAATGTGAAAATGTGATTAAATATTTGAATTATTTTAAAGTACATTAACAATATTTTTGGACGAAAATCATGATTAAAGACATAATTTTCTGATCGATGACATGTTAAAAATAAGAAGGTGACGAAGAATAAAATTTAAGAATATAAATGTGATGATGAACAAATGTTAATGGCCTTTAATGTAATTAAAATGTGATGTGAATATAACCACCCTTAATGGAATAAGATTTTTGAGGTTATATTGATACATCACTTTGTACAAACTAAGTAATTATTTTCTCAAATAAGTGATTTTACTTATAAGATATATATATTTTTTAAATAAAAGTGATTTGTTACTTATAAGTACTATTTTTTAATTATTATCATTTTCTACGTATAATAAATTTTGTATCTTAAAAATGATTTTTTTTGTTTACAAGTTAATTTCGTAATTATTAGTAATTTTTTTAGGTATAAGTAGTATTTTTATTTATAAGCAATTTTGTTGTAAAAAATTATTTGTGTCTTAGAAATTATTTTTCTAATCATAAGTAGAATCTTTTACTTATGAGTAAACACTTTACCTTTATAGGCAATTTGATTGTATTTGAATAGTTTTTATTTCTATATGATGTGTATCACGTTTCTATTAATTTGAACAATATATTCACTATACGTATCTATTTATGAATCACACATTACAAATAATTTTAACAAGCACACCCAATCTAAGCGTGGATTTTAAAGTCACACACATAAAATTAACTTTGAAGTTTGGCATTGTCATTAAAAAAAAGTGTGGCTTGTCTTAAAAAGGAATAACAAAGACTCAACTATAGAAATGTCGATGAATATTGTATTCACTAATACGTCACATTGTCAACTTTCAAGCAGTCTTCTCCATACAACACTTGCTTTTTATTCTTTAGACTTCTCATTCTAGTACTTGAAGACTCTATTTGTCTAGCCTTAGCATCCCTCTTGCTCAATTGTAGGGATGGCAAAGAAGTAGGGCAAGGTGGAGCGTGGCTGTCCTTCCCATTCTTATCTTATCGAGATTTTCAGAAAGTGGGTGAAAATTAAAATATCCTCATTTTCCATCCCGTTTAATGTAAGTGTTATGCCCTAGGTCCAATCAACTTTGGACATAAACACTTTGAATATATATAATCAATGCATATATATGGCAATATCTATTATTTAATTGAATTAATATTCTAATAAATTAAATAATAGAATCCGTAGATTCAAATCATGGTGATTTGTTAATCACAAGGAGTTGTGATTGTGAGATACAAATTACATATGACTGAATCTTAAATCGTCCGTGGACGAGGTAATAACGAGATACGGATATTGTTATTACGGATAGACTATCGCGTGTGACATTCTTACTTGTGAAGTAAGTAGCTGATCTCACAAGCTAAAGTGTGGTGACACTTGAATGAACACATGGATGTTTTGTTATAGAACAAAACATTGGAGACCCACTGAGAGATTCCACATGGATAACTATTTAAGTGTTAGTGGTTAATCTCTAACGTTCGGTAGTGGAATTGGTCCTTTGACTTGAGGTCATCATAGTACCTTATATGAAGGCAGACATACTTTGGTGGTGTTGGATGTTGCTCTGTCAAGGGTCGCTAATACAGCATTGTTCGGGTATGTCAAGAATCATATGAAGGTTGTGAATGATCAATAGAGAATTCGTCACTCTTAGATAGTAAGAGATTATGATCTACATTTTATCCAGTTAAGTTAATAATGAAATCCTTGGTCAAGGTGAACTCATAAGTCAGAAAAGAGTTTTCGACGTACATTGACTTAACAGTGGGATAAAAGATATGATCGATAATTGAGATTGACACATATCCATATCTCATAATTGATCGGATTATATTGACGAAAAGATTATAGTTTCACGGTAAACGAACAAGTTTGGTTTTGTCATGCTACGTGATATTTCCCGTCACATGTATTGCCCTGATACATTGCTAGATGTCAATCTGGGACAACGAAAATGAATTAGTGATAAATTAAAATGGGCGATTTAATTTATCGATTTTGATTAAATCAAAATAATAATTCACGTCGTTCGGCATCGTGATCGGGAACCTAATGGGTCGCACACAAAAGAGAATCAGAAGAATGAGATTTACCAATTAATTAGTTGACAAGTGTTGGATAATTAATTAATTGGGTTGTTTATTAATAGGCTCGAATTAATTAATTGGATTAATTAATTCATGGACTACTAGGGTTTGAAAACTGTAGAGGATTTTTATTATTCTTGCTAGCACAAGAAAAGAAACCCTAGCCACCATTCTTGTTCTCTGTGTGGATCACCATTGGAGGCTGGACAATTGGACAGCTTGGATTGCAGATCGTGATCATTGGAGTTCAAGAAAAAACAAAAGAGTTTGTGGAATTCATCAAAGGTATTATTTTCATCACAGTTTCTATCTAAACACATTGCAGATCCTCGTTTGGGAATTGAAAATTGTTTTATTTCCGCTGTGTATGATTAAGTAAATTCCCAACATTTAATACATCAATTAATTCTTTTTTATACTTTTTAAGTTTTTTTTCCCTGAAATTTAGCTTAATTCATTCAATTTTCTCATTGTTTAACGATAGATATGAGGTGCTATTAGATATTGACGCCCACCCTAAATAATGATACAACTTACTATTGAAAAAAATAAAGCACGATTTGAATTCTTTTCGATCTACAAGTCTAATTATGTGAAACAAACTTTTCATTTTGTATAATTTCTTTCAGGTCACATTTTTATAGTCATTTGGGATGATCGTTACTATGTAATGGTCATGTCAGTGTTTGGCATTAAACAATACAATGAAATTAAAACGTGGTAGATCAAATTGAGATAAAATTAAAGCATAATGATCTAATTGACACTAACTTAAATTATGGTGGCTTAATTGACACATTAAAGTATTGTATAGTGATCGTGAATGAAATTAATCCAGTAAGTACCCCTTAATCCAAATATAATTACCCAAAGGAAACGGAGTGTGGCTCGACGGCCCAATTATAAAATCTGAAGCCTGGACCAAATTCAGGAAGCCCGCATAAGTTTATCTTATCCAGAATATGATATTTTCTTCAAGTATCTATCAAACAACTTCAATTCTCCACCCATTGGGAATTTGATTCTTTAATTCAATTCCCCACAAAACCTTATCTCCTTCTCAATCCTTCTCTTTTGCCACATCCACATTTTCCTCCTCTACTTTTCTTCCATTTGTACTGTTCCTCATTTGGTTCTTTGAAGATCGTAATGTCACCAATATTTTGCTGACACTGTAATAAATAATCGTCAATGGCGGCCTTAATTTCCTGCCATCAGTTTGCTTCTCTACAATTGAAAACTACCCATAAACTTATTAAGCATAAAGTACCCTCGAAAAGCATCAATTTTGCCCCATTTGTCAATTATGCTTCCTCTCGGCAATTTAAACCTCTATGTTATTCCCAAATCACGCCTCCGTCTCAGCCTCCAAATGAACAGGCAAGCTCTTCAATCCCGTTGACCGAGAAATTTATTGTTAATTTTCTGTTTATATAATGTGTAAAGATTAGTGCTTTTTTGGAAATTATGCACGTTTGAATTTTTGATAATTGAATTGCTGTTTGTTTGTAAACACTGCTATTAGAACTGCTCAAAGTTAAATCTGGGATTTTGATGAAATATACGATTTGAGCAGGGAAATAGGAGGTCATCAATAAAGGAGTGTGCAATTTCTATAGCATTGGCGATTGGATTGATAACTGGAGTACCAGCATTGGAAGGTGCAGGAGAGGCAAAGGCAAATGCAATTGCAATTGCTCCAGCATTGCCTGATGTTTCAGTTTTGATTTCTGGGCCACCAATAAAAGATCCGGGGGCATTGTTGAGGTACGCCTTGCCTATTGATAACAAGGCTATTCGGGAGGTTCAAAAGCCGCTTGAAGATATTACCGAAAGTCTCAAGGTTGCTGGTGTGAAGGCCCTTGATTCTGTCGAAAGAGTAAACCCCATAATAATCTTTATTAGGATAATTTTGCAGCTCAAATTTGTGATGAGCATAGATATTTGTATATATGTGTTCAAGGGATTTTAAAATATGTTGATCGGTTTACCTTTTATTTTATTTTTTTTGCACAATGAACTATAGAATGTTAGACAGGCATCAAGGTCTCTCAAACAAGGAAGAACCTTGATTGTTGGAGGTTTGGCAAAGTCGAAGGTTGATGATGGAATTGAATTGCTAAACAAACTGGAAACCGGACTAGATGAGCTTCAAAAAATTGTGGAGGATAGGAATCGGGATGCTGTTGCACCTAAGCAGAAGGAATTGCTTAATTATGTGGGAGGGTGAGTGTAGCAAATTGTTATTTCTTAATCATTCGTGTTCATGCTGTCAATAAATCTGCTTTAGTTTCATACAAAAGAGTCCAAGTGGTTTTTTGCTATAATGTGATTAATCTGAAAGCACATGGATCTCATGTGGATGTATGCTTATTACATTCATGTTTGCACATTTAGCACTTTTCTAGGTTACCACATTCCAAGTGGTTCTTAGTCCTACTATCTACGCACATAATTCAAATCATTTCCTGTGTAATCGCAGTAATTGATAATTAATGGGATTTGGTTCCTCTGAGAGTATGGAAAATTTTCTATAATGAGAATGTCGTTTTAAAGAATCAGCTTTTAATCCTTTTGGAAACCACTAATGACAATAATCTTGCTCGATTTCTACCAAATTCTCCTTGAGGCCTAGAAAATGGGAAGAACTTGAAAAAGTTGATCTTCCTAAAGTATGCTTGTCTCATTTAAACCCTGGTCATTGACTGCAGCTGAGATCTTCCTGGGGCATTGGATTTCTGCAGTGTTGAAGAGGATATGGTGGATGGCTTTCCATATGAAGTACCCGAAGAATATAGAAATATGCCATTGCTGAAGGGAAGAGCAACAGTGGATATGAAGGTCAAGTTGAAAGACAATCCTAACCTGAATGAATGTGTGTTCCGCATTGTTTTGGATGGTTACAATGCCCCTATAACTGCTGGAAATTTTGTCGATTTAGTGGAAAGACATTTCTATGACGGCATGGAGATTCAAAGATGTAAGGCTGCTTGAAGAATGTAAAATGTGGTTTTCTATATAATCCTCAATGACCAACTTATAATTTTGACATGCACATAATAATTGAAGTTAAATTAGGCCTGTTATAATTTCTTGAAACTTAATAGATACTCCTGTTTTTTCTTGTGCAGCGGATGGCTTTGTAGTCCAAACAGGAGATCCTGAAGGTCCTGCTGAGGGCTTTATTGACCCCAGCACAGAGAAAACCCGTACTATTCCTCTTGAAATTATGGTGAATGGAGAAAAGGCGCCCTTATATGGAGAAACTCTGGAAGTAAGTTTCAAGATACCCTTTTATCGTTACCATGAACGTCCCTTTTGGGACTCCTTTGGCAGCTTGATGCTAAGTTATTTGTTCTTTAACAGGAGGTTGGTCTATACAAGGCTCAAACGAAGCTTCCATTTAATGCATTTGGAACTATGGCAATGGCCAGAGAGGTGAGAATTCTGAACATATAGAACTGATTTAACAAAATCATATATAATTCACTTAATTTGATAGCTATTTATCTTCTCTAAATCAATTAATTGTAATGCTGACAGGAATTTGAGAACAACTCTGGTTCGAGCCAGGTATTTTGGCTACTAAAAGAAAGTGAACTAACTCCTAGCAATGCCAACATATTGGATGGTCGGTATGCAGTGTTTGGTTATGTGACAGAAAACGAGGATTTTTTGGCAGACCTAAAGGTTGGAGATGTTATAGAGTCGGTGCAGGTAGTATCTGGCATAAATAATCTTGCCAACCCGAGCTACAAGATTGCGGGTTAGAAGAAGACTTTCATAGTAATGCATTGTGTTTCAGTAATTCTGTCGTATTGATTCGAGTCTATAATGTTTTTGAGACTTTTGATCTGATGATTAAATGTTAAGCAATCTATTTCAGTAATGACAGCAAAGAATAGGTGTACTTGTATTCAATGATCGGTCACATATTTGTGCAATTTCTATTCTAAACATGAATTCTTCGAAGTTCATGGCACAATTTGATTGCAGGATCAGTCGACAAGAAATTATTTACATAATTTATTTGTAATTGGGGATTTATGAGTTCCCGTGTTCTACTTTCAGAAACACCCTTGATGATGAAAATCTACGTTTTTCTCCAAAACTACAAGAATTCAATTTGACAGCAGTTTCTATTTTGAGATAGAGTTTCATTTGATCCAGAATTTGTTAATTCCACTCTGATGATGAAACGCACAAGGCTTTTTCATTTAAGTTAGACTTAGCACCACAACCATGACTCATTGCTTTGCCAACAATCAAATGGAAGAAATTTATCTTGCATTCAGCAAGGAAAATATATCTTACAACTGACAGGCAAAAGCCACAATACATTGAGCATTCCTGTTCTCAAATATGTAAAAAAAAGTTACTTACATTGAGAACCCATGATAGATACATGATATGTGCATGCACTAACGAGATGATAGATTAATGAGTTAAATGTTTCAACACTCATTGAACTTTGGCATATGTCACGGCCTATTCACCGAACTTCGCAATGCTTCTCACTGGCCGCTCAACTTTAAGTTTTTGCACACCCTTACTCACCGAATGTTTTCCGTCTCTCATTCAGTCCACGTGGATGATGGAATTCTTACGTGGCAGTTAAATCCTTCCAAATATAAAATGAAACGCCTATGTGGTCTCCATGTCATCAAATCTTGATTTTCAGCCCAAACACGCCTTACTCCTGTGAAATGAAAACCTCTTCAAAATGGGGAAAACAGAAATCGTGCAAGGAGAAATCAAGAATCCCCAAAATCATTTGTAATCCTAGCCCCGCCCACCCAAATCCATTCTACATCTTCAAGCTTGACAGGAGGGTTGCCCGAGAGGTGGAGAATGCCCTCTATAAAACAGCTATTTTCGGCGGCGACGGAAATCGTAGAAAATGCGGGCATGGTGGCGGTTGATATTCATTCCGCCGCCCAAGGAGGAGAGCTCAACGTCAATAGAAGAACTCTTGGAATTGTGACCCAGAATTATGGAGTAAATCTGCATGTATTACTCAAAGTTAGGGATGGCAACGGCTCGATTCGGGGTCGGTTCGGCCAAAACCATAACCGCACCACCAAATTTTTGGTCATACCATAACCGCACCATAACCACGAAAGTCGGTTCGGTTCGGCTCGATTAATATCTCGGTTCGGTTCGGTTAATAACCACGAAAATAAATTATATTTTATAAATCCAAACTCCAACCGTCAAATTTAAAAAAAATATATGAAGAAAAGTCAATAAAAATAAAAAAACATGTCAAGATATCTGAAAAATAAAACACATTAATCGAACATATTTAGATCCAGTAGTTTGAGTTCAACTTCAACAGAAAGTATGCTTAATCAAATAAATCCCAAGATCTCAAACATGTTCCATTAAAAAAAGAAAACTAGACACCTAAATCACCTTGAAGATTTAAATCGATCTGAAATTGGAGAAACTGGAGAAAAATCAAAACTAATCATAAGGCTATCAATGTTATTCATAAACAAATCTTTATCAATCTTTATGTGATGCCCATTACAGATTCAACTGAAAGATTACTAAATCAAACGTATCCCAAGATTTTAAACATGATAAATTGTGAAAAATAAAGCTCGGATGCATCATGAAAACTCAAAATTGACCGGAATTGGGGTAAATGGAGAAAAAACCAAAACTAATCATTAAACTACCAATGTTAATTGAAAACCAAACTTCATAGATTCTTCTTCATTAACCATTGCAGATTCAATAGAAATACTGTTAAATTAAACAAATCCCAAGATCTTAAACAAGTATAATTCCAAAAACTAAACATCAGAATCATCGCGACGGATTTGAGTGGAAGAGAAGTGGAGACTGTAGGGTTACGACAGGAGTCACAGGACATGGTTTTAACTTTTAACGTGTAGGTTGTATATTTAAATTGAACTATCTCGGTAGTGGACTGGGTTAAAAACTATAAATAGTGTTAGGTTATTCATTATTGGTTTATTTAATGTTAATTGGGCTAGAATTTTGGGAAGCCCAATTGTCAAAATTGCCTAACTAATTTTGGGAAAGAATGATGGAAAGTCCAATTAAATTTTCTTTAACGGGTAATCGGTTCGGGGCGATGCACCATCGCTAAATACCATACCCGTCCCTAAATGAAGCGGTTCATTAAAATCAAAACCATAACCACCCCATTGCACCATCGATTCGATTTTTTTCGCCCAATTCGATTCGGTTAACCGCGATTTTCGATTTTAATAGTTCGAATTGCCATCCCTACTCAAAATCCTCTCTTTGTAGCTTTTCGAACCTCCACATCGATGCTCCCCATTTTTTGGATTTTCTCTCATACGGATTTAGAGCTTTTATTCGGAAATTGAAAATGTGCAATGAGAGACTTGAGAAAATATGTGTAGATTTGGCTATAACAAACCTTTAATTTAATTTTAATCATTATTAGAAAAAATAAGAGAGACTTGAGATGGAATTTGGAATATAGTAATTTTCTATTGGCAATTCCTAGAAAGATGTTATTTTTATTTTTATTTTTTTTTTGGTTCACGGAGAGGCTTACGCCTCAAAGCGCCTTAAGGATCAAAGTAAGTAACTTACTTATTTTAAATTTGACCAACACAAACTTAATATCAAGACTTAACTAACTTATAAGTAAATTTCTGCAGGTTAGGCAAACATTCACGTACGAGCCCAACAAATAAAAGCTTTTTCTCGGAACTCAATCTTATCGGCATTGCAACCGTCTTCCTCTATAGTAAAAAGCAACCTTCAAATGCAGTAGACTAGGAAACAGAAATCAAGAAACCTTTTACTTCTGTGCATTTTCAATGGTTATATATCATGCAGTTAAGCTAAAAGAAGTGAAGATTGAATGGTCTATGAACTCAACCAATTTGAATATAGCTCAGAGGCAAGTGAGTACATTAGCAGCATAGATAATCAGGAAATTCAACCACCTTCAAAGTTAATCTCAGTGTAACGTTTCAAAAATTAAGCAGCCTGAATAAATCACGCAGTCACATTTCACAAGTATAATCATTTGACATTACAAGTAATTCTCGTCAAAGAAAGAACAAGGATGGAATTATCCGAGGTGGTCTTCTCATCATCTGGTATGCCCAAGAGCTTAAAGGTAATGTTATAGAGGTGTAGCAAAACCTGTCACAGAGCAAAATAAATATTTCATTCATAACCGCGAAAGCAACATCCAGCTTTCCAAATCAAGAAATACTTCTGTAGCATGGTAGCTTCATGGCAAATGAATGGGAAAAATGTGTAGTAAAGATGGCTTAAAAAATGTTGGCAAGCACGCGTAATCTAGCGGTTAAACCCACCCCCCCCTCCCCTACCCACCCACCCACACACATCTAAAAATTTTTTATTAATACCGTAGAATATGCATAATTAAATCAGCTCCCTCCCCAAATGCACATAAAATAATTCATTGGATTTGAGCAGACATGATATCATGGGATATTTCATTCCTCTAATATAGTTTGTTCGGTCCTCAAAATGCAGAGTAATATCTTATTATGCATTTAGAACCTGCTACAATTTTTTTTTAAGATGACCAATTGTAACACAAACTCATGCACAATTGTAACATCCTATTAAGACGACCAGTAGCCATGTAGTACAAACCAAATTCTAGAAATACCTAGTAGACAATGACCTCTATTGTTTTCAATATCTTGACAACATATACCCCCCACCCCCTCGCAAAACTAATACCACAGGAATCTGCCTAATTTCCCCAGTATTCATATGAATGCAGAATTCTCTGCTACTCCACTGTGATGCAAATTCTGATAAAAACAATATCTTCTTTCTTCAATAGATTAGACCCCGTAAAAGTGGAGCTACTAACATCCAGATTAGGCATCGATGCTTGAAAGTTTTATTATGTTGTAAACAGTCATATCATCTTTTACCCCTTTTTTCTTCACAGTTAAAGACATTTAAGTTTACTCTTACATAAAAAATCCTTGTCAATATTACCTAATGTTTCCACTCTCAGAGCTTAATGCATAGCCAGGTTAACCTTAAGAGGTGAGTGGACAAAACAAAATTCAGTTGTTATTTAGTCATTAAGTGATTACGTTAACTCAAATAGATGCATAGTCATACATCATAATAAACAAACTCTCAAGTTCCAAAATAAAAACCCACAACACACAATGTCACAATCCCTGCAACTCTTAAGCTGTTAGATGAAACAAGGCGAATCATATACCCTTTTTATAATAATAAGAAATAAAACAGTTTGAACTTTATCAACAAATATTTAAAATATCCAAATAAGGGTAAATGAGTCAACAAATTGAGCATCAAACAAGTACTGCAGCACTCTTACATTTCTATAAATATTCGTGAGCATTTCAATGGTGACAAATTCAGTAACTAATAAGTAATGTAGAAATCGTGCTCCAATGCATACCTTCAGAAAGACAGCCCCATTGGCCAACCTTTGAAGATAGCATTGATTTTAGCAATACAGAGGCAGTCACCGAGTGCAGTGGCATCAATGACTCACAACAACTCAGCTCCACCGGTAGCCTGAATATTCATAAACCACATCTTAATCTTACTATCAATTATAATTAGCAAACAACATAAAAATGAACATGTATATGCGAACCTGGAGGAGAAGAAGGAGCGGTGGCGAGGGGAGACTCGAGAGGCCGAGGTGGTGGATGCTTGTCCATTGAGCTTTGGTAGTGCCGTGGAAATGGAAGGCGATGATTGGATGCGATTCAATAAGGTTTTGGCAGAAGCTGTGGATCGTTGAACGAGTTTTCTAGCACAATTGGTCGCCATTTTTGGCCTTTTTGTTCAAAATTTGGTTCTTTTTTAACCCTAGAGAATTAAATTGTGAGATTCAGAGAGCCGATTGGAAATTATCAGACCGGTCGATGACAAATGGGCCTGTCCACCTTGATTAACCCCAAAAATAGGCTATTTCAAAGTAGCTATCTATGGGCCTAAAAGTGGAAATTACACAAATCACTAATTTATGTACCAACATTTCCAAAATCAGATTGGAAGTTTCACATTTCCAAAATCAGATATTTTATTTTAATTAATATTTTTATAAAATTAATATCCCTAACCTAAACTAAATTCATCTACCACACATCCCTAACTTAATTCTCTCCCACGCCCCCAAATCTCTCGCCTCCGTCACAGACCTCACACAACCACCACCGGCGAAGGCGATCCACACACAGACCACTGGAGGCGAGCGCTGCTCATGACGGCGCCGACATGCCCGCACACAACTAGCAGCATTTGGTTCAGGTGATGGCGAGGTGTCGGCGACCCGCAACGGTGCCTCGCTCCGCATCCTGCCCGCAGCGGCGCTCATTGCCTATTCAACCTCGCCGCACGCCGTTGTTGAGATCCGCTGCGTGTCGTGGTCGAGATCTGCAGCTCCGCGATCTGATGTGGGTTTTTGGGTGGCTGTGACTTTGTTGTCGGGAGGTGGTGGTGGTGATGAAGTTGGCTGCGGTGTTTACGATATTGGTTTTGCTATTAGGAGGTGGTTCTGGCGACAGTGGATGGTTGCCATTGTGGTTGTGCGGCTGCGGCTTCGGCTGTGGATGTGATTGTAGGTTTGAGAAATTTTTTTGTTAGCCGTGGTGGACGTGGGCGATCTATGGGTATGTGTGCCGGTCTGTGTTGTTTTGGCGGTGGTGGTAGTGGAGTTGGAGGTGGAGCTCTAGCTCTGTGGTGTCGCGGCGGTGGTGGTGATGACTGGTGGCAGTGGAGGTGTGTGGTGTCGGGATTGGTCACGGGACCCTAAAATCTAACTGTGACTTTAAATTTTAACTGGTGGCAGTGATGAGGTGGTGGTCACGAGTTTGGTCACAAAAGTTGGTGGTGGTCACAGGGGTGGTCACAAAAAAAATCTAACTGTGACTTTAAAATTGTGACTAAAAATTAATATGTGACCAATAAATTTGAAAATATGTGACTGATAGATAACTGTGACCTGTAATTTTTTGATCTGTGACCAAAAAAATAATATGTGACCTGATTTGTGACCTCGAAATAAACCGTAACCTACAAAATTTTTGATCTGTGACCAATAAAAAAATCGTGACCTATAATTTTTTGACTTGTGACCTCAAAAATAATCTGTGACCAATTAATTATGTATATGTGACCATTAATTGTATAATTGTAATATCATTATATTTAATTAATAATATAAATAATTGTCGGAATCGAAAAAGTCACCGGAAAAGTTCACCGGAATATTCACCGGAAAGTCGCCGGAGCGGTAGCGGTGGTGAAGGTGGGATGGATTAATTATATTATATTATAATTAAATATTTAATAATAAATTAATTTATTTCATAAATAAAAATTTAAAAATTTTTAATAAAAATCTGATTTTGGAAATTTCAAACTTGTTTTCTTATTTTTGAAATAGGCTAAACTTATTCTCTTAAATATGTAATCTTCCCTAAGTAAAATTACTTCCATTCTCATTAGTGACCTATGCTAGGAGTCTTATAACCTGTTTGATAAGGTTTCTATTTTTGTTTCTATTTCTTGTAAAAGAGTTTCTTAAAAAAGTTATGAAAATTACACAAAATCAGAATTTTAAAATTTCAATTTCCAATTTCAAATATAAACTTTATTTATACAAAAATCAAATATTAATTCATCTCTATCTAAATTTTAAGAGTAATGCTATTCATCCCCACTGGGATGAAAACACAGTTTATGTGATTTTAAATGATAGGTTAAATTTCACCTATCATTTAATGTCATATTGACGCCACATAGACTGTATTTTCATTTCCATTGGGGATAAATAACATTACTCAAATTATAATTACCCAAACCCTACAAATCTCAAATCATTTGTCACATCTTCATTTTCTCTCTATTCTCTCATTCTCTCTCATCATCGTCGTCTCTCTCATCTATCGACTCTCTCTTCTTCCCCTTGCAAGGTTGTCGTCGCCGAAGACGACAGCGGAGCTGTCGCTATGAGTAGTGAGCGGCACTCCCTGCGATCGCCGGTCAACGCTGCTATGAACGGAAGCGTTGCGATCTGTCTTTTTTTTTTTTTTTTGATGAGGTGTGCGGTGTTTTGGGTGTGGTGGTTGGGGTTGGGTGCGGTGGTTTCCAATCTGGAGGGTTTTTTTTGTTGTTAGCGTGATGGTGGATCTATGGTTTTAATGGTGGTTGGGCTGGTGGTGTGGTGGTCGGTGACGGCGGCGGAGATGATGGTAGGGTTGGGGATTTTTTTTTTTTTTTTGTAGGATGGGGGTGGTAGTAGAGGTGTCAATCCGGGTGGTCCGAGCCGGGTCGGCCTGCCAACATATGAGCCCGGTAACGGCCCACGTGAAAAAAAGTCCGCCCGCCCGCTACGATTTCCGGGCCGGTTCCGCGTCGGCCCACAAATTTTGGACTACAACCCAAGCCCGCCCACCGACCCATCCGATCGAGCCCATACGGGTCACGAGTCGCGGTTTGTTCCGATTTGGCCTGTATTATTGTACAAATAAAATTATAAAAATATAGAATTTTTCATATTTATAGCAAAAAATATTTTTTTTGTTAAATGTAAACTAAGAATTGAATAAAATGATAAATTCATATTTATACCAAAAAATGTTTATATAGAATTCAAATTTAATGTTACATGAATTATTTATAATTTTGCAAAGTTAAATATAACTTAAACAAATAACAACTAAATGCATTTATAATTATTATTATTAAATATTTATAGTATAAGTACATCCCAACTAGGTTGACACCTCCCCCTTTTTTTCAAAATTTTAAATTTTTTTTTCACGGGCCAGCGGGTTAATCGCGGCCCTTGAAGGTGCAACCCGCGAATCTCGGGGGTCACACCTCATTGACCCGTGAACCGCCCGCTCGGGTCCCAGGTCGATTCGGGCCGATTTTCATGGGTCTAGCCGGCCCGTCCATCTTGACACCTCTAGGTGGTAGTGGTGAAAGTCCTATCGTTTTGGTGGTTGTGGTGGTGCGAGGTGGTGGTGGTGTGGATGTTGGGTGCGGCACGTTGTGGTCAACGGTGGTAGAGTGTAGATGGTGGTGGCATTGACGGTGGTAGGAAATTACTGTGCACACGACATGTCTAGCTTATTCATGTCGTCGACATAAATACATTTTTGTGTTTTTATTTTTTTGGTTTCAAAACAATGTCGTGTATTCTTCTATTTTCTTTTGTTGGTTTAGCTTGGAACAGAGTCATTTTCTATCCTTACTGATATATAACTTATTAAAATAAAATCTTACTGTTGAGACTGTTGGCTTTTGTATTGCCAAACAACCATGAGGAGATGATGTATCTTAATCGAACTTCATTATTTGAAGAAAAGGCTTGGATATTGCACACCAGAATCACCCATTGCCCTGGTCAGGAAAATAAGTGTCATTTGTGCTGGTCATTTATGGACTACTTCATTTTTGATGAATGAGTTCTTTGTGTTCTTCGTGATTTCAAGGGTCAATCTTCTGTGTGTTCAAAGTTGCGCAGTGGAGTTAGGGGTATTTCGGTGTATAGAATGTGGGCGAAACTGAACCCTAATCCTTGTGGATCCATGGTTGGTATCTGATTAAATTTTGTATGGCTTTTGTTCAATTTAGAGTTAAAATTCATGGTTCAAGTTTCAATTGAGTTAGAAAGTTGGAGCAAGTGTTTGATCAACTGAACAAATTCGTTGAGTCTTATCTTCGAAATTGATTTAAGCAGTTCAGTCATACTTCAAAATTATGATCTATACAAAACAACTCTTGTAACTATTTTTCGAGATGGAAATTATAATACGCGACGTTGATTTATTAAAGTAGCAAACAGCTACATATTACATGACGTACAGAGACGAAATTCGACAAGCAGAACAGTCATACTTCAAAATTATGATCCATACGAAACAAATCTTGTAACTATTTTCCGGGATGGAAATTATTACCCACGACGTTGATTTTTTAAAGTAGCAAACAACTACATATTACATGACTCGACAAGTTGAGGCATCTAACGGTACTGGCTGGCAAGTTCTCCGTCCTTGACAATGTAGTTCTGTGGAGGGAAATCCTCTCCCTTGAAATACCTTTCGAGCATGTCCTTGGTTCCGGCTGCATACCGCAACTGCAACACCATGGTTACACAAGGTTTTAATATGCTAGTGATACATTTGTACAGACTAGTCAACGTTAAATGTGCGTTGCACTTTATTATGAAATATTTTATAAGTGATATAAAAGTAATCATTGAATACACATGAATGTTAAATAATTTAAAATTAATATCAGAGAATATATACTTGACAACAAATGTTAAATTATTTATTTAATTTCCAATTAAACTAAAATTGAATGTTAATTAGTATATATGGACGTGAATAATGAAATGTATTATTGAATGTGAAATTTTAATTAACTTATAATTAGAATTAATAATACTGAAATGCATAAATGGAGATGAATATTAATTAAATGAATGTCAATGTTAATTAATTTAGAATGAATAATAGAGAATTCATACATTAATAAAAGGAAGCATACATGTGAAATGAATCTGCCAAATGTACTGTACATTGATGGTAACTAAATGGTTAAATAAATGAATGTGAATATTAATTAATTGAGAATTAATAATAGAAAACTCATACATTAAAGAAAAGTACACGGGTAAAATGAATTTGTCAAATTTACATGTATATTAATGGTTACTAAATAGTTATATAAATTAAATGCATATTGAAAAACGAAAAATAAGGTATTATTGAAATAATTAAATTATAGTTGGGTTAAAATTATCCACAAAATAATTCTCACTTGATGTGATATTAATATATTATAGATTTTCATCAGATGAGATGAAGTGCATGTTTGGTAAAACTTAAATTATAATTTAATCCAGCCAAATATACTTTTTTATTCACACATTCTATAGACCCACAACTTATTACCCACAATTTTTGTAGGACCCACGGCTTAATTTAATTTTAAAAAATTCAACAAGCACCAAGATATAAATAAATCAATACCTGGGCGTCAATGGTTGTTCCAGATATGTGAGGGGTCATAGCTTGGTTTGGCATGTAACGCCAGGGGTGATCCTTTGGAGCTGGTTGCGGGTTCCAAACATCCCCACTGTAACCTGAATTAACAATGGAAGTATAGTTTTTAAGATTGGAAAACACACCAGCACATCTTCCATTCTAGAATACAATAGAGTAGATAATATGATTTGTGGCATAGAGAATTCAGGATGACGAAGTTGATCTCGTTAAAACATTAATACAAATTAGAATGGAGTCGTTTCTAATTCCAAATCCACTACGTAATATTTTTGCTTCGAAGTACCTGCAATGTGCCCACTGGAGCACGCATCAGCTACTGCCTGTGTGTCCATGATTGCACCTCTAGCATTGTTTACTATTAGAACTCCCTTCTTCAGCTTAGCTATCCTTTCTTTGTTAAACATCCCTCTGATTCACAGAATAAAGTTCGGATAAGTTTGTGTGCCTCGTGGCATGCTTAGGAATGCATTTAAAAATGCAAATTAATGAGGATCTGCACAAAATTTGAGAGTTGAACAAAGAATAAACCTACTTTGTTTTCTCAGTAAGAGGGGTGTTAATGACAAGTATGTCACATTTGGGAAGCATTACATCAAGATCTTCCTCAAACTTAGCTCCTAATTGACTCTCCAACTCTGGATCCATTTTAAGGCGATCATGGTAGAGTAGATTACAGTTAAAAGGTTTCAATCTCTGTAGCAAAAGCTTGCCAATACGTCCAGCTCCAAACGTTCCAACAGTCTTGCCTTCAAGATCATAAGCTCGGTGAGCAATAGCTGCAACATTCCAATCCCCAGTAATAACCTGATGGTGTCCAGGCAGGAAATTCCGAACAAGAATGAGAATCCTCATGAGTTCATCCTCTGCAACTGAGACGACATTGCTTCCAGTGACTTCTGCCACAGTCAAACCAGCATCAGCTGCAGCTTTCAGATCAATATGATCTGAGCCAATTCCAGCTGTGAGCAACAGTTGCAGGTTTTTTGCCTTTTTAATCCTTTCAGCCGTAACATAAGCTGGGTGGAAGGGGGTCGTTATCAGCACATGGAGATCAGGAATATGTCTCTCAAGTTCTGCATTGCAAAAGCCATTAATTATAACACAATAAATTAAATAGTAAACAATGTAGAACTCAAAGCATGAAATAACATATGTCTTCACAGTATGACAGCAAATCTATCTTCATTTGGGAAACTTCCAATAATCCTGAGTAGGCACACAATAGTAATCCAAACAATTGTACAATATGGTTGTAAATGCCTCTGTTTTTCGATATCCAAGTTGTTTAGGTAGCTCGTGAACGTAAGCTGCCAACCCACATACAAACAATCAAGCCTAATTTATTCTTGCTCGAAAACTCTGGACTAACTCATATTAGAACAATTGAACATATAGGTCATGTTTGTTATGCAATATTGGATGATGCTAACAAACATACTAGCGTCAATATAGTTTACTGGTCGACAAGAAAGTATTGCACCAGACTAGCTCTATATCTAATTTAATATTTTTTGACGAAATTCTAGTGTTTAACTAGTTACCACAATCTGGCCCTTCTTTGTCAGACGTAACTATGTACTGGTGACCTTGTGATTCCAACCAATCACGTATACCCAATGCATTCTCGACGCATCCCAGAAAATTTGGGTTCATGGATGCATATTCGTTTGCCTTGTAAAATACCCCAACAATCTTCTTGCTCCCTGGTGTTGCCTGTTCGCATATAAAGAAACCATCAATGCTAGCATACAAGTCATTGCAACGGAAGAGGAACACAAAATTGGGATGTTGCTGCCATGTTTAACTAAGCTAAAAAGTTTACTTGCAAGTTTTTCTTAAGTAAATTCAAATATATATAAAAAAAAAATTTATTAGTCAAAAATAATTATGTAAAAGCTACTTTAAAAATAAGCAGTAATATAAAATTTTACTTTCTTTTAAGCCGAGCAAATGTTACAGATACTCTTCAATAAATGAGCCGTATTAATGCGATGTACCAAACTTTCACAATCTCACACAAACCGTGATAAGTGAACAAAGTTCCGCTTTATACACAACAAAATTAATTACACACCGTTGATTTAAAGAAATCACAAGTCGGGAAAATTAAAGGAATTATCGATGGCATCTTCAGCCGTTGATCCTCAAAAAATCGATGCAGCAATTACGGTATTCAATTATACTGAGCTTAAAAAAGTAAGAAGACGATTATCAAAATTAAACAGGGGATGAAGGTCGGGGGATCAAAATTCAAATTAAGAAGACTCACATGGAGTTCTCTGGTGAGAATTGAAGAAGGAGATGAAACTTCCGAAGAAGTAATAGCACGAATTGCAGAAGTAGCTACACGCTTCATCGCCATGATCTCGCTTGAGAGTTTTTTATATTAACGACAGTAAGATGAAGGGATTCTCTCACTCTGTGTGGATTTCTCTGTAAATGTGTCCCACTTTATAGACTAATCCAAAGCTTTTCTCCTATGGGTGAATTGCGATTAACCCGTGTAATTTCCATGGTTCTTATCCGTTCAATAATTCACGAATTGATGCTTTGACAATCATTATTTGATTTGATTTATTTATATTACATCTTCACGTTCATTCACATGTAATAAAATATTATTCACGTAAACTCAAAATTCTTTACTACTTTTTAACCACACATTCTGCTAAAAATTATTGTTTAAAATATTATTTTCCCAAATAACGACCATCAAATAGGGGATTATACTCTTGTTTGATAGGGATTAAAATCAATTTTTTTAATGAATTTTGATAAAAGTTGAAATGCGTGATTAAAAAGTTGTGGTCTCATGAAATGTGTGGTTAAAATTAATTGTTGAATTTGACTTAAATTTAATATCTTAATTTTAATCAATATAAAAAAGGGCCTATATAAGTTAAGAATCGATACTTAGGCTCTGTTTGTGAAGGATTAAATTTTTCTACAGTAAATCAATTCTCATTTTCAATCACACATTCTTCAATAAAATAATATTTTCCATCACATCAATAATTTTTTCTTCTTTTTCAACCACACATTTCCTATCATATCATTATTCAAAATCAATTTTCCCCCAAAAATCTCTCCTAAACAAGCTCTTAACTTAGTAAATCATTTTTGTGTGATGCAAAAGAGTTTTGTCCAACAAATATGTGAAGTCCAAATCAAATACACAATTTAATGACTTAATTCTTAAAATTTCAATAAGTTATCAATCATTTTTATCAACTTTTAATTATATATTTCATCAATTTTTTATTAAAATTTATTTTTATTTTTATCCAAAAGAAATTGGGGCTTAGTAGTGTTGGACTTAAAATTCAAATTGGATTTTAATTTAGTAGTGTTGGACTTAAAATTCAAATTGAATTTGAATTTCATAAACGGGCTCCTCGAGGAGTTGAGGTGGTAGAAACGTGTCAAAGTCGATAACTAGTGGGAGACACGTGGGCAAGTAATGTCTGGGGGAGTGGCTATCTGGTGGGGATTCAGCAAATAATTGTACAGGTATCGCGAAAAATAGGATATGAGCGGGAGATGTTAAGTGGGATGCAATGTTAAAAGAATCAAAAAAAGAAAAAAAAAAAAAATATATATATATATATATTAAGTGCAAACAACGTGCAATTCACGTTTGTCTAGTTTATATTTAATAGTTTTATTTAATAATTAATTTGTTATTAATAAAGATGTAATTTTTTGGTTAATTAAATAATTAATGATGTAATGTTTTTGTAATTGTTAAATAATTAGACATGTGATTTTGATATTGTGATGTAAGCAGTGTTCGAAAATGCGCCGCCTAGGCGCGCCTAGGCGCGATGCGCGGATCAAACGCGTCGAATTGGTGCAATGCGCGAAAAATGCGTTTTTGACGTTTTTTGTTCGAAAATTCGCGCGCATTTGCGCGCATTAGCCCGCATTAGCGCGCATTAGCGCGCCTAGGCGGCGCATTTTAGAACAAAATTTATTTTTATTTTTTATTTTTTTTTGGTAAAATTTTTTTTTATATAAAAATATATTTAATGTCTTAAAAATATGAAACGCATTATGCCGCTTATTCTTCGCATTGACACGCCTAAACTTGTGATTCTTGATTCTCGGTCTCGACGCTTCGCTAAACATTTAGCATTTTAGAACACTGGATGTAAGTTGGTGAGATCGAAGAAAATAAGCAAAAGTTGACAAATTTGGAGAAATGGCTAAATTGTAAGGGATCCAAAGTTCGGGGACTAAAATGTAAATACTTAAAAGTTGTGTCGAACCTCACGATGAAGATTTGAGAGTACTCGGAGTCAATTGGATAAAGGAAGACGTCAATGGAATCAAATTTAGTCAAAAGATGATCACAAATCAATTTCCAACCGAAAAGTTATGCTCCGATGTTTTAGTCTCATATTGAGACCTATTTTTGGCATATAAAGTGATCGAATTGGAGAATGATGTCTGAATCAACGTTGTAGCCAGATGAGTTAGCTTTTCAACGCATTTTGAATCTCCTCAATCGGATATCGAAATACAAAATTATGATAAAAACACTGAAAGAAGGTGCAGCTGCCTGTTTAAAACGAGAAATTCCGTTACATAGCCCGTTAAAACAACAAATTCCGTTAGTTTTTCCGTTAAAAACAAGAAATTCCGTTACATAGCCACTTTTAATATTTAGGCCCCGTTCGGGAGGGATTAAAAGTCAATTAAAATTGAAAATATGATCGTTATTGGGCCCCACTCGTCTAATAAAAGTCAATAATAATGGCTATATTTTCAATTTTAATCTGATTTTAATCCCTCACATACAAGGCCATAGAAGATATATAAGTGTTTGGATTACTTCTTTTAATAATGTTAACATTTTAAATCTTTATATGATATCATAGCTAAGAAAATCACACAAACCATGAGACGATTGTGAGTTCATGTTCCACCGGGCGTGCCAATATTAAGAAATAAATTCCATATTGGTTAAATTTCGAAATATAGATCATCATATACATGTTTAGAGATAAATTCCACATAAATTAAATATCAAAATATAGATCAATATATAAGGGTTTGAATTATTTTTTTAATAAGGTTAAATTTTTTAAAATGGAACTCAAGTTTTGATACCAGAAACCCACTGCCTCCATTTTCATTCCCTTTGTTTTTCTTTTTTAATTTGTTCATTTTTTGGAAAAATCAGAGGAATATAAAAATGCAAAAATTTACTCTTGATAGATTATAAAAATTTTGGCCCTTCTTTGCTTGGGACAAAAATGTGAGGGGAACTATATGTAGAAAAATATGTTAACTAGTGAACTAATACCGAACCAACATCGAATTTGTTAATCTGAATTATTGATTTTAGAAACAGAATTACAACAAAACAGACAATAATATAAAGTACAAAAATGAACTTTTAACTCGAGGCCTGTGACAACACAGTTTCCTTAAAACAGATTCGCCTCCTTACCGTACTATGCTTGAGGTTTAAAATGAGCGTCTATTTCACATGATACAATGGAAGACCAGTAGAATCTGAGCACCACAAAAACTACTTCGACGAACAGAACGAGTGCTAGAACAATATCACCACCAGACTCAAACAGAAACGAAAACTGAGACAAAACTTGAACTGTATGCAAATGAATTATTGTACTGAAAACTGAGAAAAATCGAGGTATATATAGACTTTGGATCTTGTAACTTGCCTACTTACTTCATGACAATTACAAAATGAGTTTTACGAGTTTCAACTGTTCCAGAAAATGAAAAGTCAGTTGAAAAATAAAATAAAATGTAACAAAACGTAGGCTTTTCTAAGGGGCCAATTTTTTGGTCAATCTGGTCCGACATTCGTATACGCAGTCACACCAACACATAAGTTCAATGTCCGATGCCTATTTCGATCCGTGATTTGAACCCCTTGCGCGCACACGTGGAGAGAGTCTCTATGCTACACATGATTACACCATTCTAAAGTGCAATCTTTTATAAAGTAGTTTCAGTTTTCATCCACTTCCTATGTGGGACAAACTTAATTTTTAATTTTCCCACCGACAAAACTCCTTTTACATGGCATACTTAGAGTTTCAATTTCTCATTCACCCAAACATCATTTTTAACAAATAAGTATATGATTTCGATGTACTCACGGAAGAGAATATAAGTCAACTTTCATCTTCCAAAATAGCCAAACGGGTCCTGCTCAAAATTCATGTCAAAGTCACCTACAAACTCAATTTTTTCAACAATCTCCCACATGAATGAAAATTGGGAGCGACACATGAATGTGATACATGACGACTTGGTGATATAGTTTAACGGTTTAAACCTGCATAGGATAGGTAGGTGTTACCCTTTGAACCTTCCCTTGTGAAAGCATATTTACTTTACTGGCTGACCAGTGGACGCGATGAAGTCTTTGAAATGTTCTGCCGTTTATATAAACGATGATATACTCCACACAGGATTCTTCCCAATACATTTCAGTTCTCATTATTATGTTCGTTTTGGCCATGAACATACGCCTGATTCTGTGAGAGTTCACAAAAAGTTTCCCCCACACAATTCCCTTAGAAGCGGCCCCACTTCTCTCACACACAAATGATTTTTTATAATAAGTAACTCACATTACTTGACTCGATTTTCGATGCATAAGAATCATTAAAAGCATATTACTTATCCTTCATCTTTACGGACATCACTATTACATCGTAGGAATGGACAGAGGTAATATCCCCCCACAGTGATTCTATCAAGTTTTTACAATTAGGTTGTCCCTTTGAACCTAGATCTTGGGATCTCTAGTCAACTAGGTTGGGTTTTCTTTTGTGCTAACTTATCCATTCAAGGGATTACGTCCCATTCCTCTGGATGATTTTTCAACTAACTCTCCATTTAACCATTTGGTTAGCAGATCCACAATGTTATTATTTGACTTTACATAGTCGATAGTGATAACTCCAGTTGAGAGTAGTTGCCTTATGGTATTGTGTCTACGACGTATATGTCTAGACTTACCACTGTACATGTTACTCTGTGCCCTTTCAGTTGCTAATTGACTATCAAAATATATGCAAATCGTTGGCACATGTTTTGACCATCTTGGAATATCCTCTAAGAAGTTGCGCAACCACTCAACATCTTCACCACTTTTATCTAGAGTTATAAACTCAGATTCCATAGTGGATTGGCTATCACTATTTGTTAAGAGGATTTCCACGATATAGGTGAACACAAATCCACTCGTGGACTTTGAGTCTTTTATATCAGATATCCAATTAGCATCATCACTATATCCTTCAATGACAGCGGATATTTTATATAGTGCAGTCCAAAATTACGAGTATATCTCAAGTACCTTAGTACTCTTACTATTCCTTTCCAGTGATCAGCTCCTGGATTAATCGTATATCTACTCAGTTTACTCACTGTGTAGGCTATGTCTGGACTTGTACAACTCATCGAGTACATCAGACTCCCAATAATTCTCGAGTATTCTACTTGAGATACATTTTCACATTTATTTTTGGATAGATGTTGACTTGTATCTATGGAGTTTTAGCCATTTCAGTATCATCTTTACTGAATTTTTCTAGAATTTTATCCACATAATGTGGCGGCTTAGAACAAGCGCATCTAATGTTCTTGAAATTTTGATTCCAAGTATAACATGTGCTAAACCCATATCTTTCATGTCAAATCTCAAATTTAACATATCTTTAGTGGATTTAATCACTTTATCGTCACTACCAACAATAAGCATGTCGTCAACTTAAAGACATAAAATGACATAACCATTTACAGTGTCTTTAACGTAAACACATTTGTCACACTCGTTGATTTTAAAACCACTCTCCATCATGATACTGTCAAATTTTTCGTGCCATTGTTTTGGTACTTGTTTCAGGCCATATAATGACTTCACCAATTTACAGACCTTCTTTTCTTGCACTGAAGATGAAAACCCCTCGGGTTGTTCCATATAGATTTCTTCATCTAAATCTCCATTCAAGAAGGTGGTCTTAATATCCATTTGATGTATTTTAAGATTTCGCAGAGCAGCAATCACAAGTATCATCCTAATAGATGTTATTCCCGTTACTGGAGAATATGTATCAAAGTAATCGTGGCTTTCTCGTTGTCTGTAACCTTTTATTAGTAATCTGGCCTTATACTTTTCAATAGATCTATCTGCTTTCATTTTCCGTTTGAAAATCCACCTGTAGCCTAGTGGTTTACTTCTTGGAGGAAGATCCATTAGCTCCCATGTATGATTTTTGCAAAATAGAATCTATTTTACTTTTAATGGTCTCTTTCCATTGAGGTCCTTCTGAGGAGTTCACGGCTTCTTGATAACTTTGAAGTTCACTTTCTAGCATATAGGTCAGAAAATCTGGACCATAAGATTTTTCTATCCTTTCTCTTTTGCTACGTCTTGGTTCAACCTCAACCTCCTCTTCTAGTTCTTGGTCCTGACTATTTTCAGTCATAGTCTCAATGTCCGTTTAGAAGAGCTTGCTTTATTTTTGTACATGTATGGAAATATATGTTCAAAGAATGAAGTATTTCTCGATTCCATTATCGTGTTTTTGTGTATATCTGAAATTTTAGATTCATACACAAGAAATCGATAAGCACTACTATTTTGTGCATATCCAATGAAGATACAATCTATAGTTTTCGGTCATATTTTCACCTTCTTTGGTGTTGAGACAACCATTTTAGCAAGACACCCCCACATTCGTAAGTCTTTATAGGAAGACTTTCTTCCTTTCCATAACTCATAAGGGGTCTTTTCCAATTTCTTTCGAGGCACCTTATTTAAAAGGTAATTTGCTGACAATACAGCTTCCCCCCACATGTTCTGAAGTAACCTAAAACTTATTAGCATTGCATTCATTATTTATGTTATCTCCCAGTTTCGAAGTATTGAAAAGATGGGCTACGAGGCAGTGCGTTGGACAAAGGGTCAAGAAGGAACCTAATGGGTCAGAAGCCCAAGAGAGAAAGCGGCCGAGGTCCTTACTTAAGGAACCTCGGACTGGAGCACTTCCCCCAAGGACGAATCGGACCGAAGCACTTATCACAGGGTCGTCTGAAACCCATAAGCCAACGTTGCTTCAACGAATTTGGAGATCTCTTAGAACTGATTGATGGGACGTCAACAACAGTGTCAGTGACCTCTTTAATGGCGTTGTCAACCTATTCCTAGTGCGATTGACCCTTTGTCAAACATTAAATGCAACGAATAGATGTGATGTGAAACTTCAGTCTAGAAGATGTTGTCATGTGGATCCGATCCAATGGTCACCACGTCGGTTGAGAACAATATAAATAGTCCTGCTTTGTATCAGGAAGGAGGGTGGAAATGAAGGAACTAAACACAAAATACCTTCATTCTCGTGAAAGACATAGATTGGAGAAGATTTACATACGTTGTTCTTTACATATTTTGCAAACACAATGGCAAGTATATCAAGGTTCTAACATGAGATTTCATTTTACCATATCTATCCTTCCACATATTCAACTACAAAGAGGAGACTTATTCTTGATTATCATAGTTTGGCGATCATTGATAGTGTGATTGCCTTCGCATCATACTGCCGGAGTCTGAACATTTTTTTGGCTCTTGCCAAATAGTACCTCCCGCGTCCATCCCAGATAAACTACCGTTCTTGTTCCGATAGAAATGCGTCGGATCCGTACTTGACGTGGTCAGAGTGGGCCCGGCATCTATTGAGTTCATTTTTTGGGGTCAACAATTTCTTTTAAGGTGCGATTTTTCCTTTCAACAACACCATTTTGTTGCGATGAATAAGGTGCGGTGGTTTTATGTATGATTCCATGTAGTGCACAGAATTTAGCAAACGGTGCTTCATACTCACCACCTCTATCACTTCTCAACGCCTTAATTTTCTTGTTAAGTTGATTTTCAACTTCATTCTTATAGAGAATAAATTTCTCTATTGCTTTATCCTTACTTTTTAGTAAGTACACATAGCAGTATTTTGTACTATCGTCGACAAAAGTAATGAAATATTTATTGCCACATCTTGTTTGTACAAATTTTAAATCACATATGTCACTGTGAATTAAATCAAGTGCATCTGTGTTCCGTTCAATTACTTGAAATGATGACCTTGTCAATTTTGCCTCAACACAAGTCTCGCACTTATGTTTGGAATCAATATGAAATGCAGGTATACAATTCAAGTTAACTAGTCTACATAAAGTATCATAGTTAATATGTCCTAGTCTACCATGCCACACATTGAAAGACTCAAGCAAGTAATTGGAAGAGTTTAGTTTATTCATTTTTGGTTTCGCAATCATTACATTCAATTTAAACAAACCATCGGAAACATAGCATTTTCCGACAAACATTCCACTTTTTGACAAAAAGACTTTGTTTGACTCAAATACAATACGGAAACCAAGCTTATTTAAAAGGGACCCGGACACAAGGTTCTTGCAAATTTTCGACACATACAACACATTGTTAAGAGTCAGCTCTTTTCTCGAAATCATCTTCAGAACCACCTTACCTTGTCCCATGATTTCAGAAGTAGCTGAATTTCCAATAAACAACTTCTCTCCATTCTCAATTGTTTCGAAAGCCATAAATAGTTCCTTATCAGAACACACATGTCTCGTAACTCCAGTGTCAATCCACCACTCTTTTGGGTTTGAACCCACCATATTCATCTCAGAAATGATGGCTGCGAGATTCATTTTCGCCACATCATGTACCATGTAGTCAACCGCATTTGTTTCTTTCTTCTTCTTTAGTAATCTGCACTCTGAAGATTTGTGGCCTACTTTGTCATAATTGAAGCACTTTCCTTGAAATTTCTTCTTAGAAATGTTCCCTTTCGGTCCTAGCTTGGCCCCTTTTCCAACGTTGGCCCAACCTTGGTTTTGTAGTTCTTACTACTTTGACCATGTTTTACAACATTGGCTTTAGTGACACTAGGATTGAACAAATTCTTTTTGGAACTCTTGTCTTCTTCAATTCAAAGTCTAATAATCAGTTCTTCAACGTTCATTTCCTTTCGTTTGTGCTTCAAATAATTCTTAAAATCTTTCCACGCTGGGGGCAATTTCTCAAAAATTGCAGCCACTTGGAAAGTTTCACTCAAAATCATCTATTCGGTATGAATTTCTTGAAAAATAACTTGGAGTTCTTGCACTTGACTAATTACTGTTTTGGAGTTCACCATCTTATGGATAAGAATTGGCCAACAATGAATTTCTTGGCCTCGGCATCCTCAATTTTATATTTTCGGTCCAATGACTCCCATAGATTTTTAGCAGTTTTCATAATACTATACACATTGTCCAACGAATCTGCTAAACTGTTCATGATGTAGTTTCGACACAAAAAATTCGAATATTTCCAGGCATCAAGTGCACTGACAGCTTGAACATCTCCCTGATCCTCTTGGAGGTCAAGGTGGTCAGGTAGAACAACATTTTTTGCTGCCACCTCTTGAAATTCAAGCCATTAAATTTCTCCGATTTTTCACCATGATTAACCGGAACAGTAGCCACAGGTTGGCTCATAACATGATTGGCAGTTTAGCCACAGTCTGAGCCATAACAGAATTAGGCCTTGTAGCCATAGTAGAGTCCACAGCCACAGTTTGAGTAGCCATAGCTTGGGACACATCCATGTTGTTGGAATCGTTTGTCATTTCTGAAATAAAACAAAATATTAGTTCCTTTCAAGAATCTGTTTTAAACTTGTAGGAAAATATGTTAACTAGTGAACTAATGTCAAACCAACACCGAATTTGTTAATCCGAATTATTGGTTTTAGAAACAGAATTACAACAAAACAGAACAATAATATGAAGTACAAAAATGAGCGTAGGCCTGTGAGAACACAGTTTCCTTAAAACAGATTCGTCTCCTCACCGTAATGTGCTTGAGGTTTAAAATGAACGTCTATTTCCCATAATACAACAGAAGACCAGTAGAGTCTGAGCACCACAGAAGCTACTCCGATGAATAGAACGTGTGATAGAACAATATCACCACCAGACTTAAACAGAAATGAAAATTGAGACAAAACTTGAACTGTATGCAGATGAATATTCAGATGAATTCTTGTACTGAAATCTGGGAAAATTTGAGGTATATATAGACTTGGGATCTTGTAACTTGCCCACTTATTTCATGACAATTACAACAGGAGTTTTAGGAATTTCAACTATTTCAGAAAATGAAAAGTCAGTTAAAAAATAAAATAAAATGTAGCAAAACGTAGGCTCTTCTAAGGGGCCAATTTTTTGGTCAATCCGATCCGACATTCGTGTACGTCGTCGCGCCGCACACAAGTTCAAGATCCAATGCCTATTTCGGTCCATGATTTGCACCACATGCGCGCGCACGTGGAGAGAGCCTCTATGCTACACATGATTACACCATTTTAAAGTGCAATCCTTTATAAAGTGGTTTTGATTTTCATCCGCTTCCTATGTGGAACAAACTTAATTTATAGTTTTCCCACCAACATAAACTCTTTTCACATGACATCAAGCTTCAATTTCTCATTCACCCAAACATCATTTTTAACAAGTAAATATATGATTTCGATGTACTCACGGGGAAGAACACAAATCAATCTTCCAAAATAGCCAAACGGATCTCACTCAAAATTCATACCAAAGTCAACTCAATTTTTCCAACACTATACAATTGAAAATTGAAGCACATAATAACTTTATTACTTTTTCATGGGATTTTCTTGGAAACTTGTTTTTGTAATCTTTAATGCTGTTTACAAAATGAGAAAAATATATATCATTTTTGAACTTCATTGCCATTAATGTATTAGACTTTAGAATTTAACAAATTCAAGAGGGTCTACAACTAGAATTTTAATGAATTTGAAAAAAATATAAATTATAATCATTTTCATAAAATTGAATAGATTTCTTTCGTATCCATAAGAATTTCATTCAAAATGATGAACTCTCAAAAAGGTTTTGTTATTTGTTTTTTATGTTTGAAATCTATTTATTAATAAATCCTTAAGAGCATGTTTGATAGACTCTTTTTCATGAAAAATGGAATTGAAATTCCATTTTTTCAGTTTTGCCATGTTTTATAGCCATGGAAATTTTTTTCCTCCCATCCCTCACGTGGCCCTGTTTCCTTGTTTTTGTTGAATAGGTTTTCTCACCAATTTGGTGGGAAAATGGTTTCCAATATTTTTTTAAAAAAAAAATTGGCAATAAAAACAAATTTTATGGACACTTTTTTTAAAAAAAATCTCTTTAATGGACAATTTTCAAGGAAAACAAAGTCAAATGAATACCAAAAGATCCAAAATTTCAACATTTTTCAGGTGAAAAATTATACCAATCATTTTCAGGAAAACAATTGCAGACAATTCAATTCTCTGTAAATCATTTTTTTCACCCAAATTTCACTCTTACAATCAAACGGACCCTGAGAGTATTATGAACCTGAATTTGGACAGTGGAACGAGTGTTGGGCCTAACTATTCGAAAATGGGAACAATAATAAATAAGGTATTTAAGTATCACTATTTCAAAATTAAGGATAAATGTTTTAAATTTCAAAAATCAGGTTTTCATTAAAACTTATTTATAATTTAATTAATTAATTATATATTTTATTAATAAATATATAAAGGTTACAAATTTATGCAACTTGGTCACAATTCAAAAATTTTAAAGTCACAATTCAAAAATTTTATAGGTTGCAGTTCGTTCATCGGTCACAAATTAAAAATTTAAAAGTCACAATTTGTTCATCGGTCACAAATTGAAAATTTTATAAGTCATACAATTTATTTTATGATCACAAAATATCAAATTATAGGTCACATATCACTTTTATTGGTCACAAATCGATTATAAATTTAATAAAATGTGAGTCACGGTTACAATTTTTAAGTTACATATTATTAATTTGTCAAAAATTAACCAATTATTGGTCACACACCAACCAATTTGTTAGTGACAATCAACAAATCATTTGTGACCATCACCAACACAACACCACCGTCGTCTTCGTTGCCAATACCAATACCACGAAAATGCACCACCACCGCTAACACCCACACCACCACATCCCAGCAACAAAATCATCGCTTCAAACATGCTGCCAACGTTTTCACCAACACCACTACACTAAACTGTCAACATCACCACCACCACCGTCCCACCACCACCATCACTGCTCCGCCGCCGTCTGATCCATCACCAAATCTAACATAATCGCCGCTATCCAAACACCACCACAGCCCCCATCCACAACTGAAAACAGCCCAAAAATCCAACACCAAATTGCGGTGGTGACGATCCCGACAATGACACACAGTGCACCACCTTCCCATACCTGATCACGGCGGTGAAATCTCCTGACCACAACACAAAAATAACCACGATCACCACCATCGCACTCTGTATACACACCAAATCATCGCACTGCAACCACAGATACAGCAACACAGCAGCACCACACAACTCCACTTCACCACTAACAAAAAAAAAAAAAAATGATATGGATCATGTAGAGGTGCAGTCGCATCGCGCTGCTGAAAAAAATAACAGATCTAGATCCGTGGGCTCTCCTACGTAGTCGCACCGCGCTGCTGAAAAAACAACAGATCTGAATCTGTGGGCTCTCATACCGCGCCGCTGCTACGAGAAAGCGGCTGCTCCTCTGATGCCAAAGTGCCATTTCGTCGAAGTGGAAGAGAGATAAGAAGTTATATATATATATATATATATATATATATATAGAGAGAGAGAGAGAGAGAGAGAGAGAGAGGTAAATGATTAATTTGATTTTGTGATATAATTATTAATATTAATTTTTTAAATTATAACCTGATTTTTGAATAAACAAAATTTGGATTTGATTTTTGAAATTTGATTTTAAAACATGGGACTTGGTGTAAACATTAACTCAACTCGATTTGGCTTCGATTGGGTCAGGCCTATCATTTACAAGACTGTTGGCCCCCAACATGCCATGTTATTACCGAGAACCCAGCTTTTGTGCCCCAAACCCATAATTGTATTTGTATAAAAAGAAAAAAATGGACTCGTTGTTTGAAAAGAACCCAGACGTCAATCAGCAACTGTTTAAAAAGAACACAGACGTCAATCAGCAATTCAGTAGAGAAAAAAATGGAACCCCAAAATAAACGACACACAGCTATTGATTCCGAGTCCACTACTGCAGTTTCTCCTCTACACAAAGTTTCAGTTTCCGATTCCTCACCACCACACTCCAAACAAAATAGTGGAGAACACATATCAATCTCACCGCCGGCAGGAAACTCACCGGACCGGTCATCAGTTTCATCTGATCGAACCACTCTCACTCATGGGTCCTCCCCAAGAGAACATAAAGCCGCCTCCCCTCCACCGGAGGCGGAGAGTCCTCCTCCAAAGAACTCGCCAGAGAATCATCCGGCTGTTGTGAACTGGTCTGTTGTAGAAGAGCCTATGGCAATAGTGGCCAAGACTGATCCGGGTGGCCCAGATGGAAAACCCGTCGGAGAAACTATTGGTGGACATGGCGGTGGAAGTGGGCGGCGGAGGCCGTTGCTTTCTATATCGAGTAGAACCAAGAGGGAAAAAATGGTGAAAAAAGCTGCTTTGGGGTTTAGGATTTTTGGGTTCTTGTTTTGCTTGGCTTCGGTCTCAGTTATGGCAGCTGATAGAAATCAGGGCTGGGCTCTTGATTCTTTCGAACGTTATAAAGAATTCAAGCAAGTTTATTATCATTCAAATCTCACCTTTTCATGCTCATACACAAATTTAATACTATGTTTCTTAGCTTATTCATATGAATTCAATTGTTCTATCTTAAAAGTTAAAAGTGAACCTTGTTAAACTCGTTTGAGAACATCAATCTCGATTTTTGCGGATTGTTTTGAGTTGTAGACAGACGGGGTTTTCACCTTATCAGGCTTTTGATAAAATGGGGATTTGGCAATATGCAGGTACTGTATGTCAATGAACGTGATAGGATTTGTATACTCAGGCGCACAAGCGATCGGTTTGTCTTACAATTTAGCCACCGGAAAGTATATTTTTCAGCATCAACAGCAACTCCGGTATTATTTTGATTTCGCCATTGATCAGGCAAGTTCTAATTGTGGATGTTTAATTAGGCAAGATTACGATTCTGATAGGAACTATTTCAACTCTTTTGCACAATCTGAAGAAAGTTTACTTTTCCGGATAGAACCTACCTTTTCTTTCTCTGTTTGATATAACTCTTTATGTGACTTCGGATAGTTGGGGGGCCACAAGTTATTTCTTTCGGTGACATTTTAATGATCAAGAAAACAACTTGCTACGTAAGAAAATTAGAGTAAAGAACAAGAATCCATCATTACCCAAAAAATGAATAGAACCGTAGAGATGGAAGGAATAGTTAACTGAAGATACGTGCCTATTGTGAGGTTCAATTTAAATTAACTAGTTTTTTCCATTCCTTGACTTTGCTTGGCAATTCATTCTTACGGTTATGTTGGCATTATTTGGTGATATTTCATATGTAATTAGCTGTGGCTGGGAATTCGTAGGGGACCATCTTTCACCAAGTGGTGCTGGATTCTTCACTTTTGAAGTTTGTTATTCATCTCCAATTGTATGCAAAAAGTTCGTAGGGGACCATCTTTTATGAGATATGTAAAGAGGGAATTGTTATCGTGAGAAAAGAGAGGTGCAAATTGTGAAAAGGATAATCCATTCAACGTTGTAACATTCTCCACGAGTTTATCCTTTTATCGTTCAGCGCTATATTCTTCCAGCAATTAGTCATAACTCTCTGTACTTGAACTGTTCCAAATCCAGAAGTATATTTTGTTCTTTGATCATGATAACCTGTATGTACAACTAGCATAATAATGTGCTTTTTATTGAAGATAATATCAAATCAATATTATCTTGATTGATATTATCTTTATTTGATTTTATATTTACCTTAATCAATTTGATTTGATTTGATTCTCGTAATATTTAAGATATTTACCTTTTCTATCTCAATGTAATTTCCCTATAAATAGGGACATATGCTTTGTATTCAATATCAATCAATTCAATAAAGATGTAGACATTCAATGGTCTCTTGCTCTCTTCTCCATCTTCTTCTTCTACATTATATTTTGTTATTTAACATGGTATCAGAGCGGGTAAGATCAAAACTTCCGCCAACACCCGTCCAACAAATTCCTACCAGCAATAATTCAGAAGCAGATTTTTTTTCCCAGCAGTTTTTTTAGAAGCAGATTTTTTTTTCCAGCAGCCTCGTTTCTGATTTCAGCAATTCTTCTGCCAACTTCTGCAAAATTCATCCTTCTGCCAACTTTTTCCTATTTCTAATTCCAGCGAAGAACATCTTCCAGTTTATTAATTCTTCCAACTTTTTCTTAATTCTTCCAACTTCTTCCGGTAAGCAGAATTTCCTGACTCCTTCAACATGGCTATAACTTCTTCTGCCAAATTCTTCCAACTTCTTCAAGTAGCAGAATTTCCTGCTTCCTTCACCATGGCTACAACTTCTTCTGCCAACTTCTCTACTTTGTTGATGGCACTATCAAAGCCATCATTGATTTATCTTCCCCATATTATCTTCAATCTGCTGATCACCCCAAAATCTTCTTTAGTCAAGCCTCTTCTCATGGCAAAGAAAATGACAGAGATTCTTCAGGTTTCTTTTGGTGTCATTGCAAGTTTTGTTCTTGTTTCTGCAATCTTTTTGCCCGCCGTTCAGGGCCATGGCCACAAGGGTATCAAATTCCAAACTCAAGCTTCCGAAGTTCTCCACCTTGAGTTTGCGGGGGAGTATTGAAGATAATATCAAATCAATATTATCTTGATTGATATTATCTTTATTTGATTTTATATTTACCTTAATCAATTTGATTTGATTTGATTCTCGTAATATTTAAGATATTTATCTTTTCTATCTCAATGTAATTTCCCTATAAATAGGGACATATGCTTTGTATTCAATATCAATCAATTCAATAAAGATGTAGACATTCAATGGTCTCTTGCTCTCTTCTCCATCTTCTTCTTCTACATTATATTTTGTTATTTAATACTTCTGATATTCAAAACTTAGGGGATAAGATTAGCTAATCTAGTGTGCGGTTCTTTTGGGTAGCAGGTGTGGGTTGTATGTTTTACCAGAAGTGATTATTCCGAACATGCACTGTGTGCTTAAATATATAATGTGTCAACAACTAAACTCGCTTTTGTTGTTGATTGCAATTGCAGATAATTACTTATCTTCTGATATCGGCTTCTTCATCAGCTACAACCAGAATTGACGACTGGCAATCCAATTGGGGGAACGACAAGTTCCCAACCATGGCAAGCGCTTCTGTGTCGATGTCGTTCCTTGCATTTGTTGCCCTAGCGGCTAGTTCGCTTATATCCGGTTATGCTCTTTGCACCTCCAAGTCAATGTAGTTTCAACTTCTTTGTGGAATTTATTTATCACTTTCGGACTTGAGTAATCGCAATAATTTTGTCTACAGCAGAAAAATTACTGATGCTAGTTGTCTAAATTGTATATAAACATGTGCTGTATTGAGATTTTTTTTTGGGTAAACAGTGGATCTGCCGAAGATGCTGAATCGCTCTATTTTTGGGTTGTTATATATCAAGAATTAATTTGAGGTGCCTTTTTGGACATGACAATGAGTGTAGTTCCTGGTCGAGCCATGTCTTTATTTATCGAGATGGTGAAGACTGTCTCCTATTGATTAATCGATAGTGCACACACTTGATGAACGTGTATGCGACTTAAAGTCGGTCGAGAATAGTTCCTTGTGATCGTGATGCAATGACAACCGCTTGAGACGATCTCTCCAAATATACCCATATCACTAACCAATTCCGGATTTGATTTGAGATGCTAAAATTCAATCTTGAAAATGGTTCTTAAAATTTGATTTCTGGTTCCGAATTTATGTGTGTAACGTAATAAAATCATATCGAATATTCAGGCGGAAGAGATACTTATATCAATTAAGATTTTGGGTTCCATCATAAAATGTCAACTTTATTAAGGGGAGTAGCACAAATCCTTATAAATTGGTTCATATTTTCATATTTATTCGATGCGAAATTTTATCCTTAAACAGACCTCCCGCAAGATGTTGGCTTATTTGAATAGATCAATCTTTTAATTCTTGTTCAATTTTTTTAAGCCTTAATCGTCAAATTGCTCGTTAAAGATTAAAGACTTTTGATACCATGTAGATTTGGAGTTCATAAAATGTCAATCTTATTAAGAGTAACCTAAATCTTTATAAATTTATCCGTGTTTTCATTTTTATTCGACGTATGATTTTATCTCTTAACATGCCCTCCAAGATGGTGACTCATATGAACAGATCAATTTTGAAATCAGTGTGCTCATTTTTTGAGTCTTAATCGAATCGAATTGTTCGTTAAAGTTTAATGGTCTGATACCATATTAATATTTGAAATTCCATTAAGAGGAGTAGCTTAAATTATTATAAATTGATTTATTTTTTCATCTTTATTTGTTAAGATTTGAAGTTCTATCTTAAAAGTTCAACCTTATTAAGAGCAGTCGTCCAAACTCTTATAAATTGGAGTATGTTTTTATCTTTATTAGACATGTGATTTTATCCCTTAACATGTCCCTACAAGACGATTGCTCGTTTGAACAAATTAATTTTGAAATCCGTATACTCATTTTTTTGAGTTTTAATAGGATCGAATTACTCGTTGAAATTTAATATACTCTGATATCATGTTAAAATTTATGGTTTCATCTTAAAATGTCAACTTTGTTAAGAGAAATAACTCAAACTCTTATAAATTAATTCATATTTTCCAATATCAACCAAAATTGAATCAGATCCGTCCAGTTAAATCCAATCCATTGAATTCTAACATCTTATTAAAGTTTGATTTCAAAATTATGGTGATGTGTTGAAGCTCTAGCGTTGAGACAATTAAATGGACTACTGAAAGGAAAATTAGAGGAAATTAGACACGGTGCCCTAAAAAATGAAGGAATTGATTAATACACATAAAACCAAGTTAAAGTTTTAATATTACGTCAATTTAAAACATAAAACATTTGAAAGTCGGCATAATTTTACTTTTTAAAACTTTTATTATTAAGAAATTTTAGTTTGATACTGTATTTTACACTACGATTATTCATTTTGAGCGATTCAAAATCTATTAGAAAAGTTACGATGTGGCCATGATAAATATGTCGGGATGAAGTCTAAATGTCGAAAATTATCTTGCATCAAATATTGAACACAAGATAAATCATAATTATAAAGTCCATTTCTTCCGGCCATTTTGACTTATTATTATGAACTCATCATTTACCGATTTTTAAATTCGAAAGATGTATTTCAAAGTTTGTTGTGGATACTTCGAAATGGTAACAAAAATCTCACCCGAAGAGTAAAGAAATATACCCCAAAAATAAGTTAAAAGAGATAAATATGCTAGGGCCTAATTAATGCAGCAGCTTTTCATTAAACAATCGTCTCTCACGATTTGTTGCAGCTTTACATCTTTTAATTAATGCAACAAAGAACGAATGATTCGTATCACTACTTTATCAGATATAGGAGATTTCATAGTTAATGAAGAAGTTGTTCCACCAACATCCATGATCTTTATGGACGACAGTAGCAGTCTATGAATTTGGTATTAATGCACAACCCTTCCACCAGCAGTACCAACAACATTGATCTTTTGTACATGTTTTATATTGTGGAAGTGAAATATGTATAAAAGAGAACATTTTTGAAAAGGTTCAAGAAAACAAAAACTAAACAAATTACAAAATTTTGTTACGAATACTTTCCCCTTCATTCATTTTTTTCATAACTAAAAGGTTCAAAACTGGCATCACTCATCATATGCCAACTTACTTCGTCAAAAATTCAGACAAATTGGTATAGCTAGACATGACAAATTGCTCATAAGGCAGCCAGCGTAAACCCACAGATCACTGAAACCATCTCTGCAAACTTTTTAAGCAAAAAAGTTAAATTGCATCCAAAGGAGCACCTGCCCTGGATGAAGTGCTCAGAGCAAGATGCTCTGAGATTTGGGTGATATAATCTTTTTGTATATGGCTCTAGACAAGAACAAGAATATATCAATAAAAAAAATCTCAATTATTTTCCAAGTAAGAGACATGCTACGAGGCTATAATTGTAAACCTAAATAAAATTTATTTTCACAATCGTCTTACCATTTTTCCCTCAATTTATTATTTTAGAGTATTTTGCACTGTTACGATAGTGCAATCCTCGTCGTGCATATAAAAAGTATCAAGCATACTTTGTCCTCTTGAATTTATACAAAATTATCGATTTGAAGCGATATAATGTTAAAGTATTGTTCTAACTAGATACAATAACTTATCATTACCAATATAAAAAAGTCAACGTTGAACAAGTATTGAGTCAGAGTTCATGACAATAAGCTCAAATTAGAGTGAAATTCTCAATCTTATGTCATGGGATTAAACATCTAGCGTTGATAATATGAAGCTAATGTAGCGATCACATGATCAAAGAAGAGTTTGAATTAGCTAGAACGAGCACGTACAATCAAATTAGATGATTCAAATACTTAATTGCGGAGGGCAAAACGATGGCCTAAGTAATATCATGACCATCCTAAAACAACAACTTCTAACAAATTGCTGGTTGAAGGTTTGTGCATTAATACCAAATTCATAGACTGCAACTGCCATCCATAAAGATCATTGATGTTGGTGGAACAACTTCTTCATTAACTATGAAATCTCCCATATCTGATAAAGTAGTGATACGAATCTTTCGTTCTTTGTTGCATTAATTGAAAGATGTAAAGCAACAACAAATCGTGAGAGACAATTGTTTAATGTAAAGCTGCTGCATTAATTAGGGCCTAGCATATTTATGCTCCGATATTTTAGTCTCATATTGAGACCTATTTTTGGCATAGAAAGTGATCGAATTGGATAATGATGTCTGAATCAAAGTTGTAGCCAGATGAGTTAGCTTTCCAACGCATTTTGAATCGCCTCAATCGGACATCAGAATACAAAGTTATGATAAAAACACTGAAGGAAGGTGCAACTGCCTGTTTAAAACAAGAAATTCCGTTACATAGTCCGTTAAAACAACAAATTCCGTTACATAGTCCGTTAAAACAACAAATTCTGTTACATAGCCACTTTTAATATATAGAAGATTTTATCTAGTTATAGTATTAGCATTAGAAGTTAGTTTAACTAATTGCAAGTGCGTAAACAAGAAAAACAATTTTCTTACATTATTATCTACATGAAAAAGTTTTCTTTTGTTTTTGCAAAATCACACACACACAAAATGTTTTGTGCTTGGAATATTAAAATTCTTCTCCTCTCCCGCCAAGATATTGGAATGCATTATCTATTCTCTTCTATTATTTCTGTAAAAAAAATACACACCTTTCTTACATTTCTACTGGCACCATTGAACAGAAACGAAGTAAGCATGTGTGTACATCCTGGCGGTGTTTAATTTTAGTTTGACATCGCTGTACACGCTACATTTGTGTACTACACAACTTAAAATCAGCATATAGTTTCTGGAGTATTTTACCATAACGCGATAAACTTTAGATCAATAAATCTCATGAGAGTGTGAACTGACGACATAATGCTGTTGTTTCATTACAGCTACAGTGTTGTGGAAACTTTTTATTGAACATTAATACTGATACAACCATGAGAATTCTAAGATAACAACTGACATAATGCAATCTTGCAATCCTACTGCCTTCAGAAAGTGTCGTCCAATTAGTGGCAATAGCTTATTATCCCTACACATCATCCCTGAAGTGAATTAAATTTAACTTGGCAATAAGTTTAAAAACAAAAAAAAAAAGCTTGGTCTGGTTGGTGACATAAATTCCATGTTTGGCTGTCATGCTAATGTGTTTTGGCACGTTAGAGAAGTACTTCAATTGCAATTCACTTCCTTCCTTATCTGCTAGAGTCTAAGCACCAGCAATAGTAATCAGACCTTGAGATTTCCAACATCTTTTCCGGAGCCATCCTCTCAAGCTCGCTTTGCCTCCATGCTGCAAAATTGTTTCGATTTTGTGGGTCTGAAGCAAGTGGATAGTCTTCCACTTTATGACGCTGTGACCTCATCCTCTTGTACAGCCTCATTGTTGCAACACAGTCTTCATAGGGATCTTGAATACTGGTTTGAATGTCATATCTGTAAAAGGAAAATTCGTCATGCTCCCAGGATTATGATGAGTAAAATGAAAAGTGACAGAAATTGTGGCAAAGCTACTACCCAAGGTATGCTTTCGTTAAATATTTAAGTGAGTTGCTGAGCTTGCTTGTTTTCATCAGTGGAGGATAATTTGCGGTATCCCTGTAGAGAAAATCTCAGATTAGTGAAACCATTTCAACTTCAATTTTCTTTGTTCTTGAACAACCAAAATTATCAGCCTAACTCTTAATTTGTGGAAAACCGCAACTATTCATCGTGTGCAACAATTTATGACATAGAAGTCTTTAGTCGTGTGCTGGATCAGATTTAAGTCATTGAGTGTAACAATTTATGACATAGAAGTATTTAGTTATATGCTGGTTCTGCTGAGAGAACTTGCCTCCTCATCATCTGCGGATACTCTACTTCAAGGCTTTTCAAATCATGATCCAATCCATGGCCTACTAGGATCCTAGCTTTTCCAGCTCTGGAGCGGATCTGCCATAATGGCTCCCCATTACATAAGTAATCTTGAATCTTTCTTTGCACTTGCCTTAGTGGCACAGCATCCCGTAAAAATTCTGATCTTATGCCTGTTGTTTCATACCTAAAAGTTTTCAAGATTTCAAGTTTAGTCTAAATATACTCGTGACACAATTTACCATTTTTTTGTAAAGATTCCATTACCTATAGTTCGTGACTGGAAGATGTGGCTTCACATATGTATGAAAGATTATCTTTTCGTATTCATCAATGAGGCAAACCCTTGCACAAAGATCTAAGGAGCCATCACTACCACCTCCTACCATTTTGCAAGCAAGTGCAACCACTCTTGCTCTATTACTATCCATATTCAAATCATCCTGGATGCCCAAGTTTGCCATTCGATATGTCAGACCCTGTAAGAGAAAATCCAAGAAGAATAATTTTGTATAGATTTTATGCTGAAAAGTTTAAAAAATATAGTTAGAATTCCAGTTTGAGCATCTTTACCGTATTGTTGCCACGTGATAATTGGCATGTCTCTCGGTGGACATAGAGAGCATTACGGCTACTAAGGATGGTTAAACAAAGATCACATCCTTGTTCCTTAAATATCCTTTCACATTCTACCTTTGGTAAAGGTCCTGTATAGGAAATCAACACGTGTTAGAAGCCAAATCTTAAATGACACAGAACATGTAACAGCTTCTAGGAGATTGAAGAATACCTATAAGATGCTCCCTCAGAGATTCAAACGATCGACAATGCTTTCTACAAATTCCACACGTGGGTTCATGGGCTGAATGATATGACGTCCTCATGTGTTCAACTAAATGCTCCATTTTGTTGAATTGTCTATAGCATGCAGCACACTTGTTCCTGGTCACAAAATTTATTAGGTGTAATATAACATCCACCAGTATGCACATTTTGCCATATTTGGGCAATGCATCCTATGTAACAAATGTATGTGTGAATGCACGAGTGCATGTGGAATTAAAATGTACCTTGGACTCACTGAAGACTCATACCTGTTGTCCATGTTTGTTTGATGGTATTCCTAGTGATTCAGAGCTTCACTTGAGAACTATGAGAACTTGAGGAAGAAGTGAACATGTGTGAAGGTATTTATATTTGCTGTTGGGGAACTCTTTCTTTTCAAAAAGTACATCGAAAGATTCCTCAAGGCCATTATTTACACCGGTCCTTGGGTGACGATGTTAAGAATTCACCTGGTAGTACTACCCACACCAACCAAACGCAAAAAAATTCGTGGTAATCTGCTTTATGGCCCACAATATGAGATAGTAGAATATTTCCATTGTTACCATGTCTTATCATATCCGCCCCCATCTAAAATTCGGAGTTTGCCAACTGGCTATTTGTCTGCCCAGACTTGACAGCATTTTTTTTCCCTTATCTGGAAGCATTGGTTTGACTACCATAATATAGACGAATTCATTGTTATGGAGTCATTAATTTTAAACCTTGACATTTGTGGTTGTGCATCTATAGTTCATGAATTCGGCTGATAATATGTTTTTTGGTGGATATGGCTAATGTGTGCATTTTTGTAAGCCTATTACTTATCGGTGGAATGTCTAGATTATATAACAACATTGTAAAGAATTATCCTACATCATTTGCGTTTGCTATGCATAAATACAATGGTCATGTTAAATTGTGGATACTCGATTAGACAACATTCGTATTGATGTACAGCCGTGATTCGACATATGATAAAAAGATTGCACGTGAGCATAAAAGTTCAAATCATTCTTCCAAACAGAGGTTTTATCTGTATCCTTTTTGAAAAGTAATTGTGGCAGGAGATAAGGTACTCAATGAAAGGTTAATTTCTTTTCCATCTTTCTGCTTTACATTTTTCACTGTGTGTAATGTGTATCCCTCAATCAAGCAGAGCAGAGGGAACCAATTGTGAGGAGTATTGACTGGGAATTTCGGCAGGACTATCTTTTGACTGAAATTGGTCCTACATATTCAGATAGCCTCTGCAAAGATATCCATTTAAGAATATAAGATTCTGGTCCAGCACCACTCTGTTTGGAATGTCAAACCAAATGTATGTCTCATCTGTATTTTGTATGGTTTCATTGAAATTACAAGGTCCTTGACATACTTCTTAGATTCTTGGCTTGACTTTAAGGCTATGTTTGGCACGTAGTACCCAAAAGCACTAGACAGTATTAAAAAATCTTGTTTATTTTGATGTCCAATCTTGTCTAATATTGAGTATCGAACATATGATAACGGATTTGTTTCCTCATGGAACTTTTGTTGTGGGAATGCTCGCACGTCTCAGGTACACTTTGTATTGAAAGTAGACGACCAAAGACGGAGAGGTGCGGCATGCAATTGTGTCATCTTGTTCCTTCTTTCTCTCTTGTTTTCCATTTATACATAAAGGAATGAAATTCCAAGATCAAATCTTGTATACAATTGGTAGGATTAAATTATGAGTTCATTTGACACGTGTATACATAGGAATACCTCGGCTTGCTTAGAGAGAAGCTGTTTGAAGTGAATATGTTACGTTGAATCATATGAATATGCGAAGTTGAGGGTCAAAGCTTAAATAAAAGGGACTGGTTTTTACGTGAACATTCGCAAAATGGATTTTGCTACTTTGACAAAAAATTGTAATAAATGCTGTGACATAATTCCAATTGACAATAGATGATTCGACGAGAATGTTGACTATGTTTAAAACAATTTAATGATAAAATATTATGTGACATTGTGTCAAGAATTATGTCAATCATTATGTTGTTGTAGAATGATTCTTCTCAAAATACACCTTTTTTTTTTAATCTTTCCCTTTGTCCCGACACTAGAGACGTGAAAAGCATAGGATTCGTCAAACCCCAATTTGGTCAAAAGCAGAGTGCTGCAAAAACGAGCCAGTGGACAGCTACAGGTAATGGTAGGGACTTTAAATTGACATAACATCTTGCTGGATATTCCGTGCATGTTGTCATGTTTTAGCCTCACTTTGATACAAATTAAAATCAAATTTTTAGTTTATTTTGATTAAAAACGCTAATGAATGAAAAGTACAGCATTAATTTTTGACTTGGACTAGAAATTTTAATCCAAGCTACACTTGGGCTAAATGTCCACCCACTTCGTCCAGCATACAGTATGTTGTGTTGGATTTAAATAGATGAAAGAAGAAAAACACGATATATTTGCAGTTATCTTATTGAATATGAATAATGCTCCTTGAACAGGGGCTTTGACAGGGATGGGGTGGCAGCACCTGATTGATTTTTTTTTTTTTTCAAACTGTCAAATTATGTGTTAACACGTGTTCCTCCCGTTTTTGAATATGTCATTGAGCATGTCACTGTAGAACCACTCTATCTATTTTAATGTACTATGTGCTTAAAGGTTGCATATATTCTCAAGTAGAATTATATTTGGATTTGAGTTTATAATTATGCCAAAAGAAAAAGGATAATGCAGCTAGCTAAACCTTGTGTAATAATCATATTGATTAAGGATAATATCCCCCAAATAAATAACATTTATAGAGTTTGAACTGATCATCTTAATAAGGTTAACTTTTACGGTGGAATCCTTAAGTTCAAATGAGTAATTGATCTGTTTAAAGGTCAAATGAGGATTCGAATTTCAAAATTAATATGTTCAAATAAGTTACCCTCCCTCGAGGTTGTGTTAAGGGTAGTTATCATTAGTCACGTATCGGTTGATGATGAACAAAAATGAACACCACACGATTACTCTAAAGAAATTGACATTTTAAGATGAAACTATAAATTTTAATGATATCAAATGCAGAAATAAAAAATAAAAATCAAGAGGCTGAGTTCACCTTTATTCTCGAAGTTTCCATCATGTGCAATAATTTTCCTAAAGTAAATGCTCTCATTTGATTGAAGCAGATGAGGTCATTCCATTGCTCGAGATATCATTTCAGATTTGGCGGTCCATGCAAATTACTTATCTTCTCCGAAGGCGAAAATAGCATCAGTCTGAATTTATTGTTCTGAGTAGTAAATTGATCTTTTAATTTTTAATTTTCTTTTGTTATAGTTATATGATTACTTATCACAATGGTAACTAGGGCTGGGCAAAATGTCCGAACCGAATCGAGCGGGTTTTTTAAAATGAAATACCCGAACGGGTATCCGAATCGAGAACCGAATGGTTTGGTTCAGTTTTCGGTTCTCGACCAAGAACCGAAGAATCGAATAAGAACCGAATTTTTTTTTATATTGGATAAATCAATTTCTTTTATTTTTTCTAAACAAATTAATAATTTTTTTCTTATTAAATCTTATTAGTTGAACAATTTAGAGTTTATTTATGTTTGTTAGTTGTGTTTTTTTCAATTTTTTCTTGTATAATTTCTTAGTAGTTAGTATGGAAAGTCAACCAACTGATGATTACATTAAATAGTTGGTAAGTATTATCAATACTTTAAAATATTTTATCTTTGTGACTTCTAATTTATATTTCACTTTTATGTAGACTTGAAGGTTTGAAACAAATGAATTATTGATATGAATATCGAAGTTTTATTAGTAATATTTACTTTTTGGTATTTGTATTTGACAACTTATTATTTATATGTTATTAAATTAGATTACGTTAATTTGTAAAAGTTAAGATTGAACTTGGTATTTGTATCTACTTTTTGTTATTAATATTAGTATCCACTTTCAGGTGTATTTATGTAGTATTATTTTAAATGTTAAAAAATTTAATTATAGTACGGAACCGAACCGAACCGAACCGAAACCGAACGGTTCCAAAATTATATTTGGAACCGACGGTTCCATTTACTAAATACCCGAAAAATTCTGGAATCGAAAAAAACCGAATCGAATCGAACCGAACCGAACCAACCCGCGCCCACCCCTAATGGTAACTTTTTTCAAATATTCATCGAAGCGAATCTTCGCTTTCAAGAAAATATCTCATTTCAAATTTACGGAAATCATGTTGGGTCCTACCCAAGATTCCTAATAGCTAATAAAAGTAACTCGATAATATTGGACTACGATGGTCAATTAGTCAACGATGATATTTGATCTAAAAATTTGACCTTGCTTGTAGTATGTACAACATCAATTCCAACTGTTACCTAGGAGCCACAATTTAAGTCAAACTTGATGATGTGAAAAAGTAACTTTGCGAAAGATGCTTTGACGAGGACAAAAGATATTCAAAAACTTTCTCTGCAAAAATGAAATATGAAGCCGTTCATCGAATTAAAATCATTCTTTAGGTTGATGTACTATATGCAAATCTCAAGATAATATTTGGTTACACAATATTTGTTTTTATATATACGGAGTAAAGTAAATGAAACAAGTGATATAGTAACGTTAGTGAGCTCCATTGTTCTTAACTTGCTTTGACTAAATGCAAGTGTGGTCCTGATACAATATTAAAGAACTATCTCGTCGTAATTTACGTTTTCAAATAAAATAAAATATTGATACTCGTGTCCTTGACTACATCTTTCATCACATGAATAGAAGGGTTTTTTCTACTTTGCTAGGGCCACATTGGGCCCGAGCAATGTAGCAGGGCTCTGAATAGAAAACCTGGCCCTCATTCATAATAAGAACTAAAAACCTAGATGAAGACTAAATGAGTAATTTCAGCATGTTTGACCAAGATTGAAAAAAAAAGTAAGTTTAATTTCTTTTTATTAATTAAGCAAAGATTTTATGGGAAAAAGTAACATTTCGTATCCGAAAAAAAATACTCCCTCCGTCCCATATATATAGGCTGGGTTTCCTTTTTTTCTTGTCCCAAATATATAGGCTTGTTTCTTAATTGGGAATGTTATGTTTTGTTATTTTACTAATATACCCTTATTTAATTTGCCTAGTTACTAATTCCAACAATAATTTACTTCTAATTGTTGAAAATTAAATAGGGATAAACTTGGAAAGTTCTTGATAAAAATTGCTTTTCCAATAACATTAAATAAGATTTCTTAATCCGTGTGAAAAATGAAACAAGCCTATATATATGGGACGGAGGTAGTATATAAATATGGGTCTGTGTGACTAGAAGCTAATTGGACCTTTATCATCCACTCTGAAAAGAGAAATTCATGGTTCAGAGATTTACTTTTAGGAAATAAAAAATCAGGTCTCAATGTTTAAAATTACAAAAATCAGGTTTTTTTTGAATTAATTAATTATATTCACAATTATTATATTAAATTAACCCCACCCCACCAAACTCCATCTCCACCACCCTCATTGCTCCGGCGACTGTTCTCCAGCCGCACTGAATTCCGGCAACCGTTCTCCGGCCGCACTTAATTTCGAGGTCACAGATCAAAACTAATAAAAAAATTATAGGTCACAGTTAACTTCGTAGGTCACAGATCAAAAATTTTAAGGTCACGGGTAATTTTTTATATGTCACAGATTAAAATAATTCAAAACTTTTACGGGTCACAGCTATATTTCAACGAGTCACAGTCCCAATTTCTAGGTCACGGACACCCACTTAGGTCACAGATTGAAAAAAAAAATCAAAACTTTTACTCGTCGTAACTCTATTTCAATGAGTCACAGTCACAATTCTTAGGTCACAGACACTTACCTAGGTCACAGAGACTCGCGACCGCCACCTCCACCGCCTTCGACCCATCACAACAACACACAACAATCGCCACAACAGTTCCAACACCATCAAACGTAAAAATAATCACCACCTCACCATTTTCATTTTCAAAAAAATCACAATGTACAAATCACTAACAAGATTTGAGAATGAATAAAAACCCAATATCACCATAAATCAAAAATCCAAGATCAGGTAGTAGGAAAAAAAAAGAAGCAGATCCGGCGCGACGCTGCTACTGCACGTTGCAGCAGCGCCTGAGACGCTACTGCTGCGATTTGCGGTGAAGAACGCCATTGCAAGCGTCGCGGCGGTGTGGGGGAGGGGAGGGAAGAATGGCAGTAGGGGTAGGGGGAGGGGAGGGGAGGAAATGGCAGCGGGGGGAGGAGAAGAGGGGATGGGGAGGGGTGGCGGGCGGTGGAGGCGGAGGTGGCGGTAGAGATGGGAGAGATGAAATGGAATGAATTAGGTTTTGGTTGGGTTTTATATTTAAATAAAGTTGGTGGGGTAGGTAGTAGGGTGGGTATATATTTAATTTAATTTAAAAATATTATTATTAATATTAATTGTGAAATTAAAACCTGATTTTTTATTAAATAAAGTAAAATTCTGATTTTTTTAAAAGTCAAAACTAAACAGCTGATTTAGTGTAATTTTCACCTCTGAAAATCGTTGTCCCTCGTTACGAAGTCCGTGGCAATGGGGATGATATTCACCTTCTCTGTTTAAATGGGCCGCCAAAGTGACGGCAGACCAGTCCAAGGAAATTTTGACAAAAAAGCCCAGTTAAAAGGAAATGTCCAAGGTTCAAGACCAAAAAATTTGGCCCATCACTTTCAAAACAGAGAGGGTCCAAGCTTTAGTGCTGAACACGGAATTTGAAGAGTTAAATATTTCTACTCTCACCCAATTTTAGGTGTGGTTACGAGTTATTCACTGAACTTCAGAATGCTTTCCATTGTATAATATTAAAGATTTCTTAAACTTCTTGATATAATACAATGACAAATTGATTTGTCCCTCGCATGCTTTTGATCCACTCTCCATTATTGTTCAAAATAGTCAAAACCACATAGAAGACCTATTTTTAATATTAAAGTTTTCGACTTGATAACTAAATAAATATGGGAAGATTACCTATTCAAGAGAATAGGTTTAGTCTATTTCAAAAATAAGAAAACAAGTTTGAAATTTTCAAAATCAGATTTTTATTAAAAAATTTTAAATTTTTATTTATGAAATAATAAATTATTAAATTAATTTATTATTAAATATTTAATTCTAATATAATATAATTAGCTCATCCCACATTCACCACCTCTACCGCTCCGACGACCGTTCTGATCACCGCCCTACTCCAGCAAACTTTTCGACAACCGTTCCGACTACTACGATTCAGGTGACCGTTCCGGCAATCGTTTTTTCCGGCAACTGCTCCGATTCCAGCCGTTGTTCCAACTCCGGCGAATATTCCGGCTACAACTCCGCTATCTTTTTTTGTACGGTTGACATGTTTTTTTTATGGTCACAACCCGGTCATAAGTCACAAATCACAAGTCACAACCCATGTCACAAATCACAGCTCAGATCACAAGTCACAAGTCACAGGCCAGATCACAAGTCACAACGCATGATTGTTTGTTTAATCACATATTTTCAAATTTATTAGTCACGTGTTAATTTTTAATCATAAATTGTCGAATTTTTAAGGTCACGGTTAATCTAAATAGTTGGTCACATACACCACAACCATCGCCACGGTACAACACCTCTATCTCCACTGCCACCCGTCACCGCCTCCACCACCACCATTTTCAGCAACAATTCAGATCCAAATTAGTTCCCGCCACCATCTACAATTGTGTAGCCAACCGTCGGTACTCTACTCAACCACTACATCCACTGACGAATTCCACAAATCGTTCCACCAAGCGTTGTCCACCCACACGCACCTCCAGCAACCGTTACCACCACAAAATCTCGCCCCTGCCACCGCCATATCGCTCGCCACCACAAAACTCGCCTCCACCCCCAGATCCACCATCGCCATTAGACCCCACCACCATCGCCAATAACCACACAAAACACACCTGAAACCTAAGAAAATAGGAGAATGAAGAAACCACTCCCCAAACCCCAAAAATACCCACAATCGTCGTGACGACAAAGAGAGAGAGGATAGCAGCGAGAGAGAGGTGTCTCACAGCAACGCCGTGAACCCCGCTTCCATTTTCAGATCCACCGTCCCCAAAACCACGACGCTCGTCACTTCTGTGATGACGCCGTCGGTAGGGAGAAAGTGACGCTGCTAGTAGAGAGACGCCGCGGAAAGGTGGTGACTGTTTAGTAGAGGCAGGGATAACGAAGAGAGTGGAGGTAGAGAGACGGAAAGTTACTGCAGTGGCCGTGCGACGCACAGCAGTGGATCACTGCACTTCTGCTCCACTCGCCTTGCCGCCGCTGAATGACTAGTGGTGCCGGATCAGGGGGTGGGTGCTGCGAAGAGAGAAAGAGGGAGATGGAGAGGTGTTAGGCTTGCTGTGGAGAGAATGAGGAAGAAGACGGTTTGGGGGAAATTAATTAGGGTTGAGTTGAAAATTGTATAATTAACATTTAATTAAATATAAAATATCTGATTTTTGAAAATTGAAACTTGTGAACTGATTTTGGAAAATGGATTTTGAAAATAAGGGTTTTGTGTAATTTCCTCAATAAATAAATAAGGGTTTAAGATCACCCATGACCTGGATAACGTTAGATGATTTGAAATAAATAATAATAAATCGAATTGCATAACTCAAGAACGTGCAAAGAGTAATATGTCTTAATTTTTTTCCAGTGATATAATCGTATAGAAATTGTTTAATAATATTTGATTCGTAAGATGAAATTGAGCTATTAAAAAAATAAATATTTTGAAGTTCGGTGAGAGCTATTAAAAAAATAAAAATTTTGAAGTTCGGTGAGTGACATGAGCAAATCCAAAATTGGGCGAGTGTTGAAATGTAACGCCCTGAAGTTGAGTGATTAATGGGAAGCATTCTAAAATTCGTTGAGTAATTCGTATTCACACCCAAAATTGAGTGAGTGTTGAAACATTTAACTCGAGAGAGTGATGGAGTGCAATGCTCTAAAGTTGCTCTAAAGTTGAGTGACAGATGAAAAGCATTTTGAAGTTCAGTCAAAATGACAACACCCGAAAGTTGGATGGGTGACCAGTTCAACACTCTAAAGTTGAGTGATCAATGAGAAGCACTAATCTGGGACCATATCCAAAGTTGGGTGAGTGTTGAAATATATAACTCTTGTTCGAATTCATGAAGTGATTTTTTGTGTGTGATTTAAGCCAATTATGATGGTGCTCGGAAACTGTTCGATTAACGTTTCAAGCTACTTTCAAAACCATCAACCCGAGAAGCCCAACGTTTGTTTGATCAAATGTCAGAGAGACAAGATTTCTTTGAATGGATTAATTTCTGGCTATATAACTAATGTGACGGTAAAGGAAGCTAGAAAGATATTTGATATAATGCCTTAAAGAAATGTGGTGTCATGGGCAGCCATGGTTAGTGGTTATGTTGAGGATCGGAGGCAGAAGCTTTGTCTTGGCGAATGCCAGAAAAGTATGTGGTTTCATGGACAGTGATGTTAGATGGATTGATCCGTGAGCGTAGAATTGATGAGGATAAGAGACTTTATAGTATGTTAGGTAGGCTATGTCTGGAGGGTCGGTTGGATGAGGCACGGGAGATTTTTGACAGTATACTGCAGAAATATGGTTTGTCGGACTACAATAATCTCATCTCAGGTTGTGCTAAGAATGGGAAGGTGGATGTTGTGAGGAAACTTCTCGAGGTGATGCCTGGAAAGAATGAGGTCAATTGGACGGCAATGGTTATGGGGCACACGCTGTGTGGGAGGACTCGTGAGCTTTTTGATGCTATGCCAGTTAAACCTGTTTTTGCTTGTAATGTGATGGTACTTGTGTTGGGCTAGAATGGGGAGGTTGCCAAAGCAAGGGGAATTTTTGATTCAACGAAAGGGAAGGATGATGGAAAATAGAGTGCGATGATTAAGATATATGTATGGAAAGGTTTTGAATTCGAGGCTCTTATTTTGTTTCGTTCAATGCGGACACAAGGAATTAGGCTGCATTTCCCTTCATTAATCAGCATTCTTTCAGTTTGTGGTAAACAGATTCATGCCCAGACGTTTAAGGTCCAAATTCGCTGACGTACATGTCTTGTAAGTTTTGATCACAATGTACACGAATGTGGTGATCTTGTTGCCCCCAAAAGAGTGTTTGATAGGTTTCTGCATAAAGACATAGTGATGTGAAATTCTATGATAACAGGTTATGCACAACACGGTTTGGGAAGAGAGACTCTACAAGTGTCTCAGGAGATGTGTTCTTCAGGCATTGCTGTAAATGACGTTACTTTGTTGGAGTTCTCTCGGCCTGTAGTTATTCTTGACTAGTCGAAGAAGGGAAGGAAACCATGGTTGCATGGCTGATTTGTTGGGGCTTAGTGAGGCTATGGATCTAATTAACGTCATGCCAATGGAGGCAGAAGCAATTTTTTGGGGGTTGTATAATGGGTGCATGTAGGACACGCAGGAAACTTGAATTTGGCTGAAGTAGCAGCAAAGAAACTTCTACAGCTCCAGCCTAGAAATGCTGGACCTTATACAAGCTATCAAACATCGCATCAAAATGCAAATGGTCTTATGTTGCCCGGCTGAGGAAAACACGTGCAATTTAGGAAAGTGACCAAGTCTCCCTACTGTTGCTGGATTGAGGTGGAGAAGAAGGTGCATAATTTCACTGGTGGTTCGAGCACACCTCATCCCGAGCATTTTGTGATTGTTAAAATGCTGGAGAACTTAAGTTGACAATTAGGAAAAGTTGGATGTAATCTTGATGGCGCCTTTACACAATGTGGAGGAAGAAGAAAAGGCAGTATATCATAGCGAGAAGCTAGCAGTGGCCTATGAACTTCTGAAGTTGCTTCAAGGAGTGCCCTTACGGGATATGAAAAACCTGAGGATTTGTGGCGATTGTACACTGCCATCAAACTAATAGCAAAAGTCACAGGTCATCATAAGATTATTTTGAGAGATGCAAATAGATTTCATCATTTTAAGGATGCGTCAAGTTCTTGCAATTGTTGTTCAAGAATTCCAACCCTGTAACCTTTTCTCTTTAATTTCTTTTCTTATTTCCTTTCTTCTGTAATTTAGTTATGTATCCAACCTCTGTACTATAGATATAATTTATTTATTCATTGTCAAACGATTGTAATAAACTCATGTCACTACACAATATTACTGTAACCTGCTAATGTGAGGCAATTTGCCAACAAATTACCATTTAGCTATAAAATGGTGCATAAGATGTGATGTACCATCATAATCATAACAAAATGTGGCACTTCACCCAAAAATATACTCCCTCCGTCCCATATATATAGGCTGAGTTTCCTTTTTTTCTTGTCCCAAATATATAGGCTTGTTTCTTAATTGGGAATGTTATGTTTTGTTCTTTTACTAATTTATCCTTATTTAATTTGCCTAGTTACTAATTCCAACAATAATTTACTTCTAGTTGTTGAAAATTAAATAGGGATAAACTTGAAAAGTTCTTGATAAAAATTGCTTTTCCAATAACATTAAATAAGATTTCTTAATCCGTGTGAAAAATGAAACAAGCCTATATATATGGGACGGAGGGAGTAAAAACAAGTTCAGAAGCCAATGCCGCAGCATCTAAAACCATATTTTACCATCAAATGTGAAAATATTTGTGTGAATTTAGTATTGGTACGGTTGAATTTTGCTAAAAAACTTGGAACAAAATGTTAAAATTTTTACTGAAATTAAATAGAAATTTTGGTAGGAACTACTGACTTGAAACATATTTGCTGCCTGTGTAGTTGTCTGGAGCTCCATGTATTACTTACGAATGAAGTGGGAAGTATAATTGTAGGCAGCCTTTTGCTTTCCTCCAAATGTGGAAAATCAATGGTGTAATGAAGCCCTCGGCTTTCGTGCCTTGCGAGAGCACTGCTTACGACCAGTTTGGCACAACAAAACAGGTTCCTCATTTCACAAGCTTCAAGACATACCATTGTTGGTTCCCACCCCTGTTGAAATAAGTATGTTTCCCATTCCAATTCCAATTCCCCGATCCTCCTCTCTGCAGTTTGCAGCCTTGTCGTTGATCGAACAATTCCAACGTACTCCCACATGATTGATTGCAACTCGTCCCTCACTTCCCTCGTCCTATGGATGATATTGCTCAGTACAGTGTTCCCGAGTGATTTAGGCATTGTAGGTCGAGGCCACCAATGGGAAGCGCTGTGATCAATACAAGAACTCTTTGTGTGATCAATTGATGGCTGCACGGCTCTTCGGGCAAACACAAGTGCCTCGAGTAATGAGTTGCTAGCTAGTCTGTTTGCACCATGCAAGCCAGTACATGCAACTTCGCCGGCCACATAGAGACCTTGGACATTTGTCTCCCCTTGCAGCCCAGCTCGAACTCCACCACACATGTAATGAGCAGCTGGAACAACTGGAATCGACTTTCGAGTTATGTCTAGGCCATATCTCATACATTCAGCAGCTATGTTAGGGAAATGGGATAGAATTTTTTCTCTGGACTTGTGACTAATGTCAAGAAGCACATATTTTTCGTTACGTTGCTTGAGCTGATCGTCTATACTTCTCGCCACGACATCCCTTGGAGCAAGCTCTGCCCTCTCATCGTACGAGGGCATAAATCTCTCCATTTCTAAATTGTAGAGGATGCCTCCATCGCCCCTTACTGCTTCAGTTATCAGAAAAGCATTTTCACGAGCTTTGATTGGTCTAATGGGGAGGCCTTCATCAGCAAGAGCAGTCGGGTGGAACTGCACAAACCTGAGAGCAAAATTATTCACAGAGGTTAGTAATGAAATCCTTCAGCATATTTAAATTGATAAAAACAGAAAGCAATTATTTCTTATGCCAGGTTACAGAAACCCTTCATTTACATGACATACCACACCATAAAGGACCCCTATTTGAAAAACTTACTCCATATTGGAGATTACAGCTTGAGCTCGGTGAGCCATAGCTACTCCATCTCCAGTGGCGACCTGCAATATCATATCAAGGTTGACTCAAAACAAATCAGTTTATAAATAAGTAAATCTATAATCGTTCAATTTGAAGACAATACACTAATGGCTTGTTTGATAAGATGGACCGCAGAGTATTGGATAGTACTAAGAGTAAGAGAATGTTTAAACGTGCTAGCTTTATTGGATGGCATCGGTCAGCAACAAAAGTGTTGCTGTCGGAAAAAGGCAGCTTTTAAGGTGCTTTCAAGCATGCACAAACATGTACAGGTTAAAATCTTGTCCTTCATTTCAGCACTTTGTACCAAACATGTACTAAGAGAATAATGTTTTACAAATGATGCTACTGATTTAGATTGCTATCCAATGCTCCAAACATTGTTTTCTGCGGGTTCTTCTAATGGGCTGAACAAAACTAAAACAAGTATAGGAGCTATCCAGACTGGTGATTCGGGAAAGGAAGACAGCTAAGTGGTAATGTGAATGAGAAGATGGTAGATAATTCTTAACTGGTTATTAAAATCTAAAAATGTAATAATTTACATGACATCAGATTTTTTGAGTATGCAGCTTTTTTTAGTTTTAGGCCTACTACATTTAAAGATGGCAACTTATAATTTGATTAAAAAAGGAACAAAGAAATGCATCAGTAGATACATTTGTACAAAGAAACTACTTCTAGAAAAAAGAAAGCAAGTTCATACCGAGGGGTTTGTAGTAATTGGATAGATATGTCCGGCCCCTCCTGATGCTAGTAAAGTTATCTTTGAGATGAATCTGACCACCTAAAAGTTCAAATGAGTGAAAGGAAGGAAGTCTGTTAATATTACAGTCCTTTCATGAGTTGATCCTAAATAAATTTCAAGAAAAAGGGAGAAATTATACGGACTACAATCACTCTCATACCTCCTGTGTTTCGGTATTCAAATTGTCCACGCCATGACAAATTGTGTCAGAACCATCCTGTACTCTAGCATACATGTTTATATTAGGGTCCGTTTGATTGTAAAGGGGGAAAATGGGTGGAAAGAAAATGAATTCTAGGGAATTGAATTGCCTAAAAATTGTTTTACTGGGAATTGTAATTAATTGTGTTTGATTGGTATAATTTCCACTTAAAAAATGTTGAAAGTTTGGTGTCCGTTTGGCTTTCTTTTCATGGAAATTGTCCATTAAAGTGATAATTTCTTTTTACCATTGGGTTTAGAATTTGTTTCACCTGCCAAAAAAAAAGTTAACCATACCAAATATCATTCGTTTGGCTTTGTTTTGTATGAAAATTGTCAATAAAAGTGATAAATTTTTTAACATTATATCTAAAAAATTTTCCAATTGCTTAAATAAAAAAGATGGAAAATCAATTCCCACCAAAATGGTGGAAATTAGTTTTCCACAAAACGAAGGAATTAGTGAGCATGTGAGCCAAAGATGGAAATTTTTTTTCGTGGAAAATAAAGTGCATCAAACAAGGCAAAAGTGGAAGTTGAAATTTATTTTCCATTTTCCATGGAAAATAATGCCCTATCAAACATGGCCTTAGTGAATAACATTTTCTGTGCAAAACGTGTCAGAACCATTGAATTCAATTTGAAATTAACATTTGACTAAACAAGTTAGGAATGACATGACCAGACCTGAGAAGACAGCAAATCTATTGCAAAGTGGTGCTCGAATACAAAAATATTAGGATCCTTCCGTACTGCCTCTAAGAGTGCCCTCTATTTCTCTTCCTGTCATATCCGCAGCATGCACAATTCTACGATGAGAGTGGCCCCCTTCCCTAGCCAGGTGCAAATTTCCAGATTGAAAGAAGCACCCATAGCAATCAATTCTGTGATTCTCTCAGGTCCCTCGGTGCACACTACGTGGAAAATATAGCCAAGCTTGTGAAAACTGAAAAATCTGAAATAAGTGAATATATGCCCTTTTTAGACAATGAGAAGATGAGGAAATGCTCCAATGTCGAAGATGTATGAAATTTTTAATGGCTGATCTTGATTTATTACACAAAATCAATTATACATTCATGTTGGGAATAACTTCTTTCCTATTCGACGGTGTGAAGCCTAATGGTACTGCTCATTTATTCTCTCAACCACTTATCAACCTACCTAATATTGGATAGTCCATACAGGTCACCCATGTTACAAATCTGTGTGCATGTTTTACATGCTTCTGGTGTTTTTTTTTTTTTGGCTGTTGCTCTCATAGTTGGGACTGGAGCTTAATTCATCACAGTTCAAAAGCTTTCTTTCACATCATTTGAATTTATTTTTTTATTTTTTTGTTGAATCAATTCAGGTAAGATGGCATACTCCGTCGGAAATGTCATTGTTTGATTTCACACGAATTTTAAACTAAAGAAGAATGAAAAGGACTTGATTGGACAACTTACTCGAACGGTCTCCTCATCACATAGGTAAGCTCCAGCCACTATTGTATCCAATACGTGACTCTCTACTGAATCTGATGGGCACAATACAGCACTTATGCCACCCTGTGCATAATTGGTGTTGCTCTCATGGGACTCGGCCTTAGTTATCACTGCAACAGTTCCATGTTTTGCAACCTCAAGAGCATACCTAAGGCCTGCTACTCCACTGCCAATAACAGCAAAATCAAAATACTTCGTAGAACCATCTCTCGAGCACGATATGATTGCTGTTCTGTGGTGCCTATGATGACTCTCATTAGCCAGAGATTGGAAATGGTTACTTGTATGAATCCGCAAGATATTGGGAACCACGTGAGACCTAAGAAATGAAACATGAACTGATGTAAGTTTTAAAAAGAAAATCCACAATCTGTAGTGATATAGTGTTAACGAATGCTAGCAAGTAGTGTGAATTATTGAACCGTTTCATCTAAAAGTACAAGTAGTTTAGAGGGGGTACAAATTTTTTTAAATTTATAGTCCCTGTTTGAGCGACAATATTTTTTTCATTCTCATTTTTCTACTCATTTTCAACAACACATTCTTTAATAAAATAATATTTTCCATCACATCAATAATTTTTCCTTCTTTTTCAACCACATATTACCCATCACATCACTTCAATTCAAAAAAATGCATTCTCTCTAGTTCAAGTCCTTCAAAGCCACTGAGGTGAGTATTCGACCGTAAACTTCAGAGCCCCGTGGCATCAGTCGAGGTGCCCGCAAGTTGAGCCGGACATCCACGGTTATTAAAAAATATATATATATACACCCCAAACACTCATAGTCTTTTCGCCCACGTGCTTTTGCTGATATTTTTTTTTTATAAGTGCTTACACATGCATAAATTTTCAAAAGAATAACCTCATCCGAAAGCTAAGTTGTTAGTGCACGGATATGTTTTCTTATTTAAATTCAGACCCCAACATGAATTGCTGCCTGAAAAGTAATTCTTAAATCTTGCAGTAGAGATCATAGAAAGGAAAACAAATTGTCAAGAGCTATGATCAATCTTTGCAAACAAAGAAACTGAACATGGAATGGTATGATCTTGATTTCTTTTCGGAAAATAAACGATAGAGGGAGGACTGGGAGATTATGCAAAACAAATTAATAAGCTGAACACTGAGAAGTATTGTAATAGGTTAACAAATTTTCCTTCAAAAACTGGCGACTACAAGTTGTTTCATTGGTATAAACCAACAAACCCGAACTAACGTTATTAGAGAACCAATCTTTTGTTGTTCCTCTTTAGCTCAATCAAAAAAAATTGTAACGCAGGTCTTTGTAACAATACCAAGAAAGATTTTTTTGGATGCATTTTGGGATGCCAATACCGGAAACAAAATAGGCTCCTCTACAGCCCTGTCCCCTGTATACACTTTCTCTAAGATGCAGACGGCCATTTCCCGATGCTATGCTGGTGGCCATTGCTTACTTCTGCTAAACAAAAGTGTAATCCCATAATTAATAAGAGGCAATTGCCTAAGTAAACGTTCTCATGAATAACTATCTGAGTTATGCACGCTATGCACGAAACAAAATTGAAAAACTTATATAGGAGTGTAAACTGTCAAAAATCACACAAACACCAAGAATTCCCAGATTACAGAAATTGAAATATAGAATTTTGCTTTCTGTTTATCTTTATAAATCTATGAAGACCAGATCTTAATGTAAATGAGAAGAATGCAAAGGAAGGAAAATTGAAATGCTAAAACAACAAAAAAAAAGATGAAAATTGAAATAGTGAAAGATTAAGAACTATCCATGGCACGTGATTCTAAGCAAAAAAAAAAAAATTCTCAACAACCCATTATCAACACGTAATCATAACACATGCATTTGTAAAAATAAGCCTTAAAATTTCAAGCCTAAAAAACACCTTGAATAAAAATGCATAAAACCTGTATTTGCAACGGACCTTGTTAGGAATTGGAAGCTGCCAATTGATAGAGATTAAAACGAGGATATTGGTGAATTGTATATGGGTTTTTCCTCAAAAGATTTAAAAAAAAAACAGAGAGATTCGAAGAATATGTGTACGATTAATTGAATGTTACGAGGATTGTGTATAAATGAAAAGAAATGTTGAAGTGGGTCGAAAAGAGAGTTCGCGCCATGTCATCTCCTTCCCTTTTTATTTCTTTCCACCGCTGTTCATATTTTCCTTCTCCTCCTTTTCCTTTAATATTGATTTTTTCTCATATTTTTATTACATAAAATAAATATTATTTAAAGCACGCAATTATTTAAAAAATTGTGTCACACAAATTAAAATAAATTTTTTTAAAAAAAATCTTCTTCAATACAAGTTGATGACAACAGACTCTATTTCAGAGAGTGAGCTTCTAATATATAAAATTTTTTCACTGCCCTATTTCTATAAATTTGATATTAAAAGCGCCCAGACTGTTCTAGCCATTTCAATTGGTAGATTGAGAACCAAATCCAAAATCGGGTCAATCATATCCCGCTAAATCGACCGATCTAACCGTAAATCGTTGAACTGGGACCAATTTTACCATTTTTAATTAAAAAATTTTAACTTCATTAATTGGCTTGTGCTTTACAATCAACATAAGGGAATCACGGATGACATACTTCTTTTATAGATGCACTTCTCTCAAATGGTAGTATAGACTTTCGATGTGCGATGGTGAAATAGCAAAACAATGATTAATTTGCCCATCAAAACCATTTTTCAAATGTATGTCTAAATGACCGAAATTGTAATATTCATCTCCATCTTTTCATTTATTTAATTTTTATATTTAAATTAAAATGCATTCCATTATTAACATAATAATGTAAGATATAATTTTCTATAGACTCAAACTATTTTAACATATTGATTTTTAGTTTTTAAAGTATTGAGTATTTATTTATTTAATTATTTATTGCATCCGATTCAACCCAGTGGAACCTTTTGACCCCGACCCATTATCTTTTCTGGGTCATGCTCGGAACGATTTTCAAAACACTGCTCACAACGCTTCGAATGGTGCTTCGTACTACTGAAACTAAGCTCTTGTTTAACATCAATTAAAATGAGCTTTAAAAAATAATTGAAATAGTGATTTTTTGAAAAATGTGTAGTTAAAAAGTAGAAAACAGTTTTGAATTTACGTGTAAAATATTCTATTATGTGAATATGGTTAAAAATGAAAAAAAATTGATTTAATGGATGTCAAGAGAGGGTTAAATAGCACTACCTTATCAATAATGTCATGAAGTGCCACATGGAATTGGCTTTTTATTGACATTTGTTGATGATAATTTTTTTCTTTGACAACAATAATATTAACCTAATAGATGAAAAGCAAGATTTTGTGCAAGCCATTTGATAAAAGCTCAAACAAGCAATTACATTTAGCCCCCGATTGAGTCGAATTAAAATTTTAATTCTCATTTTTCTATTCATTTTCAATCACACGTTTTTCAATAAAATAATATTTTCCATTATATCAATAACTTTTCCTTATTTTTCAATCACACATTCTCCATCAATCTACTATTTCAAAATACATTCTTCAAAAATAATTTGACTCAAACACACCCTTAAAATAATTTTGAAACAATGGGATACTTTTTATTTTCTTTCTTAGTTTCACTTATTCATTTTTGTGGCGAACAATTTCATAACTAGTAACATAGCTCTTTAGACCTTGTAGGGTCAAAAAGATTGTAACGTGGACATATGAAGTGTTAGTGGGAGTAGAGCTCGTTTCTTTGATAGCGATTTAGGAAATAAATTCAATTTTTTTTTATTTTAACAATCGCATTATTAAAAAGCTGATAACTGTCAACAACGTAAAAGATTTTAAAATAAAACGAACTAAACTATATGTTGATCTTTGAATCTGGTGAAACCCAGTTATCAACGGATTTCAACTCTTCTCTCGTTCATTTGTATGTTATATGTATATTTGGACAGTCACGTTAATTGCACAGCTCTTAACTCCGACGAGTACAATAATGCAATTGCTAAAATTGACTGATGAAGGTTTTTATGGGGCGCCTTTAGAAGCAAATTGATTGATTTCAGTTATGGTGGCCCATGACAATTTTATAGCCTTACTTTGTAAAGCCTTCTCTTTGTATATAAATAACTAACGAATTCAAGAAAGTAGACTTGGAATAGATGAATTGAGATAGGTGGAATAAGGGTCCCTACACTGCACCATCACCCGGTGCACATCTTGTGGTTGGTTTGTGCTTACATGCACCAATCACGAATTTTGTTAAAATAATAAAAAGAATTAATTAATTTATTCATTTGCGCGTGATGATTGAAGAAAGAGGTAGAAAACAAGAAATTGGATTCCTAAAGGCCAAAATGGACTCTTCTTTTGCCACGCTAACCTCTTCTTTGTCACACTCTTTCTTGTGGTGGAAATTTTGAAGGATCCACGACACTATCCATCTAGAAACTAAAAAACAGACAATTGTAGAGAATTAGCTTGGTCCAGCCTTTCGCAAGGCAGCAAGTGATAGGAAGTGGAGTTAATGAAGAAAAACCACCAAGAATTAGCTTGGTCAACCTTTTTCTCCTTCAATCGTTGGCCTACTCTGGGGGTACGATGATGTAACTACTTGTTTTAGATAAAATATTCTTTGTTGGCCCCGTTTTCCGTAATGGTTACATGAATAACAGATGCCAGCCCCACTAGCATTCACGCAAACAAATTTTAACACGTTTTGATCGGATATCCGAACGGAGAAGGGTGGCGTTTATGAATATGAGAGATGCTTTACGACGCGAACAAAAATGTTCAAACATCAGTAGTATGATCAAAGATGATTGCAAAACAAACAAGCAATCATAAACAACTCCACCAAACTAAAAACAAAATTAACTCAAACAGATAAATATAGAATGAGCAATAGAGAAAGTCGAGTGTGTTTTCAAGTGCAAAGAGTTGCATTAGAAACAAATGTTACAAGAGTTGCTTATTTATAGAGTTTCGACCGAGATAGTTGCCGTTGGATGGAATCACATGGCCTCATCTCTCAGGTCGAAGCCTCACATCACTCAGTCTGCTACGCATTTAATATATCCACAACAGGTCAGCCACCAAACACCCTAAGCCACCCTATACCCTAGGCTAGGTCGACAATTCTAACATTCATTATTATAAACATTACATCAATCAATCCTAGAGATAGCCTACAAATTCTCTGAAAGACAGCAAATGTTTCAGCCTAAAAGGAGTTTCGGATAGGGCAAGTGCTTCGGCCAAAGGGAGTTTCGGATGGAGCGAGGGCCTCTACTAAAAGGAACTTCGGAACAAAGGGCATCAACTTCTTCTTTAAGTTCTTTATTTTGATCAATTGAATTTTTGTTGACTTTGTCAAATCTGACTTATGTCTCCACGTGAACTACGACGTGGTCCCCACTAGGAGCCTCGGTGACGAGGCGTAATAATAGTCCCCTAAGTCTATGCATGATTTTTTATGTAATGCATGATCTTCTTTTATAAAAACAAAACTTTTATTAGGGTGGTTATTTTACAACACCACAATAGTATCACAAATCTAAATATAAATATTCATATTATAATTAGAATTTGAAAATAGAACTATTATGAATTGCTTGAAGTACTCATCGAAGGTTTTGTTCCAAGTGTGTACTTTGAAGTTTTCGATTGTTTGGAAAAATTTGGGAAGCACCAGTTGATGTCTTTTTATCCGAGGTTGTCTGCTCATAAGTGACTTCGTATATCTGAAGCCTATCGAAGTTTTTCATATCGAGGCTGAGGTAGTGTATCTCTGCTATTTGCTGAGGCTGTAATGCATTAATTCTGAATATGCATGTTTTTTGAAACTTTAGGAATACGATGCGTCCTTAATTATTGTGCCCAAATGATTTGTTGTGTTATACATTTTCAAGAAAAGATAGCTGAAGCGGTTCAATTTTTCATACACGTAATCATCGCCGCATTTAATGAGCAATGATGATTGCTGCAGTCGTGTTACATAGGAGACAGATGTAATGGCGAACGTGATACTGATGCCCTGATCTGGAACGTAGAATACGAAGCGACAAATGTGATGGATGGCTCAGACCGAATCTTAAATGAACGGTTTAATTGTTAGGATCGTGATCCATGGCTGAGGTTGATGACCTCCGCCTATAAAAAACAATGATTTTTTGTGAAAATCATTTTGCTTTTGCGAACAAAAACAATTAAATTCTCAAAAACTCTCTTGTTCTTCAACTTTATTGAGATTCCTCCGATCACTTCCACGAACTTCGGCTACTTTTCTCCAGTAATTTTATTGTTCAACTTCATAAGTATTTTTCAAATTCTTTGATTTTTGAATTTCCTAGCTTCTTCATCTTGTAACGAGGGGGACTTAGACATTAGTACTATAGCGTATAAGATGGGGGTTACGATAACAAATACTGTTGACTTCGTCCAAGCATTATGGCTGGTCAGAGTGTTTTACCCACAAGGGAGGGTTAGGTAGATTATGATGTGGGTTGGGGACAGCCAAATTATTTTCAATCACAACTGACCTTGTCGACATTAGGGAGAAATATTGCATTCCCTATAATATCAAACCCCTAGCCCCCTCTCCTGACGAGCGAGTTTGCTTTCCTAGGCATGGGCGTGTCATTGCGAGTGAGTTCCTTCTAAAGAGAGGACTTTGTATGTCCCTTCATTCTTTCATTAGAGATGTACTTAAGTTGTACGGACTGGCACCAACCCAACAAGTCCCAATGCATGTGCTCAACTAGTGGAGACTTATTTTTTGTGGAAGAAAACCTCACTTGGAAAGGATATACCCCTCCAAGTCTTCCAATCCATCTTCCAACCTAGGGTCCTAGGTAAAGGAGATTCTAAGGATTGGTACTCCTTATATCTATGGGAGGCTCACTCCCCATTCATCATAGGCCTTCCCTCTTCCATCAAAGGATGGAAAGAAACTTCATTATGGGTAAGGGGGCAATGGTAGAAGTTTGAGGATGACATGGTCTCCTATGTAACAGTGCCAACCAGTTATTCCGAAGCTAGTGAATGTTTGTTTTTATAGACTTATGTTTCCTAACTTTGAATCAATTTTGACCTTTTCTCATTGTCCCAGGATCGGTTGATCGTTTCGAACTAACCCAAGCGGAGTTGGGTGTTACAGAGGACATCTACTTTCGTTCTCTATCTTCGCGAGAGTTTGACCATTAGAAGAACTCGAAGAGATTTTTTGAAAAGTTCTGTTTAATAGCTCGGAAAGGTAACCTCTTAGTGTGAAATTTCTTTTAACCGTTGGTGGGTAGTTTGTACTGACCCTTTATTTTTTTGCAGAAAATTTCTAGAAGATAAGGCATCCCACTCCCGACATGGCCTCCATCCTTATTGCTACCTCCACTGCCGATAGGAAGAGGTTCAAGCCCTCATCTGTAGCAGCGAAACAGGTGAGGGACCAAGTCGAGAATATCAGCAAGAAGGCTGCTGGTCGTGAAGGAGAAGGACAACCTCCTGCCAAGGATAAGGAGAAAAATAAATGGAGAAGGTCCCCAAGAAGAAGTATACATTCTCTTCTATCGGAGAGTGAGGCTCAATGGTTAGCCCCTTACCTTGATTCGAAGTCCTAGCATGGAAAATTTGATGGCAGCCTCCTTTGCTGCTGTCAGGGGCAGAAGTGGCCAACTGTTGTGGAGTCTTTAAGGCAAAAATCATTGAAGAAGATGAGGACCTCAAACGACTCAACAACTGTCTTCGATTCAACTCTTCACACTAAGCTCTCCCTGTCTAAGAGGAGCAACGAACTGGCCCTAGAGGTTCTGTCCATGCTTATTCCAGAAATTCATACTGTAACTGCCACATTTCACAGGTAGTGGATGGATAGGTGCAGACTGTTTAGAGACTAGTGACTCGATGGACATGTTTGCCACTATGGTGAGTCAGGTAGGGAGAGCATTTAGGGATGCCATATGGGTTGAAGTCCTCTTTAAAAACCTTCAGAAAAATAATAAGGAATTTTTGAATAAGGCATCCTAGGCGAAGGAAGAGGCCAAGAAAGCCAAATCTGAATCTAAGGTCACCGAAAGCAGCAGGCTGGGTAGGTCACGAATCTCACTTCTACTTTAGCAGAAATTGAAAATTTGAAGAAGTCTACTTATCTCAAAGTGACATGGCTTCTCTTACCAAGTGAATTGAAACCTCTGATACCCATCAGAAAATAGCTGTTAAGGCCTTATAAAGGTCCAGTAAAGAGAATGTTGCCTTAAAGCAACAGTAGGAGTAGAGACAGTGAGGGATGAAGCCCAGTCTGCTGGTAATGATGTCGTGAAGCAATACATTGTTGATTTCCATTTAACGGAGGAGTATCAATGCTTTGCAAAATATTGGCGGAGGTATGCATACATTGAAGTTGTGAAATGGATTGAGGTGCACTCCCAAGCCTTCAATGCCTCGAGGTTGAAGTCAGAGTTTTTAGAAGAAGTAGAGCTTTAAACTCCACTAGATGATAACCACGTAATTGAATTAGAAAATGATGAAACTGGGGACGACAATGTGACTTTTAAAGCAATTGGCCCCAAAGCCATTGTCCTCTTTTTTTTTGCACCAATCCCCTCCACCTGCTTAGCTTAGGTTTATGTAATTTCTTTTTTATTTCTCCATTGTAAATAGCTTCGGCCCCCCAATGTAATAAACTTCAATGAATGAATGAAATTTATTTTTTTTATACTTTTTGTAAATTTTCTGAATGTTTACTGAATTTTGCATATTTTGCAGTTTTTTGACATGCTTCAGCCTTTATTAAGTCTTGTTCTGTTAAAAATTTGTAGAAGTGTTAAAAGCTTGTATTTTTTTTTTTTTTTGTCTTTTCTACTTTATCTTTCTTTAGCTTGGGGTTGATTTGTTCATCCATACCGAGGCTTCCCCCATGACTTTTGTCATTGGGGACATGTGTTATACACTTCAGCGAGTAAGGAGGTGATCCATTTTGGGATTCAACTTTTCGTCGAAATGTCCACGTTTCCCTACCTGGCGGATAGCTTATTAGGCAAAGGTTTCTCCCAGACCTTTGTCGCTGTGAGATATTTATTTTCTTTCAAAAAATTTAACAAGGCTAATTTTATCGAATTAAACGAACTGAGCATTTGCACTTCTACTGATAGTGCCCCTTAGGTGTTTTGTATTCCAAAGATGAGGTTGTACCTTACCACCCAAACTTTCAATCCTACAGATTCTAGGTCAAATCTCTTCTCTGATGAGGTTAGGGACCTTCTTGTTGTGACCAAGAGTACCAACTCCTAACTCTTTCAAGGATAGGAATAATCTTCGCAATATAAGGTCGTTCACACAAAAGAACTTCTTCTTGACCTTAGAATTATAGTACCAAGTCATCTTTCGTTAGCAGGTAGCTAACTTCACTTGGGATTCATTCCTCATTTCGTCAAGGAAATCAAGTTCGCACCTCCTCAACTCGTCATTTCATTGAACTGTAAGTGATGAGGAGATGGTAGACCTACTTCATCGGGTTCATAGCCTCTGCTCCATAAGCCATAGATAAATGAGTTTCTACTATAGTAATCTTATTAATAGTTCGAATAGCCTATAGTACTTGAGGTAGCTCAGTGTCCAAGCCCCTTTGGAAGTATACAATTTTCTTTTGAGGGTATACTTGATGGTTTTATTGACAGCTGCCAACTGTCTATTAGCTTAAGGATGGTGGGGGTGGAGATTTGATCTTAATTTCTCACATAAGTCTCTGACCTTCTTGTTATCAAACTGTCTCCCATTGTCAGATACAATTGAGTGGGGGATCCCAAACCTGCAAATAATGTTCTTCCATAAGAACCTTGAAGTGTTAGCTTCTGTAATTTTGGTCAGGGGTTCAGCTTCCACTCACTTAGTAAAATAGTTAATGGCGACGATTGTGAAGCTGACACTGACCATTCCTTTAGATCTTTTTCCATTGGTTTTTCGTGGTTGAACGTGCGATTTTCCCACAGAAGGCGCTATTGACTCCATTTTCCATAATGGTTACGTGGACAACTGATGTCGGACGTATTTGCGCCCACGCAAGTAAATTTCAACATATTTATGGACGTGGAAGATGCTTCACGTCGCGAGACAAAAATGTTCAAAATCGACAATATGATCAAAGATGATTGCAAACAAACAAACAATCATAAACAACTCCACCAAGGTAAAAAAAAAAAAACTTAACTCAAGCACATAAATATGGAATGAGCAAGAGAGAAAGTCGAGTGTCTTTTCAAGTATAAAGAGTTGCATTAGAAATAAATGTTACAAGAGTTACTTATTTATAGAGTTTTGACCTAGTTGGTTACCTTTGGATAGGAACAACGTGGCCTCATCTCCCAAGTCAAAATCTCACATCATTCAGTCTACTACATTTAATACATTGACAATGAGTCACACACCCTATATCCTGGCCGACAATCCTAACATTAATTATTATAAAATATTTCATCAATCATTCCAAGAGATTGCATGCAGCTCTTCTAAAAGATAGCAAGTGCTTCAACCTAAAAATAGCTTCAAATTGGGTTAGTGCTTTGGCTAAAGGGAGTTTCAGATGGAGCGAAGCCTTCGGCTAAAAGGAGCTTCAGAGTAAAGGGCATCAACTTCTTCTTTAACTTCTTTATTTTGACTAATTGGATTTTTGTCGACTTTATCTGACTCATGTCTCCACGTGGACTACGACGTAGTGATGGTAATGGGCCGAGCCGAGCCGAGCCGGCTCGGCCCATTGCCCCACGAGCTCGGCTCGTTGCCCTACGAGCCGAGCTCGTGGCTCGTTACAAAACGAGCCGAGCTTCTGCTCTGCTCGTTTGCTCGTGGGCGAGCTCGGCTCGGCCCACGAGCTCGTGATTCACGAGCCACGAGCCGAGCCGGCTCGGCTCGGCTCGTGGCTAGTCAATTTTTTTTTTTTTTTTAGTTTTTTTTAGTTTTTTTTTTTTCAATGTTTTTCACGAGCCTACGAGCGCTCGTCTATGAACGGGTCCGCTCGGCTCGAGCTCGGGCTCGTCTTTTGACGAGCCCGAGCGGCTCGTGGATCACTACAGTACGAGCCGAGCCGACGAGCCGCTCGGCTCGATTGCCATCACTACTACGACGTGTTCTTCACTAGGAATCTCGATGGCGAGACGTAACATTCATTATAAGTGTTATGATACTACCTTAAGTGGAGCCATGGATGGTGCTACGTAGGATCATCCATTCTCGACCAAATAGGAAAATAGCACAACACCACCTCTGCAATGAATCACCAAAGATAGCCTAATGGAAGCATCATATCATCTCTCGTCCCATTTGCAGTCGCCCTAAGGTATTGTCTGAAGTCACATTAAATTTGGCAACATGTTCATTCTCCTATTGTTTTTCCAAAAGAGGCAAAGATCAATAACGAGTACTGTTGTTCCCCTCTTCTCAACACAAAGTCTTAAGAGAAAAGTCAAATCATTCTGTCTTTGTTTGATCTTCATTATTTTCAAAATACATTTTTCTTTTTTTCTTTTTTTTAATCACACATTTTTCAATAAAATAATATTACATGCAAACAACATACATTTGAAAGGAGAGGTAGCTAAATCTATGAAAAATTATTCTTGTACCGAAGGGGTATACAACCCCTGACCGGCCCCCTCGCAACAGGGGGGCCCACAAAACCCTGACCGGCCCCCTCGCAATAGGGGGCCCACAGGTTTTGTGGGCCCCCCTGTTGCGAGGGGGCCGGTCAGGGGGTTGTATACCCCCCTCCCCCGGTACAAATAGTGCATCTCTAAATCTATTGATAACAAAGTCATCCAAATGTGCAAACAACATACATTTGAAATGAGAGGTAGCTAACATCGGTTGACAACAAAAGTTATACAAGACTATTAGTTATTATAGATAGGAAAAAATTCACAACTCGGGCTTTATTTATCCCAAAATAAAAAATCAGGCCACAAGGTTTAGAATTAAAAAAATCAGATTTTTCATGAATTAATTAATTATATTTCACAATTATTATATTAAATTAAATATTTAACTGTAATATAATATAATTAACCCACCCCACCTCACCTCCACCTCCACCTCCACCTCCACCTCCACCTCCCCTACTTCTCCGACGACCACTACAGCAACTGTCCTCCGGTCATAGATCAAAAGATTTTGTAGGTCGCAGAGTATTTCGAGGTTACAAATCTCAAATTTTTAGGTCACAATTTTTTTATCGGTCACAGATCAAAAATTTTGTAGGTCACGAATTATTTCGAGATTACAAATCTAAAATTTTATAGGTCACAGATCAAAAAAATTATATGTCACAAGTCACATATTTTTAAATTTATTGGTCACATATTCTTTTTTAGTTATAAATTATCAATTTTAAAGTCACAATTCAATAGTTAGGTCACAGACACAAAAGAGAACCACCAATGCCGTTGACCCGCCACAATAATAACAAAAAATGATTACCACCACACGGATCACCATCACCACCACACGACCACCACCACAGATCCACCACCACCTCAAAAAACATACCACCACCTCCACAACTACACATCCCCAGATCTGCGACATTTTCCATAACCAGACCCTATATTTGCGATGGCTGCCACCAGATCCACCGCCCTCCACAAATAGTGGGTCACATACATCTGCACCATCGACACCACTTCCACCCTGTCGCAGACCATCGAATACAAACATCGACCCACGACAACATTATCCCCTAATTAGCCGGCACCTTTCAATAAACCACAATCTGGCCAACAAACAGCTTCCACCCACTACTACACAACCGGCAGGGGAGGAGGCGGCAGGCGGTGGTGGTGGTGGTGGGAGGATGGAGAGAACGACGTTGTGGAGAGAGGTGAGAGAGTGGAGAGAAATGGATAGATATAAGGTTTGGATAGATAAAAATGATAAAAACCTGAAAAGTGGAAAAATAAAGTGAAAACCTATTTTTTTATAACGTGAAACTAAACACCTGGTTCATGGTAATTTCCCTTATAGATAATCAATGCAAGTCCGTGACCAACCCGCCGCCCTATGGAGGCCAATACCACTAGCCCATGACAGACTGGACGGTAAGCCCTTTTGATATTAGGAGCTTGTTTGATAGAGATTAAAATTGAATTAAAATTGAAAAATTAACCGCTATTGTTAACTTTTATTATACATGTAAAGATTCAATAACAGCTATATTTTCAATTTTAATTTGATTAAAATTCCTCCCGACAAACTCTAGTAGCCCAAAGTGAGCAGGATCCACATTCGACGCATGAATGAGGCAAAGAACTTGAGGTCTTGGTTTCGTCTAACGCCATGTCACTAATTTTTGCAGAACGTTGAAATGGTCATGAGAAGCAAGAACAAAGAGCGGGCGAGGTTTCAGAAATTTCCGCTAAAAAAAAAACCCTTCCTCTTTCTCTATACTCACATCAATTTCCTCTAAATTACATTCTGCAAAATTCAATTCTAAAGAAAACACATTGAATTTGAGATGGGGAATTTGTGGTCTACCACCAAAGAACCGCCGCCGCTAATGGTGCTGGTTCCACCGCTCTTCGATTTCCCTCCTCTTGCCGCCCGTGCCAGGTTTGTACCAATTATTAGAATTGGACGTTCAATTGTTTTCAGAAAAGATGATGAGGTTAATTGTGTTTGAGAAATGGCAATGCAGGATGCTGGAATCTTCTTACGACGTGTTGTTTGGGAAACTGGCTTTGAGATGCCTTTTCGAGGATTACTTTGAAGAAGCGAGGCATTTTAGCACCAGGATTATGCTGAAGCCAATCGATGATCCGCACGTTGATTTGATTGCTACTGTATCCCTTCCCTATCTGTGTTTGCTATTAGTACTATTGATCTCTGAACTGGTTAATATGTAGATTATTAATTTCTTAGTTATTTGATAGTTTCGGTTGATTTCAGTGTGAATACCTACGTAGGTAAAGCATTCTAGAATAGAGACAATGTGGCTGTGGAAAAAAATTGTGTTTTTCTGAAGTAGGTTGTTTTCAACTTGTGGAATATGTATACTTGATTAGTTGTTTTTAAATTCTGTTAGATAAGTACTAGTTTGGTGCATCGTAATCTTAAGTATGAAAGATTGTTAGGATTAAGACGACCAAATTTAGAAATATATTACAGACTGCATATCTCAAGTAATTAATTCGTTGGAGAATAAATGATACTCTATTTTTTTCAAATATTCAAACTTTAAAGCTCAAAGAGAATTAACTCAAAAACGGATTTGCTTACTGTAATTTGGTGATTAAATATCCCTTTATGGGTGTGACGACATCTTCAGTACACTGGGATCTTTTGCTCTGTCATCAAATGTCTTCACTGAGTAACATGCTGCAATTGCAGGGTTCTCCATGTTGAGAGTGTGATTAATAAGTCAAGAAGATCCTCTTTTTTCCCCATGTTTTCCACCTAGAACATTTTATAAAACACTTTGACCCCTGTATTTTGTGTTTCTTACCCATTCCAATAAGCACGAATTTATGTTTCTCTGTCAATTGCTTATAAGACATGACTTGGTCTGTGGAAAATGTGGAAAGTTTGAAGCAGTTGAAGTTTTTCTTTCTTTCTTTCCTTCCCTTATTTGTTCTTTTTTAAATCTCAGATCAGTTATTTGATTTTCAACATTTTTAGCTACTTGAATGTGAGATTACAAGATATAAGCTTGTTCCTTAGCGTATCCAGGTTGCTGGTCCACTTGATCACAAGCCTGAGGAGAAAATTGTTGGAAATGCACAGTTTCGCTGGCAAAGGTATTGATAGCTATTTCAAATTCTTAAAATTCATTTTCTTTGATTGTTTTTCTTTAAGTGAAGTTATTATTTTTTTTTTTTGCAGAGATGTTGATGATCCTCACACGTTCGTCGACCTTTTTGTATCCAACACTGAACCGTAAGAACCAATTCTTGCGTCATCTTCCCTTTTATGCAGCCAGTGTAACAAATAGTAATTTTATGCTTGTTGTACATGTCTATCTAGGATTTTACTGATGAGGTCTTGTGCATACTACCAGAGATTTGGTTTTGGAGCATTTGGCATACTCCCAGTGCTTTTGAAGCAAAGGTAATTTTCAATCTAAATCAAATCTTACATCCTCCTAAACAAGTTAGTGTATGCTTGTTTGTGTTTTTCTTTTGTCTAAGATTATTTCACTCCTGCAGAGTATCTTCTGAAGATTATGGTGTTATGGGTTTGAGATATGGCTCATCAAATCTGTCTGTTGGAGCTACAGTTATTCCTTTCTTTGGTATGTTACTGCTATTGGTTGACCAAACCTGGGGATCGATGATTTTCCTACACGAAAATATGATCTGCATTTCTCTGTGGCATCCCAACTTTAACAAGTCTACACATTCACTTAATTTCGCATTTTGGAAATTTTCTGGCTATTTCCCTTGTTCAGCGTACAGCTAATCTACCTGATCATAAAGATTATTTTTATGATATGTATGCATATACATGGACATACATCCACAAACACAGGTAAGGAATATATTAACTTTTCTTTTTCCTCCATAGTTGGAGATGAACTTCCAAAAAGTGCCTGGTTGGTAAGCAAGATGGGACGGCTGACTGCTGGGGTGCAATATGAACCAACGTGTAAGTTTTTCAGAAACCCAAAATAATTTATTGTTCTTTTTTATCCTCAATGCTTTCTGTGTTTTAGGTATTATAATTGCTAATTGATAAGGTAAACGTGTTTTTTTAAGTTACACCTACTCCTTCATGTTCTGACATTCTGTTAAACATTTGTTTTGACCCTTCAGCTTTCACTATCTCCAGAAGTATATTCTTCTATTCGTTTCGGAAAATGAAATGTTAATTCTAATAGTCTTATATTTTTCAATTGTACCCTATCATACTGCTTTGATGTTCATTACATCCCTTCTCTTTCTGGATACTTTAAATATGTTTTATTTTATGCACCATTGCTTGCATGGATGTGTAGTGGAGATGGTGTTTGTGGTTCAATGTAATTTTTCTTCTCCAAATATATTAGTATTTTCAAGTTTATATTCTTGTCAAACAAAAAGTCAAAGAAAAGGGCAAAAATTAGAAAAATGGAATAGTTAGCATAGGCCATCTACATTCTTCAGTATTTCATGGAGAATGGTTATAGTGTTATATTTATGATGCTGTACGCAGTTGGAAGCAAAGATGGAGCAAAATACAAAAACTTGGCAAATTGGAGCTGTGCTATTGGTTATGGATTAGGGTCAGGCAGTCCATTGAGCCCATCCTTCGATTTTGGACTTGAACTTGCTAAAAATTCACAGGTTAGTTGTGTTTTTAAGTTTTCAGGCCCTTCCTTTGATTAATTCCCTTTGTTCTTTTTATATAATAGTGCTGTTAACCTATTTTCATCACTAAGAGCCTGTTTGAGCCCCATTTTTTTGTCCAAAATACATTTGGAATAGTATTTTGATGGAGAATATGTGGTTAAAAAATAAAGAAAAGTTTTTGGTTTGCGTGTAATATTATTTTATTGAAGAATGAGTGGTTGAAAATGAAAAAAGAGAAAAATGTATTTTAGAAAAAAAAAGGGACCAAACAAGGGCTAAATTGACATCTAATACAATTCTTTTATTTGGCTCAACTTGCGTGTAATATTAATTTTTCTGTTTATCATTTAGCTTGTAATTTATCCTGTTGTGGAAGATAATAGGAAACAAGTTGTTTTGCTGGTGCAAACGAACCTAGTCGAGCACTTAAAATAATTTGAAATTAACACCGAGCAAATTAAATGAGGCTCAATTATGAAATAAAAGTTTGAAACTTTAGTTCGAGCATTGTTCAAGGCTGATTCGAGATCGAGTATGAATAGTTTCCCTAAAATTTCGTGTTCATATTAAATGAATAAAAGATAAGTATTAAAAATAATTTGGTAAAGAACTCGAAAAGCTTGTGAGATGGTTAGGCTTCCTTGCTACCCTAAATATTTCAATAACCTGAATGCTCCGGACACAACAGAAATTTATGAACAGAATTCAGCAGGAAGTAAGCAAGCAGCAATATATCTAATTAGTGAATTTCTCTTCATTTCCATTTTCCCATTTTAAAAACTTCTCTTCGTCACATTTGATCCAATTAAAATGAGTATACTGGTATATAACGTCATCAACGGGGCTTTTATTTGCCATTTGTTAAGTAATTGACACTTTGAGACTAGTATTCTTATTATCATGTTACCTATTCCCGCACCAATACTTTTACAACTTAAGTTCTTGTATCTGTACTAGTGAATTGGAATTTATTTCACAATATGGGGTCAACTTATGTCTTACATTGTCTCATTACCATTTCATTGCAGTTCATTGCTTCTTTCTATCAACACGTGGTGGTTCAGAGAAGGGTATATTTCTCTTTCTCTCTGTGTGTAGTGTGTACAAGCCCACAGGCTCTATCTACAGTATAATTATGCATGCACGGATGCTCAAAAAATATTATACTGAAGACAAAATAACTGACACAATGGTGAAAGATTATACTGAAATCAACATTACTAACAAATATTAACATCTGTGATGACATAGGTAAAAAATCCACTTGAAGAAAATGAAATAGTTGGAATCACTAATTACATTGACTTCGGCTTTGAGTTACAGACCAGGTATTTCCGTCTGTAAATGTCGCATACATTGATATTGTATAAAGTGGGATCTGAGTTCATGTTATACTTCTTTTGAAGCATTGACGCTGACAAATCATCAAATAATATTCAAGAGTCCACTTTTCAAGTTGCTGCATCTTGGCAAGCCAATAAAAACTTCTTACTGAAGGTAACACATTTTTTATCTTGTTGCTAATCATTTAAGTTTGAGGTAGTTTACTCGTTAAAAAATTAGGTTTAAGACAGCGTGGTGTCAATTTTACAGGGAAAGGTGGGGCCTTTAAGCTCATCAATAGCTTTAGCATTTAAATCTTGGTGGAAACCTTCTTTCACTTTCAGCATGTCAGGTATATGTATGTATATATATGTGTGTGTATATATAGTTGCGCTTGTTCTCAAGAGATTTGGCTGCAGAATTGTAAGCCTTGAAATTTGTTCTGTGATTTTGATATTTTATAGTAGCTTGCTGTTCAATCTCCTAAAATTGCTTGACAGTTGTAAGCTTACACATTTGTATCTGAACAAATTATTCCGTCACTGCTTTCATTTTCTCTCATCATTGAAGTTAACTGGTTTTTAGGACAGCTGTTGTTCAAGACCTTGAGAGAATGTTTTATATGCAACAGTAGGAAGGATTGGACAATACAATAGACATGATTTTTTTCTTTAATATTGGTAAATTTTGTTCCATGCACCTTACTAAACATTCCATAAGAGTGTAAAATGGAGGACAAAGATATTGACGTCGATTCCTTTTTTTGAGGTTTCTTTATCATTCTTTGGCCCTCATTTTGAGTTCATACCTTTATATTTACTATGGATTACAGCTGTTAGAAATCGGACCAAACAAGAGACAGCATTTGGATTTGGCGTTCGTGTGGACAACATTAGGGAAGCAAGGTTAGTTTCATTTTCACTTATCCCTTCTTGATACGGTTTTACAAGCCCACCACACAAGCTAGATCAATTACACATCCATGTAAATTCGCTATTGAAGGTTCGAAAATATATTTATTCTAACTCGGATGGAGAAATGCACCGGTACCGGTGTGTATCATGTACATGAATTTACATTTGGTAATGTTCATCTATTCATTTCCGTGCTTGCAGTTATCAAAGGGCTGACCCGAATTATGTAATGCTGACCCCAAACAAGGAGCATCTAGCTGAAGGCATACACTGGAAAATTGGGAAAAGACCAGTGCTTCAATCTGATGTAAATTCTGGAAATTTTGATGACACGCCAAAGGAATTAAGACCCTTGGGCAAAATTTTGTAATCTTGAATTTAGTTTTTTTTTTTTCGATAAATAAATTAAGTACTACCTTCGTCCCATTTATATAGGCCGACTTTCTTTATTTTCTTGTTTCAATTATATAGTCTTTTTTATTGAGAATATTTTATTTTGTTCGTTTACTAATATATCATCATTTAATTTGCGTAACCAATTTACTCCTAATTGTTGATAATTAAATAAGGATAAATTAGGAAAATTGATTTTTCAATAACATTAAAAAAGAGAGATTTTTTAATAGTGTGAAAAACAAAATTAGTGTATATAAATGAGATGGATGAAGTATTTGTTTTATAATTAACACGTTTCAACAGTAATAAATTATGGGTGGAAGCCTCTGGAATCACGTGCTAGTTGTGCTACATCAAACGATTATTTAACTCATCTAATGAGTTAATGGCTTAGATTCAAAACCCAGTAAATAAGCTCCTGATGACCGTTGGGTGCCACCATTTATCGTGTGCCTGACCACAGATAATAAAAGTTCTGCGTCACTATTAATAATGTGCATCCACATATAGAAGTGCCACTCTGTTGTGCGCAGTAACAATGGCTGCGATGGGTTCCATGTTCTTCTCGGCAAAAATTCCAACTCTTTCGTGCAGAGACATTACGAATTCAATCCCCAAATTTTCACTAGCAAAATCGATTTCTAACGCGAAACGCCCTATTTCAATTGTAGTTTCTGCGGTTCGAAACGAAGATAATTACAAATCGTTTACTTTTGAGCTTCCCAATAATGGCTCCAACAGTTTGAAGAAACTTTTGGATTCATGCTTTGTGGTTTGTACCTCAGTCGCCTTGTCGGTTTGCTTATTCGTGGCTGATGTTGATTCTGCCTCGGCCTTTGTAGTCACTACGCCGAGGAAATTGCAGACCGATGAGCTCGCTACAGTTCGTCTTTTTCAGGAGAACACTCCTTCAGTTGTCTACATCACTAATCTTGCTTCTAGGTACATAAGTTTGAGTTACATTTTATTTTTATTTCTTTTCAATGTTAGTTTGACTTTGGGTTTGGTGTGTGTATTAGGCAGGATGCTTTTACGTTGGATGTGTTGGAGGTGCCCCAAGGATCGGGATCAGGATTTATATGGGATGTGCAGGGTCATGTTGTCACGAATTATCATGTGATTCGGGGTGCATCTGATCTCAAGTAATTTCAATACTGCTTCACGTTTCTTGTTAAATGCTACTTGTGGAAGTTTCTTTTTAATTTCCGCGTGATGCAATTGATTAGCTATTTACTTCAATGGTGCGAGCTGAGTTTTACATGGTCAAAACAGAATTTGAAGAAGGATTCATCGTTTAGGGTAATGTGTCTTTCCTAGTTTTTATTGGAAATTGGTTTACAAGATTGAAAATTTGGTTACAAAATAAAAAAAAACTTGGAAAAGTGACTTTCGTGTCAACTTCGGCCAAATATTCGGACTTGATCCGATGGTCAAATTTAAAATGAAAATAGTGTTCTACTCGTCGAGTAGATCGTCATGATATATTTGGAATCTCAAAATCAATTCCGGATGAATAAGAAATGGCGGTCCAAAGTTGAGAAGAAAATAGAGGAAATTGTCGGATATTTGCCTAAGTGTGTCGACACACCTGACGCTGGACTGTCGCTCGAATGAAGGTGACAAGCCAGCGACGAAGTCACTGTTTTTATTGCTCGAGCGAAGCGACGGGGAGGCGGCATGAATTGTGCGATATTTGGCAAGAGTTGCTGAGTTTGGGGCGCGATTGTGAATGAGCAATAGTCCAGCGACGAAGTCACTATTTTTATCGCTCGCGCGAGGCAATGGCTACAGGCTAGCGACACTGAATTGTGCGACATTTGGTAAGAGTTGCTGAGTTTGGAGCGTTACACTTCATTCACAACCCCTTATCCTCTATATATGACCCCTTGGACGTCCATTATGATCCCATACCATATTTGCATTGAGCATTGTATAAAAACTCTTGCAAATTCCTTCCAAATTCATTCAAAACCGTTTTCTTTTTTGTAGAGAGAAGCTCTGTCGAAAGTTCGCCGTAACTTGTGGTTTGAAATGTTTCTACCACAAGTTGAATCCGTTGTATCTGGGAAGACAAGTGTTGTGAACTGTGAGCACCATTGCGGGGCAATTTTGTCTTAAAGAAATAGTGAAAATCACTTGCCTCGTATTGTTCTTCTTCTTCTTCTTCTTCTTGGCTGCCCTTTGTTGTCATTTGTAGTTTTCATACTACATTTTCAATTACCTTGTTATATTGTTTAGTCACGCTCCTGCGGATTAAACTTTGTTTTTTGTTTGTTCAATATAACTCTTTCACCCGCACTTATATTTAACCCGCGTCGCCAACAGTTTTCAATATTATGGCTTTGTATTTGCTAGATTGTAGTCCCCTTGAATGTGCAAAAATACCTTGTGAGTCAAACAAGTTTTATGCTGGAAGATACTGTTAGGAGTTTTGTCTAATAATCTGAAGAATCCCATAATGACTGAAATGCAAGTCTTTTAGAGCCTGTTTGTTGCTGCTTAAAATCAGAATTTTGTCCGTTATTTACACTGTTCAGCCGAAATGTTTGACTACATTGTGTCTTGGTGGGGCCCAAATGGTTGAAAATAATAGTAACATAATCAATTTTTTGGGTTTTTTAATCTGTATCAGACAGGCCCTTAGTCACAATCTTGAGATGACACAAGGTCTTCTAGACCTGTGTTACTTAGACTTGGGCTTGAGTGTCGGGTAAATGTCCGTGTATGGAATTAGTTAACGATGGACTATTTTAGCTTATTTTTCTCAAAATGAACAATCCATATGCCATATCCTAGTCCAAGCACCGAGTTTCGAACCTGGATGCTCAAGTCTAAAAAGGAATAATCGCCAGAACATGTTAACAACAGAATCACGGTTCGAGTGGTTCTAAGATACTGTACAAAAGGATAGTTCATAAGAGAATGTTGCTTTAAGGAATTTATCATGCCCTATTAATTAAGGCCTAAATAGATTCAGACTATTTCTTTGTGGACTGAAAAATTTCCTGGTAATGTCATTCAAGACTTTGACTTTGCCCATCTGTATTGTATTTCAAACACCTTAGGCGCCTAAAAAGATTATATAGTTGCCCCATCATGGCTTTTGCAGTTGGACTCATTTTTATGCTAACCGCTTTATATTTCTTTATTTTCAAAATCTTTGGTTAAATGAATGAATTTTTTGACAAATTTCTTACCTCTTTGAGATTTCTAAATTTATTATATTTTGGGGTTAACCAAGTGCTGGCTGTGTTCAGGGTTACCCTTGCGGACCAGAGCACTTACGATGCAAAAGTTGTTGGGTTTGACCAAGATAGAGACGTTGCTGTTCTGCGAATTGATGCACCAAAAGACAAGTTGAGACCTATCCCAATTGGCATATCTGCAGATTTGCTTGTTGGTCAAAAAGTATACGCTATCGGTAATCCGGTAAGTGCAAATAATCTTATCTTTGACATAATCTTCCTTGTTTGAAAACTTTTGCATCGTAAGTTCTCTAATATACCATGATCTGAATTTGGCTTCTTATCAAGTATGTTTTTTTCATGCATAGATGAAGGCAACCGTTTAGATGGCATTCTGTAATCTGTATGTGAGAATGGTATTGGCATTCCATAGTGTCAAATTTGCTGACTCCCTATTGGCATTTCTAGTGCCTTTATCCCACATCTCTTCTAACAGCTTCTCGACCACAGCCACCTCTTCCTGCCTCTCTTTACTGATCCACTATCATCCCTACTCTTTCAAGCGCCACATTTACAGGCACCCTTCTCCGCCAATGCCCTTGACTGCTGAATGACACAACCACATGAGGACCAAACAGATAGACCAGTAAGCTTTCAACTTGTTGCGGTACAAATATAATTTTCTTAATTGAGAGAATTGTGATATTTTAATTTTCATAGGAAGACTTATACATGAAACTTAGAAAACTAGTCAGTGACTCGAGAAACATTCGACTTCCTAAGCAAAATACACATACTTCTAATGTTCATCATTTTGACTATCAAAAAATTATATATGTTTCGAAACTGAAATAATCAGTAAATGGGCATTGGAAATGCTAAATTTAGATTAATCAACTTTTCATATTTCCTAGTTTTAGGTTCAATTATCTAACTGCAGCTATCACATGATACGGGAATTCTAGGATGTGTTACAATTTTCTTGTATTACAATGCTGTATTATCTCCCATCTAACATGAGCATGGAATCAATACTGAAATCTTAAATTTTATTGTTCTCTTCGTTGTAAGGTTATACAAAACTAGTTATCATGTACCTGCTGGTGGCTTTCTCAAGGTTTTCCGTTCCCTGCCAAATATCATCCTGCAGGCCAAGCACCCCCTTGATTTGAACCACTACTGATTTTTCCACCCTTGTTATGTTCTCGAGAAAATAGAGTTTTTAGTTAAAACAATTTTCATGATAGCAAAAATGGAAATCTGGTGCCTTTTTAGTTTATAGCATGTGCATTTTGATGTATTGAGCATTTTTACTCAACCTTGTGGACATTTACGAATCTTCTGGGTGGTTTTGCTTTCCAAACAATTTGTCTTTCTAAAACCTGTTTCTTTGCTGTCAAATTAAGGCTCAATTCCCAATATTCTAAATCATCTGCCGGATCTTTCCCTTGCTATCGATAGCAGCGTGACGTCCAACCATAAACCGCTAACAGTATAGTATTCAACAGCTAAAGCTATGTGCCATAGGTGTATTCTACAAAAATGGGATTCTATAAAAATTGGTTCTTTTGAGTAACTTACCTAGATTTGTGGAGAAGATTTGTCAGATATTATCTCCAAGCTGTTTAAAATTCTTTTAAGAATTGTCTTACTTTTTTAGTAACTATGATACCTTCCCTCCAATGGAATGGGATGTATCCCGTTCAACATATTAAATACTTGAATTTCGCATTTTATATGACACCAAAGACGTTTGTCTGACATTATCCTTGTGTTTAATTGTACGTGCCTTTGCAGTTTGGCCTTGACCATACACTTACAACTGGTGTTATCAGGTATTCGTGTGTTATATTTAATTGCATAAATTGATACTATTTTAATCATTGCATCTTTTTTGTATTGATTTTGCTGAAGATTATAAATATTCTACCTACATCAGTTTGGAAGAGGTTATGGAGAATAATACAACAATTTCTAAAAAAGTTATTAGCATATCTTCACCAGCTCTAGATTCCTACTACTAAGCTTTTTGAATTAAAAGAGGTTCTCTGCTACAAACAAGAACCAGCCAACCCCAAATGGAGAGAGCCTTCACCTCGTGTCGTGGAAACCAGTGCCTGTAAAGGAGATCATAAAGGATTAAATATGTAAAGACGGCCATTTATATGGTTCTCAGGGATACATTCTTGCTTGATATTGTTTTCTTTTTCTAGTTATGTTTAAATTGATCTTTGATAATTGACTTGTTTAAGATTTATATAATAATTAAGTGAACTGACCAACTGCTGTTATCAAGTAGAGGCAGAAATGAGAGCATTTATATTTGCTAGATTCGTCTATTATTTATTACATCCGTCACATCTTAAAAGATAATCAAGGATAAGCAAATAAGCCAGTACTTTTTTTGTATTCTTGTGATTTGAACGATCTTCATGGTTCGTGTATCATAAGTTCAATTCTTCTATAGTGGACTTCAAAGGGAAATCAGTTCTGCTGCTACCGGACGTCCGATCCAGAATGTCATTCAGACAGATGCTGCAATTAACCCTGGCAATAGTGGAGGGCCACTTCTTGACAGTTCAGGAAACCTTATTGGGATAAATACGGCTATATACTCTCCTTCTGGTGCATCATCTGGTGTTGGATTTTCGATTCCTGTTGACACTGTGAGTAATTACTTGTCTGGTGCAGCCTTTTTTTTTTTGACCGTTACCAATGGCTGGCGGGTCCCACCTAACTCACATATAGTCAAAAATTGTTGGCCACTTTTGAAAATAACGAGCAGAAAAGCCATTTTTGGTGGACAAAAATCTGCACCAGACACACACTTAATATTCTGCATTTGGGACTTCCGTAAGATTTGGTATAAAATTTATTAGCTGACTTTTTTCTAGCTTGACGATAATTGTTTTTTATATTTCTTTCATACCCAGGTAGGTGGCATTGTTGATCAGTTGGTGAGGTTTGGGAAAGTCACCAGACCAATTTTGGGGATTAAGTTTGCACCTGATCAGTCCATGGAGCAACTGGGAGTTAGTGGCGTTCTTGTATTGGATGCTCCTCCAAATGGGCCGGCTGGCAAAGCAGTACGTTTATTGATATATTTTTCTTCTTTTCCCTTGGTTTATTGTGATGTTGTGGTGTGGAAGTTTCATTGTAATTTAAAGGTTTGGAAGTTGGAAGTATACTGGACAAAAAATTGTGTAGTGCTGATACTAGATGTATTCTTGGTTCGGCAGGGTCTTCAATCTACTAAACGCGATGCCTATGGCAGACTTATTTTAGGCGATATAATTACATCTATCAATGGGAAGAAGGTCTCTAATGGCACCGATCTGTACAGAATCCTGGATCAATGCGAAGTGGGTGATAAGGTAAGGCTAATTTCTTCAACCTCCTAACCGCACTAGTATCAGGTTCGGAATTCCTGAACCAGTTTATGTATTTTGGTTCAATTGACATGAAAAAAGACACATGATAAAGTGATCGCGTTTCTTATTGTTGCGCAGATAACTGTGGAAGTACTGCGTGGTGATCGCATAGAAAAAATCCCTGTAGTCCTTGAACCAAAGCCTGAGGAGTCTTAGCGTCACAAATTTTGTAATTTTATTATGAATCCACAAGGAGGATGTCTATCGTCAGGCGTATTCGCTTCTCTATATTGAGAATTGTAAATAGTCCATAATTGCCAATGTGCAGTTTATTGTAGAGCTACCTTATTTAGGGAATCCCTTCACCAGAACATGCTCATCTACTTATTTTCGTGTACGCACCGTTAAGCTTTTTACATATTTGTATTTCCAGTCTCTGAAAATTTAAACATTAATGTTTTAACTTGTGTTTCGCACGTAAGTTGTTTGGTTCTTTGTTATTCTTCTGATGTTTGATTAATGGAGCATTGCTTGTTGAGAGATGGGATGAGAAGTAAAATAGGAGGAATTCGTCTAGCGGAATCAAGGCCTTGCTAAGCCCCTAATTTCCGGTCAATTATTGCTACAGTTTTTAATTGAACTTTTGACTTTATATTAGTCTCGAGGTTAGTGCCGCTTCCTCTTTGATAATAAGGACGAATGGTGACTGATGTGGTCAATAATGACCATCCCCGAGCACGAGGACTCGCAATGTCCCTCATCATTCGAGAGTAGGGCTTGAGTCCTCGGGTTGTATCGTCCTCGGCATAATAGACTGGAATTCCTTCTCCTTGCTCGAATAATGCTCGGGACCAATAAGTGCTCGTGACATCTCGAGCACTACCTCGCCGGATTGCCCTAAAAACCAAGGTGGGAGTCGTCGGGATAAATGGCCTCGAGATATTTACTTAACCAAATCCAGCATACTCCTTGACCATGTATTGCCTGTCCTCATTCATATAGGATCCCTAATCCTACGCGGACACCCCAACCTAAGAACCCTAGATCACAAAAGGAGTCCTATCCTTGGAAACAACTTCGAATAAGGTAAGTCTAAACTCCTACTTACATCCCAACACCTACTCCTAGAAACAAGGAGATAAATCCTACTTAAACTACACCACCTACCACTATAAATATGGCACTCTCATTCATTATCAAGGTACGTTTTCCACACATATATTCAGCAATATATTTTCTCAACATCCTTGTCTGACTTAAGCATCGGAGGGGCGACGAGGACACACCTCGACGCCTTTGTTTTAGGTACGGAAGATCTTGTTCGTGCTCAATCTCAGTGATCAAGCTCGGGATTCAATAGGTGACGATTTTTTGGTAAGATCATTGGCGCCGTCTGTGGGAACGCTACCAAAAGTCATGGTGAATACACGTTCAAGCCGTCTTCCAGCAAGCTCATCCGCTCGGACCGGCCCCGACCGGAGCGCCCAATACACCAAGGAGAGTCGTCGAGTCATGCCACCCCTCAACCGGCAAGAATAGTTACTTGCGGAGCATTCGAAGAACTCCGCCCCGGCAAGTTCGCACTAACCCGATTGCGGTGGGAGGAATACCCCCCAGGGATCCAAAGCACCGGTAGCGTACACCAGTCCCTCCGGAAGAGTTCATGGACGATGCTCGAGCTCGGGATAATCGTGAAGCCCACGACAACGGCGGGACTCGGGCCTCGGGCGTACCCCCGATAGCCCCGGCCTCGGGATTGGTAGCTATGGACTCAGGGGAAATAGCTCGAATCATACAGGATGGGATTACGGCGGGACTACAGAGGAATACCAAAGGAATGACGGGGTTCATCCCTAGCACTCCTTTTACACCAGAAGTCCTCTCCTACCCCCTCCCGGACAAGTTCAAGTTCCCTCGCGTGAAGGAGTTCGATGGGACCACTGACCCCATCAACCACCTAAATGTGTACACGGACGTCATGAACCTACAAGTGGCACCAGATGCAGTAATGTGCAAGGCCTTTCCCCAGGACCCCTGTGAACGCGGCTAGGGATTGGTTCGCTACGTTGGAGCCTAACTCCGTAGCATCATTCTACGACCTTGTCGATAAGTTCTCCGCCTTCTTCGCAAGTAGTAAGCGCATCGGGAAGACGGCGACCCTCATGCAACTCCGCCAAGGCCCGAATGAGACTCTACGTAACTTCATGACTAAGGTTCAACGGGGAAAGGTTGCAAATACCCGACCTCCACATCACGCCCGTTCTCGGCTCTTACATATGCGGTCAAGTGTGAGGCCTTCAAGATGTCTTTGTCTAAGACACCACCAAAGTCCGTGACGGAGCTTCTTACCCGAGGAGAGAAGTACATTAATATGGAGGAGGCGATGAAGACTATCCCAAGCTATGAGAAGACCCAGCTGAAGAGGCCGAGTGAACCAAGTTTGAGGCATGATTATAGCAGGGGAAGGCCGAAGCCTGATGGTCCACCAGGGCCCTTTACCCGCTTAAACACGTCAAAGACCAACATACTAATGGGAGATCGAGACATGAAGGAACTTAAATGGCCCCGAGGTTGCGGTCTCCGCCGGAGCGAGGATAAAACCAAATACTGTAACTATCATAAAGATCATGGGCACACCACAGAGGAATGCTTGATGTTGCAACGAGAAATTGAGGCATTAATCAGAAGGGGATTCCTGAAGGCATATGTCGGGAATGACAAACGTCCGAGGAATGACTACAATAGAGGAAAGGCCTCGGGCTCTGGGGAAGAGACAGGACAAACGAGTGGGACGATCAACATTATTGTTGGTGGAATAGCGTCGGGAGGCGATTCACACAATGGGCGGAAACAATATGCCCGAAACGATGCAAGATCGAGTTCAGGGGACCAACCTCCACAGCACAGAAGACATTACATTTGGATCCAAAGACTCGGAGGGCATAACGTATCCTCATGATGATGCCTTGGTCATATCCGCTATAATAGCCAACTTTGAAGTCAAAAGAATACTTGTGGACAACGGAAGTGCAGCCAATGTACTGTCCCATGACGCTTACATGAAGATGGGAATTTCTACAACCAACCGGTGAAGATGGTCAAGACCCCTCCAAGGGTTCGGGGGCGGAGCGATTATCCCCGAAGGTATTGTAGACCTCCCCCTAACCCTGGGCTCGGCACAGAGACAGGTAACGGAGATCACACCTTTCCATGTTGTCCGAATGCCAGTGCCATACAACGCCATACTTGGAAGACCACTATTGAACAAAGTCAGGGCCATAGTGTCCACCTTTCACCTCGCTATGAAATTCCCAACAAGCCAGGGCATAGGAGTCGTGCGAGGGGATCAGTCAGCGGCGAGAAAGTGCTATGTCACAAGCATCCAAGGGTTGAGCACTAACGTCATGCAATTGATGACCAGTGAGCTCGAGCTCGAGCATGACAGACTTGCCCCCGTGGAAGATTTGGTGGAGGTCGAGCTCGAGCATGGTAAGAAAGTAATTGTTGGTCGGGAGCTTGATGCCCTGTTGAAAGAAGAACTCGTCAAGTGCTTATCCCGCAACATCGATGTGTTCGCATGGAAAGTTGAAGACATGCCTGGGATAGATGCTGAAGTTATTGTCCATCGCCTAAATGTAAGATCTGATGCTAGACCTGTAAAGCAAAGAAAGAGGCAATTCGCACCAGAAAGGAGGGAGATTATACGCGAGGAAATCAACAAGCTCATCAGTGCCCAATTCATTAGAGAGGTTCAATATCCGGACTGGCTCGCCAACGTCGTTCTCGTGAATAAAGCTAATGGAAAGTGGAGAGTGTGTATCGACTTTACAGACCTCAACAAAGCATGCCCAAATGACAGTTATCCTCTACCTCGGATCGACAATTTGGTGGATAGCACCTCGGGTCATAAGTTATATAGCTTTCTCGATGCGTTCTCAGGCTATCACCAGATCCCATGGCCTGAAGAGGATCAAGAGAAGACGTCATTCTGCGAGACTACGACATCTATCGCTACAAGGTCGTATGCCATTTGGTTTAAAGAATGCGTGGGGCGACATACCAAAGAGCTCATCAACAAAGTGTTTGCTGATATGATAGGGAAAAACATCGAAGCCTACGTCAATGACATGGTGGTCAAAAGCAAGCAAGTGAATGAGCATATCACCGATCTTGAGGAAGTATTCTCGACAATGCGGAGGTATAAGATGAAGCTGAACCCGACGAAGTGCGCTTTCGGGGTGGCGTCGGGAAAGTTTTTGGGATTCATGATCACTCACAGGGGAATCGAGGCAAATCCGGACAAAATACGAGCTCACGATTAACATGGAATCACCAAGGAATAAGAAAGATGTGCGAAGTTGACGGGTAGGGTTGCGGACACTTGAATAGATTCATGTCTAGAGCGGCTGATAGGTGTTTTCCCTTCTTCAAGGTCTTAAGAGGCAATCAGAACTTCACTTGGAACGAGGATTGTGAGAGGGCCCTTCGAACCGAAACAAACGTTGGCGGCCCCCTCCGGTCCTCACAAAACCCGAGCCGGGATACATTATACTTGTACCTCGCCGTGTCCCAAAATGCGATGGCGGGGTATTGATGAAAGAAGTAAAGAAGGCTCAACGACCCATCTACTATGTCGGCAAAGTGTTGTTGGACGCGAAACAAGGTACACATTGGCGAGAACAACTAGCCACGACACTTGTTATGGCGGCTCGGAAGCTACGGCAATATTTCCAATACACCCCATCATAGTCCTCACTAACCAACCACTGGAGCGGATACTCCAAGCGGACGTCTGGGAAGATTGTTGAAGTGGGCTATAGAGCTGGGAGAATATGATATAGAGTTCAAACCCAGGCCATCTATCAAAGGACAAGTGTTAGCGGATTTCGTCGCAGAGCTCACCCGCAGGGGGCTCGGGAGCCAGGGGACATCCCGACGACTACGGCTGACCCGTGGGAGATATTCGTAGATGGAGCATCTAACTCGTCGGGCTCGGGTGCAGGCATTATCATCAACAGCCCAGACAAACTAACCGAAATTCAATGTGCCCTTAGGTTCGAATTTGAGGCCACCAACAATGAAGCAGAGTATGAAATTTGTGGTCATTGCTCTGGAACTCGCTAATAGTTTGGGAATAGAGTATGTCAGGCTATTTAGCGACTCGCAACTCGTGGTGGGGCAGATTGAAGGGACTTTCGAGAGGAAGGATGAAAAAATGACCATGTACTGTTTAAAAGTGCATGACACAGAGACGATTCGGCGATTGCCGGATTCTAAAAATTGCCGAGCTAATAATAGTAAAGCCGACGCATTATCAAGACTTGTTTTTATGGGAGTAGACGGGCTTGACAAGACGGTTCACATCAAAATCGCAACGGAACCAAGTATATGTAGAGAACACATTGTCATGGACATTAACAATGAGCCCTCTTGGATGGACCCTATAGTTGAGTTCGTAACTAATGGGATCCGCCCTTAGAAGATCGAGGAAGCTAGGAGCATCCGATCTAGAGCATCAAGAGTACCGCATGATCCAAGGGGTCCCTCTTCCGCCGAAGTTTTACGCTCCCATACCTCAGATGCCTTAGACCACTCGGAATCAATGCAAGCTGCATGAGAAGTTCATGAGGGAATATGCGGGAAACCATCGAGGAGCCCGTGCTCTTGCTTACAAACTTATAAGGTATGGATATTGCGGCCTACCATGAAGAAGGACGCCTCGGACTATGTGAAGAAATGTGACAAGTGTCAAAGGTTCGGTAATGTCATCCATTCTCCAGCGGAAGAGCTCACAACCATATGTTGCTCTGCCCCTTTCGAGCAATGGGGGGTGGACATCCTCGGACCATTCCCACTAGCAAGAGGTCAAGTAAAGTTCGTAAAGAAGTAGCGTTGAGTATTTTACTAAGTGGGCGGAGCGGAACCTCAACAACCATATCGAGCCCAAGCTCGGGGCATTCATCTGAAGTCCATCATCGCAGCCAGATTCGGGTTGCCAAAGGTGCTCATCACAGACAACGGAAGACAATTCGACAACACCCGGTTCAGAAGCTTCTGCACTAACCTCGGGATAAATCATCGTCTAACCTCGGTATCACACCCCCAGAGTAATGGTTTGGCTGAAGTGACCAACCGCATCATACTCTAGGACCTCCGTACAAGAATTGAAGGCGCTCATGGTAATTGGCCCGATGAATTGCCTACCCTACTATGGGCCTACAGGACCTCGCACAAGACTACGACAGGGGAGACCCCATTCATGCTGGCCTTTGGAGTGGAAGCCTCAATCCCCGTTGAAGCCAGCCTACCATCACTTAGGCGCATGGAGCACACTGCCGAGGGACACACTAATGAACATCTCGACCTCCTGGAGGAAGTACGAGAACAGGCCGCGCTACGAATAGCCTCCTACCAAAACAAAACAGCCCGGTACTTCAATAGCAGGGTTCGGCCCAGGAGATTCAGAATGGGGGATCTAGTACTTCGAAGGGCCGAGGCCGCTGGTCACACCCCTGGAAAGCTCGGTCCAACGTGGGAAGGACCATTCGAAGTTGTCCGACAAGTTCGGGGAGGAGCATACAGCCTCCGAGACACATCGGGAAGACCATTACCGAGACCATGGAATGCCGACAATCTCAAAATTTATTACAAGTAAATATCATGACCTTTATCGTGTTACGGGTATTATTTTCTTCTTTATTTTTCGGGCTTGCATGCCCAATGCATTTAGGTTGTTTACGTTTAGTTTCAAGGACTTTCATCAGGCTTGCACGCCCTCTGCATTTTTCGACAAATCACTTTACAAGGCTTATGAGCCCATGTTTATTCCAGAACACCCAAGTTTGTATTAAATAGCTGTTGGGTTTTTTCCCAACAAAGATTTGTCGAAGTATTATTCCAAAAGATAACTTACTGGCATGATCTCCATAAAAGTCCCGTCACCAACGGGCCCTCATGACATCGTTCGAGCAAAATACCTCACCTATGTCATGAGCAAAATACCTCGAAACATGCTACGGGCATGATCTCCATAAAAGTCCCGTCACCAACGGGCCCTCCTGACATCGTTCGAGCAAAATACCTCACCTATGTCATGAGCAAAATACCTCGAAACATGCTACGGGCATGATCTCCATAAAAGTCCCGTCACCAACGGGCCCTCCTGACATCGTTCGAGCAAAATACCTCACCTATGTCATGAGCAAAATACCTCGAGACATGCTACGGGCATGATCTCCATAAAAGTCCCGTCACCAACGGGCCCTCCTGACATCGTTCGAGCAAAATACCTCACCTATGTCATGAGCAAAATACGTCAAACATATATGAGCATACCTCGACACATGGGCATATTACGAGTGATACTCGAGCATGACCACTGCCAGAAAGACTTGGCGATTTAAGAACAGTGGCGGTGCTCGGGTTCGGGACCCTCTGCATGACATTAAAAAAGGAGCAGTCCTCGAGTTCGTTACTCTGTTCACAAGAGGAGGCATCCTCGAGCTCATTAGTTTTTTGCAAACTGGGCTCATCCTCGAGCTCAGTACTCACTTGAGTCGATGAGCTATCCTCGATCTCGGCCCTCAGAAAAGGCCTAGGTGAAAGATCCCCACTGTAAGGATATAGATGCCCGAGCACGATCACTTCCAATGTCACTACCTTGGTCAGAAATTTAGTCACATAGTGCCCGTGCTCGGGACATATGTTCATTACTGCACGGGCTATCCTCGAGATTATGCCTTTGTGTTTCATTCTTTAAGTTTGCAATAGTCATCGAGCTTTTGAGTTCTTAATTGTCCTCGAGATTATGCCTTTGTGTCTTATTCTTTAAGTTTGCAATAGTCATCGAGCTTTTGAGTTCTTAATTGTCCTCGAGATTTTAAGTTCTTAATTGTCGTCGTGCCTTCTAGTTCTTAATTGTCCTCGAGATTTTAAGTTCTTAATTCTCGTCGTGCCTTCAATTTCGTAATAGTCATCGAGCTTTTGAGTTCTTAATTGTCATCGAGTTTTAAGTTTTTAATTTTCGTCGAGCTTTACAATCTATATAATAGTCGAAGATATTCTTCTTCACCAGTGGGTCGAGTAGATAAAAAGGAATTACAATATTTTCGAGCAAATGCTCAGGCAAAAATAAGGACCTATTACAATAGTCCCTAGTCTAGGTCCCCGGCATCGGGGGCGGCCGAAGGCGTCGGGAGATCAACATCCACTCCTTCCCCATCAACATCCACCTCCTGGTCGTCCTCAGCCTCCTCGTCATCAGAGAGCTCGAGCTGGTCGGCGACTTCCGGGATGCCTTTCAGGTCCTCGGGCTTCGCTTCTGGCCTCGAGCGCATAAATGCTCGGGCTTCTTTTAAAGCATGAAAGTACGAGCCCATGCCTTACTCGCCCTGCAGTTTTTTGAATTCATCCGATGCCTTGAAGTCCTCAGTCGCTTCTTCCCGAGCACCCATCAGCTTTTCCTCGAAGTCCTTTTGGGAACGCTCGAGCTCCAGCCTTAGCTCCTCGACTTCATCACGAAATGAGCCTGCCTCATCCCGAGCCTTTTGGAGCTCGACCTTGGCTTCATCGCGCTCCCTCGCGAGGAGGGCGCGCTCGGCCTTCAAGTCGGCAATCTGCTGATCTCGAGCCTTGACGTCCTCAAGGAGATCGGCTAGTTTTCGGGAGCCCTCAGCCCCCTTCAAAGTTAGTCCTCGAGCAACACTCAAGGCCTGTAAGACATCACAAAAGCTCATCATCGAGAAAGAAAGATGAAATAAAATCGAGAGACAAAAGATAACACCTCGAGCTCACCTTGGTAAGTAGGGTCTCGAGCACACCATCCTCAGGACCCTTATCCCCCAGATACTTGTCCACAATGCCGGGGACGAGGCGGCATAAATCTCTTTCCTCGAGAGGTGCAGGGCGCGTAGGAACGACCTCATCGTCGAGATCCACCACCACCGCCTCAGCTCGAGGTGTTGTAGATCCTCGAGCAGCCGCTGGTGACAGCTGGCTGACCGCTGTAGGTCTGCCCGACCTTGGGGACGGGACGTTGGCCCTCGACGATTCTCCTGGGCCACTAGCAGCTTGATCGTACCTCGAATCTCGAGGTCTCTTCTTTCCTTTCTTCTGCCCAGGAGCCCGGACTTGAGGGGCCCTGCTCTTATTCCCGACGGCTTGTCGTAGTGCACTTGGGTCAAACGTCATTTCTGCACAAAGCAAACACATTAGCTCGAGCTACAACGTCCTCAAGTATAGTTCAAACAAAAGAAATGAGCAAGTCCTACCCTCGACGCCCTTCATCTCTGCCAGATCGAGGATGTCGTCCCCGAGGATGTCGTCTATGTCGTACACGAGGGGCTCGAGATTCTCTAACCTAAGCCTATCCCTCTCCAGAGACTCAAAGTACGCTTGGCCCTCGCAAAAGCTCGACGTATCCGGAAACCCCCACCGAGGACTAAAAGGGAGGTCGTCATCTCGAGGAATAACATAAAACCACTTCTCTTTCAAATTCTGTAGAAGTAGGGAGCCTAGGGACTTTAAAACCTCCTCGGGTTGATAGGTAAGCAAAACAAGTGAATTGAGGGAGCTGTTTTAGGTCGAAGACCATCCTACACAGGTCGAGATATGGGACTATTCCTAGGTATCTACAGGCAATGAAGAAATAAGTTAACATCCTCCACCCATTTGGCACCAACTGACCCGGGCACATATTGTACTCGACCAGTAGCGCGAGAAAGAAGGGATGCAGGGGCCACCTAAAACCTGCCTTCAAGGTATCCCTAAAAATAACAAACTCCTTGTCCCAAGCTATAACCATCCTATCCTCGGGTTCAGAACACCTAACGTCACAGCCCGGCATTACCTTAAATTCTCGAGCACACGCAATTGCTAAGTGTTCCTTAAACTTACAGGGGAGGTCGGGATAAGTGAACGGGGTAGGAACTGATTGGGCTCGAGGATGTACATTAATGGGAATGGCCATGGGAACTATCGACCCTCCATGGTCCTCAGGAACTGTTCCTGAGGACGATGACGAACTATCATCACTACTCGACGACATAATACCCAAAGGATGCAACTACTCTATTCTACACAAAATAACTTAAGTTCTCGAGCTCGTACCTTAATACTTGATCTCGAGGGTGTCTGAGAGAATTACTGAGAGTCGAAAGGTGAAAAATGAATTAGGGATGGGGTATTTATAGGCCTGAAAGGGAGGAAGGCCAAGAGTCGCCACCCTAACCCTTGGATCTTGCCACGCGTCGCCCATCCAGCCCACCATTTTTAACCGCCATTTATTACCAGGGCTTACGTCAGCATGACGAATGCCCTAGGGCATATCAAACACAAGGATCAGCTATTCATCGAGTGATTCAGAGCACTGCATCCACCCTCAAAGCTCGAGGCCTGGATGCACGGGGGCCAATGATGTGGTCAATAATGACCATCCCCGAGCACGAGGACTCGCAATGTCCCTCATCATTCGAGAGTAGGGCTTGAGTCCTCGGGTTGTATCGTCCTCGGCATAATAGACTGGAATTCCTTCTCCTTGCTCGAATAATGCTCGGGACCAATAAGTGCTCGTGACATCTCGAGCACTACCTCGCCGGATTGCCCTAAAAACCAAGGTGGGAGTCGTCGGGATAAATGGCCTCGAGATATTTACTTAACCAAATCCAGCATACTCCTTGACCATGTATTGCCTGTCCTCATTCATATAGGATCCCTAATCCTACGCGGACACCCCAACCTAAGAACCCTAGATCACAAAAGGAGTCCTATCCTTGGAAACAACTTCGAATAAGGTAAGTCTAAACTCCTACTTACATCCCAACACCTACTCCTAGAAACAAGGAGACAAATCCTACTTAAACTACACCACCTACCACTATAAATATGGCACTCTCATTCATTATCAAGGTACGTTTTCCACACATATATTCAGCAATATATTTTCTCAACATCCTTGTCTGACTTAAGCATCGGAGGGGCGACGAGGACACACCTCGACGCCTTTGTTTTAGGTACGGAAGATCTTGTTCGTGCTCAATCTCAGTGATCAAGCTCGGGATTCAATAGGTGACGATTTTTTGGTAAGATCAGTGACGATATGCCATTTGGATATGTTGTTGTGATTTTTCGATGTCTTGGAACTGAGACATTAAAGGTTTTATTTCGCCCCTTTCTTTGTCGATAGAGTTCTAGACCTTAAAATCTTCGATTTGGATGACTTTAGGGGCTACGTTTGTTCTTGACCGAGCTCACGGTCTACATCGACTACAATATAATCAGTATCTTTTTTCTTCAAGTAGTGTTGAACGTTGCATAATTAATCGTACCAAACAAAGCACAAAATTGTCTGAGTTTAGTAAGCCTCCGGTTGGTTTTCTTAAAAATTAGATTTTTAGTAGATTTTAATAAAAATTGATAAAATGCGTGATTAAAATTAATTGTTAATTTTAATTTAGATTTCTTTAACAACTATTTTAGCTAAACTAGATCATTCGCACAACCAGTTAGTTGTAATTGAGCAAAAATTGAAATTTATTGATACTTGAGCATAAGAACAAGCATTTTGTTATCAGAGAGCCCCATGCATGTTTGCAGAATGTTAGTAGAGCTTCCAGTGCAGTATTGTGGCCACATCTTTTACCTAAAAAAACCAAAAAATAAAAAATTATAATAAATAAATATGGGATGCAACTCTTACTTATTTTCAGAAAACATAATTTCTGAAATTATTACATGGAAACTAAGGAAGGATTCACAGACAGACACAATTGTTCTCCATTGCACTTATCATTAATTAAGATTACATTTTTGACATCAAAAACTGGTTAGGGAACAGAGATTAATTTGTTCATACAGAGAGTGATGGAGAAAGAGCAAATTCCAGCCCCCACAGTTCAAAACTTCCTTTCACAAAATCATAATATCCACCCTTCAGTGCCAAAGTTTTCTTCACCAATCCATCTCTAACAAAGGGGTAACTCAGCAAGTTCCCAAGTGACACATTCACTGCTTCCTGTTGCATTTTTACACAATAAAAGCACGTTTAAGGATAAATTTCGCATTGAATAAAAATGAGAAACAATCATGCGGGTTTCAAGATTGGTGTTCCCAAACGAGTCACCATCTTGCTTTGCAGGGTATGTTAAGGGATACCCATTCGTAATTAATAACAAAGTAAAGTTTTTTACCTTCTCACATAGTCCACACTGATCAGCGAAAGGTGCGTCACCGAGCTCGGCCTTTACCTTTGCCTTTGCAGGTAAACCAATCTTCACCCAGTCTTCGATGAAATCACTGCACGCATCAAGTAGAACGACCGTGTGAGACAAAAGCCTCATTTTTAAAAGTGAGAAATCTTCTTTCCGACTTACGTGGAGGTGGAACCATCATCTGAGAGAGACATGAGCCCCTTGATTCCTCCACAGGCACTGTGTCCAATGACTATAATTTCCTTAACCTGTCAAAGAATATTTGATTTTTAGTTTTCTGAGAATCCCAGGTTTTGAATTCTTCTTAAATTTCAAATAAAAAAAAAATTATCCCAAAAAAGTAAAAAATTTGAAATGAAATTTTGTATCAACCTTGAGGTGCAGAACAGCATACTCAATGGCAGACCCAACTCCAGAGTATCTGACCTGTTGCAACTCATAATATTCGAATTCCCATTTTTTGCTTCAAAAAAAAAAAGAAAGTAACTTTTTGCAAAAAACTTATAAGTAACCTTGTCATAGGCAGGGACCATGTTAGCAATGTTTCGGACCACGAATGCCTCTCCCGGGTGCAAATTCAGGACGTGTGATGGGCAGACACGCGAATCAGAGCAGGCGAACACCATATACTTCCATGTTGAATCATTTCGTCATTTATTTTAAGATGAATAGAAGACAAAAGTTCTAAATCAGAAATATTCAATAAGCTACTGTATAATTAATTATATACCGTTGGGCTCTGGCCTTTGGCAAGTTCACCATACAAAGATGGATTTTTCCTAATTGGGCAAAAAAAAAAACGTTTGACGTTTAGTTTGTACTTGTTCTCATCTAATCATCTTCATAGTAATTTGGTTAATTTGGGTCGAGTAGCTTACTCATATTTCTCTCTTTTGAAGTGGACAAAACCATTTTTCAGTTGCTCAACATTGCTGGAAACTGTGGTTTTGTCAGCTGTTGCCAATTCTGCTTTAATTTGATCAATTTTTGCTGCAGCCTCTGGTCCCAATTCTCCCTTCTCACTGCATCAAATTCGAGCTTAATAATTATGAAATTCTTCTCAATAATATGTTGTAATTTGATCATCTTCACTAATACATTTTTTTTTTTTTTGCAAAACCCAATTTAAAATAAAGAAAAAAAAATCCAACATGGCTAATGTGGGTTCCACTTTATCCATAGATGACAATATTACAAACCTGAGAAGTTTCTGAAGTCCAGCAATGGCTTGCTCGTACTCCTTCCCCATGTCTTCTGTCTGCAATTTCTCAATTTTAATACACACACACACACAAAAACATCATCTGAAAAAGTAAAACATCCCCAAGTCCAAGGTTGTATTAAAATTTTTAATTTTATACTATCAATAATCGATGTCTTGTCTCTTTGGCATTACTCAGTGCTCGACAGCACTGAACGCTATAACGAACAATACTCTTTTTCCTTAACATTATCGAGTCAATTGAGAGTGTAAATAAAGTATAGTACCAAAATAGGGTGGATGATAGGAGCAGGAGCAGCAAAAACAGGCTTGTTTTGAATGAGACTCGGAGGGGAATTAGATGACGCTTGACAGACTACGAGGGGGCGTCTCTTGAGGGTCGAAGAAGATTGTGCGGTGGGAACGAGAGAAGTAAGAGCGCACCCGTTAACGGTCGACATTGTGCAACGCAGCATACAACTTTCTGCCTTTAAAACTCAACCACTTCACCCCCACCCACCCCACCAGGATATAGGCTCCATTGGATAATGAAAGTGAAAGTTGATGAAATAACAGCTTCTAATGTCGCAGATCAGATTTGGACGCTGGAGATTTAATTTTCTCATGGAATATGGGGGAGTTTAAAGTTTTGTGAGAACCCTTTGTATGAACTGTGTGACATGCATGCAATGGCCATTCGCCACGACTCTTTGCATGGACATTATTGGTTTATTTTTTATGCACCATTAGTTTTCGACTCATCGTTCGAGCAGTAAGTTGGTCCTAACATTTATAATCAAGCGAGTTAGTCTTCAACTTTTCATTTGTTCGCTCGGCTCTTTCTTATTGAGAGAAGGTCATGCTTGGTGTGCATAATTTTTTTGTACATAGGGGTGTCCTTTCTCTCAGTGAGTGCGAGGGAAAAGACACTCCATGTAAGGAAAAGAACGCCCCTATTTACAAATTTTTATGTACACCAAGAATAATCTATTTATCCCATATTTTTGGGACCTACAAGTTACTTACACATCAATCATTTATATCTATTTATAATTTAAATCAATTATAAACAACTTCCAAAAAATGCTCGAATGATTTCAAATTGTTTTAACATCGTAGCCGAAACCTAGCTTTGTTAAATACCAGACTCTAAGCAAATCATACTGTCCAGATAAAATTTGTGATGTTGAAACAATTAAATTACAAAAATTTGTGGATATAAATTGAATGAAATACATGCGGTGCCCAACTTATGAGTTAGCGATTGAACAAGATAAGGTCCTATCCTTAAAACTTGGTTCCAGTGGTAGAGCCTCTCTCTCTCTCTCTCTCTCTCTCTTCTTTTTCCTTCCATCTGCTTCCCTGCATTTTTTATTAATATTTTTTCAACGTGTCGAGGAATAGTCTGAAAACATTGAACGGAGATGTAAACATTACTTCAAGGGCATGTTTGGACGGTATAATAAAAAAGATTTAAGTCTTATAAATATATACATAATATGGTCGACTCTGTCACTGGCTGTGCGAAGAACAATCATATAAGTCTCATACATAGGAACAAAATACTAAAAAAATAAATTTGTTTTCTATTATGGGCAAGATCAAAGTTTCACCTTCCATTGATGATGGTGGATCTACACGAATGGTCGTAACTTCAGACTCCATCGACGCGGTTCATCTCATGCATATTGTAGAGCTAAAACACACTTATTTATATGGCACAACTAATTCGATAAATATGAATTTGGATTCAATGGAAAATGTTTCATCGACTGAATTTTCCATGCTTCTAGTAAAGGATCGATCTTCGATTTCCACCAAAATAAAAAAAAAATATAACAACTTGTTGAAAAAGAGCTGGAAATTAAGATGTGGGATGTTAGGCATTTATATTTACAGCCTGGGCCTAAGCAATTTTAGCATGTCAACATTGTTAAGCCATATTTTCGACATATGTTTTAGTGAACCCACATGACCTAAGAATAAAACAATTTTACTAGGAAAAAACAAGTAGAATGTTGTCATTTTATTACCTTAAATGCTTCCTTTGGTTTTGCAAATATTATGTACAAAACTTGAGGAGATGATTTAAAAAAAAAAAAAAAAAGTTTCAAGGCTTTGCCAAACGTGCTGCACACATAAATTAAACTAATTTTCTAGATATCAATGTGACCATTTCTAATAGAATTTCTCATTTCCAAAGCGTTGTTGAACTAGTTGACCTTAATATGTTACACTACACAACATAGTAAAGTATGTGAGGTTGCAAGTTTGGTCCAAATATGTGCCCAAATTGATGTCTCCTTAGCTGTCACAATAAATAAATGACATCTTGTTAGAATTTACACTTCACCTCATTCTTATTGTTTCAAATTCCTTAAGATATTTGTATATAATTTCAAGTACCGAATTGTTTACCCCCTCTCACATGCACACGGGCCCCACGTGAATAAAAAATTTCAAGATGTGGTCTCCACCCCCTATTGTGAGTAGTCGGTAAGGAATTAGGTAAAAAAATTCGGTACATATAGTATGGTCCAACATAAAAATGGAATACCTAAAATGTTAACAAATGGGAAAGGCGTTTGAGTATAAGGCTTTGAAATAAGAAGAAAGAGGTGCAATGTAACATATGGTGAAGTATCATTTTTTAGTGGTGGAACAATCGTGGAAACAATAATTTAAAAGAACATATGTGGGCTCCATACAAAGGGACTTGACTCGACCAACTTGGTGTGAAGTTCATTTAGTATATGCATACCTAATGAATTCGACATTCCCCACCGTGGAGGATAGGTGCACCTACAAATTTCTACTAATTAAGGAGCCATTTCACCTAGTTTGGTCGATAGATAATGTTCATGAATATGAAAATAAGAACTACAATTGGTAGCTTTTGTGACAATTATAGACTAATTTCATGGGCAAATAATCTCTTATAACTCAAATGTCAAGGTAGAATATACATTAGTGTCCAATCTTGAGCAAAATACAAACACTAACTTATTCGAGACGTCTCGTATAAATATCATAATTTCCATATAAGTTATTTATCTATTAAAATTCCATCAAATCTTTTCCATCGACGAAAACCAATCTAACTTATCATAACTGAATTAACCACCTCTAGTTTTGCTTCCATACTCCCACGAAAGAGATGATAAATTATAATATGCCAAAAGATGCCACTTACCTAAATTTTCCAAACACGTTACACCTTAGTATTAGTGGAAATTACAGCTAACCCTACTTTTCAAGATACAAATTCAAAATTCAGATTTCAACTTTTAATATTCAAAAATCAGATATTTAATATATACATACAGAATTTTTAAGTTTAATTAAATATTAATAATATTATTATAAAAATTAATTTATATCACCCCACTCCACATAAAATCCCTAATTTGTAAATCCCTCACCTCCCCTCCTCCCGTATCTCTCTCTCTTTGTCTGCTGTGCCGACGAGTCTCTCCACCGTGTTGCTGCCGCCGGTGAGTTCTCCTCTCCTCCCTCTCTCTCCCTCCCCTTCTCCATTTGCCAGCCCGTCGCCGCCCTTCTCTACGCAACCCGTCGTCTCAGGAAGCATAAATCTCTTCGGGGCAGCGTCGCGACACTGCTGCGACGCCGGCAGCAGCGTCGCGACGCTGCTGCTGCCCTAATTGGAAGCAGCGTCGCGACGCTGCTGCCGCTCGCGACGGCGTCTTGACGCTCTGCGAATTAGGTCAATCGAAGGAGGAGGTTCCAATTAGGGCGCAACGCCGCCACATCGCGAATTAGGTCGACACATTTAAAAAATCGCCGGGAGGAGGAGGAGAAGAAGAAGGAGGGAGGAGAAGGAGGGGAGGGGAGGAGAAAGCAGATGGGAATGAGATGAGGCGTGAGTGAGAAACGGCAGGGTAAGCGGAGGTGGAGGTGGTGATTTGTTTTATTTGTGTGTGATGATTTGTGTAATTTGTGTGGTGGTGTGCGCAGGTGGTGGTATGTTGTCGTGGATCGATAATTTACGTGGTGGTGGCGCGATATTGTTGGTGCTGTAGATTGTCGTAGTTTTTGGTTTGTCGTAGATTGGTGAGGCTGTGTTGGCGACGTTAGTGATGGTGGTTGTGGTGAGTTGCTGCATTTGTGGTGGCGGAGTAGGGTTAGGGCATGTAAGACGGTGGTGGAGGTGAGGTGGTGTTGTATAGTCTCTGTGACCAATGTTGTGACCTGAGCCATGTGTTGTGACCAATGTTGTGACCTGAGTCATGTACTGTGATCGATGCTTTGACTACCAATAAAAACCTGAGCCATGTCCAAAAAAAATTCTGTGACCGGTGCTGTGGCCAGTTGAAATAAACTTGTGACTATCATCAACCAAAATTTGAGTCATTTGAAAATAAAATGGGACTATGAACAAAATCGTGAGTCATGTGCAATATATTTTGTGACTTGTGCTGTGACCATTTGAAAATAATATGTGACTATTAATAAAAATGTGAGACGTGAGCCTTATTGTGTTATCAATTATTATAAACAAAAAATCATGTGTTGTGACCTGTGACCTGGACTGTGACTTGTGACCTGGACTGTGACCGTACAAAAAATTCATGTCATCGGAATAGTCGTCGGAATCGAGCAGTCGCCGGAACAGTCACTGGAATAGTCACCGGAATCGGAGTGGTCGCCGGAGAAGTCGTCGGAATCGAAGACGTCGCCGGAGCAGTCGCCGGCGTGGTGGGGTGGTGGGGGTGGGGGTGGGTTAATTTTATATATATATTATATATTTATTTATTTATTTATTTATATCTTTTTATATATTTAAATAAATAAATAAATATTTATAAATATGTGTATATATAGGTTAAAAAATCTGATTTTTGAAATGTAGAAGTTATTTTGTTATTTTTGAAATAGGGTAAAGATAAAGTAGGGAAAGTGAATTTTTCCCATCATATGGCCCGGTCTCTCCTGGACTGATCGAGCCCAATAAGTACTGCAAGCTTTGAGATAAATGAACTGGGCTTTCTGACCCATTAACTGAGGAAGAATAGAGGGTATCAACCTTCTCCAGAAGAAATTAGGGTGAGCATGTTGACTTTTTTCTCCTTTTAAATAAATTTTAAAAAAAAAAAATTATTGTGAAACAGGATTTTTATTTTTTATTTTTTCTTTCTACTCTTTGAATATACTAATATCCCAGCGAAGACCACAAATTGATGCCAAACATATTTTATCACACAAAATCTCCCTTGTGACTAGTAGTTAAATCACGCAAATTATGCTTAAACATGTGAAATTAAATATTCAAGTAAAATTCCCCTTTATTTTTAACCCAAGATTCATCCACTTTCGTTTAATGAAACAACATAAGAGTAAACGCCCTGTTTTATTAAATATAGGCGATTGTGCTACATGTACATAACAATTTACTTAATGATTCACCAATATATGATGTAGCGAGATTTTATCAGATCATAATCTCATCAATCAAATAATTTCCTTACTTACATTTTGACACCTCGTCATTATGCACAAGAAGCATTTTCCAAATATAGTTGTGTATATTGTCGGTAAAATTGTAGTGGGGCAGTGAAAATAATCAAAAATCAACGGAGAAATGACCTTATGGAAAGAAGGATGCAATATTGGAGGAATGCACAACGTATCGTCGCTCGAGCTGATTTCGAGCAGTATGTCAATCGAGAGGATACATGATAAATTCAGTTCTAGTGAACATAAATATTCATGTAATTAATTGTTTTATTATAAATTTAGTAAAAAAATTGTGACTTGCAATGAAAAGGATTATAATTGCATATTTGCATCGAGTGCTCGCTACGAAACACCTCAATTTAATGTGACACATGCTTTCTTGAAAACTATATCCTTTCAACAGTGAGATTTCATAGAAATTTTATATTCAGATGCAAGTAATTTATCTTTATTCCACAAGTGCACGCCTGTCGTGTAGGTCAAAAGTTGCTCGCTGCACAATTTCACTTGTGTTTCATACAATCATCCTCATCAAACGTGTTGTGATAAATATAGAATTTGTCACCGTAAAAATGAAAAGAAACCTGCTAGACTTACAGTCATTAGTGGGCTGTAATTTTTACGGCCTACTTTAATTAGTGTGGAGCCCACTAATTAATTAAACTATAGGCACGACTGCTTCACCAAACCTCTTCACGCATTGTCCCTATCTAATTAAACAGTCGCGAATTCAGCTTTTTGTCTCCATCACCAAACCCCAACTCTCAATTCAGCAAGTGGCTTATTGTCACCAAATTTTTCATTCTATTATTAAATTCATTTTGTCGTGTTTCACTTTCATGAGTCGTGCACTTCACCCAGTTACATACACATGCAGTGCCATTAATTACAAGTCTCTCTAATCACTTGTGCACTTCTTCCAATTGCATTTACAATCCAACACCGAACGGTTCGAGAAACAGCAAAGAAACTGCTGCAATTTACTATCTTTGCACATGTTCTCGATTGATAAATTATTAGATTATCTACAAAATATAGAGTATTTGTAGGTAAAATATCTCCAACTATGGAAAAAAAAAATTAATAAACAAAGATTTCGATACTATACCGCCATTTGAACTGAAGGTACAACCATCCGGCAACTAGGACGGTGCAAAACTCCTGCCTAAACCGTTGACATTAGCGAAAAACCCTACGAGATCTCGTCTGTACGGTAAATACGATTTCTTTTTATTCTCTTCCTTAATTGCTCTATTCCGTATATAGTGCGCTTCGTGAGCTGACGGTGATCCCGGCATGCCGCCGCCGTATAGGACGGCTCCCTTTGCCTTTGATTTTTTCGAATTCTCTATCTTCTCCTGTTTCTCTTCCCGGTGCTTTGGCGTTAAAAAGACGAAAGAGTCCTTGCCGTCGCTATTGCTTCGTCGCATCAAATCGCACAGCTTCCACCTCCTCGAACCGGATCCAGTGGACTTGCTTTTCCGACATCGGCTCGGCGATGGCTCCGCCACCTTTGGCCTCCATACACAGTACGTTCCCGGTGGTACGCTCTCCAATTCATCTACTTCCGATGACGACGATGAAGGAATCTCACGCTCCTTGTCAACACGATCTTCGATAAATAATTTATTTAACGGAATTCTAATATTCTCTACCTGATCAGACGATTCCAAACGCTTTTCATCGCTATCCACCGGAAGATCGCGATTAAATATAGGGAAAATCGGCTTGATTTTGGTGTCTCCGGTTAAAACTTCCTGATTCTCACGTACAAAAGCAAACTCAAAATCCTCATCGTAATCATCCTTGTGGTCTTCATATCCCACGGCATCGTTTGAGTTCTCCATCGTAACTTTGACAGCAATTTCTGCTAATCCATCAGCTGAATAGCAATTGAAGCTAGGGCAGATACTAATATCCTCTTGGCCACTGCTCATATTCTTCGTCCAAATCAGTCGCTTCTATTTGTCTTATGTTATGTATGAGAGAGAGAGAGATGAAACTGGAGGTGAATGAAGATGCTTATATATGAGGGTTTGGGAAGGGAAAACTTATCTAAGGAAATATGTTGACGGCGAATTTGACGGTGTTTGTTGGAGGAGCTTTACTTGGTTAATACGGCTAACGAGGTCACGTGGGCTTACATTTACTCCACTATAATAATGCCAATTTCTTGATTTGTCGCTATTATTGATTAATACGGAATATAATATCTCATTTGAATTAAATAAATAACAAAATGTTAATCCAAATTTCATCATGAATTCTGCCATTACAGTTGACCATTCTGGAGGCCTATGAATGAAAGCCGCCAATTTGGATGCTTCGACGAACAAAAACTGGGAATCTAACTTGCTAAAATGGTTGACTTTCTAGAAAGGTACACGTGAAAACAGCACACCAAATCAATTTGAATATTGCATACAATTATACCGTCTATAATTTGTATAAATTATTGTGAGAAAATGTCAATATCAAGAAGTTATACTGTCCTTCTTTGTAAATTAGGTAGTCATCCAGTGCGTTAATGAAAAGGAAAAGAAGCACGACATGAAGGATTGAATCTTCTAATCATAGACCACGTAAAAAAATTGTAACTTCGTTGGTTATTGTACATATGTGCAATTGCTTGACGAGTTAAGTTAGGCTTGCTTGACTGATTCTCTTCCAATTTTGACTTTTATTGGTGTCTGTCTGGTCGGGTCAGTTTGAAAAAAAAATGTAGGACCAATTTTGCAGGACTCGTTGAATTGATGGACTTCTTGTTATAAGGGTGGTTAGTGTTGACTGTTGAAATTATTTGTCTAATCATATTTCAGGTCCTGGGCCATGGTAGGCGAAACATTCCAAGCCCAACAGCATCTATTACAATTTCAGATCGTGGGCTAGAGAGGCATGACAGCAATGAACAGACTGGCCCATTTAGACTTAGACAGGCCAGATAATTGCAGCCCATGGACGTATCAACCCACTTTAACACCTCTAGCTTTGGGTGATGAAGTCCCTTTCGCTAGTTAATCTACAAATGCATAATCTGTAATTCATAATAATCACTTCTTTGTAATTTAGTGCTGGTTTGGTAGGGATTATAAGCTGTAGGCCTGACAATAGGAAATGAACAAACAAGTCCCAACACATCATACATGGAGACTTGCTAGCTGCCTGAGGATACAAATAAGAAACTACTGTATGTTGAAGCAATTGGGGGTAAAAAAATTTTCCTCCCCAAAGAAAACTGAGGTTAAAATCTTACATATACTTCTATAATACATTAAATCTACATTAGGACTGTGAACTGGCTCGACCTTTCCTACATTTTACTGTTTATGTAGCATTGACTCTGTCTATCAATTTTTCCTCTACTAGAGCTAATTTTTCCTTGTTTCCAAGAGACAACTCCCCCGAAATTTCTGTTTCTGAGCCTTCAGACCTTAGTCTTTGAATAATGTCATGGATCATAGGTCGAAACTGAATTTGTAAAGTTCTGTATGAAAGATATGGTAATAGAGAGGAAACGACAACCAGAAGTGTAACCAGCCAGTAAAAAGGACTCGGAGCGCAGGTTTCCACGAGAACTTGGTATGCTGTTGTAGATATTATAGGAGACACGGCACCGTACATCACTAGAAATGCATACCAGAAAGCAATGCTTCCCCAGATGAAGAAGTGCTGGATCCAAGTGAAGTAGTTAATAGATATTGCCATTTGACAGTTCACTGTCCACACGACACAAGTATACATCATAACCCCAAGCACTTCATAATCGACAACATGACCATCTCTCCGGAAAGCCTGATTAACGACAGCATTTGTTGTGAAGAAAAAGATAATCATGGAACTAATAACACCGTTCAACATCCAGCCAAGAACGAGCGGCCAGCTGAAGAGAACATTCTGCACTCCCTCTTTATATAACACGGGATACTGTGGATCAAATGCCAATCAGAATATATATATCATATCCATCTTAATGTCATAAAACACACAGAGGATAGCAAATAGAAAAGTTAGTGACAATGAACAAATTTCTACACGGTTGAGATTATTGTCAAAGTCCGTTGAATATAATGGAGCCGTTGAAATATATGGTTTTACCTTAAGACAGAGTCGTGCAGATATGTCCTGATCAAAAACACCAAGAGCAATCACGGGAAGTGAAGTGAAGAATACGTTGTAGAAAGACATGTACCAATCATTATAAGCAGGTTTGCCAGAGAACGAAGCATAAGCCTCAAACCAAAATAAAGTGAACCCAAATGCAATGTTCTTGTAAAAAAAATAGCATATCTGCACTCATACCACAAGAAAGATGTTAGAATTCGGCAACAATAACAAGTTTCATTTTCCTTTTTCGATATTATTTTCTTTGACATAGCAAAAGGCTTCATTTTATCCACAAGACCTCATTTGTTTCAAGGACTCGAAAAATGACATCTCTAAAGTTTACATTCAAAGTCTTTCTTCCCACTTCCACTGAAGAAAGTAGGAAAATAAATTTAGAGTATTATACAGATATAGCAAGCTACAATCTGAAAGAGCTATTTTTGTTTGTTGTTATAAAGAAATTTCACTTTAATTCTTATGAAATGGGAGCACAATGAATTAAAATATTTACCATCATAGATATTCGTCTGTAACACCAGTGGCCATGAACCAACAAGAGACGCTCAAGAAACCGGAACTGAGCTATGGAGAAATCACTTGACATCACAGCCTGAATAGAATGTCAATATGATATCAACCAAAATTTTCAAAATAAGCATCCACACAATGAAAGAGGACATTTCACAAACTAGCATTTTAAAAAGTCCCATAGCAGGATTTCAGGAGGGTTTTGACTAGGAATCGAGGAAAATAAGAAAGACGAGAGTAATCTCTTCCTTGGACTTGATACAAGCACGTAGAGATGTATACGTGACAAACTATATACCGTAAGATAGAGAATTTAATAAAATCTTTAATTATGTCAAGCTTCAAAATAATTTAAAATCCCTCGGTCTATTTAAAATCAATTGATCTTATCCAATTTAAATGTCAAATATCATATATTGAGGTTTGATTTGTGAAAATCTCCTGTTTTCCTCTTCCTTCTTTGAGATTCTTGAAGCATCTCTTCTGATTCCACACAGGCTATGCACTAAATCAGACAGAAAACAATGCATACAAACGCATGGATAATTAGGCTCCCTAGAGAGATAGAGAGGTGTGCAAGTTCATAATCAAACTCTTCCACCAAATCTGATGTTAGATACTTCTAATTCTTAGTTCACATATAATTATCAACCAAAGCAGCCTGCATGTTAGTGATATACAAAGATATAAAAGTCCTTCGAAGGGAAATAAAATAGTAAAACAGTTAAGTGACCATTGACGATGTAGCAGGGAAGAATCTTGGAATGGCCGAATTTGGATACTTGGATTTATTTTAACATCCAAGAAGCCAGAAAGGAAAATATTAATGGAAGCAAAAGTGGAGATGACCTGCATGCCTTCAACACCACTGATGCCAACCCCAATATCAGCCTCTTGAAGCATGCCTACATCATTTGCCCCATCACCAATTGCTAACGTTGTCTTGCCTATACCCCTTTTTACCAATCTAGTAACCTGAACATCTTCGACAGCACTATCAGATTATATAGGTGTTGAACAAGTTTAGAGCAAAGATATTTCTGGAAATATAGAAATGGGCACGATGATAGCACATACAAGAGCTTTCTGTTTAGGTGTGGAGCGACAGCATATAACAGATGAACAATTAATCGCAAGATCCAAAAATGAATCCTCCAAATTCTTGTTGAGAGCAAACGATAATGACTTGCCATCAATTATCAAACCAAAGGAGATGGAACTTCCTTTAGATAAACTGATTTGTGAATTTCCTTCACTTATTTGTTTTGATATACTTGCACTCGAAGCCTGAGATAGTTGACCACATCAAAGACTATATAAAATTGACAATCGTGAAACAAGAATTTCAGAATCATGTACCTTCGCAATAGCTTCCTTGTTTCCTTGTCTTTCTAGGTCATTTATTTCTGGAGAGTCTAGGGTAACTACAATTTGCTTCATGTCGTCTCTAAGTAAGCTACAAGCATATCTACAGGATACATTGTACTACAGATCACAAATGAACTGTCCCCAATGCAGAAGAAGAAAATGTGACCATAATGAAACATGTCACCCTTACCCAATGTTTATTGCTGTCTCCATCTTGTCACCAGTTATGACCCACATCTTAATTCCAGCCTCTGCAAGCTTGTCAATGCATTCAGGAACCTTCACACCAGAGACAAGAGTCGTCAGCAATGTACACACATTAACTTGAAATTTACAAAACCCAGAAAATAATAAATGAGATGAAAAAAAAAAATCAATAGACAAAATAGTAAATGATTAAGCAAGATAGCAAGTTTTATATTGACCCCTTTCTGTAGTTTATCTTCGACAGCCGTAGCACCTAGGAGAATTAAGTTTCTTTCAATCCTTTCGGCAGCTGCATCTACCATTGCATCTCGATCCGCATTTAGAGAAGTCTGGGCCTGCAGAAACTCCTCCTCCCACAACCTAAACTCTTCTTCATTAAGCTCACGATATGCGACAACTAAAGTTCGTAAACCTGCTTCAGCATATTCTTTAATATGATCCCTTGTTGTAGCTTCAAAATCTCGTCCATTTCTTGAGAGCCGTTCAAACATCACACTGGATGGAATAGAGGAAACACGACCAATGAAACAGGAAAAGGAAAGATTTATACCATGTTTGCACAGTAAACAAGCCAATAGTGCTGTGTCAGTTTAGGGGGAACCTGTCTGCACCCTTGCATAGGAGCAGCAACTGGTTTTCTACATTCTGTACAATTACAGACATTCTTTTCCGAGCACTGCTGAACTCTAAGACATGAAGAAGCTTATATGATCTGGAAAAATGCCATATCATAATATCAAAGACAAATACAAATGAACAGATACTGTTTTTTATTGTTCGGGGTCAGTTAGCAGAATGGAGAAGCTCCAGTTATTACAATAACAAGTAAAATGGGACTCTCCAGGAAAATAAAATAAAATTAATGAAGTATGTTTTGTATTCTTTTGATGCAAGGCCACTGACTATGGACTGTGTTTTTCGGACCATAGCAAATTTGGACTAGCTTATTGGGACTGTCAATGAAGGCTAGTTCTTAGTAACTATATTAATAGGTGCAGAATTCATTTGTCATCTAAGTATCTTTTTGTACTCTCCACATTCCTATTTGTAAGGGATTGCGTTAATTGCCCATGGACATAGTTATATCAACAGAACCATGTATATTTTGGTTTTTCAGATTTTCTTGTTCTTGAAGTATGTTAATGCGAGCGATATAGCATTCCATTATATAAAGGTATCGTCCTAAGATTATTCAAAATGCACTCTAGCTCTTCATCGCTCACTCAAAACAAACAGTTTGAATACATCCCTGTTAGAGGCACTCCAAATAGCCAGCTAAAATGCTAGTGGTCAACTCCAATACAATCAAGATTAATACCAGATAAGATACAATCCTTTCATATCAAAAACTATTAATTTTCATCAGAAAAAGATTAAGATATATGATATTACAAGAATCTTGATCCCTTTTAATTTAGATAGCTGTATCTTTTTACCATTGTAGTCAAAAGACGTTATTTTGATTATTTAGCTTCTTCCCCCAACAGTTGGTTTACTCCAAAATACAACAAATAAGACTATATGTTCCCAAACTTATAGCATGACCTCATATATTGGTGTTATGTGAAATATTCCACGGTCCACATCAGTTGACCATGTAACTACTTCATTGCATGGTTTCAAGCAATTTGAATAGTTGCTGGTGCCTGATTGTGTCTGTTTGTCATTGTCTAGAACAGCTATCCTACATTGCATAGATGATCTGCAGTTGTGTTGACAGACTATCTGAAGCACTAGGCGGTGACAGGGGCATTGGCACCAGTGAGGATGCAGCGACTTAAACAGCCTTGTATCCCATAACGGTAGGTACGAATTAACTGAGTAGGTAGTCTACTGCATGGTTTAGGCTTAAGAATTCCAAATCTATCAATAGTATCTTCACTCTTTCGTGCTAACATCACAATATAAGAAATGCAGAAAGAAATTAACATAATTTATTTTCAAAGGGATCACACCTGCCAATCTTTCTGCCACTCTGATGATCAAATTCATGCAAAGAGATGCTAGTTTGGGTTCTTTCAAAGAACTCAAAGCCAAGTTCCCTTGCAGCTATGACAAAGGCAGCTTCATCTGGGGATTCAGCTTCATAGGAAATTTCACCAGATTCTTGATTGACATCGGGAATGGCTGTATGGCAGAGTGCTAGCACTCTAAAGAACTTTTGTATCACATCTGCATGAGGTTCATTAACCCAATGACCATTCATAATGCGTTCATCTCTGAAGTTAAAACCTCTGATTGATTTTCCCGAGTCTGTGTGGCGATCACTAGACCCTTGAACATAAGAGGAAGTGTTTCCAGAGTCAGGTACAGCCTTCCCTTTTCTCTTTGCTAGTGCCCTCTCTACTTCTGTCATGCCACGACCATAAGCTATGCCAGCTATTGTACATTTAACAAACTCCATGGAATTGCATGTCAGAGTCCCCGTTTTATCAGAAAGAATTGTATCAACTTGACCAAGTTCTTCATTCAAATTGGAAGTCCTTGCACGTGCTGGCTTATCTGTATCCTCATAATACATATCCTGGTCTTGATTAATAAATATACTCTGTAAAACCTTTACAATTTCGATGGACACATACAGTGATATTGGAATCAAAGACCCATACAACATAAGCCCAGTCAAGAAATGAAAAAATGCAGCAAGCACTGCTCTTTTCGGGTCATAAAACACAGTTGTCTTGTCTGGTCGTAGATACCACCTCTTTAACTTTCCACCAACAATATCGTTCTTAGTCTGAATTCCAAAAAAGAAAGATCCTATAAATGATATCAAAATTAACGTACTAAAAAGGATGTATATTATTTTATCCATTTTTCTCTCGATATTGCTTCTCTTGGAAGGAGGGTCTGTAGCATTCTGCATAACTTTTGTGTCATGACCAGTAAAAATAACCACCCCATAGACATAATCAGTATTCCGCAGTTTAGAATCTCTTAGAAGGATCTGTTGTACCGATAGAGGATGCCGCTGACCATTGTAGAACAGAGTTCCAACGAATGCATACAAATCTTCATTTGGGTCCTCACATTTCATAACTGCCTTAAATTGCTGAAAAGAATCGTCATCATGCAGAGAAGCTGTAACATCTAAAGCATGCTTCACCTTCAGATTAGTCTCTCCATCTAGATTCATAGTTTCCACATAACAAATCCCATCCTCATAGCTTGATGAAAGAAGCAACAGATCCGCAGGAAAATATTCATTCTTATATACCTTCACAAGATCCCCAACCCGTAATTTTTTCCATCTGGTTTCTTGAAAATTGTGATTCCTATCATAAACTTCGACCTTCCTATTATTGGCCTCAATATCCTGAAAAGAATTTAAGGAATCAAGATACACAAAGCCATGCCTTATGAAAAAGAACAAATAAAATAAAAATTTGAACTCTAGCAAACAAAAGCATGTATAATGGAAGATTGTGGTGCTGAGCTTTAGAGAACAGAACTCAACAAATTAGATATGCTGCTAAAGTTTGTGCTAATCAATAAGTTTACAGAATGATAAAGGACGTGAACTATTTTTACTTTCATTAACAACATTATCTTTGTGCTAGGCACTAAAGAACTACTTATGTGGACCAAGTACAGATGGTTAAAAACAAATCTCAAGCTTGAAGTGGTTGTTATCAGTCTTTATATTCCAAGTATAAAGAAATAAAGAAGCTAAATTCTGTATTTTTATTAGATAGTTCATATTTTGCCCAAACCACAATTCTTTGATTCTTTTACCTATTACAAGCTCATCTTCTTTGAAGTGTTTTAAATTGTCGACAACCTTGGCAACTGATATAAAAATGAAGCAAAAAAATGATAAAATGGTAAAAGGGTCGAAAACTGAAAAAATGGGCAATAACCTCAACATGCTACAACAGAAAAAAGAAACAGAACGTTAAGCTTAAGAAGTTGATTGTGACCACAGCCACTGGTGATAAATGGATGATAGGGAAACCTAATTCCAGCATTTCTTCATTGAACATAGTCCTCCACTTCTCCATTCATATTTTGGAACACAACTATTATTCACAATAATTTAACTGCTTACAAGTAGTTTAAAAATGTAGCACTATCGACCTAAATATGCACTCAAAAACTACTATAGAGTAAAAGTACGCGAAAAGGCAGAAAAACGAAAGCAATACGAAGAGAACCTCAGAAAAGCAATAAAAATAACACCTGCTTCCTGCGTCTCCAGTCTTCGACCGCTTCCTTGGCCATTGTCGCTCCAATCACCACAATCAAAGGGAAGAGAATGCTAGTAGCTGTGTATGGTGCCAGGGGACTAAATGAAACACAAGCTACAACAAGAAAATATATATTTGCCACCCTCCTAAACTGCTCGAACAATGACTTCGGAATAAAATTAAAAGCGTTGTACTTGGTTGTAGAAACGTAATTGCTCCTATACCTAAGTTGGAGCTGCTCTGTGCTATCAGGTTCGTTACAATACACAACCCTTGAAAAACCCTTCTGCCCAATTTGGCTATGTTCCTCCCTAAATGGCGATCGCAAACACAAAAACGAGTAAAGTCTGCTAAAACGTATCCTGCTCTTACTACGATCAGCCATTTCCCCTAATTTATATCAGTTCTATTTCTGGCCTTTCCCCCATAACAACTTTATAAATTAAACTAAAATCCCACAGAATTTATAAAAAGATACTCCTAAAAACAGAAACTAATCCACATTAGTCACAGTGTAACAGACGGCTGCTTCGCTATGAGCTTCAACAAAAAATTACAAGATGGTACGGATGTAGAGGATCACATCAACAAAGGCTTCCATCCTTCGTGTAAATGATGATAAAGCAAATAAAACAAACAATCATTGGCTAATCCAAAATAAAAATCTCAATTTAACAGTTCTGAGCTGTCCAAAACCCTAGAAATTAAGTTTCCTTTCGAAAGTTCTTTTCTTCAGTACCAAGGTCAATAGATTTCTTCCTTCAACTGTAGGCTCACAGTGAACTGTACATACATACATACGTGGATACATACAACGGTCTGCATGTGCGTGATTTAAGAGAGAGAAGCACAAAGACTGGTAAGAGAGAGAAAAGCGGTACTTTGTACTGGAAGTAGTTGGCTTAGTTAAGCTACTTATTTTTGCCCTATCAACAAGCAAAGAAGAAAAAAGGTGGTGCTAGAATGCGTCAATCACGACTTAATTCTGCCATTAATAACTAAACTCATAATCTAAAAATTAACGGCGAGAAAAATATTGATGATTCTGATGATTAGATTTAACAAAAATAAGTATGATATTCACTGAAAAAATCCATAATCTACGTAAATATTTCTATTGGATGTTTTTTTTCAATCATGCTACAAGTACATAATATGTTAAAAAATGCTACTCTACCAGGCTTTGGTTCATAGGTGGGTTACAGACTCTCTCTCAATGAGGTGGGCCCCACGTGCAATAAAAAATGTCCAAAAATATACCCACCCCCTGAATGTGAGTAACGTGGACCGACCCTGTGAGCCACCACCCTGATAATGTAGCAGGGTTCTAATATGTTAATTAATGTGTTACCAAATTGACAAGTGGCGGCCCCCTATTTAGGGGGCGCCTAGGGGGCTGCATGTGGGCCCAGGCACCCCTCAATAGAGGGCCATCATTTGTCAATTAGGTAATCAATTAGGTAAAAAATTATGTACAACAAGAATAATTTTGTTTTTTTTTTATGGTGTATGTGTTTTGGCTGCATATGAATATTTGATGATTTTTTGTGTATATTTTTTTAGTAATACTATTCATCCCCACTGTGGATGAATAACATTACTCTATATTTTTGCTATTAATGTAGATTATAGATTTTTTGGTGAATGACATACATATTTTTGTTAGAATTAATCATTGGAATTGTCAATATTTTCTTGCTGTTAATTTATATTATGGATCAAATATGAAAAGAATTACAACAAAACTCAAGTATATTATAAAATATTTTGAAACATTGTCTTGTGACATATTGCAATTTTTTTTTAATCTAGATTAAAGTCAATAATCAATTTTAATTAGGGTAACTTACAAAAATACCCTTAAAATTAGGGGTCTTTTGAAAAATTATATAAAACATGTTTTGAAAGTAAAAAATACTGTGTAAAATCAGTCACTTTTTTTAATAGAAAAAATGACACAGTAAAAAAAAGTGACAATGAAAAAGTGACACACTGTGACTTTTAAAGTTAAGTGTCACTTTTTTATTAAAAAATGACACACAATGTCACTTTTATTAAAAATTGATGTTTATCGCTAAAAAAGGATAGATTCAAGAAGGTGACTGAAAAAAGTGATAAACACTAAAAAAAGTGCAAAATTCAAAAAAGTGATAAATTTTAAAAAATTGATGAATTCAAAAAAGTGGCACAAATTAAAAGAAGTTATACAGATTAAAAAAGTGACAAACACTCAAATAGTGACAAAATTCAAGAAAAATGACAAGCTCAAAAAAGTGACAAATTTTTTTAAAAAATGACAAAAATTAAAAAAAAAAAGTGACACGCTCAAAAGTGACGAAATTCAAAAGAAAAAAAGTGACAAAAATAAAATTCAGTGACTTTTTAGGGTATTAACCCACCAGATTTGTAAATAAGTTTGCACTAACAATACCATGTAAAACCACTAACATGATCCATGACGCCCACAAAATTTATCAACAATAGACAACATCTATCACCATATAAATAAAATAAATGGGAAAAAACCAAGTCCTACAAATTCTAGGACGGGAATAGAGTCCTCATCTTGATACGCTAAAACTGGTAGTTAAGTCCAGTAAAGACAGGTACATTCTGAGATGAGTTTGGTACGACACTAATAGAAGCCATTTATAAGTGGATGTGGTTGATCACTCACAACTCTCTAACTCTCAGTGTTTGATAACTCACAACTCTAAATTCTAATTCTATTAACTTTGCTCTGATACTACTTTGAAAGTGTAGAAATCTCAATCAAAAATGAATATATCAAATATAACGAAGAAACCCTTTTTTTATTGACAGATGATTCCCTCTATTGCAAGACTTCAAGTGATTAAATAGACATTCAACACTTGGTAGTTACAAATACATGACCACTACTTAATATTTTTGCAATACTCTTTGACACATATTAACAAACACTTAGTGGGCATGATCTGTATAGACTAGATCAACTTCAAATATAGAATAGAAAAATCCAACTTATTTCCTAAACAATAGCAACAAACATAATAAAAAGAAATACTAAAAGTCAAAACACAGCCCCGAATTGGAATTAATTTCCAACAGAGTATTTACACATTTCTGGTGCAGGTTCAAAGGTATACCTTGATTATTGTGGATTTGTGGAATTTACAATGTCTTTATAAGTCACATTTGTTTCTTCTAACTAGACCATTTTGTGAGTGCTTATACGGATATGTTCCTAAATCACAGAGTGAATGAGATGTACTTGACTGGTCTGGTGGATGTGTGAGGGGAACTCCATTGAGTTGCAGTCACCAAAACACCCCTCTTTCTCCGGAGCTACGGCGGCTACTCCACCTCTCTCAACTTCGGAACTCCACCGCAGACTCTGTCCTTTGTCATGGACACGGGTAGTACCCTAGTCTGGTTCCATAACATCTACGCGTGGCCTTGATCCCATATTACCCACTAGCAAGCTTAAAGTGCTCGGTCCAAACCCCCGCCTCAAGCTCAGCCACAGAGTCTTCATCTTTGTTGGTTCAAGCAGCTTCTTCACGTGGTGGGTGGGGTTTTCTCTTGCAAGAACATTGGAGTCAAATTTGAAATTGGGAACGAAGGTGTCTCGGAGTTTGCTAATTCACGGGCTTCCTCCTTCTGATTTGGGTTTTCTGTATTTTGAGGTTTGGAAGTAATTGATACGGTAATTATAATTTCATGTAGTTTGAAGGGTATTAATCAAAAATATTTTTTTTTAGGGCAGTGGGCCTATATTTTATGGGTCCACAACTATTATCAAAATCTACTAAAAAACTGGGTTTAATCCCCCATCAAACTGGAGCTTAATTTAGCAAAAAATTGCTCGCTACTATTTAGTGTTAAATCTCGTTGGCATTCGGGGTTAGACCTCGGGTAGCTGAGTTGGCCTCCTCATGCTTGACCAAAAAAATTGGCATTTCCATTTTTCTTTTTTAATATTAAAAAATAACCTCGTGCTCAATGTCACGGGACTAGTTTTCTCACATTAGAATAACTAGATACCGTGCGGCCTTAACACACACAATTCCCGTCCCTACGAGAAAACGTTAAGTAAGCCTTTCGACGCCCACAAACTAATTCAACCTTACTAGGCTAAATTAGGATAATTTTGAGTAGAGATTTTGGAAGTAAAGACAATATGTAGAACAAGTAAGTTTGGGGAATTTTCTCTTGTATATAAACAACTCAAACTACAATGAATCTAATAATTATATGAATAGCATGAATCCCATAAATTGCATGCTTTCCAACAATTCTCTCAACTCACATATACTTCTTGAAATTCTAATGGATTCCAATCTAATAAATTACAATGGGACTCCATCCCTATTTATAGGCAAATCCCATGTAAACCTCCTTAAATTTAATGGCTAGGATCAATCCTCATCAATCCCCATCCAAGGGTTCCCATTGGCTTCAACTTGCCTTAAACCTCTTTAGATCAAGTGGAAGCAAACTTGGACTTTGCTTCTCTGCAAGTGGATTCTTCCTTCAAAAATCCCATGGGAATTATGTTCCTTTCATAGTCATCAAGTTGAGTTTTGCTTCCTCCCTTGGCCATTCCCTTGCAAGTGGGTCAAGTAACCAACTTGGACAAGTCTTCCCAAAATATCCCAGCAATCTGCCCATAGTATTTTCCTACAGAAAACCACCTGGTATTCTGGGATTTACTGTCCATGTCGCGCCCATGTCACTCCCCATGTCGGGCGGCTGCATTACGTATTCTTGTCTTTGCTGCGTCGTGGCGCGATGCGTAATGTCTGGCCATGTCCTAGCTGCGTCATAGGAGGCCGCAACCGCTGCGACGTCCTGGGCGCGCACCCGCACTGCGACGTCTGAGCAGCTCGCAATGCTGCGATGTCCTGGGACTGCCTGCAACCTGAATGCGACGTCACCCTGCGTAGCGGATGTGCGACGTCATCGCATCGCGGCGCTACTGCGACGTCACCCGAATTTTCCAGCCATCACCGGGACACGAACCCGACACCATGGACACCGGTCATCTCCCCACAAAATTAGGTGACACCGGCATTGCCATGTACCTTTGAAGTCTAGACCTAATCAACCATAGGTCTAACTCATTTTCCCACTTGGTGCCATGACATTCCCGTGTCATGCCCAATCTCGTGTCACTACCATGCGGTCCGTGACATCAAGCTCAAGCTCAATGGGAACCCAATTTAAACCCATTACCTATCCATCACGCGCCTAATTCAATCGATCTAAAATTCCCAATGGGTCAAAGCATTCCCACCAACCCCTTTCAAGAAGAAAAGAAAAATTCAAGTCGCGCAGAAGTAAGAAGTGCCAATTATTTTTTTCAAAAAAATGCATATTACAATTTGAGAGCCCAATTTTTAAAGTTCATCTCAAACTCCAAAAATTATAGGTACAAACCCGTTAACATCGATTTTATTTCAAATCAAACTCTTCTCGTTTAAAAAAAAAAGTATAATTACATAATAATTTTAATTTTTAATACGAGTTGTGAGTCAACTCGAGAAAAGTCCATATTATTCGATAATAATTTTGATTTTTAAAACGGGTTAGGAGTCAACCAGATTAAATTAACTCAATATAAACAAGGAAATTGATAAAAAGAAAGTCTACAAGAAAAAATAAACCCAGCTACAAAAAATAGTAACAATCAGGATCTTAGTCCATAAAATGTAACCAAATATTTGTCATCGCAACCAGGTAGAATTCATCATAATTTAGCCCATATTTGCTCCATTTAAAATATAATTCATTTTTATTACCGACTCTTATCAACGACACATTTTTCAATAAAATAATATTACACGTAATTTTAATTTTTATATATTTTTCTAAAAAAATATTATTACAATCATTAAAATTGGTCAAACGGGACCTTATACTTAACACAATTATTATATCGTGACAGAAATAATTCATTTCATAGTTTAACAAGCCGATTCATGATCATAATTTGGAAAATAAAAAAATGAGCGTGGCATATGGGACAGTACTGAAATTATCCAATCATGTTGATGGTTGACTAATTATTCCTCGCTAGTTCATGTGATGCAATCAAAACTCCCTTATCCTACATAAAATTCGATTTCCAACTACGATGTCGTATCATATCCACAAGACAACTCGACCTCTAAAATTCGCCCTTGTTTTGGCTAGTACTATCTATAAATTCTTGATAATCGATCAAATCATTTAGGTGCCGTTCTCTTTGTGTTTCAATTTTCAATTTTGAGTTTTGAATTCGTTTTGTGTTTTGTGTTTTGAATGTCCGTTTTGAGATTGCTGAAAATGCGTTCTGTTTGTTGTTTTGGAAAACTATTTCTGAAAATATGAAACTAGAAAACACGTTTAGTTTGAAACTCAAAACAATGTTTTGTGTATAATAGTTTTTTAAAGAAACCACCACAACACCGCCACGAACACCATGAACCACTGCCAAAATCAACACCACCACCTTCAACCACTGCCAAAATCAATACCACCACCACCACCTTCAACCACTGCCAAAATCAACACCACCACCATCTTCGACCACTTCCAAAATCGACCTCAATCAACACCAACTCCGCCACATTCAACCACTGCCTTACCTGACCTAAATCAATACCACCACCACCTCTTTGCACTGCCAAAATCACCACCACCACCACCTTTAACCACTTCCAAAATCGACCTCAATCAACACCACCTCCGCTACCTTCAACCACTGCCCTACCCGACCTAAATCAATACTACCACCACCACCTCTTTGCACTGCCAAAATCAACACAACCACCACCTTCAACCACTTCCAAAATCGACCTCAATCAACACCATCATCAACCATCTACCACCACCAAAATCAACCAAAATCAATACAACCAAAAAACACCCAAACAAAAAATACTACAGAAAAAAGAGAGAGGAGGCAGAGACGAACGTCACCGGCGTCGAAGAGAGATGCGGCAGAGACGAACGTTCACAGCAGCGTTGCCTCCCATGGGTCGCGACGAATGGCTCACGACGCTGTGTTCACAGCAACGTCGCCTCCCCGGTCCCCACTCCGACGCCGGCACGGTCCAACGACAGCGTCCGATTCGGAGAAGAGAAGATCGCCGGCTATTCTCTTTTGGAGAAGAGAGAAGACGGAAGAAGAGATTGGATTTGGATCGTGGGAAGAAATTGTCATTTTGGAACAGTACGCTGTGTTTTGTACAGTTTTCAAAATTTTTCGAGTTTTGTACAGAAAACATCCAAAATGTTAAAAACATCATTTTGTGATTTTAGTGCAATTTTTTTTTTTTTTGGTTTTCAAAAACTCGTTTTCGAAAATAGGAAAGAGAACGCGTTTTGGACGTTTTCGAAAATCGAAAACAAAAAAGGGCTCGAAAACGACAAACACAAGAATTCTAAACTAATTATTAGTCTTGCCTTGATTTAGCAAATGTTTGGCAAGAGTTTATAAACGATTAAATTATTTTTTATTCATACACTTCGTGGATCTTTAAAGTACCATTCATCAATCCATCACTCATTTATATCTATCTATAATTTAAATTGATTATAAACAATTGTCAAACATGCTCAAAACTTTTCTTTTCTTTTTTCGTAGTGGATCATCAAATAGAATTAAGAGAGAAAAATAATTAAAATCTTATTCTTTTTTTTTTAATGGTGACAAAATCTCTACCAAATTTGAACCTCGATAATGTCCGTCTTGATCAATTTGTTGAAAAGATATTAAGATGTGATGCATTAATAGCCTTCGTAATTGAAGTGTCCGTTTTACTAAAATCCAAATAGCAGTTCTAGTTCAATTCGTTCTCTCCACTTCAACCCATGATAAAATTTATTTGTTTCAAAAAATGGGACTCAAACAAATAGTAAATATATAAATCATTAATTATTAATTACCGTTTTCAGAAGAACAAGACAATTTCTTGTCCTTAATACACTCGGCTACTTAAATAAGAAGGAAAAATAGTAATTTCTAAAAAGAATTTTATTTATTTTGCCACATGATTTAACGGCGAAGATTCCACCGCAAGAACCGCATAGGACAACTGTTGGGAAAGACCTATTTCCAATTATTCGATTGACATGGTCTATGCCGACCTAGTCGAACCAGAGGATTTACGTCGTTTACGCCCGTGCTTAATTTCTACATTCTCCTTTACCTCGAAGTTCCATGGTCTACAAACCCTAGGTCCGTACAATTTCCAGTTGATGGTATCTATTGAACTTAGAACTGGTCGCGACGATTCAACGTCTTGGTGGAATATTTAATTGCATTTTTTATGTAATTTTTGCTGTTATTTTTTTTTGTTAATTATTGGTCTTGCATTTGATTGGATTATAAATATTGAATTTTTATGCAATGTGTGGAGAAGATGCATTAGTTGCTTTACTTTTATAACGTATATGTTTAATTTATCAGTTACTCGACGAGATATTATGCTAATTTCGATTTGTTCATTACACCTCGATTTGAATTGATATTGGAGCTTGCCTTTTATGAACTTAGCTCTAATTGGGATAACATATTTTGATATTTTTAAGTGAATAATTTGTAGAAAGAAATCAACTGATCTTTTCATTTTTCTCAATGCATTACTGGAAAACAGATAATGAGAAGATAGTATCACAATCTCATGCTCCCTTCTTTTTCAGCGACTAAATGTTTGCATTTATTTTATCAAAGAGAAGGCATTATAATGGCCTCAAATATAAATTAGACGAATTCCAACGCACATACTTTTATTTGCCATTCCCACTTTAAAATGGCATCTCGATTAACGAGTATCATTTTTATTTGGCCAGATATCACTAAGTCAGATTTACATACATAGTCAATTTTGTTTCTTTGCAGTTTTTTGAATTTCTGGAAATCATTTGATCAGAAGGTTTCTGTGGAGATATGGAGCATGTCCGTAATTAGTTCAAATATCAGTTCATAATCCTGGCTGAATAATCACTCGGGTGATTATTGAGATAAAGTGCAGCTCCTTTTTGAAATAAGTGTTATTGGTGGTCAAGGGATGTTAAGTTTGAAAATGCACAAAAATTATTGACTGGGTGTTACCTGCATCTGCCTATACTTTTGGAGATTGGTTTGAGTTGGAATAGTTAGCTCTGGTAAAAAAAATTGAGTTGGAAGTATCATGCTGTGAAGGTGTTGCGGCTGCATAAATTGGGTAGACAGAAGGAAAATGCTAATTTATTCAAAGAAACTTCATATTTTCTTGAGTCCCGCCTCTTTCTTGCTATATTCAGTTGAAGTTCACTTGGATTTTAAGGTGTAAAGGGGGTGTTAATTATTGATATAAGGAGAAATTATGGAACAGGTGTCAGGAAAAAAGTTTCCTCTCGATGCTAAATATTATGAGTTATATGAGGAAGTTGGAGAAGGCGTCAGTACGACTGTGTACAGAGCTCTCTGCATTCCTCTTAAAGAGATAGTTGCAATCAAGGTTCTTGATCTCGAGAAGTTTAATAGTGACCTGGTATGTAATCTTCTCAATTAACCTGAAAATTGACAATTCATGGATTTACTTGGCTTTTATTCTATATTTGCATTTTGCATATTTTTCCAATGGACAGGATTTGATTCAAATTGTTTTTACCCACATAGCTAGATAGTGCAGCAATCATACTTATGCTTTAAACTATGATTTTTTGGTTGAATTATTACGCCTGTGGGTCAGGTTCAAAAGAACCATGGCTGTATTAGAAAAAGCACTGACTGCGTAAATTTCGATTTTCGAAAATCAGCTAAAATTTCTAGAAGAAATTTGTTCAAGTACCAAAAAAAGGATTATATATATGTCGCACATTGATGGTAGGGGAATTTGTGTTTCTTATCAATTCTGGACATGGCCAAGGCATAAAGATATGTACGGGTTAATGTTTCTCGTCTTATAACAATATTACCACACATTTGAACTTTGTCATAGCAAATATTGGTCCCCTTTTTGTTTTCTAACTTTTACTTCTTGGGTGTGATATGACTAGGATGGTATCCGCCGAGAGGTACAGACAATGATTTTGATTGACCATCCAAATGTAGTGCGTGCTCACTGTTCCTTCACTACTGACCACAATCTTTGGGTTGTAATGCCGTACATGGCTGGGGGGTCTTGCCTTCATATAATGAAATCATCTTTTCCGGAAGGTTTTGAGGAGCCTGTTATTGCTACATTATTACGCGAGGTCCTAAAAGCTCTTGTGTATCTTCATTTCCACGGACACATTCATAGAGATGTGAAGGTATGGGTGTGGCACGTGGCCATCTTTACTTGAATGGAAGGCCATTTTGTATTTCTCTGTCTTGTTATGTATTTTCTATCCATCATTTCAATTTGAAGCATGTGTACATCTACTTGGATTGGGCTTGTGGATGGTTTTCTATAAGATCTCTAATTATTTTAGTTTCATTTGGTAGAAAATAAACTTCTTTATGTTGCCAAATGTCTCATTTCTACTCTCGTAGTCAATTGAGACCTGGCTCTTGTGCTTTTTACTTTTTCTCTAAATGGGTAAGAAGGTTTATCCATAATGGTAGAAGTTTTATCCTCCCCCTCCCTGGAAGCAGTTTTTCTCTTCTTCCTAATCTTGTTCTTGGAACATACTGATTTACATAATTTTGCAGGCTGGGAATATATTGATTGATTCTGATGGTGCCGTTAAATTAGCAGACTTCGGAGTATCTGCATGCATGTTTGACACTGGTGATCGCCAGCGTACTAGAAATACATTTGTTGGAACTCCATGCTGGTGGGTGTTCCCTGTTGTATTTTCTTTTACTCATATTATTTTGGAAAACAGTTAATATTAACTTGGATATTTTTCTTTCTTGAATTTATATCAGGATGGCTCCTGAAGTTATGCAGCAATTGCATGGATATGATTTTAAGTGAGTATTTCCTCTGACAATTTTTAATCTATTTCTTTAATGTAATCCACTTTATAAGTTTTTGTCTATGCAATTTGTATAAACAGGGCAGATATCTGGTCATTTGGAATAACAGCTCTTGAACTTGCTCATGGTCATGCACCATTCTCTAAGTATCCACCTATGAAGGTTGGTTGTCTCATTTACCCTAATCATCCATTTGCATTGTGTGTACATTATATGTTTCATCAAACATTCTACACTTCCTTTAAGTGCAGGTTCTTCTGATGACACTGCAAAATGCACCACCAGGGCTAGACTATGAAAGAGACAAACGTTTTTCCAAGGTTTTTCTTGTTTTATGAGACTTTTTTTTTTTTTAAAACTGGTATGTTACAAGACTTGATGAGTTTAAATTTGTGTCTTTTTTCTTGAAATTGCAAACCATTTTCAGTCTTTCAAAGAACTGGTTGCTGCTTGCTTGGTAAAAGATCCAAAAAAGCGTCCCACCTCGGAAAAGCTTTTAAAGCACCCTTTCTTCAAACATGCGCGCTCCACTGATTATTTAGCCCGTACCATCCTTGATGGCTTGCCCCCTCTAGGTGAACTGTTTAGGATGCTCAAGGTATTATGCTCATCTCATGCATTGTAATGTACTTTCTGTGGAAACAAAGTTGTGTTGATTTCTCTTTTTCTGCAAAATCAAATGTTTATTTCAGGCAAAAGAAGCAGATCTTCTTGTTCAAAATAAGGCATTGTACGAGGACAAGGATCAGTTATCACAGGTGATAAATCAACTATGTCATACATTACAATTTTATTGGGAACAAAGCCAATTTGCATTCTGAACTGTCTGTCTTTCTTCACAGTGGCCGCAGATCCCTCCATTGTAATATCTTAATTTGAGAATTAAAGCTTGCAACTTTATCCTATCTGGGCATATAGAATGCTAATATGTTATAAGATGAGAAATGCTTTTTAAGCGCTGGAATATTTTCTCATGACAAAAGCTGAGAAACAATTGCGAGCATAATTTAATTTCATGCGAATTCGCACTGTATTGTCTGTGGCTCATGCTTGTTGGAGTCCATGTTTGACTGGGATTATAACATAAATGCATATATTGCAAAATACCTGGATCCTACCAAGGAAAAAGATGCCGTACAACAGTAAAGAGGAAACACGTGCAGCCAACAAATTATTGTCCTCTACAGCTGCATAGAATGCTGAAAGTTTATCATGGATAGTCATGGTGCTCTGCATCCCCCTGTACATATGAACTACAAGTTTTAATTTGTCAATATTTCCGTGCTTCTTGAATAAGACATTGGACGATGTCATGACAAGGCACTTTGGATCTAGCTGTTACCTTTCGCAGATAAAGCTGTTTTTTGGTATATTTAACTTTGGGAATCAGAAATGTATTAGTCTGATGTTAGGTAATTATTTCATGCAAATATGCAATAGACACATATTTGCAACATTCGATGGTTGGATGACTTAGATGTAACATTCAACTGGATATGCAACTTGAAGTAATTAAATGTCGAAAGAGGATCATTGAAGCTGTTAGCTAAAAATGGCCTATAATTGGGAAAGAAGTTAAAGTAAAATTAGAATAATAAAGGATGAATATGAGGGAGTGACATCAATAAAGAACAAGTCACTCTTTTCTATTTCATATGCCAATTTAAGTTGTATATTAATCCTTGCTTTGTGTGTGAGTATATAATGGTTTCTGCTTCCTTAGATAAGCTAGATTCTCCTGTGTGATGCATGTAATTTAATAATTACTTTATTAACTAAACAAAATTTGACAAGATGCAATAAATGTATGCATAGAGTCTGTAATTTGTTTTACAATATTATCAATCTTGTATTTTCTACATCTTAGTCAACCCTTGTCCTGAGCTTATCTTAATGTGCAGCAAGAGTACATCCGAGGAATCAGTGCCTGGAATTTCAATCTGGAGGATCTGAAGAATCAAGCTGCCCTTGTATGCTATTAGTCCGCTGATCAGTTGGTAATATGGATTGGATCATTTGAATGCCGCTTTAATAAGTTGAGCATTTTCCACTTTGTTGCCTGCAGATTCAGGATGACACTATTTCAAATTCAGAAGATTCAAGTGTGAGTGTGAAGCACAGGGATGGGCAATATGACGCTGGTACACCTCCAGAGGGGGTGTCCCCTGATCGGAGCAATCATTCAAATGCTGCGCAGCAGCTGGAGGTATAGTTGTTATTCGAGTTATAATCCTAGTTTAATTATTGTTATTCAATACTTTCCTTCAGGTTTGCCCTTTCTCTCATCTGCTCTTGTTTCTAGGTCCCCCCAAATCCTGTGCAGTTATCTGATATGTGCAGTTTAATCTTTATTTTCTCAGGACAGACAAAGTGACATTCACGATCTAGAGAATTCGCTTTCTGCATTTCCTATGAAACCTCTTCAGGCGCTCAAGTATGGTGCCTCTGGTTTGCAAAGATAGAAAACTTCGGTTTTATCATTCTTGGATTGAATATTATATATTTATGCAACCTTCTATTGCAATCTATAATGAAATCGATGTCTCCATCTGCTTGCTGTTACCAGTCAGCAATTTTCATGAATGTGTTGTGTATGTTCTATATTACTCAATACTCTTCTATTAAGGCAAAAATACCTCTTTTTGAGCCACGTCAGATCCTTCGCGATTTACAAATGAATTAAAAACCCAAGAAGAATGAGAATGCCTGTGTTGAACTCAGGATTTTAGCCGACACTTCCTACCAAGTCTAAGTAACATTGTGTATCTGCACAGACCAAGTAGGGAGGGTTCTGCACTTGTGCGGATATGGAGCTGACACTTTTTATTAGCGTAAAAGGAAATCTGGCCAACGTATGCCCCGTCAAACACATTTTGTCAATCCATCTTTGATCTGCCTGAAATTCTCCTATCTGCTACGTAACAAATTCTTAGTTCCCTGGTGTAGGAGTGCGTTCCAGGTCCTATTGAACATGTCATCTATCAAAATAACGTGCACACGTGTCTTGTATGCACACAAGGGCTCTGCACATCTTTTTTAGATTTCTTCTTCTATCTCCTAAATACATGCTCATAACTCATTCAACTAAGTTGATGAACCCTTTACAATTAATCTATGTGTGTTAGCGACATTTTTAGTAGCTTGTTACTTAGAAAATGATTTGTTTGACACATCTTTGAGTGGAAAATTAATGTGAAACCTTTTATTAAATGCAGAGGTTGTTTTGATGTGTTTGAGGATGACGTGGATGCTGGTTGTCCAAATTGGAAAAATTCTGTTCGCTCAGACACTGAAGAGCAGAATCAACTACAAGCATCAGCAAAAACTGAGCATCAAGAAACAGGAAGAGATGATGGTGAAAGTGGCTCCTTGCCACCACCTGCTATTTCAGGACAAAATTTTTTTTCAAGCGGTTCACTGTTACAGGATAATGTTCAATCTCCTAAAAAAATTGTAGGTGATGGAGACAGGTATGGTCCTCTCCATGGTCCATTGTATGAGCTCTATTTTACAACTCCAGAATGGTCTGTATATATTTGATAAATAATTGCATGCTTTCAATTCTAAGAAGTAAATTACATGGCCTCAAGTGTTGGATATATGTGTGATGAATAATTTTTGTGCTTTCAATTTTTAAAGTAAAATGCATTCTTTTCCTCCTGCAAAGTTGAACTTTCCTCTGAGGCCTTCTGCACACGGTATTTGCTGCTCCGTCTTTGTCAAATTTTGGATTGAATCTTTCATCTCTATGAAAATTAACTTGTTCCGTAGAAGTTTGTGTATGGAAATGAATCAAATGCTTCCACTGACATTTTTTTGGATTTAAACCACATCCAAGATTTAAACAGAAACACAATTGTCACTGTCAACGTCTATTCAAGTATTTTAATCTCTTAACCTGAATTTGACCTATGAATTTAGTACTAGGAGGGGACAAACAAATTTCTTAGGTTTTGAAATTCTGAGATGGCTAGCTGTCCATTACAAGATCTTAGAATGGGGAAGTTTACATTACCCAGAAAAAGTAAGAATAAAAGTGAAGCCCCGTTTTTTGTGGTTGTGTATGGTGTGTCCATGAGCTGGATTTTTTAGCCTTTTGGCTTAAGAAAATCGGAAGCCAATTGGATGGTGTCTACCTACTTTATTGAAACTTTTTTTTTTAATTAATATTTGGGTACTGCATTTTATTACACAATGTGAATTTGACCTATGCATATAATACTAGGAGGGACTAAAACAAGTGTCTTAGGTTTTGAAATGTTGAGATGGCTAGCTATTTGTTACAAGATCTTAGAATAGTGAAGTTCACATACCCTCAAAGAGTAAGAATACAAATGGAGCCCCTTTTTTGTGGGATTTGGATTTGGTGTGTCAACATGCTGGATCCTTTTAACTTTTTGGTTTAAGAAAATGGGAAGCCAATTAGAACCCATAATCATTGCCCATTCTGCTTACTCCAATTTTAGTAGTGTGATCAAATGAATCATTTGAATAGATACATCCTATGAAAATTTTTCTTGCTTCTAGATTGCACACACTTGCTGAATAGCGGCTCCCCCTTCCCCTCGGTGTGCGTACGAGGGTGGAGGAATTGACATCTATCACTAAATAGAGAAAAGACTGTGTATTGGCTCCTTGGTCCACTTTATGGCTGGTGGGCATCAAGTCCATTGACTACAGGTGATTTTGATGCAAGAATAAAATATGTCTCATAATATCCTCATGTGTGGTGTTTACGAGGATGATGAGGTGTGATTTTGGCCATTTCCAATAAGATATTGCCAAATAGTATTAGTTTGTATTTTGTCATATATTTCCCAAGTTAGTTTTGGCTGCTTCTTCCATGATTTTGTGAAAAAACTTTGTTAGAAATGTAGTGATATAATTTTTATTAATATGAAGGGAACATCTGCGACCAAGATTTCCCAGTGAGCGGAGTTACAGCGGTCCAATACAGTATCGTCAAAAGAAAGATTTCAGTACTTCTACAGCTGGTAATGCTTTTATAGACTATAAATTCCATATTATTTACTCATCTAGATGGGTCTGATCTCCTTTTTTGTTTTTATTTTGACTATACTATATTTATTTCCATCGTTCACTGAATGTTTTGTCTTCGTTTTAGGGGAAGATGTATCTGAAGGTCCTGTAGTCCAACGTAGGGGACGTTTTAAAGTTACTTCAGCAGATCTTAGCCCCAAGGTATGATTTTAGTCTTATCTTAGACTCGTTAATTAGGTGATTCAAAATTGTCTGCATTCATGGATTCCTGTTCTTTCACGTCTAGTTTATTTCCTTTCTTCTCATCTCTCTTCTATTTCACATCAGCAACACTATTTCGTTGTATTTCTTGGTGCATATTGTTCATTAAATATAATCAAATGGTCTTGGAATAATTTCAGTCCTCGAATAATCTCTTGCTTCAAGGTTTACTAACTAAAGAATTGAGATGAGTAGAATTCTCATTTTTGATCCTGAAATACTTTTCCTCCTCTAGATATTCTGCCCTTGCCTTGCTTGTCTTCAATAAAAGCAAGCGTGGAACTTAGCTTTCAATTTTTTTATTCAATGGCTTTATAACCATTGCCTTTTCTTTCTCTTATTCAGGGTTCTACGAACTGTTTCTTTAATCCAAATACTGGAGGCTCTACAAGCCCGATGAACCCAAGCCTTGCGGCTGCTTCAGTTCTTCCATCATTGCAATGTATCCTGCAGCAGAACACTATGCAAAGAGTGAGTGTCGCTCATCTCGATCAGACCTGCCTTACTATCACGATTCTAATCTGCTCTCTATTCTTACCAGGAAGAGCTAATTAAATTGATCAAGTTTGTGGAGCAATCCTCTGGTACTGTCACATATGCTTGATCTCAGACAAAAAAAATATATATATTTTCATCATTCGTACTACTTTTTCTGGGGGATATGAATGGAAGATTTGCTAATCTATACAGAGGAAAAGTATCTTGCTTATTCATCTATCAACTTACGCGTTGATAATAGCAAATTTGCTGAAGTACAGAATGTACAACTCACATTTTCCTATACAATCAATGAGCAAACTAGCAAAGCATATTTCCCTTTTCATTAGCAAATCTTCCATTCCCCTTCACATGTTTCTCTATTTTCATCGTGATGTGTTTTCTTTTTTCTAGACCCCCTCCTTTCATTTTTTGTGTGTGGAGGCGGTGTGCAATATTTTGCCTTTATGTATCTCATCATGGACGATTTTTCCTTGGTGCAGGCAATCCTAATGAGTTCTCTGAGGCAGGAATAAATGACATTGTGCAGGTATGGTTTTTTTCTTTTTAACTAACTGATTTAAGTTATTCAAGTTGTACTATCCTGACAAAAACTTCTTGTTACAATTGCCTCTTTCTTTAATACATTAAGCCTCCGTTTGGCAAAATTTATAAATAATTTAGAAATGGTCAAATTTCATTTTCAAACACATTCTTATGGACCCACAAGTACCATCAATTTATCCACCACTCATTTCTATCTATTTATAAATTAAACCATTTATAAAGCTTTGTACTGTGCTGTGCTATTTCAGAATTAAATTTAAAAGCTTCTCTATAACATAAGGTTTCTTCTTGTAACATTTTACAGATTCCAGCTACTGCTGCCAAGGAGAGAGAGTTACAGGCTCAGGTGATTCAATTGCAACAAAGGTATGAAGATAAACCCTCAACCCACCCTATAATATGCAACGTCGTCGTTTCTATTTTCTAGTCAACTAACCCTAGTTTTCCAAATCTCAGCATCGGAAGTCTAGTCGAAGAATTGCAGAGACAGAAGATAAAAAATTCCAAGGTATGTGTGTTATATCGTATTATCCTTGTGTCGTTTTCAAGCTTCATTTATCGCATTACTGTTCATATTCAATAACCTATATGACGATGTTCTTGAAAATATATAAATAGGGCTGGACAAAATGTCCGAACCGAACCGGAATCGAACCGAACCGAACCGAATCGAGCGGGTTTTTTAAAATGAAATACCCGAACGGGTATTCGAATCGAGAACCGAATGGTTTGGTTCGGTTCTCGGTTCTCGACCAAGAACCGAAAAACCGAATAAGAACCGAATTTTTTTTTATATTGGATAAATCAATTTCTTTTATTTTTTCTAAACAAATTAATAATTTTTTTCTTATTAAATCTTATTAGTTGAATAATTTAGAGTTTATTTATGTTTGTTAGTTGTGTTTTTTTCAATTTTTTCTTGTATAGTTTCTTAGTAGTTAGTATGAAAAGTCAACCACCTGATGATTACATTAAATAGTTGGTAAGTATTATCAATACTTTAAAATATTTTATCTTTGTGACTTCTAATTTATATTTCACTTTTATATAGACTTGAAGATTTGAAACAAATGAATTATTGATATGAATATCGAAGTTTTATTAGTAATATTTACTTTTTGGTATTTGTATTTGACAACTTATTATTTATATGTTATTAAATTAGATTACGTTAATTTGTAAAAGTTAAGATTGAATTTGGTATTTGTATCTACTTTTTGTTATTAATATTGGTATCCACTTTCAGGTGTATTTATGTAGTATTATTTTAAATGTTAAAAAATTTAATTATAGTACGGAACCGAACGAAACCGAACAGAACCGAACCGAACCGACCCGTGCCCACCCCTATATATAAAGCTCATGTTTGGCATGCAATGCTATACAGTAACAAGATTTTAGCTTTTAGTTTTCTTAAATGCGATTTCAAATTATTCTTCAATTGCCATGTTCTGGGGTGTGAACATGATGTAATTACATGTATTACGTAATATGAAATGATCATCTTCTATGGTTTTCAGTTGGAAAAGAAATTGGAATCGATGCTCAAGGAGAACAAAAATACATGATAGCTATTGAAGCTCAAACGCAAGAAATTAGACTGCGTGACAATATATACCATCTATTGAGGTATTTCTCCTACCTCATCTCCTACAAGGTAAAAGAGCTTCCTTAGCATTCATTATTTGTCCTGAGATAGGAGAGGTGTGGGTTGAGAAATTTTGTGCAGCAGACGTGATTTTAAAGCCAATTTTCTGAGTTGCCGCTCTTCAAGCGTGAACAAATAGGCGTTATGTATTGTAATTGGATAAAACAATTTGTAATTATTGTACAATTGTAAGGTGGCCCTGCCTTTTTATGGCACCTTTGTTAGACTCATAGCTTTAAAGATAAATACTAAAATTTTATTTATTGTAAGGTGACATTTCCCTCTTTTTTTTTTTTGGTGGTGAGGTGGACTCGTAAGCACGGGATAGTTATGAGGAAAAACATCAATTACTCTTGGAACAAGTAAAATCAAAATTTCTATTCTTAAGTTCATGTACATTTCAGTTTCAGTTTATTTATTGCATGTAACGAAAAATTTAAATTATATAATTTTAAGTTTGTCAAATTTACTGGACATTGGTGGTATGATCTTGCATGCACTTGAATTGACTACCTGTTCTTTACCATGGATAAGTTTACACGTAATATAAAGCTTTTATATAATTAATGTTTTATACGTCATATGTTATTGTCGACTAGTTTGCATTCTTTTACGTAAAAGGGCCACGATGTCGGTGCACGAAACCACTTTTCTGAAAGGGGAGAGCCACTTCCAATTGAATAAAATACTTAAAAACAGAGGCAGGGCGGTGGGGCCCTCAAGTTTGGGTTCAATTTTTTTTTTAAATACTTAAAAACAGATGATGCATAATTATAAAAACTGTGAACCGCTCCAATAAACGGTCTGGGTTTCCCCCGGCCCCGTATAAGCTGGATGCCGGATGGGGATTAGAGATGAAAAGGAGTGTGGGATTCTAAGTCTGTACCCGTTCCATTGTAGAATTGTGGATGTGATTACATGTTGGTAAGTGCTTCTTGTGAGAAGGTACGTGCTTAATGCACCGTGTTGATGTTCTCACACCTTTAGGTAGGTTAGGTAGACACCCTCCTTTTGTACACGTGTAGATTTGAGCAATTCAAATTAATGTAACCTATATTTCTTTATCACAACTAACTACAAATATTTTGAGGCGAACTTATAATTAACGTGGATCTTTCTTTCATCGCAAAATCAACTAACATTTCCTTTTCGGTTTAAATCACATTTATATTATAAAATTGATTTTCATGTTTTCATAAACACGTCACCTATATTTAATAAATGCATAGAAAAATTCTAACAATTAAGCTACTCGAACATGGATAGTTGATAGGATTGGGTGCACCTTTGCAACTCTTTTTTTTTTCCAAACTATCTAATGAATATTTGACACGTGTACCCGATTTTTAAATCATATCAAATGTCCTTGTGTAGCAAGATTGAAATTCTAATAAGTGTAACAGAAAAAGAAAGAGAGAAACGTAGACGAGTATATTAGTATAAAATAGGGGTCTCGCTGTACAACGTGGTTCCTGTGGTCGCGCAAAATCTCTTATTATCTGGACTGCAAAGATTGATGAACCGTCCGCAATTACCAGATCAAGAAATTTGGTAGATTCTACGATGGGTGATAAGAGTCAAAATCACCGGTTGTGACGTTAGCGATGGGTTTCCATCTACCATCAGCCACCCTAATAGGCTAAGCCGGATCATTCACAAATCAAGCCCAGCCATCTTTTCTTTAGCCAAGCCAATATAATTAATCGGTAGTTAAATTATTAATTTAGGGGGTGTTTGTTTCTGATTTTGAGAATTGATTTTCAAATCAATTCTCATTTTCAACCACACATTCTTTAATAAAATAATATTTTCTATCACATCAATAATTTTTTCTTCTTTTTCAACCACACATTTCCCATCATATTACTATTCAAAATCAATTCTTCCCCCCCAAAATCCCTATCAAACAAGCACTTATAAACATGATAGATATGAATGGATGAGGTTGAGCAGCCTGTCGGGTGGGCCCTACAAAAAAACTCATTGATTAATAGCAAATGAAAAAAACTTAACAAAGTGCCCTTCGAGCTGATGACAAGCCAAGCCATCTTGAGTCGTCAACAAGCATAAAAGACGAGGCGCTTAACGCGTGATGACCGATTATAATTCCTAAACCTCCTAGCTTCAATGGGGATTTTACGATTGCACGAGACTGAGAATGCCGATATTGATGAGTTCCGCCGTATGCTGCTGTCTTGCGCTGCCGGACACCGGAGAAAGGACGGTGACGATTTGAGAGACAGAGATCCTGTGATCTCCGGAGCTGGAAACAACGACGCACTGGAGAAGTTAGTGTGTGTCACCAGCGGCGTTTCGTACCTCGGTATCGCTGTTGTGAACCAGCTCCTTGTCCATGGTTACTCCGTGCGGATCATTGTTGATAATGAAGGTCTGTTTTGGATAACTGGCCGCCTTATATTTTCCTGCCGGTGCTACCCAAGTTGTGAGCGTGATTCATGCTGTCTCACACACACACACACACACACGTATGTTTATTCGTATTCATAACTTAATGAAAAATATTTAATTTAATTTAATTAATGAATTACTTTTTTAGATTATTGGCAACATCGACTTGCTTAATTTATGTGTGCAGACATAGATGGATCCAACATCTGCTTTTCATTAGTATGCTTTACATCATATAAATTTCTTTTTGAAAAACCACTGTCGATTTTACTTTTTAGGATTTAAAAAATGCAGATTACAATGTTTCTCCTTTTCTGAGATTTCTCTCCATTGTGGTATAATGAATTATTAGTGTTGAACTGGAAATGCAGAAGATGTGGAGAAGCTGAGGGAGATGGAAATATCTGGTGAAATGAGACTTACCAATAGTATTATTGAAATAGTCATGTCTAAGCTGAATGAAATTGAAAGCCTGGCCAATGCATTTGATGGTTGCCGTGGCGTGTTTCACACTGCTGGATTTATCGACCCTGCCGGGTTATCTGGCTATTCGGTGTGTGCTTGTTCTTTCGATGTTCCATTTTCTCCCCTCAACAGCTTGCCAATCAGTCTTAATGCATGCCCTGTTTAATGGAATAGAATGAAATGTCTCATTTTTAATTATTGAATTATGATAGAGACAAAGAATGCTGCTTTAATTATAACTCAAATGGTCTCATATAATGTCATTTTGTTAATCGCACTGATCTTGAGGTCATAATTTGATAGCCTGAATAATCAGTAGCGTGTGCCTAGTTGATGGCAACATTTAGAAAGTTCTCTCTTTCTTATCATTTGCCTTTTGCAATTACAATACATCTACAAATATCCTCATTATGTTGTACTTGACGAGCGTTTGTTGTTGAGTAGTTGACACAATTTCATTCTATCGGTTTCTAACTATCTAAGACAAAATATAAAATTGAATTTTTACATAAGACGGATAGATAAGATGGTTAATATGATACAAAGCAGGCACAGGTATCGAGTTTGAAATTTTGACGTTTAAGGTATTCAGTGAGGGGCTTGTCGAAGAGAAAATAAAAACAAATAAGTTTCTTCTTCTCTTAATAGTGTAAGCTTTTTGTTGAAATGGTTTATACAAACGTATACTGATTCCAGGAGATGAGATAACAGTTAACAAGATGACCAAGGAAAGTTACGGTATTTGCCGGATGTCATTCTGGATAAGTAAAAAAAAAAATTAGGGTAGATATGCGACTCTGCTATATGGCTTCTTCAAGTAAATAATACTATAGCAGTATAAATGTAACTAGTGTTGGAGTGTGTGAAGCACATTCAATTTTATATGTTACTCCTAGTTTGACATTAAATTTCCATTTTTGGAAGTGAATAACCATTTATACCTGCATTTAGTTTTATTCTCTCCTTTCTGAGGAGCAAAGTCATGAAAATTTAATGTTTTCCAGAAAGCTATGGCTGAGATTGAAGTGAATGCAAGTAAAAATGTTGTAAAGGCGTGTGGGGTTACACCTTCAGTTAGACATTGCGTACTCACATCCTCACTTTTGACCTGTATTTGGCGAGATCATTCTTGTGATGAACTCCCTTTTCTAATTGATCATAGCTGCTGGAGCGATGAATCCGTCTGCCTAAACAAAAAGGTAATTCCTTGAAAACTAATATAGTTTTCCAGTACATGATCCGATAAATCAAGAATTGTAAGCGAATTAGTGAGATGTAATGCAGTTTAATTCAATTTTCTCTGGAATTTATAGCTCTGGTATGCTTTGGGGAAATTGAAGGCAGAACAATCTGCTTGGGAAGTTGCCAGGGAGAGCGGTGTTAAACTTGCGACCATTTGTCCCGGGCTTATCACCGGGCCAGATTTCTACCGTCGTAGTCCAACATCTACAATTGCTTATCTCAAAGGTGTTCAAGAAATGTACGCGCATGGCTTGCTAGCAACCGTCGACGTAAATAGATTAGCAGAGGCACATGTATGTGTATTCGAGGGGATGAAAAAGACAGCATCCGGGAGGTACATTTGCTTTGATAGACTAATAGAAAGTCGAGATGATATTGAAAATTTGGCTAGAGAGACGGGCATAAACACAAGCACAATAATCGGTGGCACGTCAAGTAGCAACAGGGCTCGGTTTGAATTGTCGAACCAGAAGCTTTTTCGATTGATGTCAAGAACGTGGAGATGTTTTAATGAGTAACCGATAAATTATTGTTCAAATTTTGCTTTGATCAAGAGTAGAAAGACTAGGTACTTTCTGTCAAATCCTTAAATCAAAGATGCCTAGTGATGGTTTGAATGATGAATGTGACCCCGGTTATTGTGGATTGATCATAGATTTGTATTCGGGGGGGGGGGGGGGGAGGTTTGGGACTGTGTAACTTAAATAAGTGGATTATCTTACATTTTGGGCATTCTGCATACCTGCCCTTACCTTCACTGAATTCCAATTCAGCCCCTGAACAGATTGTTCAATTTGGTTACTGAAGTTTCATTGTCATGCAATTCAGTCCCCTCAACTTTCTGATAATTGCAAATTGGTGCCTAAACTTTTCGAATATTTCAGATATTAAGTATTATAAGTTCTGTTATGCGGTCAAATATACTTCGGATTCCATACCTTTACAAGTATTATAAGAGTCAGCTGGCTTTCAATTTCAGCACACATTAAAATTGCGGTTGAAATCCACCCAATGAAATATCGTAAGAGGAATAACAATGGATCCTATGAAATGTATGCATAATAATGAGTAATAAATGATAAATGTTCAATTGAAATTAATGTCCGGAATCTGATAAATGTGACAAAATTCAATTATCCAGATCGTTTTTTCTTATATAGAATCCCACTTTGTTCAATATTGTGCAGTTCATTTATAGAATAGAAAGAAAAAAAAAAGGGAACTGCAGATTTACTGCAAGAAAACTTCACTTAAGTACCGTCATCATCATTCATCAATGGCTATTTGTTCAGACTCACGTGCGACGTCGTCGAGTTTAAGGAGGGAGTTGAAAAAGAGGGACATTTTCCTTTATTCACTGACATTGGGAACTCACATATAAAACTCCCTCTACAAATACCCATGCTTTAATGCTTCAGTGCAGTGTTAATACTTAATAGTATATATTTAATATCAAGAAAATGCTTTGCTGTAGTCAAGATTTAGAATTCACTAAAATACACTGTGCTCAAAGCCCACAGACCATATTCACACACATACCCACGTGTGTGTCTGTGTGCAAATATGCCACCCATTATATATAATAACATCTCATCTCATTCAGGACTTTGTTAGACTTCTCTCAAATCTCAAATTTCAGACCAAAAAAACAACAGTCTTAGCATCTTCACATTCATGGCTACATCGAACATTTCGAGTGCATCTGTCTGAATTCTCAAGAGGCATTGAATGAAAATCTGTGACCATCTGCAATCCCAGGTATGTAAATTTTCAAAATCTTCAATGAAATCGATGAAAAGCATTGTTGTATATATGATCTTTCTATGACATCGAGATTCAAACTTTAAGTAGCAACATTATACGATTCAATGTCATTACCTTTTCACCAAAATTCCACTTTAGGTCCAAATTATCAATGTGCATATTCAGAATAAATACACGATGCTAGAGATTATTTGACATCTCGACTATGATTACTCCCTGAATAGAAAAGTTACATTTATGTTTGAGTGTAAGTATGATCGTGCATCCCATAATTGGCTTTGGATTTGTAGATCTGTTAAGAAAAAGGAAACATAAAATTATATTCCTTTACATTTTAAATCACATCTCCACCATCCATCCTATTCTCCTTGATTGATTCTTTGCTTTTAGCCTTCTTTATTTTATTATTATATAATATAGTTTTTTTTTCTTTTTATTATCCATTGGGACGGCCATATTAGTTTATCTGATACAAATTCAGTCTTTAAATTACACTTTCTGCATCAAAAAGCAGCTTTTAATTTGACTTTTTAAACCCCTTGTGGTTACTGAAATTTTAAGAGTAGAATACTAAGATAAATTAACATTAGCATTATTAAAAAGTGAAATAAAGCCATGGTTGCTTTCGGCTTATTTTGACAGTAACGTGAAAGAGTTGTTCGTGTATCAGATCCTAGTCATCACGTGAAAAACTTGAAATAAATTAACTAAAAAAATCGAGTCTCGGGGACTGGCCAGGCCATGAAATCACAAATAAAAGCGCATGTTTGGTGCACATTTTGGGAGTAAGAATGCATTTTTACTGTTAATGTGATGATGAATATATAGTTGAAAAAGAAAGAAAAGTTATTGATGTGACGTAAAATATAATTTTATCGAAAAATGTGTGGTTGAAAATGAGTAAGAATGTGACTCAAACAGGAGCTTAAATCAACGTAACGCCCCATGTGGAATCTCCATGCCCTCATTGGAATTTGTTTTTTTTCCTCCAATTAATAAACAAAATAGAAAGCAGATCTTGGGAACTCATAAATTGTTGCCGGGGAATTAGTTTTGTTAATTTCATTTAATCTTTCTTGTTACAATAAACGAGGTAAAATATTTGTATCAATATAGATTCCCTGCCCTACCCCCACTCCATCCACCCACCAACAAGATCTTATAGATTTCTGTGTGATTTTCACCTTAGTTAAAGTGTGATTAAAATAAGTGAATCCGATACGATTTTAGTGTAAACCCGATTCTCTCTTTTTTGTTAATAGACGGTGTTTTTTATTCGAACTGTCATATCTTGTCCAGGTAGTTCGAGTGATAATCAGACGAGAGTCCATGTAAAAATTAGGGCTTGTGCTCAAGCTATTATAATTCGAGCAGAGATCCTATGTTCAAATTTTGGGGAATGCGATAGGCAAACTCTCTCAAAACGAACAATACGTATAATTTAACAGCTTGAACACAGTATCGAGTCCTTACAATCCAAGTTTTTGTTGCTATTGTGCCTTGTGCAATAAGAAATATCAGCGTGCATTTGATCGTTATGTTTGTCACGCTTCATATCTCTAGGCTATAAAAATGGAAAATTATCTATCCATCATGTCTATAAAAATGTATCAAGTAACAGGCAGTAAATATTTGAAATCTAGGTGCTGTAAAAACATTCATTGACAATTCAATGCAGAAGATGTTATGGAACAGTTTTAAAAGCAAGACATGAAGATTAATGACAGAATTTCAGACATTCCAATGAGAGAATGATTTTCACCAATTTGGTTTCTGTGTGTAGTGTCTCTATCTATGGACTGATATGGTCAAGTCTCTCACATTCCCTTCAACCCCACTTTTCTTCTTTTAGACCCATTTCATTATAGTCCAGTCCAGTCAATTTCCTATCACCTTAATTTCTCTCTGTCTTGCCCTTTGATTCTACATACATAAAACTTTTTAGCTAGACTTTGATGTTTATGGGGATATTTAGGTTGGGTCCCCAACATTTTTGTGTGGTGTGGTCATGGATTCCAGCCTACATAAATTTGTGAATTTGGATCTTCACGTGATCGAAATTGTCAAAATGATACAATCACGTGCGACTTAAAAGACGAAGAATAAAACTGTCATACTACTTAATATTTCTTACCAATTCAAATTAAAATCACGTTCAACTTTAATGTCAACATTGACAGTTTTGATCAGGTGGGGGATCCAGATTCACATTTTAGTGTTTATTTGGGAGAGATTTTTTGAAGTAAAAAAATGAACGAATACTTTATATATATATATATATATATATATATATATATATATATATATATATATATATATATATATATATATATGTTGTGAACCCAAAATCACACTACACAAAAAGTTAGGAGACGTTTAAAGAAATATATGGTCGACATTTAACAAGCTTCTTGTTCATAAAAATGACAATCAACTTAAAAGAAGAAAGAATTTGAGAACGACGTAGAGTTAAATGAACGAGAGGTTGTTACAAATCGTAAGTTCCAAAGCTAGAGGACGAGCTAGGGTTCTAATCGCATGTTTCATCGAAGTGATAAAACGACGAGAAGGGGGTGAAAAAAGTCGATTCATATAGTCAGCCTTAAACGCGTACTAGTTGTAAATATCTTGTGTTGTGTACTAATTTACCCAAAATCGTTAAGAGTAAATAATTGGTAAATATTTCACCATGCGACTTTCTATATTGTGAACGCGATAAATAAATATTGAGATACAAAAGCAAGAACTAAAGCAACTGACAATTTTTCTGAGTCTGAAACTGAGTCTGAGTGTTCTCAGGTGAGTCTATTTTCAGTCCTACTTTGCTATAATCTGCCATTTTTCTCTGCTCAAAGAAACATCACATTATCATAATATTTCTCTTACAGTGAAATTGACTTAAATTACATGTATTCTATACCTCTTTCGAATTACCAGAATAATTGCATGGAGAAACATTTTTCAACTCTGTATATAAATGTGTGTAGGTGTTCCAAGAAAGTGAGATCAAATGGATGAAGACCCATCTCCGGGATCATCAAGAAATGGTGCCATGCGCCGCCACCGCCATCGCCAAGCAGTGGTGGATGACGACGGAGTGGATAAGATTACGTGCACAGGGAAATCATGTCAATCTTGCACCGCCGGAGTGATCGCCGACTGTGTTGCAGTCTGTTGCTGTCCATGCGCCGTCGTGAACCTCCTTACACTGGCGTTTATCAAGGTGCCGTGGATGGTGGGCCGGAAATGCTTCGGCATGCGCAAAAAAAACCGGCAGTTAAAGGAGAAGAAGAGAAAAGCTGAGAGGAGTTACAGCGACTGTCGTGGGGACACATATGGAATTTCTGGAAAGGGACGGGTAAATGGAGGGACAGTATTGGAAATTGTATCACCTGAGGAAGAGCTACCGGACAATTTTAGCGCGGGGTTTGAGGATGAAGAAATTTTTCATTTGGGCTTTGGTAGGGTTTCTTTCACTGGAATTCCTTGTGAAACTAAGGGTAATTAGGGAAATATAATTTTTGAAAAATTATTTCTTGCATAAGAAAGTTTAAACGTCAAATTTTTTTCCTCTTTTTGGGCCTCAAAGGATGAGAGTAAATGTCCATTTTACCCTTTGGCCTTGGAATTTGAATTTGATGTATGGCTCGACTAGTATTTAGTACAGAAATGAAGAATTTGCTGCTGTCTCTTTGTAAATTGTACAGTAAATTTTGAAGATTTTTGCTTAAATTCTTAATTCGGATTAATTAATTAAAAAATTCCCACCTTATAGTTTTGTAATTAAGCTTTGATAACGGCAAAAGAAAGAACTGTTACTTGACAAGGATTCATTAAAAGGTTAATTTGAATCAATTAATGTTTATATCCAATCTTGTGTCTATAAACATCCCATTCGTAGCATGCTTTAGTGTTTTGTTGTCATTTTTGAATTATTCATCTTCGTGCTAAGCATAATTTTGTTTACTCAATGTTTATGAATTGGTTTAAGCTTTAAAAAAACTTCCGTCCAAGTAGGTCGGATCTAGTTGACATGCAAAAAATTTCGTTTTACTAACTGGCAAGTTATAGAATCAATTGACATGCGCAAAAACATAGATAAACCCCAACCCGCCAGCGCACGGATCGATAGTTCATGTGATCCAATGTACGGATGCAACGAGGGTGAGCCCGGGGAAGGATCTGTTGATCATCGAACGAGGACTGAAGACTCGATCAAGGGCAAAGCGGGTTAAGGAAGTGATGGGGTTGCTAGCTCAAGTTACGGTGGACGAAACATTGACCGGGGCAAGCCAAATGTCAATTTCCACGTTGGGCTCGGGGGCGGAAGTCCAATTGATCACGTTGATCGAGGCAGAAAACAAGGAGGCTGAAATTCATAACTATGCGTCTGCATAGCTATTTCAGCCATGCGGTCGCATGGTTCAAACGGGAGGAGAAAATTTCATTTTAGCGAATTTTCCTTATTTTACTAAAATTCTATTTTTATCGCAAGATTTTGTAATCCTAGCAAGTTATTTCCGGTTCAACTAGAATTTTAGACTTTTCCTATAAATATTGACATTATATTCATTGTATGAACAACCTACATTATTATTGAGAATTAATCGTGATGCTTTTTTAACTTTCAAATTCCTTGTTTTTCATTGAGTAATTACAAACTTATCAAGAATCGATTTCTTGTGGAGTTCAAACATTCGGATTAGATTCATAAGTCGTGTAATTAAGATGTCAACTTATTGTCGGCGATTGTGTTAGTTGCTTGGTTCATTAATTTTGGGTAGAGTCCAAAACCTCGATTTATTGACTTTCTTGGGTTGGTTCTAATCTCGTTGTGATTTGCGTAACTACTATTGCTACGTGATTCTCATCAATAGTGAAGGTGAAGTGCGAAGGAATTGATATTTGAGCGGTTGAAAGAGTATGTCCTGAAAGTTTTGTATTGCTTTATATGTAGATAATAATGATTTTAGTTATGACTCTTCTTCTACAAGTTGGGTAATGGCCTGTGGATTACTTTTGGGAGCAAAATCGGAGATTTTGGTAGTCTTATGAATGGTTGATAAATTGCAATTGTAATTGTTTTTAAGTAAGATCCGTAACTCTGAGGCTTAAGAAATAAAGAAAACGAATACTTTTTTGAGTGGAAGGAGACGACCCTAATAAAACGATTATACGAAGTAAGCTGTTGGTCATATAAACACTCAAATTCTTCAATCTTTATTGTCCTTGCTCCGATGATCAATCATTTCTTTCACAAAGGACAAGAAGTACTCAACTGTTGGCATGTGCCTGGTATGAATTTTGAGAAATGACTAGTGAAGAAATAAGTGTATGTAATGCCTCAACGAAAAGGAGAAAAACTTGCTACATTTTGCAGGAGTGAGTGAATTGGTCTGGTCCAGTTCTTCTAACATGCATTGCCAAAAGAGGAAAGAGGATTACATGCTGGGAACTAAGGCTATTTCCAAAATATCCATTTTTCATTAATGGGATAAGTGTTAATTTCCAGGTAATAGAGCTGATTTTTAAATGAATTGGCCAAAAAATTGAATTATTGGTTATTTGGGTAACAATGTCCTCTTTATTCTTTTAAGTACGAATTTTAATATCGAAAAAAAAATTTATATATATACACACACAAATACATGCACGATCCTATAAATAGTATTTGGATCTCATGTGATAAGTGTATTTTATATACTTATTTGGGCCGTTAAATTAGACTAATTGTTGATGAATTATACGAAATATGGTTTAATTCTGTGTAAAAAAATTGATTTATAGGTAAACATCGACGACATTGGTTGGATTGGAGAAAACGTGCAAGAAAAGGGCTAAAGTGAAGCAAATTCAAAGTTCGGTAACTAAAATGAAAATACCCCAAAGTTGTGTCGGACTTCATGATGAAGATTCGAGAATGTTATGGGTCAATTGAGTGAAAAAAGAAGTCCAATGAAAGAAATATAGCCAAAGTATTGTCACACATCAATTTCTAGCAGAAAAAGTTATACTCCAAATTTTCAACTTCAGATTGAGCTCATTTTTTGGCATTACAAACATTCGAATTGGAAAATGATATTTAAATAAGAGTTGTAACTATTTGAGTTATCTTTACAATGCATTTTGAATCGTTTCAATCGAATATCGGGAAAGAAAGTTATGACGAAAATATTGAAAACTATTTGGGACAAGCCTAAGTACGCGTCTACACCTGCAGTGGAGACACACGTCTCCTCCTCTTCTAAGACCAACTGAAGCTACCAAGTTCACAAAGGCGTGCGCCCTGGCTAAGCCTATGTGCACGCCCCAAGGTAAAATGGGAAAAAATTATTCTTTCCTTTTCCTTAATTCAGTATATTTTAGAATGCAATTTTTTTTTTTTTTACATTCTATATATTCCAAGGCCATCAAGAACGTCCAAAACCTAGTTTTCATCATAGAAGAGGAAGAAAATAGATATTTTTACATTCAAAGAAAGGAATTACATCTTTTGAGGTCAAATTTCAAGTGAGGAATTGAAGTTTTCACGTTCTTCTCAATTTTCTTAATCTTGGGTGATGTCGTTTCAACCTTTTTTATTTTTATTTTTTTTTATAATTTTCATATTGTAATGTTCGGCTAAATCTTTTATATATTGGATGGATGATGAAGCCATTGATTTATAGTTTTTAATTCAAGACTTTTTATTTTTTAGTTAATTATTGTGTTCTTGATTAAATATGCATGAATCTTCTGTTGTTTGAATTTTTGGCTATTGTTTAGATAATTAGTTATTTATTTGTAGTGTTGGAAGACTCACGATAAGTAGAACACTGTATTTAATATACGGGCAATATATATTAAGAAATGTTTATGGCATATGCAATTGTGTAAGATAATTTTGTGTGCGCTTTGCATATGAATTCAGATTAAAAATATGATCGGACGTGTTAAGTATAGATTAAATATATTTTGGAAGAGAATGTTAGATACTAACGGATTATTGATTTTCATGAATACATTAATCAATCTAACTTATATAAGTCGAGAATCGGAACTAGATGTCAATAAATGGATTCTAAAATCCAATACATTCATCTCATATTTGGATAAAAACCAATCTTTTATAGCTTTCATAATTTTAATTACAATAATAACACAAACAAATCTCTTTTATGTTACAATAAATCGAATTTTATTATAACTAGTAAACTATAATTACAATTATTTCTCGTCTAAATCTATTACTTGTCAACAGTTTTGTACACTTACGGATTTTGTGTGAACACCGCGTTTATAAATAGTATTTAAGGTTTGTTTGTAACCTCCTTGGAATAAACGATGAAACTTAGGAATAAAGTTAAAAGTATAGATATTGTGAATGATATATAACTTTCATTTTATTTGTCGGGGATAATTATACGTCTTAAATGTAATTTTTTACTTAAACTCACCGCCCACACTATAGTCCATAGAGGTGATCCTTGTCAGTCCTTGATGGCATTATTCTTGATATGATGATTCGTACAAAACAAAGAGCATGTTTAACAAAAAATAAAATAAAAAAGTTCCACGATTTTTGAAGTTCTCGATTCCTTCATACATATTGAAGACGAAGATCTTGAAATTAATATCAAGAAAGATCGAGAACCTGCTGAGGGCTTATTGATTATAAAATGTTGTTTGTTCTTTTGGATGCAGATGAGAATAGCTGTAGCATTAGACGTTCCTTGCATCTTTGAAGGGATTTTGTTCCTATTTCTAGCTTTGTCAAAAACACTCGAGGGAGGCTTGTGCGAGCTGAGACAGCCCATTTCGGCCAAATCCACCTTGGGATGGACCTACATTCCTAGACGGGCCACTGAGAAATTTGTCAACAATACTCAAGCTTTTTTAGGGCTCTTTGTAACCAGCAAGCTGGTTTGAATCAACATATTATCATCAGACAAATAAGGGCACAATGGCATCAGCAAAGAACACTAGTAACATATAACCAGTTGGTTTAAGCATTTGAAAAGATTGGACAAAAATCTTTCTGCAGCCGCATCTTCTTTACAATGGGCAAAAATTAGAAGCTTTTCACCTCAGATTCAAACTGCATTTCTTGACATTTATTCCTAAAAACTTCCAATCGATGAACCAAAATGGGAGCTATTAGCCGGGATGTGTAAATGCACATGCAAATGAGTCACTGGAAGAATTAGATATTGGGTTCATGAAGAACTTTTGTGAAATAAATCTAATACGCATCAAACTAGCAGAATACGCTTATTCTCCAACTAATATCATACAAGAAACCGAAGAGAGAGATGGCATTAGTTCACGACAACAGTAGACTAAAAGAACAAAAAGCTACATGAACAGGTCAAATCTGTAGATTAACCTAAGCCTCATCATACTTAGAACTTGTCCTTGTGCGATGATGCATTCTCAACCACTCTTTTAACCTTTTCCACAGATGTTTCTACTTTCTCCAAGAGGGATTTAAGCTCATCCTTCAAGCTGGATTTGTCCGCAGGTGAAATTTTGTCACTGCAGTTTTCCAGCATTGCTTCCATCGTCTCGAGTTTCTCCCTGATGATGCCAACATCAGGCAACTCGCCCTCTGCATGCTGGGATGAGTCTGGCTTCTCGGAGGTTCGCTTAACGGGAGACGAGATTTTTGTATGAGAACCATGAAGCGTTGAACCAGCCGAAGAATGCTGCAGCGTATAGTTGACACTCTGGCCAGGGAATGGACTTTGGTTTATGGAGGATCTGAAGGCTTCTTTTGCATCACGATCATTCATGTAGACAACCTTCACACTCTGAGAATCTGGCACCAAGCAAGTTTCTGTTTCATTCAGACTCCCAAACCTACCAAACAATTGAACAATATCCTCCTTCGATGGCAAAGTGAATCCAGAGGAAAATGTCAAAATGAGGGATGTTAATGAGGTTTTTCTCTGGGCCTTATCAGAACTTGTTTTTGAGCCAGAAATCCCATCAGCTTTTCTGGGCCTGGTTATATCAGACTTCACTACTTGCTTTTCGTTCCTGGCCTTGGCACTTTTCGGCTCGGAAGATCTGGCCTTTTTCTGGGTAAGATCATTTCCTAGATTATCTGGCTGAGAGTGCAGTGACTTTCTTTTCCGACCTGATTGGCATTTATGAAAAATCTTGTAGTCCAATCCCTGTAAATAGATTGAACTCCTGAATGCAGAAGTAAATTTCAAGACTTCATTAAGATAACTCTTCTTGGTCAAGTAAACATGATCAACAGCTGCAAACTGAATCTCAGATAACATATCAGTAACACTAACATCCACTGCAGAAGTAAATGCTGTCTTCTCTGTATCCTCGGCTGCCTTGCTCACATTACCATGTGTGTCAAGTCCTTTCTGCTGTTTGTCAGGCAGTTTCTCCACAGGTACATCTTCCACCTGAGCTATCTTGGTAATTTTCTCTATTTCAATTTCTGATCCTTTCTTAAAGCTTGAGCTTCCTTCCCTCCAATTTAGGTTTGTGTAAGGAGGAGATAGGTACTTGCTCTTCTTCCTTTCCCTAGGAGAAGATACAGTTTCAGATCCCTCTACAGCTTCTCCAGTGACATTTCCCTCAGCAAAAGCATTATTTTCCTTTGGTCTGCTTAACAAAGGATCTTCATTTTTCATCTCCATGCCTACATCGTCACTTGCAGCATTTGAAACCTTATTCTCTGAGATTTTAGAGGATTCAGAAATTGCAGCGTTCCTCTTCCCAACGATCTTCTTCCGCATTGAAGAATCTCCACCATTGTCACCATCCTCTACGCCCATGTCATTACCCTTCCTCTTCTTGGCAGATTTGGACTTGCCGGAATCTGTTCCTTCTGTGACTGTAGTTCTCTTCTTAATCTTGGGTTTAACTTCTGGGTTTTCCTTCATAAGTTCAGCAACACTTTTCTGCTTCCTCCCGTTTGAAGGAGCAGCAGAATTCCCAGTACCTTCTGTGGGTGAAGCGGGGGAATCATCTTCAAGTGGACCAATAGGGACTTCAATTGGAACACTAAAATCAATCATGACCTCATCATCCACATTGTTACTTTTATTTTCAATCACATTTTTACTATTGTCTTCCAGACCTTCAATTTCTTGGGGTTCACAATATACAGGCAAACACCCACCACCTTTTGAGCGATTAAAGGCAGAAAGCCAACTCTTCAAAACTGCAAACTCTATCATACTGCCAACAGAAACAGCTACTGCAATGCTTCTCACTCTTGCAAGTAATTCTGCAGGTTCATATGTAGGAGTTGAAAACCTACAAATATCAACCTCTGGCACGAGAACTCCGTCTTTAATTCCAACATTTGCCACTAGTGGCCGAGAAAGTCCAACTTTACGCTCCTTGGGAATACATTTACATGTCATCTTTGACTCCACAAGTCTACCAACCTCATCAACAGCCCTTTGAACAGCATTGAGAAAGCTCTTAGAACTACTGTCCTTCGATGTCTCTTCAAAGTTCTCCACAAAAGGTATTAGCTGAGATGGCAAGCACCAAGCACAAGAACCATCCCCAAAAAAGGCTACCAAGAGACGACCAGCCTGACCAGAATGGCCATGCTTCTCTGCAAATTCTGAAGCATCCAATGGATTATGAATTTGTCCAGGCCACCACGGATGACTTCTAATTTTACCCCAAACAAGATCTCCTACACGAAATCCATGCTCCTGACCCACCAATTTTTCTTCATTCTCCATTTTTTCATTATCAGCACCCACAATTTCAGTATTTCCATCAACACCCACCTTCCCCCTTTCTTCCCCAGTTTGTCCTGCATTTTTATCCATATCAGTAACAGTGCCATTCAATTGTTTGTGATCACTACCCAAAACTACTACATTCTCTGCACTGGAGCCCTCCCCGTCTTTATTTTCAAATCTTTTCTTCCTGCCATCAGCGTCATCTGAAGAACCAGAATCAACTCCAAGATTAACAGAATTAGTCACGTCAACATTAGATGCATGATTAATATTCTCAACTCCATTTTCTTCATCCTTCTCAGCACCTAAATCAGATTCCAACTTCTCAAAACTAGTCTCCACAACAGTTTCCGTCTCAACAACATGCTTGGTAACTATAACAACTGAATCATCATCTCTGTTCAAATCAGAAGAACTAACCTGCTTTAACAGGTTCTCTTCCGGTTCAGAACGGGAACCCCAGTTCCCTTCCTGTTTAGAATCTGAATCGCCCATTTGCACTACAGAAGACTCGGCTATTTCTGCAGAAGAACCAGCAAGAATTTTTCTAGCAGCTTCAATTTCTTGAGAAGTTGCCATTTCTGTAGAAAACCCAAGTTTACGAAACGCCAACAAAAAACACTGCTCGAACAGTTCTTCCAATCACCACTGTAGTTATAATAACCCGAAAGGAAACCAAATAAATAATAGTACGAGTAAACCGAAAATCCACAACAATTTTTTCTAGGGTTTTCACTCCCAGAAAAAATAAACCAAATAAATTACAAACGCACGAGAACCCACATAAAGCAAAGGGGCAAATATAACAGGGGAAAAAAAAGAGCCTGAAGAAATCAAGTTCGAAAAGTTCAAGATATTACTAAATAATCACTTCTAAGAGTAAAAATTACAGAGCAGCGAGAGGAAGAATACCTTATATACATTGAACAAGATTTTTATAAGCCATTTTTTTCTTCAAGAAGATTCTTAAAACCTCATTTAGAGTTGAAATTGCAGTTTCACACTGAAGAAAATTAGGGTTTATAAATGAACTTTTCAGCTACTATAGATATAGTGATTAGACAGATGGCCTATTAGTCATTTTTTTTCCAGAAAAGCAAATAAAAGCAAGCAGCGTGTAAATTTTTCAGGCGGTGGCGCCGTTTTTGGGTAATAAATTGTTTAAAAATTTGTATTACTCGTGGAAGTACAGTAATGAAAGCTACTCGCTCTCTTGTGCTGCTTTGTAAAAAACTAGGGCTCTATAAATTGACGTGGCGTGCAGTGGTGGCGAGTGGCATGGGGATTAGACTCCTGGAAAATGTCAAAGCCTTTAAAGCATTGTAATTAACTGGAAGTAACTGACAGTTGACGGTTCACGACTTCACGCTTAACGTAAAATTGGAAAAATTGTATCAACGGTACCTAATCTTTTCATTTTTTTGTAGACTTTACCCTAATCTTTATTTTGTGTTAGAAAAAATCCCTTCCTTTTCATAAATACGCAGATGGGTTCCACAAAACACCGTCAGTTGACCAAGAAAATTTAAAAAATTGGTATATTGACCCTTTTAAGGAGGGACAATTTTGTCCAATCAATATTTCTCATTTGATACTATTCAAATAATTGTATATTTCCCTCCACATTGTTGAATAAAATTTATTTTGAGCTCAATGATAATGAGGAGAAATTTGTTCGCGAAAGGGAATCGAAATTGCGGGCTGGATCATTATGGAGGAGGACTAGATCTATGTCCCCTTTGAGCATGACGTTGTTTCTAGATCATGAAAATGACAATACACAGAATGATGATAAGATAACGAGGGAAAATAAAGAGTAAGAACATAGAAGAGGCAGATCGAAAGATATGACTCCGTATAGATCTGGATCTTCCTCGAGGTCTTCTTCATTTGGGAGGAGCTCAAGAAGATGGGTTTTCTTGAAGGAGTTCTCATATAGGAGCAATAGTGAAGGTAAAAACAACGAGCATTAGTTTTGGAGCTCCTTATCATTTTCATCTGTCAAAGATAAGAAATTTGAGAAGTCCAATTCCAATCCTAAAACCCCATCAACTAAAAAAGCAAATTCAGCACCAGAACTAGCAAATTCCAACATTGGAGCCACAAAAAAAGTTACAAAAGTGGTGAAAAATAGGGCAGTAAATGGGATTGGTAAAAGAAGGGTGCCACCATCACCTCATGAATTGCATTACACTGCTAATAGGGCACAAGCAGAGGAGATGAGGAAAAAGACATTTCTTCTATATAGACAAGGTTTGTTGGGTTGTTTGGGATTCAGTTCAAAGGGCTATGGAGTCATGAGTGGTTTTGCTAGAGTTTTGAAATTAGTGTCATCAAGGTAAAAAGAAAGAAAAAATTCAAAAAAAAATGTGTAATAGTTTAAAGAAATACTGATTTGACGAAATTGCCCTCCTTAAAAGTGTTAATATACCTTATTTTTTAATTTTTCAGGTCAACTGACGGTTTCCATCTGCACATTTATAAGAGGTTAGGGATCTCCTTTGGCACAAAATGAAGATCAGAGTAAAGTCTACAAAAAATGAAAAGGCTAGGAGCCGCTGCTGCAATTTTCGTAAAAATTTTTGGCCTCAATTGCACTTGACCTTTGAGATAGGGGTGGCATTGGCAAGGTTTCTATTTATTCATAAATTAAATCATTTATAATTTTTTTTTTCCAAATGGAAGCATAAATATTAGGGAAATTATAAAAACTCAGGTGTTTAAAGTTTGGAATTCAAAAATCAGGGACCAAATCTCAACCTTCAAAAATCAGGTGCTATATAAAACCTCCAACCCTAATTTTTCACTCAATACCCACTCCCCCCTCTCTCTCTCTCTATCTCGCCTGCTCTCTCATCCCCTCCCCTCGCTCTTCCCGTCTCCTCCTCTACCTCTACCTCTACCTCCCCCTCCTCATCCCTCCCTCTGCCAGTAGCTACTGCGAATCAGCCAACCGCGGTGCTGTGAAACAGCTGCTGATTTTTTTGTGGTTGTGATTTTTTTGGTTGTGATTTTGCGGTGGAGGCATGGTAGTGGGTGTGTTGGCCGATTGTTGTTGTTGGCTATTGGTGGTGGTGGTTGGCTGTTGGTGGTGGTTGTGGTTGGCGGGTTGGTGGATCTATTGTTGTTAGCTAGCGGTGATGGTTGTGGTTGGTTGTTGGTGGTGGTGGATCTATTGTTGGCCGTTGGCTGGTGGTTGTGGTGCTGTTAGCTGGAGGTGGTGGTTGTGGTTGGCTGGAGGTGGTGGTTGTGGTTGGGGTTTAGTCGTGTGTTCTGTGGCTGGGTAGTCTGTGTTGGTCGATCTGTGACCTGTGATCAAGTATCGGTGGTAAGCTGTAATATGTGACCAAATTTTTGTTAATCTGTGACCAAAAGGTTGTAGTATGTGATCAAATTTTTGTCAATCTGTGACCAAAGTTTTGTTAATCTGTGACCAATTACTCAAATGTGACCTAAAAATTTAATAATCTGTGATCTCGAAATAATATGTGACCAACTAATTTAAAAATCTGTGACCTCGAAATAATTTGTGACGTACTAATTTTTTGATACGTGACATCGAAATAATTTGGGATTAAAAAATTTGACGATGTGTGACCAGTAAATAAATATGTAACTTAAAATTATGAATATGTGACCATTAATCACAAAATGTGACTTTATTATCTTTATTTAATAAATATTTTAATTAATTAAATAAATACTCGATTTTTGAATTTTTAAAATATTTACCTTATTTTTGAATTGAGGTAAAGAATACACCTTAAATATGATTTTTTCCCCAAAGAGAAAATTACCATAAACAAGGTGTTTACTTTTGACTTTTAAAAAATCAGGTTTTTAGTTTATTTAATCAAAAATCAGGTTTTAATTTTACAATTAGAGCTTGTTTGGGAGGGATTAAAATCAGATTAAAATTGAAAATATAGCCGTTATTGTTGACTTTTATTAGACGGGTGGGACCCAATAACGGCCATATTTTCAATTTTAATTGGATTTTAAGCCCTCCCGAACAGGGCCTTAATATTAATAATAATATTTTTAAATTAAATTAAATATATACCCACCCTACTACCTACCCCACCAACTTTATAAATATAAAACCCTAACCAAACCTAATTCATTCTATTTCATCTCTTTCATTTCTTCCGCCGCCTCCACCGCCACCGTCTGCCCCGGCCACCGCCCGCCGCCGCCTCCGGCCGTCCACCCTCTCTCTTCTCTCCTCCCCCTCCCTTTCTTCCCCTTTCTTTCTTCCCCCTCTCCCCAGAGAGATCTGTGCGCGACGCGGCGGCGTGTCTGTTGCGTCGCGCGGCGTAGCTCTGGCGTGCGATCTGACGCGGTGTCGCTGTATGTGTCGCTGAGCGCTTCTTCTTTTGTGTTGTCTTTGTGCGACACGGCGGCGACACGGCTACGACGCGACGATGAGCCGAGCTGCCATTGTTTTTATTTTTTATTATTTTTTTTTTGTGTCATTCTCGCTGCTAGCAGATTTTTTTTTGTGGTAGAATGGCAGTGCAGTGGTGATGTGCTGTGGGTGGTTGATCTGTGTATGTTTGGAGGCGGATCTGTGTGTGGGTGGCGGATCTGTGAGTTGGGTGGCAGATCTGTGTTTGTGGGTGAACGGGTGGTATGTTTTGGGCGGTGGTGGTGGATCTGTGGACGGTGGTTGGTTTTTTTTTTTTTTTTTGTCCGTGACCTAGTTATTGAACCGTGGTGGGATTTTTTTTTGGTCTGTGACCTAGCTTTTTTAATGTCTGTGACTTAGATATTGAATTGTGGTGGTTTTTTTGTGTCTGTGACCATGCTATTGAACATGTGGTGGGTTTTTTGGTGTTTGTGACCATGTTATTAAACATGTGGTGAGTTTTTTTGGTGTCTGTGACCTAACTATTGAACTGTTGTGGTGATTTTTTTTGTATCTGTGACCTAGGTGGGCGTCTGTGACTCACTCTGAAACAGAGTCGTGACATGTAAAATTTTTTTTTTTTCAATCTGTGACCTAGGTGGGTGTCTGTGACCTCGGAATTGTGACAGTGACTCATTGAGATAGAGTTTTGACTCGTAAAATTTTTGATTTTTTCAACCTGTGACCTATAATTTCGAACCTTGTGACCTTAAAAAATAACTTGTGACCTATTATTTTTTATCAGTTTTAATCTGTGACTTCGAAATAATCCGTGACCAAATTGTATATAACTGTGACCTTAACAATTGCCGGAATCGGAGCAGTCGCCGGAATTAAGCGCCGGCAGAACGGTCGCCGGAGTAGTCGTCGGAATTAAGTACAGCCGGAGAACAGTCGCCGGAGCAATGGGGGGTGGTGGGGTGGGGTGGGTTAATTATATTATATTATAGTTAAATATTTAATTTAATATAATAATTTTGAAATATAATTAATTAATTCAAAAGAAACCTGATTTTTGCAATTTCATACTTTGGGACCTGATTTTTAATTTTGGTAAAGTAAATGTCTGAATCATAAATTTTTCCCTTTTGGCAAAAGTTCAGTGATTGAAAATGATATTCTGAAATTTATATGGGCCGACATTTTATTTAGTTGTAACTTGTAAACAAAAGCCCAACCCATGACTAACCAAAATTCAAGAAAATGAGAAACAAATTCAGTAAAATATTCAATTATACATATTGGCTACGTTGGGGGCATTCCGAGAATCGAACTCGGGACCTCTCGCACCCAAAGCGAGAATCATACCACTAGACCAAATGCCCAGCTGACATGTTCTATCGGAGATTATTTTATATAACATTTAATATAAATGCGATTATCGACAATTGATTTTTGCTGTGCAAGAAAGTTGAACCCTAAATTCCCAAATCAACTCCAGTATTTTCTTTCACAGTTTTTCTCAACCGAAACCCAGCTCCAAAGTTTTATTTGATTGGGAGAGATGAAGAGAAGTGGAGACGACGTAGCAGAGAAGCTTGATGGAGAAAAGAAGCCTGTATTTCTCACGAAAGCCCAGCGAGAACAGCTTGCCCTTCAACGCCGCCAAGAGGAAATCGCTCAACAGAAACGCAAAGCTGAACTTTTCCTCCAAAGCAACAATGACTCAAAATCCTTTTCTTCTTCCGACCGGGACAGGGACCGAGATTTGGACCGCCGGTCTTCACGTGACCATGATAGGGAGAGGGATAGGGAAAGGGGTCGGGATGTGGAGCGAAGGAATAGAGAGAAAGAGCGCGAGGAAGAGCACAAGGCACGTGAACGTGCTCGATTGGAGAAATTGGCTGAGCGAGAGCGTGAGGTGGAATTGGCTGCTATTAAGGAACAGTATTTGGGGTCTAAGAAACCTAAGAAACGTGTGATTAAGCCTAGCGAGAAGTTTCGTTTCTCATTCGACTGGGAGAATACTGAGGATACTTCTCGGGATATGAATTCGCTGTACGAGAATCCTCATGAAGCTCGTCTACTATTTGGTCGTGGACTCCGGGCAGGAATGGATCGGAGGGAGCAGAAAAAGCTTGCGGCTAAGAATGAGAAGGAGATTCGTGATGAGATTAGGAAGAAGGAGGGTGTCGAGGAGACACGCGAGGAAGCTGCTGCCCAGAAGAAAAAGGAAACGGCCGCTGATTTGTATGATACCTTCGATATGAGGGTTGATCGCCACTGGTCTGAGAAGAAGCTCGAGGAGATGACGGAGAGAGACTGGAGAATTTTTAGGGAAGATTTCAATATTTCGTACAAGGGTTCGAAAATTCCTCGCCCTATGAGGAGCTGGATTGAGAGTAAGTTGACTCCTGAGTTGATGAAGGCAGTGGAGAGGGCTGGCTATAAGACTCCATCGCCTATTCAGATGGCTTCAATTCCTCTTGGCCTGCAGCAGCGTGACGTGATTGGTGTTGCTGAGACTGGTTCAGGTAAAACGGCTGCCTTTGTTCTTCCCATGTTAACTTATATTACACGACTTCCTCCTATAACCGAAGAGAATGAGGCCGAGGGACCTTATGCCGTTGTGATGGCCCCTACTAGAGAGCTTGCTCAGCAAATTGAGGACGAGACTGTAAAGTTTGCACATTACCTGGGTATTAAGGTTGTTTCTATTGTTGGCGGGCAGTCCATTGAAGAGCAAGGTTTTAGGATTAGGCAAGGGTGTGAGGTTGTGATTGCAACACCTGGGCGTCTTCTTGATTGCTTGGAGAGGCGGTATGCGGTCCTAAATCAGTGTCACTATGTGGTTCTCGACGAGGCTGATCGAATGATTGATATGGGTTTTGAACCTCAAGTTGTGGGTGTATTAGATGCAATGCCTTCAAGTAACTTGAAACCGGAGAATGAGGATGAAGAGCTTGACAAGAATAAGATTTATAGAACAACCTACATGTTCAGTGCTACCATGCCGCCTGCTGTCGAGCGGCTGGCAAGGAAGTACTTGAGAAATCCTGTTGTTGTCACCATAGGCACTGCAGGAAAGACAACTGATCTCATTACTCAACATGTTATCATGATGAAGGAGAATGATAAACCGGGTAGGTTGAAGAAATTTTTGGATGAGATTGGGGATAAGACAGCTATTGTGTTTGTTAACACAAAGAAGGTTGCCGACAATGTAGCAAAAAATTTGGAAAAGGATGGCTATCGTGTGACTACATTGCATGGAGGGAAGTCACAAGACCAGAGAGAAATAAGCCTTGAAGGATTTAGGACTAAGAGATACAATGTTTTGGTTGCCACTGATGTAGCTGGTCGTGGTATTGATATACCTGATGTTGCGCATGTCATTAATTACAATATGCCTGGTAATATTGAAGCTTACACCCATCGTATTGGGCGAACGGGGCGTGCAGGGAAGACTGGTGTTGCCACCACATTCTTGACTTTGCATGATACTGATGTCTTCTATGATCTGAAGCAAATGCTTATTCAGAGCAACAGTCCTGTGCCTCCAGAGCTTGCCAGACATGAGGCTTCAAAGTTTAAGCCTGGTAGTATCCCTGACCGACCACCCAGAAGGAATGACACAGTTTTTACTCATTGATGCATCAATTTGGCCATGTATTTTCAGCAGTGAATTGAAGATTTCTAATTTTTATGTGGGCAATGAATGGGTGGATGATAGAAATCTGAGCTGCTGGTGCATTCAACATCTAGAAAATGGTATCTACCATACATTGTTTTTTCTTTTTTATTTTTTGAGTGGATGAGGCATGTCTTGAGCATACCTAAAGAAGCTGTAGCTAACAAGATCTTCATGATCCTGATATAGCAATTTAGAAGAGGGAGTATTATATAAAGGTTAACTAGCTTCTTGTGGTTGCTAAAGATGGATGGATGTTTCAATAGATGTTATGTGGTGGACGTATGGAGTTGGCACAAACTATTGTAGCTGATACCTAGTTTATTGGTCATAAAGCTTATATTAGCTCTATCCAAACCATTTTTCTTTGAAAATAAATATTTAGTTTATTGGTCGTATTACGGCCACACATTGGTTGAGAGTGAAGTTTTAGGAAAATGAGTATTTGTCAATTATTGGCATCAATTATGGAACTTTTTTGTTACTCGTGCCGAAAATTTGAAACTGCAAGGTGAAAAGTTTTGTATTGGGAAGTTCTTAATTCTAATCTTAATTTCTAACAGGGTGGTATATTGTTGGAATTTGAGTAAATTGTTGTTCCAGAAAACTGCAAGTTTAAAGATTGATTTAGTGGGAATGTAAAGGAGCTAAAATATATGTTTTCGAGGGATTCCAGGACCTTACAATTGCTTCTTCTTCTTCTTTTTTTTTTTGAGTTTTCTTCCTATTTCTCATCAGTTTTGCTATCAAACAAGGCTTTTCGTGCACAAAATTTTAATGCTTGATCGGTGATAGAATGGTTATAGCCTATAGGTGATTGGTGCATTGAGTTTAGAAACAGACTAATGAAATGTTGAGACTGTAAATTAGTTTGTGCCTTGAATTCTCCGTTTGTAATTGAGGACCTACTTTTTGCTTCCTTTCCCGTCTCCAATGCTAGTGCTATATTGGACCCAGCATTTATTATTATGGTAAATCAGTAAATCAAGATGTCAATTTGAGATTTTATTTTGGCTTGATACGTCAAAGGCTCACCTTTGGTTTAGGGATGGCAACGGGGTGGGGTGGGGCGGGGCGGGGCAGGGCGGGGGCGGGGATGCCCTCCCCGTCTCCCGCCCCGTTAAGAAATTCATTCCCCGTCCTCGCCCCGTTCCTCGTTTAAGGCAAGGCGGGGCGGGGCGGGGTGGGTTTATTCCCCATTTAAATTTTTTTTTTTTTTTTTAGTTTTTGATAATTTATTTTTATTGTCCATATTCATTATATTTAAACAAATAATTTTAGTTGCTATTTTTTATTAGAACTAACAAAAATGTTCATTTAAAGTATTGAATTCTTTTAAAAAAAAAATTTTTTTTTTTTTTTAAACGGGGCGGGGCGGGGACCCCGTTACCCGTCCCCGCCTCGGGGAATAATTCTCCGCCCCATCCCCGCCCCGTTACCCGTTTAAGCGGGTTTTCCTCTCCCCGTTCGGGGCGGGTCCCCGCGGGTATCGGGTTTTTTTGCCATCCCTACTTTGGTTTTTGTCTCAGTAATTGTATTATTCTACATTTTCCCATTCATTCATTTTCTTTCTTTCCCGTCGACCACAACAACTAAAACGGTGCAAAAAATTCAGACCTGAGAAGATGAAGGGCCGATGGTGGGAATTTGGGAAAGTCGAGCCGATCACGTGTCTTCATTCGAGCGATGTTACAGAAGAAGAAAGAAATGAAATGAGAGGCCGGGGGGTTGTTATGGAAAAGAGTCTAGTCCATCGGGCTCGAAGATCGGGATAAGCTAAATGAAATTAGAATTTGATTGAAAAAGAAGCAAGGCTACCGATACCATAACCGAGCACCATCGCTAAAGAAGAATCTTTCTAAATCATTTCAGGTCAGTGGGGCCTTCAAGCATCCGAAATACGTCAAGGTTGTAAATGACATAGCTTCTTGATAGAAAATGACGTTTCCTTGAAAAAATTAAGTTAACTATGTTTTTTTCCCAAGGAAGTCCCTCTCCGTCCGATGAGTCATCTACTTAAAAGGACCCTCCCTATAGTGCACCCTTCTTTGAATTATTTGGTCATTCAATACTTATTGAATACAAAGAAGAAAATACATTTCGACCTCGTTGTAGTTCTCAATCATTTCGTGGCACTAGGCATGGCTGAACCATCTACGATGGGGGGAGCTAATGCACATGAAAGAAGCTTAGATAAGAGAATATGTTGTCGCGTCGCTTTTTTTTGTAGAAAGCTCGACCAACGTGAAAATGTGTTTGGCCATTGTGAATTAATAACTACATGGGATTCTAACAAAAAGCCATTTGTTTCATTCACCTAGATCTTTTGTTGTACGAGATGAGTTCTTATACTATAGGAGCGTATATCGTCGTTTTTAAGATGGTAATAAGCACTTGTTCTCTAAAGGAGTATATATTGTCGTTTTTGGCTATTTTAGTTAGTGCTTTGAACGTTGATTATCTACTGCAACATCGTTGGTTGCCTGTAGTCTTCTCCAGGCATTCGTGATTTATTCTTTAGGATTCTTCATTTTTTTTCTAGTAACTTGTGATGACTGATGCAGGAAGTACTCCTCTACATTGATCAGAAACATTTTTCTTCCTTGTTTACCTCTTCAGGGACCAGAAACTATTTGCAAATTATCATAGACATTATGCTGGTTTCATGAGCTGCACATCTCATTCAAATGAATATCAGTACTATCTTCATTTATTCTTTTTTTTTTTTATGTCTTAGGTTAATGGGAAAGGAGGTTTTGCTAAAGGGCTTTTGAACATCCCCTGCTATCGCCAACTGGTGGCTAATTACAGGTATCTGGCTTGGGGGCATGGGGATTAAAGAAGCTACTGTGGGATATAATTTATCTTTTAAAGATACGGTCTGTTCTTGGCAGAGAAATCAGATTTATGCATTGTCAAAAAAAAATTGTATGGATTTTCTTATTTTTATCATTAATTGTTAATATATATAGTTTTTCCATTTATTGTTATGCTCTCTGTTTTTGATTTTATTTCTCTCTTTTTCCTTCAATATTTGGATGTTTTACTTTCTGTATCCAATCATCTACATTGATAGAAATTTACTCGTTTTATTCGATTAGCTGTCAGTTAGAGGTCGTTAAAGAAGGCTCGGAAAGACCATCATTTCTTGCAATAAAATTGATCTCATGTTCCCGTGGATAGGATAAAAACTTTCCAATACTGATGTGACAAGAAAATTGTAAGTATGGTTCTTTGAACTAATCAGTAAAATAATTGGTATATAGAAAAGGTTACTAATGAAATTTTGAAATTAATCCACATGAAAAATTCAGAAATGAAAAAAAATCACAAGTCAGGTATTAAGTTTACACCAAATCAATTTTCAGACATTAAGTTTAAAAATTCAAAAGTCAGGTGTTCATTCAATAATTTAATTTTAAATAATATTATTATCAATTTAAATTAATCTACTTACACTCACCCCCATCAAACAACCGTCCACACCCCATCCCACTCTTACTAGTCATCACTCATTCTTACCGTCGTTGACAACTTCTTGAGCGACAAACTAATCGTCGAGCAGTAACAACTAAGCATCGTCGACTCAAATAATGTAGATAAAGGGAGAAATTTTGCCACCATTGGGGAAAGTCAACTGAGCATCGCTGACAAGTGATCATCTTCTTCAGCAACACTTATCAATGTTATTAAGATTTAAAATTGATCATTGAAAAACAACTACTAGTGTAATTAACAAAGTACTTACCGGAGCAAATAATTTCAATTTTCACCGTCGAAATCTGGTTAATTGAATTTTTGACCAATTCAGAGAATTGGGGTTAAAGCAATCAATGACATGTGACCAGATCTCTTAAAACCCGTGATCTATGCACTTTGATACATGATCAATTACATGTAACCTGTGACCTGTGAACATTTATCTATGACTTATGAATATTAATTTGTGACCAATTTTAATTGATTTTTAACTAATGACATTGATACGTGACCAATTAAATTGGTCTAGGACTTAAAGACATTGATCCATGATCAATTTTAATTGATATGTGACTTAATTGAATTTATGACTGATTCGAATAACTGATGTCAAAGAAATTAATGATATGTGACCGATCTATTGAATTTGTGACCTGTGACTTATGCGCTCTGATACCAATTACATGTAACCTGTCATCTGTGGATATTGAACTGTGACCTGTTAACATTAATATGTGACCAAATTTAATTGATCTATGATCTGTGATCAATTAAATTGATCTGTGACTTATAGGCATTGATATGTGATCAATTTTAATTGATACGTGACTTGTCTACATTGATCTGTGACCTAATTATAGTGACGAGGATATTGATTTGTCACCTGCACATTGTGATCTATGACTTGTAAACAAATTGTGATTGACCATCACCACCTCTTACACACCATCGCCACCACAATCCCAGATGTACTTCAGACTACAGTTACCAGAATCAGATCCACCATTACCACCTCCTACACACCCCCACCACAACCACCTGTGGACATTGATCCACAGTTACGAGACTTCCCCATCACCACCCCCTCCACTTGCCTGAACACACCACTTTACACACGAAATACCACAAACCAGATCTCTTCTGCTTGTGGACCAAAGCCACAAAACCAAATCTCCACAAAATGTCATCACTACCCGTTGGAGAGGAAAATGATGAAACAAAGCACTAGATACCATTTATGCTGAGAAGGGGAAAATGGGGGAAAAAATTCATCATCTACTTCAAAGACAAAATGTCAAATGTCGAGAAATTTGTGGTTTGGGGATAGTTGGAGTGGGGTTATGATGGATTCGCGTTGGTGATATTTGATTGTGAAATCGCTGACCCAAATGGTGGTGACTGGCGGCCGGAGAGAGAAGAAAGAGAGAGAGTGGAGAGGAGAGAGAGATATTTACGTTTTGAAAATGAGGTTGGGATGAATTGGGGGAGTTTGATTAATTGTAATATTAATATTAATACTAAAATATATAATTATACTTGATATATGATTAATTAAAGTTGGCACTTGAGTTTTGCACATTCTTCAAATATCGGCTTTTGTGTAATTTACCCTTCAGAAAATAATAGGTGTAGGGGCATGGGCCTAAATTCCACCTAAAAAATAGCCCATTTATACACAAGGGTAAATGTGCCCTCTTCAAAGATCGTCTCTCCATATAAAACGTGATATTTTTCTTGATTGACTTTTATCTTTTATAATAGGGATTGGATTCTATAATTTATTTATGGGAATTGTGAGAATGGTCATAACCTATGGGGTTGTTGCACAAATGGTCCCTAACCTGTAAATCTTGATGGATACATCCCTAACTCTTCACTTTATGGTTAGATTTGGTCTTTTGAATAGTTTCTATCCAATTGATAGTTAAAAAGGTTTGGATTGTTGAACTAGGCTATCTATGGACAAAATCCACTAGAAGAAATAGAAGATTTGTGTGCAAATAAAGATGAAGTCTTTATTTCGAATTGTTGACGTGCTTTCTTGGAGTGGTATGAGATCAAGATCGTCGATTTGATTGCATTATGAGTAGTTTTTAGTTAAGTTTTAATTTGTATTTATGTTTGATTATATTTCAACGTGCTCAGTAAGTTTTTGAGATCCAAAAAATTTGAAACTATCTCCTGTGATCTTTTAATGAAATATTTTCTGTGACATGGAGTGGATGTTTATTATTGAGGTTTACAACTTGAGTTTACAAAACTATACTTTAAGCACAACTTATATATTACGAATATATTAAAATAGACAAAATAAAAATTAAAAGAAACAATTCTCGATCTATACACATGCTAATCGAATCAAACCATAAAATCGATAATAGGATCAAATCCAAAAAGATTCGAATCAAAATCCAATTGGTTGACAACTCTCTTAATGAGGTAAAAAGCACGTGTTGCAAGAAACATATACAAAATCCAAGTGGGCCCAAAGGAGAGCCGAACTCTCGATGACTCGTTGGACGTAAATGATTATTCGATATTAGACCTTATGAAAGATTAAGTGATATAAAATACTGCTTAATAGACGTCCTCTGCATAGTCTAGACGATGATGAGAGCTTTTTCCCTTTTTTCCGAAAACTAGCTAAGACCGCTAGGTCATTACATGTTATTGTTGAATGGTCTTATTTTCCGCCTTTTTTTCTTTCGAATGTACTGATTGACGATTTGATGAATAAATAATTTTATTTCCCTAAAAAAAATTTATTTTCTTCAAGAAATTCCATGTATATGCATTCATTGCCGACCCGTCATATGATTGTTAAATGTTAATTGTGTTTCACGTGGCAGTTGTCCCTTGTGTTTTCCCAATGAAATTCTAATTAAACACGTGAGGGAAAAAACTAGTGGCCCAAAATTGAGAGAGTTTCATTCGTACGACTTGGGTGCAATAAAAGCACACAACAAAATTTCTTCTTTGTTTTTCTATAAAGATTCTTGAGAGATTTTGCAACTTTTTTTTATTTAATTAATACTACTAAATGACTCTTATGATAGATAAAGAGCAACAAAAATTCTACTTGTACATAATTTTTATCCATAAGGATTGACATAATACTCATATGGGGTGGGACCCACAAACCTCTTATGAGTATTATGTCAACCCTTATGTGAACCCCAATGTACTTCTAGCACTTCTCAAAGAGCAAATGTCTTCCACTTGTGAATTTATGTATGGGAAACACCACTTGTACAATCGAGTTGACAACCTCTCACAATGGTAGATCCCACTGTGTTAAAAAAAATAAAAAATTATCCACCCACCCATCCCATGTGGGAATGGTTGTCGATCGAGGTTGTCAACCTCGATTGTACAAGTAACACGGTATAGTACATCTACATATCTAACTCGAGCTTTTAACTCACAAATTATTTCTTGTTCATCAAAAGTTTGACACGCAAGGCAGACCCTTTTGGACAATAATTGCGTTACTTCCTAAACTTGAGCTGAAAAAAATTTAACTTAACTAAAAAAAATCATATCTAGTTAGTATCATTCTAAATTTTAGTCTACCCTAAATTTAATTTTAGTTCAACCCCTATTGGTACTTTCAATTTTCCTAAATTGATGACACACTTAATTTTAAGGCTTTTGTCTGCGCTAAAACCGTATTATCAACTAGCTCCGTTAAAAAGTGGTTGAAGAAAGACACGCGACATCGACTAGCTCCATTAAAAGTGGTTGAAGATAGATACGCGACATCGATAACTTATTCATAGTTGAATCAAAGTCCAATGAACTTAGAGACGTTCAAGAAATGGCTGAATGGTGAGTAAAGTTATGTCATTAATCTACCTTAATGTTGTCATTAATAAGGTTGTGAAAGTCTAAATTTTAAGTTGAAAAATGAAGTATCAATTAATTGGGACCACATTTTCTAAAAAAAAATTAATTGGGACCACGTGAAGATCTCCCTATGGGCACTTGGAGAGTTAGGCATCCATCGAATTTCATAGTCACAAGGTCATGCAAAAAAATGAACGAATTTAGAAAGCGAAAATTGAATTTTGCCAAAATAAGCTATGCCTACGTGCCTAATTGTTTGGTATTTGTTTCCCGCATGAATCTTACGACCCACCTTTAACCGTATGGAAATAAAAGTATCAACTTTTGAAATTACATACATGATAGAGATCGTGTACATGTACATAACTTTGTTCGAGATGTTTGAAACGTTTCTCTAAGTCCCTGTTTGAGCTCCATTTTTGAAATAATATTTTATTGAAAAATGTGTGATTAAAAAATGAGGAAATATTTTGGATTTACGTATAAAATTATTTTATGGGAAAATATGTGTTTGAAAATAAGTTTTGAAAAAATGAATTTTTCAAAAAAAAATGAGGGCCTAACATAAGCCAAAATGACGTTAAGAAAAAGATATATTTGACTAATTTTTTTCTCGGTCATACATGACGTTGAAAGTATTTAATATCGAATCTCATGTGGAATATCCAAGGTGCGATCCGTCTATAAGCCCATCTCGACTTGTATTTTTCGTTGACTGCCGTTTTTAAAAAAAATGAGAGATGGGGAGCTTGCGGTATCATACCCCCAAGAATTTTTTTTATTCTTTTCATTTATTTTAAAAATATATAAAAATTCAAATTAAAAACGACTTGTGTTGTTGTTCATGTCAAAGGCTTATTCTCTCATATTGTCTAGTTTAACGTAGCAAATATGTCATAATATTAATCCAAAATGTAACCTTTTACTTTCACTCCAATTAGCAGATTATCCCAATCGGCCAGTACAATTTGGTGAAAAGATGAGAGAAGTTGACACTTCAAAAAAAGTGATTATGACAATACTTTAGTTGGCCAATTATTCATCAAGTCGTAACTCTCACGTAAACTTTCCAACTAAGTATCAATATTATCTCTTACCAAAAGTTCCTTAACTAGCAAACATCTTAGATATCCAATCAACCAATGGATTAAGCTATTAAATCTAGATTATTTTGGATTATGTGCTTATTAATCAAAGCAAAACATAAATGATTATTAATTTGAACATGTCTTGTCCTTAAAACCTAAACAAAATGAATAATCCTGGTAGAGCAGTTGTTGGCCTTTTACAGGCCTGACAGAGCAGCTCGATCCAAACAAAATATCTTTCCAATACCATTTACTATAACAAATTTAGGGGCTTTTTGACAATTTTTGATAAAATTTTTAGAAGATTTTGGATAAAAGTTACGTGTCTCATAAAAGGCGTAATTAAAATTAATAGCCGACTTTGGCTTCAACTTTTTATTTTTAAGGTATCCCAAACAAGCACTAAACAACATGCAAACTACGTAAAACTCAACTGCAATAGATTCAAGATATATCATCATCCTAAGATAAAAATCCCATTAAGTCTGTATATTTATATAAACAGATGTATTATGTATATATATGTTTATATAAGTTCTCATGCATAATCATCATATTACAGTACTTGAATAAAAGCGTTACTCAATAGGGTTTTGGATTTTAATCAATTATCATGGATAAATAATTAATCTCCATTAAGTAACTGGATGGACCAAAGATCCTCCATGCTCCATATGTTCTCATTTGATTCAGTGGGGAAAGGTCCATGGAAAGTTTCCATGTGTCCATCGAACGACGGTGTAGAGTAAGTTTCAACGGCATGATCAGGAGGACAGAAACTGGACATTTGGCTTGTGCTTGCTTGATCATGATGAGTTTGATCAAGATTTTGTCCTGTGAAAGTTTGATCAGCTTGCTTAATGTGCTTCTGAATTCTTGTCCTCCAGTAATTCTTTATTTCATTATCCGTTCTTCCAGGCAAATGCTTAGCAATTTTCGACCACCTGCACAAGATAATTGATTATTTTTAAGCACGAGTAGAATAAAATTGTTATTCAAGTCTCAAGAAATGTAAATTTTTGGTAGGCATGTTCTGTGGTTCAAATTCAAAGTCTTTGGCATTCTCCAATATATTTAAAGGAAACTCCAGCCATGAATTTGTAGCCTTCAGTTTCTACAAATACATTTTTGGAAAATGATTAGTGTACATAATTTTCCTACATAATGGTTGACATAATACTCTTCAAAAGTGGGTCCCACCACATGTGAGTATTATGTCAACCATTATGTAGGAAAATTATGTACCCCAAGCAAAACTCTAGATTTTTTGCACCCCATTTGAGCCACATTATTTTTTTCATTCTCATTCTTCTACTTATTTTCAACCACATATTCTTCAATAAAATAATGTTTTCCACCACATCAATAACTTTTTCTTTTTTTTAACCACATATTTCCCATTATATCAAACAAAAAATGTATTATTGAATTCAAAATGTACACCAAACAGGGACACAATATGACGTATATATTTCATGCAGAAGTGCAACTGCAAATAATTCTCATCAATATATTCTCAGTATACCATATAATATTGAGACGTTTCGAGGAAAACGTTGGTGCAGAAGATGGAAATATGATGAATGGCTTCTTTGCATTCTACACAAACTCTACAAGCGCAATGCAAGTCATCCGAGGTTTTATATATATATCGATATATCTACTATCTTAAAAGAGGCAACCTACCAATTTTTTTCTGAAATCTCTCGGTGGGGGCCACGGATCTCATGGCCCCCCACCTCCCTCCACCGCGGACTATAAGGTGTTGAAAATATAATATAAACAACATATATTCTGTCTAACAATAAATTTTTTATAAATAAAATAATTTTAATATTCTTAAAAAGCATATATTAAAAAAATAATTACCTAGTTAAATAGTGTGCTCTATAAACATTATAATCTTGCTACTTGTACAATCTTTTTTTATAATCTTGGTTGACAACATCATATTCATTCATTTGAAAAACTGTTTTTTAAATCTATGGTCCAAGTTTTGACAATATCAATGTTGTCAACTACAGTTGTCAACAACAGTTGTACAAGTATGTTGATTAAGGGTACATGCGCTCCAAGGCCTATACTTCCTTTTTTCACTTCTCTTCCTAGACTCATGACCAAAACTCAACGTCGACTCATAGTATTGGACATGGTTCAAAAGTGTGAAGATAAAAAATATATATTATTTATTTTTTTTATTTTTATTTAATTGTTATTCTTAATAATCTTGATTTCATTTTCTTTAATGCAAGAAGGTACTAAATCTAATGTGGAGGGCCCATCTGTCCCAAAGAGCCAAAAACATTATGGTAGCTAGCTGTCGATTTCAACAAGCAATTGGGAGCTACTCTTTCAATTGATAGCTAAGAAAGGTTAACACAGTGAATAATTGAACATTGGGTTCGACTCAAAATAGAATTTTTTTTCCTTTCGTCCCAATCCCTTAGCCCCTCGTTTACAATGTGTTTTTATACTATCCCTATCCATTTTTTTCGTATTTAATTTAAAATGATCGTCCCTTTCAAACCCTTTCGCACTTAATAGTACGGATAAATCATTTTTTGATCAAGTTTCTCAAAATTCATTTTTCATAGAGAAAAACTTTTTAACTATTTTCGATTTAAAAAAGATGGATCCATAAAACTGAAATGAATTATTTTCGCAAAAAAAAAATGTTCACAACTTGTTTTTATACATTTTTTTCCTTTTTATTTTTATTTTATTAAGACACTCGTTCCTCTCAAACCCCTTTTGCACTTGCATGTATGTATAAATCATTTTTTATCGACTTTTTCAAAAATCGGTTTTCGTAAAGAAACACTTTAAAAGCATGCATACTCAAATAAAGTAAGATGAATCCATGAAAATCATAACAAAACATATTATTATTTAAAAAAAGGTGGAATCAAGAAATTTTTGTGGCCATTAAAACCTTATTCAATGATGATTCTTTTGCCAATAATTATTTATTGGGCAGCGTATGGGGCTTCAAGACACAAAAGGCACGAGGCTAAAAAGAATTGGTGGCTCCTATTTCTTCTCACAACATCAACAATATTCATATAAACGTGTATCAAAATCTTGGCGGAGAATAAATTGCCGTTTTCATAAATAATTTTTTTAGTTTTCTATGAACTTACCTGTTTCCCCACTTAGCATGCAGCTCCATAATCAAAAGTTGTTCCTCCGGCGTGATATTCCCCCTTCTAACGTCCGGTCGAAGGTAATTCAGCCACCGCAGACGACAGCTTTTTCCAGTACGCTTAAGCCCTAACACAAGTCATGAACAAAACCATTTTTCATTAGAGTTTTCTCCAAGAAAAAAGTTTTACACTTCGAACGTGTACTAGAGTGTAACATGAAAAGTCATCAGTGGAGTGATACGAATACCGGCAGCACGAGCTAGTGAATTCCAAACGCCTTCGCCGTGATTAGCGATATAATTCATGAGAATCAGATCTTCTTCCATGGTCCATGGTCCTTTCCTCACTTCTGCATCTTCAGAATTATTGCATGGTTTCTTGTCCATTTTGGTAGAAAGAGGGAAAATTCTAGTTAGAGATGTGATATTCTTGAAGAAAAATAATGGAGAGATGGAGCTCAATTTATAGTAAATGAGCTCTTAATTGACGTCATATATATAATTATAATATTAATTATTGAAACATATGCATGCATACATGATAACCAAGTATGTGACCATGCATGTTCAAGTAACGTTGTTGACGTGCTACATGAACAAAATGACATTGTTACATATATAATTCATTCGTTATGGATCTATATATGTTACATAATTTGTATTGATGTTGTGACTATTAATTATTTTTCGTGAAGAAAAAAGAGTATCATATATTTGTTAATTTCTAGTTCTCTCGAGGGTCTAGAAACTTCCCACTACATCATATTATTAGTATTTATTTTTATTTTTTTGATGCAACTTCTTGCTTTGTTAGACCGTTTCATTAAAATATATTTTTTCGAAAATCATCCCTTTAATTACATTACTTCACGAAAAAAAATGTTGGGTGCCTGTTACAATATAATATATCTAATACCATAAATTTGAACATGTTGACAACGCAATAATCCTACAAAAATTAGGTTTAAACAGTTGTAATCCACACAAATTAAGGTAAGACAGGAAGGTACAAAATCACTTGTACTAGATTATGAATGGCTGTCCGAGGAATGCTACGCTGGTAACGCAGAATAACCCTTGTTGTCTAACCTCATGGAAGAATAGTGCAAAAGTCATTTGTACAGGGTCACATGAACTCCCCCCTCCTATGGCAGGGGGACAAGTGTCCCCTGGCACCCCTGTACAAATAGCACTGCCTAGAATAGTATTTAGTGTTGAAAGACTGATTCCTTATTACAATGATCCATGCACCATTCACAACCGAACAATGCTGCTCTACCACGTCTGGTAGAGCAAAAGCACTCACATGAGGAGGACTCACCTCATTAAACCCCCCCAAATATTAAACACCCACCCCTATCTCACATTTGCACTGCCAAGCCTTTTACAAGCCAGACAGTGAAGCTCGGTTCTTCACAACCCTAATATTATCTTCTTAATTGTCCTCATTTACAACTTTACAGAGTTTGACATTTCAAGAGAGATCCAAGGAAGCAATTCTACTTTAGGAAACTTAAATTTTGTGATTGTAATGCATAGATAATTAATAAAAACTAATTGAGAGTTGTATTTACATTGGAAAATGGGTTGTTCGAATAGAACAAAAATATCTATCCACAATGATCAATTGAAAGTTGAATCTATATTGAACGTCATCCGAATATCCTCATCTATTTGTGGAGTGGTTCCATTCCAAACTCAACTTTGAATAAAAGTATGCCGTGCTAATGTTCTTTAAACGATTCACATTTAAGGTCAAATTTTGACAAACACCTTGAACTATGTGCGTGGTTGAGATCTTTCATAGTCCAATCACAATGGCAAAATTTGTTGGGGCGCATTCTACCACTACACTAGTAACTCGTTGTACGAGCTTCTACAGAAAGTCACCATGTCAAAATTATATAGATTTGTCAATGGAAAGATACATCAAATGGAGGAAAATTTTGTTTCAAGTATTGATATGAGAGACCTCGCCTGTCAACTATACCAGGCACGTATCAATATTTGATTCCTTCGATATCATGTCAATATTCTAAATTTTAGTATAAGTTAAAATCAACAATTAATTTTAATTATATATTATCTATAATTTTTCAACAATAAACTTAATTAATTTTTATCAAAATTTACTAAAAACTTGATTTTAATCCCAACCAAATATATGCATAACTTTATTTGATTATAGTAAAATTAATCTAGACAAAAATAAAAAATAGACAGCCAAGAAAATAAAATAATAATTTATTGCAAAACATTTTTGTAATGGTCACAATTTTGTGCCGTCGATACTTTCCTCTAGCGTGTGGTAATGGCAGCTGCTACTTGGCTCAATTCTTCCGCGCTTTCTAACGTTCTCCGCCCCTATCTCCGCCCTAACTACCGGCGGATCCACCGGTTCACTTCAACTTCTCCGATAACTTTCTCCTCCGGCAACTATAAACCTCCAGAACCGGTGGTTCACTTACGGGCTCGGCGAAACTTATCTTCCATGGTCAAAGAAGATGAAGTAGCTTCTCGTAAGGAAAAATGGTGAATTCATTTTTTATTATTGATTGTTAGTTTCTAAGCTAATTGTAAAAGTAATATTGGCAATCGGATTCTGTATTTTATTTTATTAATTTACTGCTTGTTGGTAGCTGATGATTTGCATTTTGAGGGGAGGCTCAAAGTAGTGGAATATCCAGACCCAATATTGAGGGCGAGGAACAAGCGAATTAATACCTTTGATGACAGCTTAAAAAAACTCGTAGACGAAATGTTTGACGTAATGTATAGGTGATTTCTCTTCACTGTCAATTGCATTAGTTGGATAATTATTTCCTAGTTTGATTTGATTGTCTATTAGTGGAGATCTTTTCCAAGATTTACCTGTCTAACAATCAACTACAAGAGTCAGTTTTTATGAAACTGATAAATAAAAATTCTATAATATTGCTAGATAAACAGCACGTGTATATTTTATTATTTTTTTTCCAGATTCATGTTACTTACTGGATGTAAACAATACATATTGGCTTCTCTTTCCACAGCACTGATGGCATTGGGCTCTCGGCACCCCAAGTGGGGATTAATGTGCAACTCATGGTGTTTAATCCAGATGGTGAACGTGGTGAAGGAGAAGAGATAGTTCTAGTAAATCCACGTGTTAATAGATATTCAAGAAAGCTGGTGCTTTACAACGAGGGTTGCTTGTCCTTTCCTGGGATATATGCTGATGTTGAGGTACATATAACTAATAGAATGAATAGATTATGGTTCAGAGTACTTTCCTTAATTATTTTGATCGTGCTTGACTGATTGCGTTTGGAAATATCTTCAAGTTTGACGTCAAACTCATTGTGGATTGGATTTGGGATGATTAACAAGTCGTTTGTTTTATTTGGATGAAATGTACCAGTTTTCCTTGTAAACATGCACTCATTCCATCTACAATGAACTAATTATATATGCTTACTTAGGTACTAACACAAGAATTTTGAGATTATGGATTAAAATCCATTTTCATAATTCCAAGCCCTTGCTTGGTCCCCGTTATTTGCAAAATGCATTTTTCTCTCTTATTTTCAAGCGTACATTCTTTAATAAAATAATATTGCAAGTAAATCCAAAATTTTTCCGTCTTTTTTAACTACACATTTTCCATCAAAATACTATTCCAAAATGCATTTTGGGCAAAAATAGGGCTCAAACATGCTCAAATGAGATGCTTATTGTTTGTTGCAAGTGGACTGGAACACAGTTGTGGGATTGCCATTTGCAACACATGTTGCCTTCACTTGCTAATCTATTCCTTGCTTATGGTAGAACTCACACGATCTAGTGGAGTACAAAAGAGGTCACTTAACTCTCTTCCCTTCATTATATGGAATTTCTTTTGTGGAAATCAGTATCACTAGACAGATTTGTTCAGTCTTCCTCAATTTTTTAGCCATTGCGCTACTTTATGAAATATCATGACACGATATGAAATGTGTTAACAAACCGAGCAATATGGTCTAGTTAGTTATGAAAATATGCTATGTAATTATGTATCTTATGTAATTAATTTGATTAGCTTATTTGTTGATTATAATTAGCTAGACTAGACAGGTATTCCAATAGATCAGCTACAGTTTAAGGTTTGTTAGATATAATGTCAGATACATTTTGTATAACTATGTTGTTTAAATATACTGGAATCTGTGGCTCAGCATTATTTTCCATCCTTGAGAATATTTATTTTTCTTCTCCATTGACCAGTATATCATCAACATAGATAAGAACAATTAGCATTGCACTGTTGGTGGAGAGAACAACATGGAAGAATCAGATATGGAAACTTGCAAACCCCACTTAAGTAGGCAACTGCTAAGCTTATTTACCACGCCCTCGGAGACTGCTTTAAGCCATAGATAGCCTTAGAAAGTTTGCAAACGAGGGATTGTGGTGCTAAAAAATCCAGGAGGTTGTTCCATGAAAAAAACCTCAGTTAGATCCCCATTTAAAAAGGCTTTGTGGACATCCAGCTCTCCTAAAGGCCAGCGAAGAGAGAGCAATTGTGAGGACAAGTCTAATGGTGATCGGCTTAACAACAGGGCTGGAAGTCTCAAAGTAGTCAGTGCCTTGAGTTTGATGATATCCCTTAGCAACAAGCTGTGCCTTATACATCTCAATACTGTAATCAGGCTTAAACTTCGACATATACAACCAGTTACACCCAATATCCTTGTGAGGAGCAGGAAGAGGAACTAGATCCCTAATGTGGATCTGCATTAGAGCCTGATATTCAGAAGGCATAGCTTGTTGCCCTGATGGGAAGAGGCGGCTTGCTTAAATGCATGAGGTTCCACAAATTTTTTAATGAGTATTAGCATTTGCAACCGGAGTTAGTGCTGGATCAGTAAGGGGAACAATCTCCGATCTTCCTGATTTAGAGAAAAGGCTGGATTTGGGATGAGAGCTGGTTTTGGCTCTGTATTTGGTTTGTCATAAGTAGAGCACACATTTTCTTGGTTATTCACTGGTTGGGAATGGATGGTGTAAGCATGGGGCATGCAGCATCTTAAAGTGGAGTATGGTGTTAAAAGGCAGTTTATGGCATTATCATTCACAAACTAAATATCTGTATTTTCTGATTGATCAACTCTTTAGCAATTTATACCACTCAAACCTTCTCAAACTCTTTTCACCGTGTAGTTTGGTCTCCGATTAATAGAAGCTGCCTTTCATTTTTTTGCTTCAGAGACCAGATTCATTGAAGGTTGATGCGCAGGACATTCTTGGTGCCAGGTTTACGGTTAACTTGTCGGGGCTTCCTGCACGAGTATTCCAGCATGAATACGATCATCTGCAGGTTTTATATTCAGGATCTATTAATTTTTTTCTATTGCTGGCTCAGAATGAAATATAGCCTGAAAGTTTCACTAAAAAGAGTTTACAGTTGATGTTTGGTTATGGTTATTCTCCCTGAACAATTTTTAATGCGGATTTAGCTTCAAAATTGCATTTAATTATATAGAAGATTTGGCATACGTCTTACACCTGACTTGGTTACAATGAGCATTCGGTTGATTCCATGATTTTTGACAAAATGGTCATCAGGAAAGTTACGCTTACATTCCCATAATACCTTCTGTCCCACACACTACTGATGTATTTGTAAATTAATCACTGAACTAAAATGCAGGGCATTTTATTCTTTGATAAAATGAGTGATGAAGTCCTTGACAGTATCCGTGAAGATTTACAGGTAAGTGTTGCTTACTCTTGCATGTCTTGATCTTTATTTCTATCGATTATCTTCTGATCATGGACGTTAACATCGGCATTAGAACTATAAATTGCTTAATGCACTTAGCCCCTGTTTGGTTTTGTTAATCTTTAACCCAAATTTTTATCAACATTTTCAGCTACAACAATTATGAGCTTTTAATGATATTGGCAGGCCATGGAGAAGAGATACGAGGAGAAGACTGGCTTCCCAAGCCCTGAAAGAATAGATGCACGCCGGAGGAGGAAGGCAGCTGTTGGGTTTGGAAAGTCGTGATTTTGATAAACCAGTTCTCAATCATACACTTTGAAATTTGTAATTTTTATGTGATTAATTATAATATATCAAATTTTATGTGCTTAATCATAATTAACTTAGTCAATAGTCAGCAAAAAGGTCCTAATCGATTTTTATGGAAAATACTTTAGTAAAATTCTAAAAAAACCTATAGTGTTTTAATATGTACTTTTTTGAAATAAATGTGTCTTATTTGTCTTTCTCCATCATCTCGATTCCAAATCAATTTTTTCCGACTTGGAACTTAACTTTAGCAAGGCACTAAAACGAGTTAACGATTGAATATATTTACTTGAAAATATATTTAATCGGTGATATGTTCAAACTCGAGAGTATGAAATTCATTCTACTTGTCCTTAGCTCTTTAGGAGCCATCAATATTGTGGTGGCATGTAGGTCCTGCTCATCACTGCATACCATCGTTCCTCTTCATGGTTGAAGCCTCGAAGGGAGGACAACATTCGAGTCATTATAAATATATAAATCTCCTCGAATGAATAGAGGTTTTGGCTTTAATTTAAAATATAAGAAACAATATAAAAGAAAATCCTATAAGCAGTTTTTTCCTTCCCTCTCTCTCCAAATCCCCTCCTTGACATGCTAAATCGTGCTTGAGCAAATTACTTAATAAGCAATGTTAAGAATAAGTTACTTATTTTGCTCAAATATAAGAATTATCTTTTTAAAAGTAATTTTTATCATAGAGTAAAAGAAAAAAATAAATTATTCAAAAATATTTAAAGAAAAATAACTTTAATTCTATCTCCTTAATCATATCTCCTTGACCCTCTCAACAAAGTACCTAAAAGTCAATATAAAAGTTTATAATTAAAGATGACTTATCTTTACTCGAGAGTGGAGAATTCTTACACATGCTCTTACTTTTCTACATGCCTAGACTTGAGAGTACGAAATTCATAATACTTGCTTTCAAGCTTTTTTACTCGTCCAAACTCGAGAGTATGAAAATCTATTTTACTTGCTCTCAACTTCTCCAATTTCACACACGTGCTTCTGCACGTGTGAACAATCATTAAAAATACTCTCATGTCATACAAGCTTTCCTATCAAATTATCCTAACTACATAAAAGAGCCAGTTTATTTTGCCACGTGTCCAATTCTCGTGTCCTTACCAAAACGACGTCGTCTTGGCTTAACCATCCACTGTGAAACCCGTTGCCTACCGCTCATTTTCTGCCTTCCCGGAACCCTAGCAACCCTCTGCGTCCTCCAACAGCACGCTTCATCCCTGTGACTTTTTACCTTATCGGAACTGTAGCAATCCTCCTGAGGTTGTGCCTTCTCCAACCCTCTATATCTGTGAAATCACATTAAATGCAACAAAATAATAAGATTAGTGCATACCCGCGATTATTTTCCTGATTTTCCTCCGTTTAGCTTCAAAATATATCACACCCATAAGATCTCGTAAGTATTAAGCGCAAATCAACGCTCGTTTTTCACCTTTCTCTCCTACCAAAATCCGGTTACCCAGTTGATTCCGCCGAAGGTATTTATTATTTTCTTTCTGTGTATGCAAAAGCTGCTTTTTATTCTCTCTTTTCATGTTTTGGTTTCTCTTGGATTTTGCTTCTTAGGGTTTATTTAATTGAGGTTCTTGATGATTTTAAATCTCGGTCATTTTCATTGTCAAATTGCCGCTTAAACACGTTAACCTCATATTGGGTTAATTTTAATTTAGTTGTCCCGATTTTATTTTTTTGGCAATTGAGTTTCGTTTTTCCCATTTTCTACATTTGGATGTAATTCGGCGGCCTTACTTCATTTCTTTTGCCACTTTAGTTTTATTTTCCTTCTTCCCTATATTAGGCTGTAATTGGCGGCATCACTTCATTGTATTATAGTGTATGACTTCCTCTTATTGAGAGGGAAACAAATCTGAACCAGTTTTTCCCCTTCTGGGTTGGAAGTAGTTGCTATTCGTGAAGGTACATAAACGTGTTGTCGTCATTTATTCAATTGGTTTTATCGTTCAGATTGGCTATAGGGAATGAAAATACCTACTCCGTACACCTTTAGTTATACTAATTGTTTACGCTACATTAAAGTAATTTCTTCCACCCGATTCCATTGTCGTCATATTTTATTCTCCCAATTACAAATTTAGTCCATTCTATAGCCATTCTGGATAGGGTGAAATTGAAGTAATCTCTTTTGATACACTCATTTTTATTCTTTCAATCATAAGGGATGTCGTTACCCATATCACATTTAATGAAATGCATAAAGTGGAAGAAGAAAAATTTGAGTACTTAGGCTACATAGGATCTGGAATTCTATTCATATTCCAGAGTACGGTTTATGTCTTCTATTGAAGTTGAAACTATATTTTATTCGTGTTTGTTTTGTTCTTTTGCCTGGTATTTCGTTTGCCAGCTACAGCTTTTTAACTCCATAAGCTTCATTTATGTATATGTCATATGATTTCATATTAAGACTTATAGCATCAGATATTGTGGATGGGGTTATAGTTTTTTATCTGGCATATGTGCAGAGTTCAAGCTTTGTTTTTATTCCTTTATATTCTGCTTCCTTTTATTCTTATTTCTACATTTTTACCTTTATTATGTATTTAGTTATTCTGTTCATGAATTGTCTGGAGATTGGTGCTCCAAAAAAGCGCCCTAGAGAGATTTGTGGCGGAGTGAGACAACCTCAAAATTTTCGCAAACAATTATACGCACAAGCCTGTGATGCACGACGGCAACACCTACATGCTCAGAGAAAATCATTTGCAGCTAGACATCATAATGATAAGCCAGAAAGAAGTATAGAAGCAGGTATTTGTATAAAGTCAAGTTACATTGCAGTTTTCTAACAACTCATTTCATGTCTTCGGTAAACATATTATTTATTTGATTTTTCTTCATATTTTTTGCTGTGTGCATAGTTCCCTACTATTTTTTAGTAACTTCAAATAGTTAATTTTATTTATTTCCTTTGCTTCTTCCCTTTTCCCATTTCATTTCACTTTTGCTCATGCACTGTACATTTAACTTATTGGAGTCTAATATATTTATGCATGTGACTTATGCATAATGTTTTCTCATCAATGTTTATTTCTGTTTTTCCATGTGTGAAATATTCTTGCCTATTTTTAAATCAAATCTTTAACCTCAAGAGCATCATTTCCTTGAAGTTCAGGATTATATGGATAGTGTTTTGCATTACGATCCTTCCCAAGCTTTAACAAATATCTTCAGATTAGATTTCATTTTGTTTAAGAGCTTGTTTGTTACCGCTTAAGATTCAATTAAAATTGAACATATGGCCGTTATTAGGTCTCACTCGTCTAATAAAAGTCAACAATAACGGCCAGTTTTTCAATTTTAATATGATTTTATGATAATTGATTTCTTTTTGCGTTTATGGAGAGTTCTATATGTAAATATTTGGAAGTGGAGGAGTATTCTGTGTCAAGATACCCAATTTTTTGTTGTGTTTTTTGTATGAGCTTCTGCATGAAATTTTAAAGGACTCGCATGCATCTATACACTTATTTTTTGCTCATAAACTCAAATTTTGTTTTATTTTATTTTCCCAATTGTTGTCTCATCCATGTCATTATAAAAGTATTCACTAAAATTCTGAATCTTTTGTCCTAGCTTTCAAAATTTAAATTTGATTTTTTCCACCTCAATAGGTCTAAAATTTATGTTTTATATGTATTTTAATTTTTAAGCTTTTTGATTTTCATGATGTGATTAAACTGATATTTCTGGTATAATTCTTTGTTTAAGTTGTTAGTTTTCTTCTACCTAAATATTTTGATGTCAAGATTGGTGTTCCTAGGAGCAATTTTATTCCCTATAATTAATTGGTTCATCAAATTGCCTGTTTGTGTTACCTCTTCCTGCTTGTTTATTTAGTTTTATGTTCGCTCACTATTTTATTTTCATTCTCATCATTGCATTTTGATTGTCTTGGTTACATATCTACCTTTAAAGAGGATTTGACGGTTTTTAGTTATTTTCCCTAATTTCACGTTGCAAAGTCAATGTTCTCTAGGAAGGAAAACAAACGTTAATTCTCTGGCTGTGGCAATTTTATTCCGATTTTCTATAATCCACTGTCTACAGATCAAGAAATACATGTCCATTGTAGTATTATTCATACCTAATACATTTTAAAGTACGTTTTCTATTGATTTACTCAATTTACAGTCTATTTTGTAGGTAATTTTTATATTGTTAATTAACTATTTCTACCTAACTAGATCAAATTATGAGGAAAAAAATTTGCCACTGAAGGCAAAGCGAAAACTAAACTTGGTAATGCTCCTTAATATTTTTGTTCTTCCAAGGAAGAGGAGATGAGTGACAATAAGCTTGAAAAAATGCCTGAAGAGCGATATAAGATAGAAGCTATTTTTGTTACATATGCAGATGATGGTTATGAACATAAAATATCAACTGAGAGGGATATATATTTGCCGTCTGCAGAGGACCTGACAATCTAGAAATTCAAATGCATAGTGTGTTATCTAAACTTTTGGATTATTTTCTTGCACAGCATGGTGTGTTATCTAAACTTCTGGATTATTTTTCTGCACAACTTTAGAATCTTGTTTTTGTTCCAAACTTTTATAAAAATTTTATTCTTGAGCAATTTTCTGTCTTCGGTTGGTCATTAGCTTTCTGCTCCATGCAAAAATACACAAACTTGAATTATTTATGCATTACAGTACAGATAATATCCGCATTGGTAATCAAATATGTGAAGGATTTTATTTATATTGGAGCCGACCAGCAGTACAATATTAATAAGCTTTTGAGTAACTATTCTCTTGTTACAATCAACGTTTTATTGAGCAAATATTAACCTGCTATTGAAGAGGACTTACAGATGTAAGTCATAATATCAGAGCAAGCTGGTTGAAATAGAGAAATAAAACGAATTTATGAGTTTATAAGATGATCATCATGTTACTTGTTAGAATCCTACTCCTTGGACCACTTTCCTTTTACCTCTGGTCCCTGAAGTTCTTGTTCTACATTTGTTACTAAGCATCTGTTTGATACACATTAAAATTTTCATTCTCATTCTTCTACTCATTTTCAACCACACATTCTTCAATAAAATAATATTTTGCATCTCATCAATAACTTTTCCTTCTTTTTCAACCACACATTCTCTATCAATCTACTATTCCAGAATACATTCTTTCAAAATAATGTGGCTCAAACACACCCTAAATGATGAAAGTATTCTTTTTCGATTATGATGCATTCTTGTTTTATTTACCTAACCCGTTGTTTAGTATCAACAAGCTATGCAATTTAATGCTATGTGTATTTGCGTAATCTTCAAGTGGTCAATACTGTTCTTTGCTTAATATATATGATATCAGTTCGTGCAACATCTTCCCAGATTGAATGTAACCCCATACTCCCATAAACCTTTAGTGAACTTTAAGGGTTAAATTTTACATGTATCCTTCTTAATCCTCCGTTTAGATATCAATGAAAAGAACAAATCCACAATTTAATATTATTTCATACCAAGTACTTTTCTATTTGATTTTTTACTGTACCTTGTCCTCATTATAAATGCGAATGGTACAAAGATAGTATGCATTAAAGTAGAATATTTTATGAAGCTCTTTCTTTTTTGCTTCTTTTCTGGAAAATCTAAATATCATTTGGTTGAATACTTATTGTTTCAGTGAACACTGAGATCTTTGTCAATTTGTCACACTCATGTTATCTCCGCATTTAACATCCATTAATTCATTAGTTGTCAGCCAGGGTTTCCAGACTAATATATTAGCTACCTGTTCACATCCACTTTATATTAGTCCATAAATACACGTGTTGGTAGCTCCTCAAACAGTGGTTGATTTACTTGGATAATAAACCATAGGGGAGTATTCGATCCTTTAGACACTCCTTTGATATAATGCTTAGGATCAGACAAGAATAAATAGTTTATTTCCACCATTTGCTGGATTATAATTTGGATGCTGAACTGAATATAAATATGGTGTCTTTTGTTCCTCAGGAAAAACTAGCATATTGTTTTTCATACCACCAAAATGATGCTGAAGCATATATCTCATTGATGGCCTGGTAGTTGAGATGAAGACTTCTTCTTCACGTATCTTGTGGACTACCTTTTTCACTTGTCTTTTAATTAGCTCACAAGTTTTATTTTTAAGAGTTTTTAATCTCAATTAAATTTACTAAATTCTAGAGCTATGGAACTACGAGTGAATTGTCAATACTTGACTTTTTAACACAATTCATATGTTTTCAAGAAAATATTTTAGTGATTTCTGATATTGATTATCCAATTACTGGACGGTACACCTACATACTTTGGCCTGATGGAATATTCATAACAAAGCACCCAAAGCGTCAGCAACCTGCACCATCTGCAACCCCAGCCCATAGATCTCCCCAAGACCGACCTACTCCTTTTTCTTCACCAAAAATAGATGAACCTGGAGAAGATGCTGCAGAAGGGAGCAGCACTGCGAGCAAAAGTTGTATATGAACTAATGCTTGGTAATTTTTAATTGTTTTCCTATCCAGTGTATTATCTTATTTCTGTACTTTAGAAGTGGGGAAAAAAATATCTCTAAGATGTTAATAACTGTTAGAGAATCTTTTACAGATAAGGCACTATCTCGTATTGTAGGTCTTGTTGGACACAAGGAATATGAAAAGTGTGCCAAGGACATCTACTATTCCATTCAGGTCATAATATTTATTTTCAATTTTCCCAAGAGCAAAAATACACCCACCTATACATATTGATTGTGTCATGGCTCTATGAATCATATTAGATTTATTGTTGGATGAACTACAAGGCCGAAATTTACTGACATGCTAATTCAGGAATTTTTGTACCAAATTTCATATAATATAATAGTCAATGATGACCCTTACAATTAAGCACATTATTGGAATTTTGAAATTTAAAAAAATCAGATAAAACTGAGTAGCCCTTCTCTTTGTCTTCTACCCCGAATGATTTTGATCGCTGGTGAACCCAACGATCTTTTTCCTGCTTCCATTACAACGGGTCCCTTTTTTTTATATTTTTCTTACATATTGTTTTTGCTTTTGTTTTTGAAGCAGAGACTTGTACTTTCTCTTCATTCAAATCACCTCCAAATCAGCTTTTACACTCAGCCTTACCTTCAAAATTTTCTGCCTTCCCTCGTACAATTTGACAAGGTCGAAAGCATTAATGGCTGAATGATTAAATGTCTTTTAGAGATTTCATGGAAAACAAAAAAGGAGATGGTAATGTTGAAAGGCTTATGCATGTATGGGTTGGGCAAAATGGAGATTGTTGCAGTTACAAAATACTAGATCACTTAAGAGCATTAGAAGATACGTTTGAGATTAATTATGCTTCACTTAAAGCAAAGGATTACCAAAACCCAAATGACCTTAAGATGAGTATAACAAAGGCGAGAATTTTAAGATAAGTAGTTGTTACATTATAATGTAGTAAAATAAAAGAGAGAATATAACCAGAACTTAAGCTGATTTCAGAACAAAGTGAAGTGCATGTAATAGATTCAGATGATAAGTGACCTAATACCACATTTGAGTTAGATCATTTTAGCTGGTTTAACCAGCAAATCTTACTAATCATTGTTTGTTTTTCAATTACTATTTTTTACTTTTTGTTGTGATGGGGGTGGGGCTTGAACAATACTTTGTGGAAGTTTGTTTGGGAAAGGGTGCTAAATCTCCAGTGAATAAAAAAAATAGTGAAAGTGTGAAGCTATTTTCAGTTTACTTGCTCCAATTTTACGTTTATAATCAAGTTGTAATTGAATGGCGTTTTGTATTCTCAGCTTATTTTGATTTGGTATAATTTTTTATCACCCATTCAATTAAAAACAATAGGAAGCTCATAGAATTTCAATTTTTTTTTCTATGCAGGCAATACTTCCAACTAGATTGGCTATAGGAAATGAAAATACCTACTCCGTACACCTTTAGTTATACTAATTGTTTACGCTACATTAAAGTAATTTCTTCCACCCGATTCCATTGTCATCGTATTTTATTCTCCCAATTACAAATTTAGTCCATTCCGTAGCCATTCTGGATAGGGTGAAATTGAAGTAATCTCTTTTGATACACTCCTTTTAGCCATGAACTTTCTGTGTGTATATTTTTCGTGTTAATATATTATCTCAATTAGAATATTTAGGTCTATAAAAACTTGATGCCTAGAGTCCAGAAACACATTTTGCTTTGATGGTCCAGTTTTCTTCTTGATGTTGAATTTCTTAAATCCAGGCCCAATTCAGATGTTCAATTATCATTTAGCTGAGTGCCTTTTTTGGTATTGTTGATAATCTTTGCTCAGAATTGGAATGATGATGTCAAAATAGCTGAGTTAGTTTTTGACTTGCAAGTTTAAAATGTAGGTTGAAGATTCTTTGATGGAAGCTACGAAGTATTTGAAGCTGCTTCACAAAAATTCATCTGAGTCCATTGAGACACATTTACTTTCCTTCAAAGTAAATATGAAAAAGCAGAAAACTTTACTTGCTTTACAGGTAAGTTTATAATTCTCCAGTTCAGAGTGGAAGTTCTTTTTTTCGCCTACATTTTACCCGTCAATCATCAAATACTGATTCATTTAAACCAGATTTGTAGCTAGGCAATCTACTCAAATGATATTTGAAAAAAATGCTACAATAGCGTAAATCTTGCATTAAAGCCTTTTCTTTCATGAATGGTACTTTCTCCCATCTCTTTGAACTATCATTGAGATTATATCAGCAAATGAATTCATTGCACATAATTTCTCCAATCCTTGAATCAGATCTGGTGGATATTAAAATTAGCGTCTTGTTATTTCAAGAACATGTACGAAATTGATCTTTCTTATCTGCAGGCTGTAAACCATCTGCTGTGCTTGGATGCCTTGACACCAGCAATTGAGAAACAATTGTCCCAATCAAGATTCAAGCCCAAACTCTTAAAGCTCTAATGACGAAAACATTGATTTCTATTTTATAGACTATATATTATACTGTGTATTTTCAGGGTTACATTATTTACTAACACAGCTATAGATAAGGAAAAAGAATAGGAAGTTACTCATCCACAGACAATTCTTTAGTTCCTTAGTGAAGACATCAAATCGATTAGTTATTCCATTCCTATTATACTAAACGAACATTATACTTTTCAATAATCGCCATGCTGATTTATATGAAAAGCATATCTCTTCCATGATTTTACATCTGTGACAAAAATATTTCATCATCTTGAAATATGTACACTATATTTAGTCCCGATACATGTGTATATATGTACACTACAGAACCAAAGAAACTAAAGAAAAAAGAACAAAAATGTGAAAGAAACCTTCAAATCATTCCACACTATTAAATACCTAATGAAAATACAGCACGTGCATTGCACGTGCCTAAACTAGTAATAAAACAAAACTACCTTGAGAAAAAAAAAAAGATTTAATTTTACCCATGATCACTGAAATTTGTAAAAAAAATTCAAAATGGTAACTAAACTAATTTTCATAGTTTAATTAGTCATTAAAATTTATAACGACTTTACAAATCATCGTCCGATTTGAAAAAAAAGTACTGCGAAAGTGTAATTGTCGTTGTTCAGTGTCAGCGTTGACTGGCATACATTATTCTTTATACTACACAAGACATTATCATTTTTTTTTCATAACAAATTTGTAGGCCAAAAAAGATGTGGCTTTATTTTGTGTGAAAATTATGTTGACTATGATTCTACACTAAATTTTAGGTCTTTTTACATGTACACATAATCCCTAAGATTAGGAGGGAGGACGGTTTGATTTTCTAAGAGAATCAAATCAAGAATTATCAGATGTCTTATAAATAGAATCATCACCCAATTTTACTTGAAAAATTAAATCGAATTACGATTCAAATTTTAACTTGGTATGATTTGATTTGAGACTTTTATCATGTACCTTTGGAATTAGTGACACTTAAATGTCACTTAATGCCTATATAAAGAGTTTTATGTTAATTTTTTTAATCAATTATCATAAAAAATATTAGTTTAGAGCATGTTTGAGCCCATTTTTTTTTATCGAATGCATTTTGAAATATTATTTTAATGAAGAACGTGTAGTTAAAAAATAAGGAAAAATTTTGAGATTGCGTGTAATATTATTTTATTAAAAAATATATAATTAAAAATAAGAGAGAAAAATATATATTTGAAAATAATGTCGAAATTTCTTAATCAGAAAAATAAAATATTCAATTAATTTCACCCTGGGCGCGTAGGTTCAAATCCATGTTATGGTCAGTGCCAGCTGCACAGGTTTTTACTCAATGAATACACCAAGGTCCCTGCTGCTTTGTGCTTTGTGCTTTGGGCTCTTGACTCTTTCTCGGTAGAGAGAATCTCTTATTCAGTTAAGAATTTCTCATTTTCTCTCTCTCATTTCTCCCTTTCTCTGTCTAATATCTCTAATTCCTATGTAGGTAAATTTACTGTATTTCGCGTGACCAATTGTTTTCCGTCTCTATAAATTCTGGTTTCCAATTTTTTGTTTCCTTGAATTAATCATCATTTTTCATAATTTTTGAATTCATTATCGTGTTTCGTGTCAGGTTTATATAAACGACGCTTGGTATCAATTTTGTTCGAAGATAGCTTCAAGATCATGGTGAATTCTAGTTTCTGAGATAATTTTGTAAGTACCATTAGAATTTATTTCTGTTACTTTGGAAATTATTCAATTCTTAAATTTTGTTATAAAATCTTAATTTAAAGGCGTAACACACTAGTGAAGGCAAGAAATGCTTGTAAATTTGACACTCGCAGTTTCATCTATACTCTTTGGTGTAAAATCCAGGGGAATGAGTTCATATTTGCAATTAATTGCCCCCCCATAACAGAAAGAAAAAAGATTTTGATTTTTATTTCCTTTGTTATTGATTGCATCAATTGGATTCTGACCCGAGGTAAAATTTTATTGTACAGATTGGGGGTCTTTTGCTTTGTCAAACTCAGGAGAATATGGTAGTTCATTCTCCTGTAAATGTATTCTCAGTCTGTTTTTCATTTGCTTTTTTATTTTTCACTTTGCTTGTGATTTTTACTAACTCACAAATGTTATTTTGATATCATCCCGTTACATTACTAGGGTTATTGATAGCTATCGTTATCAGTTTTAGCAATGTTATTACATATCCCGTTGTACGTGAACAATGTAAGCGTGCAGGATAAAAGTGTATCTGGGGAGGATAGCAGCAGCATTGACTGGAATACTGATGATGAGCTAGAAATTCAAGAAGAAACAGAATTCTCTTCTTCTTTGACTTTAGCAACGCGTGGTACGGAAGCTTCTTCTGGTTATGGAGAGGTAAGTCCTATGGTTTGTGTATCAATTCTAGTAAATGCTTCACCTCGTATGGATTAATGGATCCATTGTTATAGTTAAAACAAAATGTTTCATTACTCTATCGTTGCCCAATTTTGTCATCCAGTTCATATCTTCAAAACTATTTTGATGTTCAGGACATTGCTCAAAATATAGTGCTTTGTTCAGTCATTTATGAAGTTCCATCAAAATCCCAAAATAATGACACACGAATTTGTCTCTGTATTGCTACATTACACCTTTTGAATTTCAGCAAAAACAACGAAAAACAACTGTATCTGTCTTTATCATTTCACAAGCTGATAAACTGACTCGAGATACTCTGACTATTGAATTACATCGTCTCCTGGCAGGTAAATTATTTTTTTAGTAGAGTTTATTGTTTACATTTGGGTTGCAAACAGAAAAAGGGGGGAGGTGTTAACTGAACTAGTAAGCAACATTCCAATTGAAATGAAGAATAAGTACTAAGCAAAATGATGAGGTTTGCATGTCCATTTGAAGTCTGAAACGGAAGGGTCAAAAGCTTAAAATGAAGTTTTCATAAGCGCACACAAACAAACAGAGAATTATTAAAAATCAACAAAAGCATTTGCCAAAAAAATGTTTCTCCAACTTTGGGCCTTTTATAAATAGTGTTGTATAGATGAACCCCAATTTCTGACCTTGAATGCAATACCTGTACATAAGATCTGTTGTAGAAGACTCTGTAAATGCTTTTTTTTTTTTTTGGAAATTGGACCCTATTTGAAAAGAGTGTTCACCTCGCACAAATATTTAAGGACAGTTTCATCTACTTGTTCTAGTGATGTTTGACAGCTAGATCTCATGAAACCTATTGGAGAAAGAGAAAAGCCTCTCTGGTTTTTTGCCATCTGATGTCTTGCCAATCTTCTTGAGGCTTTCTTTATTATTTTGCAAAGCGGAGGGATTGGAAAGTAGAAGGGAAATTGACTTTCCCTTGTTTGAGAAAAATTGACAAGATGGGATGCGAGGTGAATGGGGAATTTCTTACATGTGAAAAGTCTTCTACCATATAATTAAGCAATTAAGTGCTCGAGAGTATGTCCTCATCTTATTTCCTGTTGACCATAGCAAATAAGGGAGAGGAAGTAGCTTTCCTTCCACAAAGGATGAGAAATTCTATGCTGGACTTTCCATCCCTCTTCTCCTTCTCTTCCACCAATAATTCCCTTAGTTTTGCTCTTTAGCACAACATGTTAGAAGCTTTCTCCTCATTTCTGTTACTTATGGCCTTCTATCACCATTTGTTGTCAAATAATTGCTGCAGTTTATTGGATAGTAGCATTGTAATGATAATTATTTTCCCTGATACACCAGCTGCTTAAAGCTTCAAATTCCAACAATTGCAAGAATTGATCATTTCAACATCGTTGCAAGCTTTTGCATATTCTGACATGTTAAGTTACTGCTATCTGTGCAGGAAAGCTCATCAGCAAGTGTTTCCGATTCCAAGTTGGTCAACCATTTCATTGGGATGGGGTTTCCAGAAAAATTGGTTTTGAAGGCAATAGAGGAAAATGGTATGTACATTGTCAATCTATTTATGTCCCTGCTTGGCCCCCATTTTTTAAAATTCATTTTCAACCACATATTTCATGGGATCCACAACTTTTATCAACATTTCAACCACACATTTCATCAATTTTTATCAAAATTTACTAAAAATATAATTTTTAGCAAAACCAAATATGGGCTAAGACTACGGGATATTGTAAGTGTCTGATTTTTCTGATTGCCATGCAGGAGCAGGAGATACGGACTTAATACTGAACACGTTACTGACATATTCAGTGAGTATCGACTACTAAAAGTGCATAATCAATGGTCCAATGTCACGAGTCTTGTGAACTTGCTCAATTTCTCTCATGAGTAGTCTATGTAGGTTTATAATCCATTTTGTATTGCAGACTCTTGAAGAATCTCCTCCCCAACAGTTATGTGTCAATTCTGATCAGATCTCTTCAGACTATGATGAGAACCTTCTGGATGATCTCTCTGATGTGGATGGTTGGTCTGAGAATGAAACTGAAGTATGTGATGCTTTACTAAAACTCTCATTTATCATTTTCTTGACATTTTCTGCTGCAAAAGTATAATATACAGTTTCTAACATTTTTTATCAGTGTCAAGCTCAGTGCATTCATTATTACTTAACGTTTTGTAGTAATTGGTTGCAAAAAGTTATGACTTTCTATCAAGAAAATGCTTTCACCATTTGTTTCTTGTTTTTGAATATGCACATTATTTGTTGTTTATATTATTAAGGACCATGGAATGCCACATAGTAAAATATTTAAATCTGTTTTTTAATTTAGAGGGAAGTGTCAATCGCTGAATATTGATGCCCATTTCTCATCTTTAACATGGTAAAAAATAACTGGTCTAGATTATTATTCATCATTTTCATTACCTCTAACTAATTATCATGGAACTGGAAGGGAGACATCTTTTAGTTAGTATTGGTTTACAAAATGAAGCTCAACAGAATTGTTGGAATGTTGGATATGATTAAATGTGGATATATTGGATTCCAGTCAAAATTTCAGAGTAAATAGAACAATGAAAAATATGAACTTATATCTACTGATGGAAGAAAAATAGAAAATTTTCAAATTTAAACAACCAGTAGAAGATGATCCAGTGGTAGAGGAATTGAGTAGTCACACTCATATGTAGTCTGAAAACTGAAAAATCTACGATTATAATCTTGAGTATTGTTGTGTTACTTAAACTCACTTTTAATGGTTTTGCTTTGACAGTGTTCTCTCTTGCTCACAGACCATTTTTTTTTTCATGTCCATGTATTAACCAAAACGTTAATGGAAGTTCAGTGATGATCATGTAATTTTTAGCAATTTATACCAGCATATCATTAGACTTTTTAAAGCATTTTTTCTGCCCCCCCCCCCCCTTCTGTTTTTGCATTTAGTACAGTAGTATTTTAATGCGAAGATCCTCTTTCAGGACAGTACTTCTCTGTCTGAGGATCACAAAAGGTTATTGTCCTTGGAAAGCACGGGATCTTTGTCTGAGAAGGAGAAAATGTTGCTGTCCTTAGCTAAAATGGGATATACTGTGGAAGAGTCTTCAATAGCAATGGAAAGATGTGGTGCGTACATGAAATGTTACTTATTATTGTCTGTTTGTTCTGCCGCCATCCATATCCAATTCATGCTAATGCTGTATACAATATTGCAGCAATTACTTATCTGTTTTCGCACAACTTGTTGATTCTGAGAACTGAGAAGGCATCTTTGCGTATTCAATCTTTCCTTACCCTACTTATTTTCACCCCTGGCTGCAGTACAATTTTCCACAACATTTTGGGGACACAAGTTTTGAAGCATATGTGTGTGTGTATATATTTTATTACTTTGTACTGAGGTTACCCAATTATTTATTTTGTTGTATATAGCATCAATGTTTTTGTTTATTGTCAATTTAAATTGAAATATGCCCTGCATGTTTTAAAATGGCTACTTAATATATGGATTGGAAGAATGAGGTTGACATTTAGGGAAAGGTGACAATATAGTGAGGCAAATTAAAAATGAACATCTTACAATTAAAATAGGATGGTGGGAGTATTTTTTAAGCCTCTCATATCAGCCTTTTTCTCTCTTTTTTTTTCCCAACTTAGATACCTATTTGTTGGGGTTGGGGTATGTTGTCTCTATGGGTGGGATCGATCAATTAAACTTCCTTCCATTCGAGAAGCTTCGATCATATTTCTCTTTAAAGTACCCTTTCCCAAGAAGATGTGTGCATTTCCCTCTTTCAGCTATTTCCTTTCTGAGTTCTTTTTCAGAAGAAATTATTGGTTGATGATTACTTTTTAACCAATTATCGGCTTTAATTTCTTCCCGGCAATGTATTTCCCTCTGTTATTTACACTCCTACTTGTATAGGTGATTTCTGCTACATGAACAGTTGACTCCTTTCCAATTGCTTGTCTTAAATACTTTTGGTACTTCGGTTATTAATGCGTAATATAACTGATTCTTGGTGGAAATTATCTGCAACTTTCACGATTTAAAAATTTTATCTTAAAAATTACGTTGACAGTTTTAGATAGACACCTCTTATATATGATCTGATGGTGTACTAGACAACTAGTCCTGTGGTGTTAAAGAAAGCATCACTTCTTTCCTTTGCCAGTACCCATTGAAATATCCATGCAGATATGGTTACCGAATCATCAGCGTAAACTGTCTTCTGTTCTTGTCACGATGGCTTGATTCTATCATTTATAACACATTCAGAGGCACTTGCACATGCACGCTCATGCTCACATACAAGGGATGACATAATGCCTCCTTGGATAATTAAGAGTGGATTTGTCTGTCTTTGTTTTTGTAACTGCAACCTTCTATGCTCTGGGTAACTAGGACCTCCATGAGCTGTGGTAAAAATGATGGTGTTGAATCTGTGTAGACTGGTTGTGGTTCCCTTTGCAACAGGTTTTGCTTGCCGGATCCAGATGTCGAAAGCTTTTGTATCTTGGGATGCTAGGAACAACCACCACATGATTTGCTCAATTCACGTTAATTTATGTAATCTTTCTCATTTTTTTCAGGTCCAGAAGCCTCTATTGCTGAGTTGACCGATTTTATTTGTGCTGCTCAATTATCAAGGGAAGCAGATGTTTATCTACCGGATGATGATCTCAAGGTTAGATTCTCATTTATTATACAAAGTTGACACTAAATGAAAGCTCTGCCAATTATTTTAGATTTACTGCTTTAGCATTTAGTAACTATTGTAGTTACCGACGCAAGTGACATGTCGTATCCCATGCTTTCACAGCCAAGATATAATGGAGTTAGCAAGATCAAGAAGAGAAAGTTCTTTGACATTTGTAAAAAGAAAAATGATCCCGAGACAGAGACCATACGTCTGCCTAACCCAATGATAGGATTTGGTGTACCATCACTGCAGCACGAGAGTATTAATCGATCTCTTCCTAATTCAGCAATTGGCGCTCCTTTCTTCTATTATGAAAATGTGGCTCTAGCCCCAAAGGGAGTCTGGGACACTATTTCAAGGTTTTTGAATGACATTGAACCCGAGTTCGTTGATTCTAAGTATTTTTGTGCTACGGCGAGGAAAAGAGGCTATGTTCACAACTTACCGGTTCAAAACAGATTCCCTCTTGTTCCTCTTCCCCCACTCACCATCCAGCAAGCATTTCCCTTGTCGAGAAAGTGGTGGCCCCAATGGGATGCTCGAGAAAAACTGAACTGCATTCAAACTGCCATTGGGAGCGCAAAACTAACTGAGAGAATTCGCAGTGCTCTTGAGAGATTTGATGGTGATCCGCCTACCTCTGTGCAAAAGTCTATTCTTGACGAATGCCGCAAATGGAATTTGGTTTGGGTAGGGAGGAACAAGGTTGCCCCTCTAGAGCCCGATGAAATGGAAATGTTATTGGGGTTCCCGAAGAACCATACAAGAGGAGGTGGGATAAGTAGGACTGACAGATATAAATCACTGGGTAATTCCTTCCAGGTAAGCATTTATTTTTCCTCTGCAATATTTCTTATAATTTCTATTTAAATTAAGATGGCTTATCCAGTAATTGACATGTATGCATTACCTGCCTAGTAAAGTTTGTTGTTGGGAAAATAATCTTGACAATATTGCTTTTGATATTCCATATATAGGTTGACACTGTGGCGTACCATCTCTCGGTCCTCAAGGACATGTTTCCAGGCGGCATAAACCTTTTATCCCTTTTTTCTGGAATTGGCGGTGCAGAAGTAGCACTTCATCGACTAGGAATTAAATTGAAGAATGTAGTTTCAGTTGAGAAGTCCAAAGTGAATAGAGATATAGTTAGGAGTTGGTGGGAGCAGACAAATCAGACTGGAAATTTAATTGACTTCGATGACGTCCAGGCATTGGACGGAGAGCGACTCGAGGAAGTAATAAGTTATGTTGGTGGTTTTGATCTCGTCATCGGTGGAAGTCCTTGCAACAATCTCGCCGGTAGCAACAGAGTGAGCAGGGACGGATTGGAAGGCAAAGAGTCATCACTCTTTTATGATTATTTTCGTATTTTAGACTTGGTCAAGTCTATTATGCATAGGCCAGCTTAACATAGTTTGAAATGCTAATTTTCCAGATACTTCGTGAATTCATGGCTCCAATGACTTGTTAATAAATGAAATTCCGCAATGATTGCGGTTCAATTTCTATATGAGGTCTTGTATTTATCGAGATTCTTGTATTGTTTTGTTGTGAGGTGAACCGTGTTTTCTACAGATCCTTAAGTGTAGGTGACGAACTTGTTTGCAATTAAGTAGCCCCGCGTTCAATTTTCAATTCAAACATTATAAACATAAATTACCTAAATATTATTTTGAATTCTGAATTTGAAAATTGTGATGTGAAGTTAGCCATCAATATTTCGAAACAGTACCAAGGGCGAGTAAAGAATGTAGCCTGGAAATAAGCTGAAAAAGGTCATATTGCAATGGGAATGAAATGATAAAATGTCAGATTAAATTTATTTCTAACAATCATCTTCGACTTGTTGTTTTGAACTTTCTATTTAGCAATTTTTCAATCTTTTTGTGAATTTGCAATGAATACTTCGAGACGGTACAAAGAACCTATCCTAACTAGTTAAGACCATAGCCACGAAAGAGGTGATTTCGAAATAAGAATTAAATGATCAAAGATTAGGATTATGAAAATCCATTTCTAAAGGTTATCTTTGTCTAATTATTTTGAACCTCCATTTAACGGTTTTCAGATTTGAAAAATGTGTAGTGGAAAATCTAGGTACAATTGTATCTACTTATACGAGCGCGTGTTTGATTTGAAGCTAGTATCATTTGACATTGTCAATGTTGGAAAAAGGGGATTGTGGATCGCTCATGTGGTGTGACCCGACCCATAAATCATTAAAGTGAATTAGAGGGAGTAGTTTGAATAGAATTCGACGTCACTTTCTTCAACTTCCATCCACTTCTATAATCTTGAAACAACTCAGGGAAAAGATGACAATAAAATGTGTGAAATTCGTATGGAAAATCACATAAAAATAGAAAAGTGCCTAAAACCACATTTATGGCAGGAAAACTCACAAAATTGGTATTTAGATTGTGGATAATAATCTCCTTCTATTGTGATCGAGTGCAAATTTTGGAGTTTTGAAATGCAGGGTGATTTAACCACACAAAGATTTTGAATTTATTATTTCAAGTAAGGATTCTTGACCAGTAATTCATGTTTAACTATGCTGCGAATTCCTACAGTAAAAAAATACGTTCAACTTCATGAGGAGCAAAAACGATTTGAGGATACTATGGAAGTGTATACAGATTTTAAGGTATCCAGATAGAGGTGTCAATCCGGGTGGTCCGGGCCGGGTCGGCCAGCCAACATGTGAGCCCGGTAACGGCCCGCGTGAAAAAAAGCCCGCCCGCTGCAGGTTCCGGGCCGGTTACGGGTCGGCCCACAATTTTGGACTACAACTCAGGCCAGCCCGCTGACCCATCCGGGTCGAGCCCATGCGGGTCACGGGTCGCGGTTCGTTCCGGTTTGGCCCGTATGATTGTATAAATAAAATTATAAAAATATAGAATTTTTCCGGTTTAGCCCAGATGGAGAGCAACTATCATTGAAAATAGGATTTTGAGAAGAAGAATCGCGAGAATCCATAATATAGTAGGATTAAAAAATTTAGTAGTGACTAGTGAGAATCGAGAAGAAAGAAATATAATCAAGATGATGATGATATTTACAATTGAATAATTGTAATTGTAGTAAGGTAGTAACAAGTATGAACTATGAAGTATAAATGTATAATAACTAATGAGAGGATATTGTAAAAATAAATGTAAGAATAAATTGAAATTTATTGATGAAGGGGATGATATTACCGTTAGAAAATTTATATTACCATTAGTTAAAATTAAAAAAAAAAAAAAAATTGACTATTTTATTTTTATTTTTTCAAATTTTTTTGTTTGGCTCCCTCCCCTCCCCTCCCCCCTTTTTTTAATTTTTGTTTTATTTTTTTTTCAATTTTTTTTTACGGGTCGCGGGTTAACCGCGGCCCGTGGGGGTGCAACCCGCGAAGCCCGCGGGTTACACCTCCTTGGCCCGTGAACCGCCCGCACGGGTCACGGGTCGGCCCGCGGTCCCGGTTTTCACGGGCCGATTTTCACGGGTCATGGCCGGCCCGTCCGTCTTGACACCTCTATATCCAGAGGTGAAGGAAATATGGGAAATATATCTGTCCAAATTTGTGCACTGGTATGGAAAGGAGAAGTTAGAAGCATCAAGGGATTTATTCGAATAGGCAATTCAAGAACTTCCTCCAATGGCTTTTGAGGTCAATATAGTTATGGTAGGAAAGTTGGAGGAAAATTACGAACTCGAAATGATGATTTATGATTGAGCATCGGAGGCCATTCCAGATTATGAGAAGATACACATCTATGAAAAATACATGTATGTATTCCTTATTCTCCACACAAGAAGACTTTAGCTTGCCGAAGCCATTAAAAGTCTAAACTGTGCATAATTTAATCAAACTTGTGGAACTTAATATGAATATTCAAATCTAATATAGATATTTTTCCTTTCGTTATTCTTCAAATTATGTAATTTTACGTATACACATATCTTAAATATATTATTTCCTTATTAATCTTGTGCAATTTGCGTGCACAGGCACGTGTTTTGCACAACAAACTGTAGTTCATTATAACTTGATACATAGTCTATAAAATCATGAACTAGCCACAAATTTAAGCATGGAACATTATTTTCAAGAAATTGTGGAAAGTAACCATTTATACTATTGTGTTTGAATCTGGCCACCTACCAGTGGTCTCGGTGATCCCATTTTCTGCTCATATCCTCGGATGCATACAAATACTAAATATGACGTTGAATAACATCAACAAGAAAAGAGCAAAAACCTCTCTTTTCTCGAATAAAATGTACAAAGGGGCTGAATGTTGTTCCATTAACGAAGAATGTAAATACTATGTTCGAGTTAATTTGAATTCAGCAAGAAGTTCATACCTTTCCAGAAGTAGTATCGGATACCTTCAGTTGTCAAGCCTAGCAAAATATGGTAGTATTCGGCAGTTGGATTGAATCTGCAGCCTCTCCTGTTAAAGATGCCAAATTTGGATAAGTGTGAAGAATGCCTTTTTCTGTTTCGTATGTGGGCGTTTTGACTGTATTAAGAACGACCCAACGCCCTATAAACTGTTTAGTGATTACCTTGTGTCCATATAGCAAGATGTCGACTCATGTTTTTCAGTTTGGGCGTTGGGACTAAAGTAACTTCTGGATGCAAAGCAACAAGAGCTTTTGACAAATTACTTTCTTGCATTTCCATGTTTTGCTCTTGCATAAAGCTCTGCAACTTTTAGCGAATATGTTCTATATTGAGTTTGGTGGTTGGGCTTTCATCGAGATCCTCATAGAATGCATCCTCAATATATATATATATATTACTTTGTGACACTTCCACAAGTTGTTCTAGCGTTGTTGGTTCCTCGATAATAGGTTCACAGTTCTTCATACTCAACCTTGTTTCTCTGTCTGAATTGTCACCTACTGGTGGTTATGTTATTGGATTGATCGTTACACCAGGATTTTATTGGCAGTTTTCAGAGCAAGGGCAAGTCTTTCTCTTATACCATAGTAGTTTTTGGCAAGTGTGATGCGTGCGACGTATCTGTAATAGGGCACTCACTGTTATTTTAGTTATAGTTTGTAGTTTATTTTAGCGTTACATATTAAATAATTTTATTTTCTATTAATCTGAACAAAGTTAAAATAGCACGATAATATAGAAAAAAATATATAAAAAAGAATAAAATAACCCCATACTCTAGTTGTTAATAACTAGATGTAGTTTATAGCTTCTGTTCTGCAATTTAACATCTAAATTTTCTCTGTGTGGATTAAATTGAAAAAAAAAAAAAAAAATTATAGATGAACTGATTTTATCACACTATTGAAAAGGAAAATTAAACTGATGTTACCACACTGTTAAAGAGGAAATTTAATACTGATGGCTGCTGGGATTTGAACCCATGTAATCTACAGCCACAACTTTATGCTACATGTACAAAGTTGGGTTACAAAGTTGGTTGACAAAATAATATCTACACCAATCATTTTAAAAATAGATTTTTAAATTATTTGAAATCAACGGTCTCGATTTTGCCAACACACTTTGTAATCCAACTTTTGTAACTCAACTTTGTACAAATAGCTTTATTGCAACTTGTATACTTTCAGCAGAGCTTCCCAATATTATATCGTGTGATGGCGCTTGAGTATTTTTTAGCGCCAACCTGTAAAAGAATCTTTTGTAGTAAAACTGATTTTTCTGTGTATAACACGTTCCACAGTGGAAAATATCGTTTAAATTTTCATTTGTTTCTTCAAAAACATGTTCCTACTCGTATCCTTGGTTTTTTAACCCATAAATATCCTTATGAGGTAAAACCACTCCTCCGTTGCTATAAATCTCATCCCTAACACGAACGCCCTCTCCAAGAATGGTCAGGTTCTCTACGCGTGCCCATTGCCCAACAGTTGAAGTGCCAGCCAGTGATACTACTTGAAATGCACGCTTGGTTCTTGATGCGGACCCCCCGCATTACGTTGCAGCATGAGAGCCTAACTCCTGATTAGACTACACACCAGGGTCAATTGCAACATCTGGTCCAATCAAGCAACCCACCCAATTTTGGCAATCTCATATTTCCAATAATATGAGATCCAGAGGCCAATTTCGGAGAAGCTTTCATTCTCGAGTCCAAATCTCGTCTCAGGCCACTGATGCAATCCTTTGGTTGTCCAATGTCCATTCAAACCCCTGGAAGGACCATCACTTAGAGCTTTTCCTCTCGCACCAACCAATTTGGATTTGCACAACCACGACCATAATTGTCCCAGGATTCACAATCCAGGCTGACAAGATAAGAATCAAAGGGCTTCAAATGATCGAATTCCAGAAAGATCTTTACTTTTTTCTTATGCACTCGAATATATTTCCGTCAGTCAGGTTTTTAGATTCAACATATAGAGTTTCAGTTGTGAGCTAACCCGAGCATCAGCATGGAGATTGCCTTGAAAACATTAAAACAGTAAAGAAAACAGATAGCGGGAGGGGAAAAAATTCATTTGTAGAATAAACTGTTATAAGGTAAGAGCCAATAGAGCTGTTATGACCCTCTGGGGTTGCTTTTTGTCCAAAAAGCGTCCATTTTGCTCTACTTCTGTAAGTTCATGATATTGAATAACCACATTGCCAAGTAAAAATTTTTCTTTTTACTTATACCCAATTCTTAACTATATATTTTTCTTTTTATTATTGTGCAATGTGCGTGCACAAGCAGCACAACAAATTGAAGTTCATTTTAACCTTGACAAAAAGTCTATAAAATCATGAATTAGCCACATATTTAAGCACGAGAACATTATCTTCAAGATATTATGATACCATTGTGAATGCGCGAACTTGGAGAAATACCAGATAAAAATATAGAGAAGTAACCATTTATGCTACCGGAGATCTCAGTGCTTGCATTTCTGCTCAAATCCTTGGACGCAAACAAATCCTACAATGAGTGTGTTTGGTAAGGATTTTTGAGGGAAGAATTGATTTTTGAATAGTGATATGATGGGAAATGTGTGGTTGAAAAAGAAGAAAAAAGTATTGATGTGATGGAAAATATTATTTTATTGAAGAATGTGTGATTGAAAATGAGAATTGATTTACTGTAGAAAATGAGAAGTTTTACCAAACAGGCTCAATATGACGTGAATGACATCAGCAAGAAAAGAGCTACAACCTCTCTTCTTGAATAAAATGTTCAAAGGGGCTTAATGTTGTTCCAATGACGGAGAATGTAAAGATTATATTCGAGTTTATTTGAATTCAACAGTCTGTTCATTCCTTTTCAGATACCTTCAGTTGTCAAGCCTAGCAAAATCCAGTAGTATTTCGGTGTTTGATTGAATCTGCCGTCTCTCCTGTTAAATGATGCCAAATTGGGATAAATGCGAGGATATCTTTTCTGTTTCTTATGTGGGTGTTTTGGCTGTATTAAGAGTGATCAAACGCCCTGTATATCATATAGTGCTTACCCTGTGTCCATTTCACAAGAATTTTTTGACTCACGCTTTTCAATTTGGCATTGAGACTAAAGCAAATTCTGGATACACAGGGCTTTTTGACAAATTATTTTCTTGCATTTCCATGTTTTTGCTCTTGCATAAAGCTCTGCAAATTTGTAGCATTGTTCTACATTGAATTTGATTGTAGGGATTTCGCCGGGATCCTCATAGAATGCGTCGTTCATATCACTTTTCTGACACATCCACAGGTTGTTCTGACATCAATGGTTCTTCGATAATAGGTTCACAGTTTACAGTTTTGTATACTCAATCCTGTCTCTCCGTCTGAATTGTAGCCTAGTGGTGGTAGAGCCATTGTCTGTTGTCGGAGCTGTGAAACGCAATGATACTTTTCTCTTCTGGCCTAGGGAGGGCAAGTTTTGCTCTTATACCATACTACTTTTTGGCACGTGCAATGCACGTGGCGTATTCGTATACTCAATATTATCTTAGTTGTAGTTTCAAGTTTATTTTAGCGTTCTTATTAAATAACTTTATTTTCTCCTAATTTGAACAAAGTCAAAATAGGACGAGAAAATAGAATAACAAATATAAAAAAATTAAAATAAAATAACCACCCCATAATCTAGTTAATAATAACTAGCCGTAGTTTATAGCTGCTGTTCTGCAATTTAACGCCTAAATTGTCTTTGTGTGGATTAAATTGAATGGCATATACTTATATAAGTTAAGCTGGCCTATGCATAATAGACTTGACCAAGTCTAAAATACGAAAATAATCATAAAAGAGTGATGACTCTTTGCCTTCCAATCCGTCCCTGCTCACTCTGTTGCTACCGGCGAGATTATTGCAAGGACTTCCACCGATGAGGAGATCAAAACCACCAACATAACTTATTACTTCCTCGAGTCACTCTCCCTCCAATGCCTGGACATCATCGAAGTCAATTAAATTTCCAGTCTGATTTGTCTGCTCCCTCCAACTCCTAACTATATCTCTATTCACTTTGGACTTCTCAACTGAAACTTCATTCTTCAATTTAATTCCTAGTCGATGAAGTGCTACTTCTGCACCGCCAATTCCAGAAAAAAGGGATAAAAGGTTTACGCCGCCTGGAAACATGTCCTTGAGGACCGAGAGATGGTAGGCCACAGTGTCAACCTATATGTGGAATATCAAAAGCAGTATTGTCAAGATTATTTTCCCAACGACAAACTTTACTAGGCAAGTAATGCATACATGTCAATTACTCGATAAGCCATCTTAATTTAAATAAAAAATTATAAGAAATAAAGTTGCAGAGGAAAAATAAATGCTTACCTGGAAGGAATTACCCAGTGATTTATATCTGTCAGTCCTACTTATCCCACCTCCTGTTGTATGGTTCTTCGGGAACCCCAATAACATTTCCATTTCATCAGGCTCTAGAGGGGCAACCTTGTTCCTCCCCTACCCAAACCAAATTCCATTTGCGGCATTAGTCAAGAATAGACTTTTGCAAAGAGGTAGGTCGATCACCATCAAATCTCTCCAGAGCACTGCGAATTCTCTCAGTTAGTTTTGCACTCCCAATGACAGTTTGAATGCAGTTCAATTTTTCTCGAGTATCCCATTGGGGCCACCACTTTCTCGACAAGGGAAATGCGAGAAGAGGAACAAGAGGGAATCTGTTTTGAACCAGTAAGTTATGAACATAGCTTCTTTTCCTTGCCGTAGCACAAAAATACTTCGAATCAACGAACTTGGGTTCAATGTCATTCAAAAACCTTGAAAGAGTGTCCCAGACTCCCTTTGGAGCTAGAGCCACATTTTCATAATAGAAGAAAGGAGGGCCAATTGCTGAATCAGGAAGAGATCGATTAATACTCTCGTGCTGCAGTGATGGTACACCAAATCGTATCATTGGGTTAGGCAGACGTTTGGTCTCAGTCTCGGGATCATTTTTCTTTTTACAAATGTCAAAGAACTTTCTCTTCTTGATCTTGCTAACTCCATTATATCTTGGCTGTGAAAGTATGGGATAAGACATGTCACTTACATCGGTAACTACAATAGTTACTAAATGCTAAAGCAGTAAATCTGAAAATAATTGGCAGAGCTTTCATTTAGTGTTAACTTTGTATAATAAATGAGAATTTAACATTGAGATCATCATCCGGTAGATAAACATCTGCTTCCCTTGATAATTGAGCAGCACAAATAAAATCGGTCAACTCAGCAATAGAGGCTTCTGGTCCTGCAAAAATGAGAAAGATTACATAAATTAACATGAATTGAGAAAATCATGTGGTGGTTGTTCCTAGCATCCCAAGATACAAAAGCTTTCGACATCTGGATCCAGCAAGCAAAACCTGTTGCAAAGGGAACCACAACCAGTCTACACAGATTCAACACCATCATTTTACCACAGCTCAAGGATGTCCTAGTTACCCAGAGCATAGAAGGTTGCAGTTACAAAAACAAAGACAGACAAATCCACTTTTAATTATCCAAGGAGGCATTATTTCATCCCTTGTATGTGAGCACGAGTGTTCATGTGCAAGTGCCTCTGAATGTGTTATAAATGATAGAATCAAGCCATCGTGACAAGAACAGAAGACAGTTTACGCTGATGATTCGGTAACCATATCTGCATGGATATTTCGATGGGTACTGGCAAAGGAAAGTAGCGTTGCTTTCTCTAATACCACAGGACTAGTTGTCTAGTACACCATCAGATCATATATAAGAGGTGTCTATCTAAAACTGTCAACGTAATTTTTAAGATACAATTTTTAAATCGTGAAAGTTGCAGATAATTTCCACCAAGAATCAGTTATATTACGCATTAATAACCGAAGTACCAAAAGTATTTAAGACAAGCAATTGGAAAGGAGTCAACTGTTCATGTAGCAGAAATCACCTATACAAGTAGGAGTGTGAATAACAGAGGGAAATACATCACCGGGAAGAAATTAAAGCCGATAATTGGTTAAAAGTAATCATCAACCAATAATTTCTTCTGAAAAAGAACTCAGAATGGAAATAGCTGAAAGCGGGAAATGCACACATCTTCTGGGGAAAGGGAACTCTAAAGAGAAAATATGATCGAAGCACACTCCATTTAGTAATTATGACTCTTGCTTTCACTTCGTTAGACAGCTCATTGCTAATTCACATTGATTATTGAAATTGACTATATTTATTCCGAACTTATAGTTAAATAATTTTTATACTCTATTTATAAGTTGTGATTTGACTTCGTTGGAGAGTTCATTGATAATTTAAACTGATAGTTGAAATCAACTATATTTAATTTGGACTTATCACTAAATAATGATATTATACTCTATTTATGACCCGTGATTTGACTTTGTTAGGGGGTGGATTGATAATTCAAATCGACCGTTATAATTTACTATGCGCCTGTTTATTTCTGATTTCAAGCAAAATTTGTACCGTTGCTACAGTGTTATAGCCACAATATTTGACTTCTTTGTGTCATAGTGGACCCCACAATTTTGAAAAAAAAAGATCAAAAAAAGCCATTTCTTGTTGAAATAATTGGAAACAAACAGGGGCTATATTTAATTTTGATTTATTGCTGAATAATGTTATTATACTCTATTTATGACCAGTGCTTTGATTGCATCATAGAGTTCATTGCTAAAGTTTAAAAGATTTTTAAAATTTTGCCGTGTGGCTACCCCGCCCCCATCTTCCTCCTAGAGGTGTCAAGACGGACGGGCCGGCCATGACCCGTAAAAACCGGCCCGTGAAAATCGGGACCGCGGGCCGACCTGTGACTCGTGCGGACGGTTCACGGGCCAAGGAGGTGTAACCCGCGGGCTTCGCGGGTTGCACTCCACGAGCCGCGGTTAACCCGCGGCCCGTAAAAAAAAATTGAAAAAAAAAAATAAAACAAAAATTAAAAAAAGGGGAAGATTATTTTTACAATTATTTTTACAATACCCTCTCATTAGTTATTATATATTTATACGTCATAGTTCATACTTGTTACTACCTTACTACAATTACAATTATTCAATTGCAAATATCATCATCATCTTGATTATATTTCTTTCTTCTCGGTTCTCACTAGTCACTATTAAATTTTTTAATCCTACTATATTATGGATTCTCGCGATTCTTTTTCTCAAAATCCTATTTTCAATAATAGTTGCTCTCCAATAAATTTAGAAGATGATAATGTTGTAGAAGTTTGCAAAGTTATAAATAATTCATGTAACATTAAATTTGAATTCTATGTAAAAATTTCTTGATATAATTATGAATTTATCATTTTGTTCAATTCTTATTTTACATTTAATAAAAAAATATATTTTTTGCTATAAATATGAAAATTTCTATATTTTTATAATTTTATTTATACAATCATACGGGCCAAAATTGGAACGAATCGCGACCCGCGCGACCCGTGACCCGCATGGGCTTGACCCGGATGGGACAGCGGGCGGGCCTGGGTTGTAGTCCAAAATTGTGGGCCGACCCGTAACCGGCCCGAAACCCGCAGCGGGCGGGCTTTTTTTCACGCGGGCCGTTACCGGGCTCACATGTTGGCGGGCCGACTCGGCCCGGACCACCCGGATTGACACCTCTACTTCCTCCTATGCTTTCATGACATTTATGGCAACGATCCTTGAATAGTGAACTTGTGACTTTTGAAATTGAATTATGTCATATTATAGTTGTTTTTTTTATGGTAGTCATGCATACTTTAGTGTAAGTTAAATAATTGATTAACTCTTTTTGTTTGTCAATTCTTGTGGCAATTGTATTTGACAATATATAGGAACACGTCAAATGACTAAAATCCAGGAAACTATAAGCATTTTCGGAAACAATTATGATTTTTTAGATGTTTAAGCAAAAATGCAAACTAACACCGGATCCATGGCTTTAAAACGATAGGTTTAGGTCCATGTGAGCCCAATATTTTTTTGGTTTTGAACCTAATTTACATCAAATTTTAATGTGTGTTGAATTGAATGCAAATCCTCTTTGTCTTAAAATTACAATATAAATTTTCTTTAGATAAAAAATTTGAGCATAAACATCTCATGATTTATGGATTTCATTAGTTGTCTAATTTATTTAACTAGCATTAAACATGCAAAAAACAGTAGAATTAGTAGGTGGGGGTAATTGGTCTCTGATGAAGTACATTGAAAGTGATTGTATAAGCATGTGTCTTATTGCCTCCATCCATTCCTCGATTTTGCAAGTTATACACAGGATTTTCTGATTGGAAGAGTTTCTTATTTAGGGATGAACTCCTGGTCACTTGACACTGATATAACTGAAACGCAGTCATTCTTTCAGCCTGATCAAAAAGATTTGGGGGCGTGGATTTTGCTCAAATTAAACCAAGATACTTGATATTCGGCTTCTGAATTTGATCCTCTTGAGCTAAATCTGATATCTTCACTTGCTTGGAAAATGAGAGATTCAGAAGAACTTTGTGATGAAATGATGTCTTCCCCTAATCTTCTATTTTGCTTGTCCACTGGAAAGTTCTGTAATCTTGAAAAATAGTGAGTGGAAAGGTGTAAGATTATTTCCCTACCTAACACAATGATTTTTTCTTTCATTTTTTTTTTCCTTTACGTATGATTACTAACTATATCTTTTCTCTACTTCGTGAATAAATAACTATTTCGTGTTTATCATGTGCATGCTTTGGATGTTGAGGTATATTGTTGACCTTAAAACTTGAAGCGAGCAAATCCCTTGCCGCCTCCTTATCTAGTCACCTTTCCAAGCCCTTTTGTGGTTACCGAAGCTCTGTGGGACAACTTCATGGTGACAATTTTCGCCGAGTGAAGACTTTGGAGATGAATTCCCATATGCACTCTTAAATATTTTGCCGCGTGGTACCTTCCTTATGCTTCCACGTGGACAAGAGGATATTTCGTTCGTGTCTCTTTAAGGGGACAGGATATTTGATTGGTCCCTGTAGAAAGTTTTACGCTTTCTAGGGTACCATTAATTCTAAGTAAACAGGTTCGCTTTGTAGACTTCACCAAGCTAAATTCTCCTAGCAAGCTTAGGGGCTCAACCTTGCCTGGGTGAGAATTAGAGGAAAGTAATCTAATAGCTGCGGCCTTGCAAAGACTATTCAGACCTTGTTTTACGTTCACGTTTTGATTGGTCAAGTAGCTTCTTACGTTACACATTGATCTAACCTGGTATCCCTGTAGAATCGTTTTATGCCAGGTGAATTTACGAAGTAATTTACTCTAACAATTGCAGCTAAAACTTATCAACGATTGCTATAAAAACTCTACGACCCCAGAATCCAGAATCTCATTCTCAAGCTTCCTCAACTTCACTCCCTTAGAGGACGTGTCATCTGATACCACAAAAGACACTTCAACTTTCAATTCATCAGTGAAAGATTTGAAAATAGACAGGGTAAACTTAGATGATCCAGGGAGCCCCCGTGACACAAAGAATAAAAAAAAAAAGAACGAAAAGAAAAAATGATGAAACACGTTGCTCTGTGCTGAAGAGCAGGTATATTCTTATGACCAGATGGGAACTTTAGGTGCAATCAAGAAGGATGGAATGTAATTCAGGATATCTTATTATCAAGCACTTGAATCGTCAAAATATTCAGTTTTTAATTTAGAAGGGACTTTAGGCTACTCAAATCATGAATGAGCCTATTCATGAACAAGCATTCAAAAAATATAAAGCCACAGCTGATACTTGTGCATGTGTATTACACACTTATTTCATACATTTCTTTTTATAACTACAACATATGAGTCTTTATCAATACAAAATAAGTTGAAGCTTAATCAGGAATCTCATGATTTATATTTCCTTCATTGTACGACAAAAATATATCTTTTGATAATGCAACATTGTTATGAAACTTTTAAAATGACTACCTTTTCCTTTAAACAGGTGAAACTATATGAATGTTTAAATCAAATATTAAATTTTTTTCTTATGTTTTTCTTCAAATTTTGTATTTTTACTTCTACACAATTCTTAACTATATATATATCTTATTAATTTTGTACAATGTGCGTGCAAAGGCAAGTGTTTGCACAATAAATTGTAGTCCATAAAATCATGAATTAGCGGCAAATTTAAGCAAGGGATATTATTTTCAAGACATTATGATGCCATTCACATATGAAGGCATGAACTTGGAGAAATATAGCAGAGAAAAATATAGGAAAGTAACCATTTGTTGCAATCTGGTCTCCAGAGGTCGAAATGCTCATGTTTTCTGTTCAAATCCTCGGATACTGACAAATCCTACAATATGATGTTGAATAACATTAGCAAGTAAAGAGCGAAAACTTATCTTTCTTGAATAAAACAAGGGCTGAATGTTGTTCCAATAATGAAGAATGCAAATACAATGTTCAAGTTAATTTGAATTCAGCAATCAGTTCATACCTTTCCAGAAGCAGTATTGGATACCTTCAGCTGTCAAGCCTAGCAAAATCCAGGAGTATTTCGGTGGTTGGATTGAATCTGCCATCTTTCCAGTTTAAATGATGCGAAATTGGGGTTAAGGAATGCCATTTCTGTTTCGTATGTGTGCATTTTGTCTGTATTAAGACTTAAGAGCAATCCAACGCGGTGTAAACCATGCAGTGCTTACCCGGTGTCCATATAGCATGAAGTCGACTCATGCTTTTCAGTTTGGGCATTGCAACTGGAGCAAACTCTGGACGCAAAACAACAGGGGCTTTTGACAAATTACTTTCTTGCATTTCCAGGTTTTGCTCTTGCATAAAGCTGTGCAAATTTCTAGCATTGTTCTACTTTGAGTTTGATTGTAGGGATTTCGCCAGGATCCTCATATAATGCATTCTCAGTATCACTTTCTGACACTTCCACACCAGGTTGTAGTGTCGTTGATTCTTCCATAAATCATAATAAGTTCACAGTTTTGCATTCTCAACCCTGTTTCTCTGTCTGAATTGTCCCCTACTGGTGGTAGCACCTTTGGCATATTAGTTACACCGGGGCTTCTATTGGCAGTTGTCAAGGCGGTAGATGCAATAATACTACTACAGAGGGGAAGTCTTGCTCTTATACCATATTCATATTTTCATTTTATTCCATATTATTTGAGCTGATCAATTTCGAAATCCATGTGAAGAAGACAAAATATCCAAGATTTTTTTACGAATATGGTTTATTTGATAATCTCAACTTTGCTTCAGAAATGGGACTTAATATTGATGACTCAAAAATTGTAATATCTTGTACCCCCAAAAAATTCTGTTCATCAAGGATTTGGGATTTTTTTTTTAGTATCCAAAGAGTGTAGAATCTTAAATTGCAGGGATTTAAGACAGTACACGACAGTGAATTAAGCCATTTTCATGGTTTCTGCTTTGTTGGCTTTCATAATGTTGAAACCTCCAGGATGAATTAGGGAATTTTGTGTTTGGGTCGTGTTGAACAATGGTGTCTATAAACTTGGTTTTTCTGTGTATTTCTTCTACCTTTCTGGAGCAAATATATAGGTAGAGTTACATCTTAAAAACAGGAAAGCAATCCTATCCTAAGGAAACTATGTATTCCTATATATACAAAATTGGTCAACTAACCAGATTCCTATAATTAAGAAATCAACTAATATAATTACAGCACGAAGATAATTCATGTCTACAGGTCGACTTAGAGGTTAAATGTCGGCATGGAACTAACTAGAAATTAAAGTTATTAATATAAGAAGCGACACACATCAAATTCTCAATCTGCAAGTGTAATCAAGTCTACTTAAGATTCGAGGATGAAATTTCTCTATGCAATTAGGTATGTGCTGGGTAAATTTTTGGAGCGAATCGTGCATAAATCATAGCACTAAGGAAAGTAATCACAACACTATGTAAACTAATCACAATACTATTGAAACTGCAACTAAACCACGCCTCTAAAATTATAGTCATTACTTATCATTTTAAAATTAATGTCTTACCATTTATTGTTTGGTCATTATTTAGTATTTAAGAGATGCTTATGCATTTGTAATCCTTGGTTATTTTTCATAAAAATTAATAAAATATTGAATTGTTTTCCCAAGTTGTTGATCCTTTCTTGGTATTCATTTGCATATCAACGAGTTAGTTGCTTGTGTCCACATTCTTCTCGATCATGTCGCGACAAATTCATGTGCTCTTTTGAGTCATAGTCGGATCAAACTGCCCATTGGATCCTAGTGGACTCTGGCACTATATTAAACTACTTACTCAAAAAGTTAAAAATGTTAGATAGGTCAAATGTGTATCATTTAAATTTTGTATGTGTACACGCGTGTTGCACGAAAATTCACTTTCTTCTTATAATTACTATATATAATTTTTCATTGTACACAAAATTTGTCCTTGAGAATCTTCAAAAACCATTTCCCTTAAATTCAGATTGATACTTTAAAATTTTTGGGACAAGTTCATGCATTCTTCGTGCTTTCAACCAGCTTGGAGGAGATAGCTTCTTCATATTACTTTATGCAGAGCTTTCCCAATATTATACCGTGTGATGGCACTTGAGTAGTTTTTAGCTCCAAACATGTAAAAGAATCATTGGAGTTTTGTAGGGAAACTGATATATATTTCCTTGTGTATCAGCAGTTCCACAGTGGAAAATGTCCAAATTAGTGTTTGTTTCTCTAAAAAATATATTTCTACTCGTCTCCTTGGTTTTTTATTTTATGAGGTAAAACCACTCCTCCGTTGCAGTAAATCTAGTCCCTAACATGAATGTCTTCTCCAAGAATGGTCATGTTCTCTACGCAAGCCCATTGCCCAACAGTCGAGTGCCAGCCAACTATACTACTTGAAATGCACGCATGGTTCTTGATGCGTACACCGCATTACGTTGAAGCGAGAGAGCCTAACTCCCGATTCGACCACACAACCAAGGACAATTGCAACATCTGATCCAATCAAGCAACCCTCCTCAATTTTGACACTCTCATCCACCAGGACATTTCCAATAATATGAGATACAAAGGCCAATTTCGGAGGAGCTTTTTTTCTCAAGGAGTCCTAGTAAAGTCTCAGGCCACTGAAGTGATCCTTTGGTTGTCCAATGTCCATCCAGAAACCGGGAAGGACCATCCCATTGAGTTTTTCCTCTTGCACCAACCAATTTTCTTTTTATAATTACAACATATGGGTTTTTATTGATAAAAATAAGTTGAAGCTTAACCAGAAATTTCGTGATCTTTAATTCATTTATTGTATGACAAATATATTTCTTTTGATAATAATGTCTTACATGAACTTTTAAATTGACAAGTTTTTCCTTTAAATTTCAATTTGATTTTTACAACTTTTTGGACAGCTTGTATGTGTTTTCTATTCTTATTTTGTATGTATTCCTTATTCTCCACATGACAAGACTTTAGTTTGTTCAAGTCATTAAACATCTAAAATGTGCATATTCTAATCAAACTAGTGGAACCTAATTTTAATCTTAAAATCAAATATAAATATTTTTCCTTCTGTTTTTCTTCAAATTTTGAATTTTCACTTGTACACAGTTCTTTACTTTTTCTTATTAATGTTCTGCGATGTGCGCGCACAAGCACGTGTTTTGCACAACAAATTATTGTTCATTACAACTTTGGCAAATAGTCTATAAAATCATGAATTAGCCACAAATTTAAGCACAGGAACATTATTTTCAAGATATTATGATACCATTCACACATGAATACATAAACTTGAAGAAATATACCAGATAAAATATAAAAGAATAACCATATCTACTATTGTATTTGCAATCTGCCACCAAAGTTCTCGGTGCTTGTGTTTTCTTCTCAAATCCTCGGATGCGAACAAATCCAATGATGTGACGTCAAATGACATCAGCAAGAAAAGAGAGAAAACCTCTCTCTTCTTGAATAAAATGTACAAAGGGGCTGAATGATGTTCCAATAATGGAGAATGCAAATACTATGTTCGAGTTTATTTGAATTCAGCAATTAGTTCATACCTTTCCAGAAGCAGTATCGGATACCTTCAATTGTCAAGCCTAGCAAAATTCAGTAGTATTTCGGTGTTTGATTGAATCTGCCGTCTCTCCTGTTAAATGATGCCCAATTGGGATAAGTGTGAGGATGCCTTTTCTGTCTCGTGTGTGGGGCATATTGTCTGTATTAAGAGCAATCCAACACCCTGTAAATCTTTTAGAGCTTACCCTGTGTTTATATAGCAAGAGGTCGACTCGCACTTGTCAGTTTGGGTTTTAGGACTAAAGCAAATTCTGGATGCAAAGCAACAAGGGCTTTTGACAAATTACTTTCTTGCATATCAATGTTTTGCTCATGCATAAAGCTCTGCAAATTTGTTAGCATTGTTCTACATTGAGTTTGATTGCAGGGATTTTGCCGGGATATTCATAGAATGCATCCTTCATATCACTTTCTCTCACTTCTACAGGTGGTTCTGGTGTCGTTGGTTCTTCAATAATAGGTTCACAGTTTTGCACGTTGAACACTTTTTCTCTGTCTGAACCGTCACCTACTGGTGGCAGTGCCATTGGCTTCATCGTTACACCAAGGTTTTATTGGCAGTTATCGGAACAACATATGCAATGAGGCCTTGGGAGGGCAATTCTTGCTCTTATACCAAACTTTTGGCACGTGCGATGCATGTGGCGTATTTGTAACAGGTAACCAACGGCCACAACATGCACCTTTCACCACTAGGCTTTAGACACTTATGTATCAACTAACATAAAATTTTTATTCAGATTTATTTCTAAAGTTGACCATATTGAATTCAGCATTATCGTCAAATAATGTTTATATACCTTATTGATGACTTGTATTTTGACTTCGTAAATCAGATTTATCGTTGAAATTGACTATATTAAATTTAGATTTATTGCTAATAAATAATGCTTTTACACTCTATTTATGACTTGTGCTTCACTTCGTTAGAGATCTCATTGCTAATTTAGATTGATTATTAAAATCGACTATATTTATTTCGAACTTATCGCTAAATAAATTTTTATACTCTATTTATAACTTGTGCTTTGACTTCATTAGAGAGTTCATTGCTAATTTAAATTGATAGTTGATTTCAACTATGTTGGATTTATCACTAAATAATGATTTTACTCTATATTTATGACCCGTGATTAGACTTCGTTAGAGAAAGAATTTTAATTGTACATCAATTGTACAAGTTAAACGAGCTAATTGTTGAGTTCCTTATCTCATAATTGGCATATAATGAAATTTAAGTTACTTATCTTCGTTCATAGTGAAACTTAGTGTAGTTTACTCATAGAACAATAGTGTTAGCCCGTATCATATGAACTTTGTATCTATCATAGTATTCGTACATTCGAAACATCTTAGAAGACTCACACAAGTTAAATGTACTAATTTATTGAGTATCTTATCTCATAATTGGAGTATCATACAATTCGAGTTACTTACATTCGTTCATAGTAAGATCTAGCATAGACTCACCAATTTAATTGACTACATTTAATTTAGATTTATCGCTGAGTAATATTATTACACCCTATTTATGACTAGTGCTTTGGCTTCTCAGAGAGTTCCCTGCTAAGTCTGTATATTTTAAAAAGTTCAAAAGATTTTTAAATTTTTTTCGGGTGGTCACCCGTCCCCATCCCTCCCCCCATGCTTTCACGACATTTTATGGAAACGATCCTTGAATTGAGAGCTCTTGACTCTTGACTTTTGAATTTGAATTATGTCATATTATAGTTGTTTTTTTATGTTAGTCATGCACACATTCGTGTTAGTTAAATCATTGATTAGCACATTCTGTTCGCCATTTCTTTTGAAAATTGTGATTGACAATAGGAACATGTGAAATGATAAATTCTTGAAAGTATAAGCACTTTCAGAAACAATTATGATTTTCTAGAGGTTATGCAAAAATGCAAACTAATGCCGAAATTGTGGCTTTATAACCATTTGTTTGGATCCATGTGAACCCAATAATTATTTGGTTTTGAACCTAATCTACATTAAATTTTGTACTATTTTGAACACAAATTCACTTTCTCTTGTAATTACAATATAAATTTCATTAGTTGTCTAATTTATATTACTAACATTAAGAGCTTGTTTGGGAGGGATTTTAATTCAATTAAAATTGAAAATATAGTCGTTATTGAGTCCCACTCGTCTAATAAAAGTCAACAATAACGGTTAGTTTTTCAATTTTAATCTCTACCAAACAAGCTCTAAACATGCAAAGAACAGTAGAATGCATGACAATTTGTGTTTGTTCAAATATTTCTGTATGGAAGCTTTTAAAAATTCGAACCATTTCCATTTACTTCAGTTTGACATTTATAAATTTTTTGGACAAGTTGTGTGTGTATTCTCAATCTTATCTCGTCTGATTTGCTTATTTTTCTAAAGAACAAGGAAAGACAAACAAAGAAATGGACAAGACATGCCTTTGGCAATAAAGGAAATCTTATCCTACGGTATGATGTCGAATGATATAAGCAAGAAAGAACGAAAAACTCTCTCTTCTTGAATAAAATGTACAAAGGGGCTGAATGCTGTTCCAATAATAGAGAATGTAAATATTTGAATTCAGCAATCAGTTCATACCTTTCCACATGCAGTATTGGATACCTTCAGTTGTCAAGCCTAGAAAAACCCAGTAGTATTTCGGTGCTTGATTGAATCTGCCATCTCTCCTGTTAAATGATACCCAATTGGGTTAAGTGTGAGGATGCCTTTTCTGTTTCGTATGTGAGGCATTTTATCTGTATTAAGAGTGATCTAATACCCTGTAAATCTTTTAGTGCTTACCCTGAGTCCATATAGCAAGAAGTCGACTCACGCTCTTGACAAATTACTTTCTTGCATATCAATATTTTGCTCTTGCATAAAGCTCTGCAAGTTTGTAGCATTGTTCTACATTGAGTTTGATTGTAGGGATTTCGCCGGGATCCTCATACAATGCATCCGTCTCTGTCATATCACTTTCTGTTAATTCTACTGGTGGTTCCGGTGTGGTTGCTTCTTCAATAATAGGTTCACAATTTTACATGCTGAACCCCTTTTCTCTGTCTGAACTGTTACCTATTGGTGGTAGTGCCATTGGCTTTATCGTTACACCTACAAGAGTTTTATTGTCAGTTATCGAAACAACATATGCAACCATACTTTTCTCTTCCGGCCTTGGGAGGGCAAATCTTGCTCTTATACCAGCTAGATTGAAAGTATATAGCCAGGGAGAGTCGAGACCAGGACAAGGGCACGGACCTAAAGTAAACTTTTGGCACATGCGATGCACATGACGTATTTGTAACAGGGTAAGCAACTGCCACAACATGCACGTCCTTTAACCACTAAGCTTCAGACACTCTTGTATTAACTAACATAAATTTTTTTATCGGATTTATTTCTAAAGTTGACCATATTTAATTTAGACTTATTGCTAAATAATGTTTGTATACCCTATTGAACACTCGTATTTTGACTTCGTCGCAAGCTTCGTTGCTAATTCATATTTATCGTTGAAATTGACTGTGTTTAATTTGGATTATCGCTAATAAACAATGTTTTCACACTCTATTTATGACTCATGCTTTCACTTCTTTAGACATCTCATTGCTAATTCAGATTGATTATTTAAATCAAATATATTTATATCGAACTTACCGCTAAATAAATTTTTATATTCTATTTATATATAACTTGTGCTTGGACTTCGTTAGAGTTCATTGATAATTTAAATTGATAGTTGAAATCAACTATATTTAACTTGGACTTATCACTAAATAATGATTTTGTACTCTATTTATGATCCCTGATTTGACTTCGTTAGAGAGTTTATTGCTAATTTAGATTGACCATTGTAATTGACTATACTTAATTCGAATTTATCGCCGAATAACATTATTACCCCCTTTTTATGACTAGTGCTTTGACTTCGTCAAAGAGTTCCTTTCTAAGTCTATGAATATATAAAAAAGTTTAAAAGATTCTTAAAATGTTGTCGGGTGGTAAACTTTTGGCACATGCTATGCACGTGGCATATTTGTAACACGGTAAGCGACATCCACAACATGCACCTTTCACCACTAGGCTTTAGACACTTTTGTATCAACAAATATAAAAATTTTAATCAAATTTATTTCTAAAGTTGACCAGATTTAATTCAGACTTATCGCTAAATAATGTTTATATACCCTATTGATGACTCGTATTTTGACTTCGTCAGAAGCTTCGTTGCCAATTCATATTTATTGTTGAAATTGACTATGTTAAATTTGGATTTATTGCTATTAAATAATATTTTTACACTCAATTTATGACTCGTGCTTTCACTTTGTTAGACAACTCATTGCTAATTTAGATTGATTATTGAAATTGTCATATTTATTTCGAACTTATCGCTAAATAAATTTTTATACTCTATTTATAACTTGTGTTTGGACTTCATTAGAGAGTTCATTGATAATTTAAATTGATAGTTGAAATCAACTATATTTAACTTGAACTTATCAGTAAATAATGATTTTATACTCTATTTATGATTCGTGATTTGACTTCTCTAGAGAGTTTATTGATAATTGAGATTGACCATTGTAATTGACTATATTTAATTCGAATTTATCGTTGAATAACATTATCACACCCTTTTTATGATTTGTGCCTTGACTTCGTCAGAGAGTTCATTGCTAAGTTTGTATATATAAAAATAGTATAAAAGATTTTTAAAATGTGGCCAGACGGTAAACTTTTGGCACGTGCTATGCACGTGGCGTATTTGTAAAGGGTAGGCGACATTCACAACAAGCACCTTTCACCACTAGGCTTCAGACACTTTTGTATCAACTAACATAAAAATTTTAATCGAATTTATTTCTAAAGTTGACTATATTTAATTCAGGCCTATCGCTAAATAATGTTAATATACCTTATTGATGACTCATATTTTGACTTCATCACAAGCTTAGTTGCTAATTCATATTTATTGTTGAAATTGACTATGTTAAATTTGGATTGATCACTATTAAATAATATTTTTACAATCTATTTATGAGTCGTGATTTCACTTTGTTAGACAGCTCATTGCTAATTCCGATTGAGTCTTGAAATTGACGTGTATATTTCGAACTTATCACTAAATAAATTTCTATACTCTACTTATAGCTTGTGCTTTGACTTCGTTAGTGAGTTTATCGTTGAAATCAACTATTTTTAACTTGGACTTATCAGTAAATAATGATTTTATACTGTATTTATGATTCGTGATTTGATTTCGTTAGAGAGTTCATTGCTAATTGAGATTTACCATAGTAATTGACTATATTTAATTCTGATTTATCACTGAATAACATTATTACACCCTTTTTTATGACTAGTGCTTTGACTTTCGTGGGAGAGTTCATCACTAAGTCTATGTATGCATAAAAAAAAAGTTTAAAAGATTTTTAAAATGTTGTCAGGCGGTAAACTTTTGGCACAAACGATGCATGACGTGTATTTGTAACAGGGTAAGCAACAGCCACAAAATGCACCTTTCACCACTAGGCTTCAGACACTATTGTATCAACTAACATAGAGATTTTAACTGAATTTATTTCTAAAGTTGATCGTATTTAATTCAGACTTATCGCTAAATAATGCTTATATGCCCTATTGATGGCTTGTATTTTGACTTTGTCACAAGCTTCATTGCTAATTCATATTTATCGTTGAAATTGAATATGTTAAATTTGGATTTATCGCGAATAACATTTTTTCACGCTATTTATGACTCCTGCTTTCACTTTGTTAGGCAGCTCATTGCTAATTCAAATTGATTATTGAAATTGACATATTTATTTCGAACTTATCGCAAAATAAATTTTTATACTCTATTTATAACTTGTGTTTGGACTTCGTTAGAGAGTTTGAAATCAACTATATTTAACTTGGACTTATTACTAAATAATGATTTTATACTCTATTTATGATCTGTGATTTGACTTCGTTAGAGAGTTTATTGCTAATTGAGATTGACCATTGTAATTGACTATATTTAATTCAAATTTATCGTTGAATAACATTATTATACCCTTTTTATGACTAGTGCTTTGACTTCATGAGAGAGTTCATTGCTAAGTCTATGTATATATAAAAAAAAAAAGTTTAAAATATTTTTAAAATGTTGCCAAGCGGTAAACTTTTGGCACGTGCTATGCACGTGATGTATTTGTAGATGGTAGGCGAGATCGACAACATGCACCTTTCACCACTAGGCTTCAGACACTTTCGTATCATCTAACATAAAAATTTAATCGAATTTATTTCTAAAGTTGACTATATTTAATTCGGACTTATCGCTAAATAATGTTAATATACCTTATTGATGACTCGTATTTTGACTTCTTCACAAACTTCGTTGCTAATTCATATTTATAGTTGAAATTGACTATATTAAATTTGGATTTATCGCTATTAAACAATATTTTTACACTCTATTTATGACTCGTGATTTCACTTTGTTAGAGAGCTCATTGCTAATTCTGATTGAGTATTGAAATTGACATATATATTTCGAACTTATCACTAAATAAATTTGTATACTCTATTTATAGCTTGTTCTTTGACGTCGTTAGAGAGTTTATCGTTGAAATCAACTATATTTAACTTGGATTTATCACTAAATAATGATTTTATACTCTATTTATGATCCGTGATTTGAGATTGACCATTGTAATTGACTATATTTAATTCGAATTTATCGTTGAATAACATTATTATACCCTTTTTATGACTAGTGCTTTGACTTCGTCGGAGAGTTCATTGCTAAGTCTATGTATGTATGTACGAAAAAAAAAAGTTTAAAAGATTTTTAAAATGTTGCCGGGCGGTAAACTTTTGGCACATACGATGCATGTGGTGTATTTGTAACAAGCAACAGCCACAACATGCACCTTTAACCACTAGACTTCGGGCACTGTCGTATCAACTAACATAAAAATTTTAATGGAATTTATTTCTAAAGTTGATCGTATTTAATTCAGACTTATCGCTAAATAATGCTTATGTGCCCTATTGATGACTCGTATTTGACTTTATCACAAGCTTCGTTGCTAATTTATGTTTATCGACTACACAACCAGGGGCCAGGGCAAATTGCAACATCTGGTCCAATCAAGCAACCCTCCTCAATTTTTGCACTCTCATCCACTAGGACATTTCCAATAATATGAGATACAGAGACCAATTTCGGAGAAGCGCATTTTTTTTTCTCAAGGATTCAAAGTAAAATCTCAGGCCACTGATGTAATCCTTTGGTTGTCCAATGTCCATCCAAAACCCGGGAAGGACCATTCCATAGAGCTTTTCCTCATGCACCAGCCAATTTTCTTTTTATGATTACAGCACAAGTTTTTATGGATACAAATAAGTTGAAGCTTAACCAGAAATCTCATGATCTGTATTTCCTTTATTGTATGACAAAATATTTTTTCTGATAATACTTTCTTGCGGAAACTTTTAAAATGACAACCTTTTCCTTTAAATTCAATTTGATTTTTAAATTAATCTTGTGCACTGTGCATGCACAGGCAAATGTTTTGCACAACAAATTTTAGTTCATAATAACCTTGACAAATAGTCTATAAAATCATGAATTAGCTACAAATTTAAGCAGGGAACAGTACTTACAATATATTATGATATCATTCACAAATGGATACACAAACTTGAAGAAGTATACCAAATAACATATAAGAGAATAACAATGTGTACTATTGTATTTGCAATCTGGCCACCAGAGGTCTCGGCGCTCGCATTTTCTGCTCAAATCCTCGGATGCAAACAAATCCTACGATATAACGTTGAATGACATCAGCAAGAAAAGAGCAAAAACCTCTCTTCTTGAATAAAATGTACAAAGGGCATGAATGTTGTTCCAATAAAGGAGAATGTAAATACCATGTTCGAGTTTATTTAAATTTAGCAATCAGTTCATAGCTTTCCAGAAGCAGTATTGGATAACTTCAGTTGTCAAGCCTTGAAAAATCCAATAGTATTTCAGTGTTTTATCGAATCTGCCATCTCTCTTGTTAAATGATGCCCAATTGGGATGAGTGTGAGGATGCCTTTTCTGTTTCATATATAGGGCGTTTGGGCTGTGCTAAGAGCGATCCAACGCCCTGTAAATCTTGTAGTTCTTACCCTGTGTCCATATAGCAAGAAGTCGACTCACACTTTTCAGCTTGGGTGTTGGGACTAAAGCGAATTCTGGACGCAAAGCAACAAGGGCTTTTGACAAATTACTTTCTTGCATTTCCATGTTTTGCTCTTGCATAAAGCTCTGCAAATTTGTAGCAATGTTCTACGCTGAGTTTGATTGTAGGGAGTCCGCTGGGATCCTCATAGAATGCATCCTTCATATCACTTTATGACACTTCTACAGGTCGTTCGGGTGTCGTTGGTTCTTCGATAATAGGTTCACAATTTTGCATACTGAACCTATTGGTGGTAGCCATTAGCTTTATAGTTACACCAGGTTTTATTGGCAGTTGTCGGAGCACGAGATGCAATGATACTTTTCTCTTCTGGCCTAGGGAGGGCAAGTCTTGCTCTTATACCATACTAATTTTTGGCACGTGCGATGCACGTAGCATATTTGTAACAGAGTACGCAACGTTATTTTAGTTAAAGTTTGTAGTTTATTTTAGCGTTTCTTATTAAATAATTTTATTTTCTACTAATCTGAGCAAAGTCAAAATAGCACGAGAATATACAAAATAAATATGAATATACAATAAAATAACCCCATAACCAGCTGTAGTTTATAGCTGCTGTTCTGCAATTTAACACCTAATTTGTCTTTGTGTGGATTAAATTCAAAAAAAAAAAACGTAATAGATAAACTGATTTTATCACACTATTGAAAAGGAAAATTAAACTGATGTCATCACACTATTAAGAAAGAAAGTTAATACTAATGGCTGCTGGGATTTGATTCCATGTAATCTACAGCCACAACATGCACCTTTCACTACTAGGCTTCAGACACTCTTGTATCGTTGAAATTGACTATATTTAATTCGAACTTATCTCTAGATGATGTTTATATATATACCCTATTGATGACTCGAATTTTGACTTCGTCATAGCCTTCATTGCTAATTCAGATTTATCGTTGAAATTGACTATATTTAATTTAGATTTACCACTAATAAGTAATGTTTTTACACTCTATTTAAGATTAGTGCTTTCACTTCGTTAGACAGGTCATTGCTAATTCAGATTGATTATTGAAATAGACTATATTTATTTCGAACTTATCGAGAAATAAATTTTTATACTCTATTTATAACTTGTGCTTTGACTTCGTTAGGGAGTTCAGTGATAATTTAAATTGATAGTTGAAATCAACTTAATTTGGACTTATCACTAAATAATGATTTTATACTTTATTTATGAGTCGTGATTTGACTTCGTTAGAAAGTTTATTGCTAATTGAGATTGATCATTGTAATTGATAATATTTAATTCAGATTTATCACTGAATAATGTTATTACACCCTATTTATGACTAGTGCTTTGACTTCATGGGAGATCATTGATAAGTCTGTTCGTATATTATAAAATTTCAAAAGATTTTTAAAATGTTGCACGGCAGTCACCCTTCCCCTTCCCCCTCCCATGCTTTCATGCCATTTATGGAAACCATCCTTGAATTGTGAACTTGTCACTTTCGAATTTTAAATATATCGTATTATAGTTGTTTTTTATGGTAGTCATGCACACATTGGTGTTAGTTAAATCATTGATTCGCACGTTAGCTTCTTAATTACGTTACACATTGGTCTAACTTGGTATCCATGTAGAATCATTTTATGCCAGGTAGATTTACAAAGTAAGATATTTTATTCTAACATTTGCAAAAATATTAGAATATTAGGATATAATTTACAAATCAAAAGCCTAAATTTGGAGGGTGAACTGAAGTTTTATCAATTCACAAAAAGAAAAAATCCAGTACAAATTATCAACAATTGCTATCAAAACTCCACTATACCCCGATTCCAGAATCTTCCTCTCGAGCTTCCTCAACTTCATTCCCTTAGAAGATGTGTCATCTGATTCTACTAAAGACGCTTCAGCTGTCGATTCATCAGTAAAAGAAATGAAAATAGACAGAGCAAATTTAGATGAACCAGGGAGCCCAAGTGACAAAAGAAGTGATGAAGCATGTTGCTCTGGGCTGAAAAGCAGGTACAATCTTGTTACCAGATGGGAACTTTAGGTGCAATCAAGAAGGATGGATTGTATAATAGAGGATATATCATTATCAAATGCTTGAATCATAAAAATATTCAATTGTTAATTTAGAAGGGACTTTAGGCTACTCAAATCGTGAATGAGCCTATTCATGAACGAGCATTCAAAAAATATAAAGCCACAGCTGATACTTGTGAATGTGTATTACGCACGTCATTCATGCATTTCTTTTTATAACTGCAACATACGAGTCTTTAACAATACAAAATAAGTTGAGGCTTAATCAGGAATCTCATGATTTATATTTCCTTCATTGAATGATAAAAATATTTTATTTTATTTTTATTTTTATTGATATACAACAAGTATTGTGGAAACTTTTAAAATGACAACCTTTTTCTTTAAATTCAATTTGATTTTACGACTTCTTGGACATTTTGCATATGTTATCCATTCTTATCGTGAATGAATTCCTTATTCTCCACACGACAAGACTTCAGCTTATTCTAAAAATGTGCATACGCTGATCAAACTAGTGAAACCAAATATGAATATTTAAATCAAATATTAAAAAAATTCTTATATTTTTCTCCAAATTTTGTATTTTCACTTCTACACAATTTTTAACTATATATTTTTCTTATTAATTTTGTACAATGAGCGTGCATAGGCACGTGTTTTGCACAACAAATTGTAGTTCATTATAACCTTGACAAATAGTCTATCAAATCATACTTAGCCGCAAATTTAAGCATGAGAACATTATTTTCAAGATATTATGATATTATTCACACATGAATGTGTGAAATTAGAGAAATATACCAAAATAAAAATACAACAAAGTAACCATGTGTACTATTGTATATGCAATCTGGCAACCAGAGGTATAGATGCTCGCATTTTCTGCTCAAATCCTCAAACTCAAACAAATCCTACAATATGACGTTGAATGACATCAACAAGAAAAGAGTGAAGACCCTCTCTTCTTGAATAAATGTACGAGCGCTGAATGTTGTTGCAGCAACGGAGAATGTAAATACTATGTTTGAGTTAATTTGAATTCAACAATCAGTTCATACCTTTCCAGAAGCAGTATAGGATACCTTCAGTTGCCAAGCCTAGCAAAATCCAGTGGTATTTTGGTGGTTGGGTTGAATCTGCCATCTCTCCTGTTTATATGATGCCAAATTGGGTTTAAGTTTGATGAATGCTTTTTCTGTTTCGTTACTTTCGTATATGGGTATTTTGGCTGTAATAAGACTTCAGAGCGATCCAACACCCTGTAAATCATGTACTGCTTCCTCAGTGTCCATATAGCAAAAAGACGACTCACGCTTTACACTTCGGGTGTTGAGACAGAAGCAAACCGTGGAATTGAATCAACAAGGGGATTTGGAAGATTATTTTCTTGCATTTCCATGTTTTGCTCTTGCATAAAGCTCTGCAAATTTGCATGCATCCTTGATTTTAATTTTTGACACTTCCACGTGGTTCTGGTGTTGCTGGTTCTTCCATAATAGGTTCAAAGTTTTGCATACTCAGTTTGGGCATTGGGACTAAAGCAAATTCTGGACGCAAAGCAACAAGGGCTTTTGACAAATTACTTTCTTGCATATCAATATTTTGCTCTTGCATAAAGCTCTGCAATTTGTAGCATTGTTCTACGTTGAGTTTGATTGTAGGGATTTCCTCGGGATCCTCATGGAATGCATCCTCAATATCACTTTATGACACTTCCACAGGTGGTGCTGGAGTCGTTGGTTGTTCCATAATAGGTTCACAGTTTTACGAACTCAACTCTGTTTCTCTGTCTGAATTGTCACCTATGGGTGGTATTGTCTTTGGCTTTATAGTTACACCAGAGTTTTTATTGCCAGTTGTGTAACAGTAGATGCAACGATACTTTTCTCTTCTGGCTAGATCTTATACCATATTAATGTTTTTACTTTTTAATTTTGTATTCCATATATGATTATCCCTTAACATGCCCCGTAAGATGATAGCTCATTTTAGCATATCAATTTTGAAATCCATGTCAAGAATACAAAATATCCAATAGTATATTCCGTCTAAATCCTAATAAGCATATGTTGTTAGTCACCTTTTGTATTTCTCTCTATACATTGAAGCCAGCAAACAACTAACAAACAAGTGAGCACGGAAGTTGCACTAACGTTGCCTGGCATGAGTGAAAATACAATAAAAGCACCATTGATATGCAACAAGAAGAATAAAACTTGTGCCGCAAAAAGTAACAATTCAAAGATTGTGGCTCCAAAACAAAATCACGCGCCTAGTATGTTAGTGGGCTAATTCATTCTTTCCCACAGCGGTGAAGTAGAGCTGGAAGACAGACCTCGTTCCAACAGAGGGTTTGAGCAGTTCTAATCTAATGTTCCACATATGGCACTTTCTTCAAGCTGTCCATCTTTATTTGCATACTCTCTTGCAAGATTACGTCATGAGTGAAATATCACCTTTCGCTTACATAAAATCCCAATAAAATTTAATGAAGATGCTCTCCTATCGGTACATTTGAGTTTTCCTGCATGCACAGACAACTCGTTTCCACGTCATAAAAAAACAATTTTTTGTAAAATTTAGGAAGCATAACCAGATAACCTCAAATTTTAAGTCTATCGTCAACAGTGATTGACTCGTTTATTTGCATCAAGAAACTTGTACTTCAACAGAATCTTTACTCTTATCAAACTTTCGCAAGATCTTATACAGAATTTCCTTTCCTCAACTTAATAGAAGGGTTCACACGTTGCATTTGATCTTAACAAATCTTAAGTAGCCCGTATGGCCTCTAGATTCACTGTTGCTCTCCGCCAGATAATAGTTCATTTCAGAATATAGAATTCAGCCTATTCAGTTACAGAAATACAATTTTAACTTGCAAAAATGACAGTTTTACACAGATTTATTTTGAGACCAGATTGTCTATACTCAACATATTTTTATAGTCGATTATTCAGAATAAAGAGTATGAATTTTATGATTTTAGCATGTTTCAATTATAAAAGAAATTATCAGAATTTCTTAAAGCGGTAAGAGGAATAATCCAGATTTTTCAGTAAATATATATAAATGGAAAAAGTATATGTATTTGCGAACTATTCACTCACTGAGTTACAAGCTCATATATTTTGTCATGTTTTTCCTATCAGGAGGCCGCTGAATTTGAGATATCTGGAAAGCCTGCCGAAGTCAAGAGTTTGACTACCCATCATTAGGTTGCATGATTTTAACCATATCATAGCATGTAAATGTTAGTTGGGGACTCATGTTCATAAAACACTTGGTCTGATATTTTGTTTAATGTTCACTTCGTCGATGGGTTATTCAATTGTTGTAATGCATGCATGCAGACATGGTGTTTTGTATTAGAGGTGCTCAGTCGAGTTTAAATTCATATTGATTTAGTTGTGGTGATATTGGTGGTTCCCAAATATTTGGTATTAATTATCGTATGAGGTTCTTTGTAAATTTATTATGCTGAGAGAGCTAGCATTTCCAGGCAAGTTTGTAGACCGATCGCTGCCTCTTCTTGCTGCTTTCACGAGACATTGAACCATGTACCTTCATTATCTTGCCAACTCCCCAAGTTCCCGAAGGGAACAGAATCACTTCTAATGTTCTTGAATCTGCACAAGGCATCATCATGCAAGCACAATAATTATTGACAGATCAACCAACCAACATGATTGTATCGCTTTGCCAGTATCATCATCCAAAAAGAATAGGAAAACACGATTTCTGTACTTGCTCAAGTTTCTCTTCACCGTAACTAGACATTTTTTGCACAGGTTCATTGAATATATACAACCAAGGATCCCAGATTTGCATTGCATCTAATTCCTTTCTATGTATCAAATGCATATCAATTTGCAAATTTCTTAACTAGCTAACACTGCCCTTTGTCCATGAAAATCCAAACTATACGCGCCCATTGGGAACAATAGCTCGAGCAAGCGAGGTAGTCAAGGATCCATTTCCAGTTCCCGACTCAAGAACCTGACAACCCGGGGATCTCCGAGTACATTACTACAAAACTAATATCAGCAATATACAAAATCCGAGTTCTATGGCTTAGAACCAGAGTCCATAGCTCTGGTGTAGGGGCCTACAAATACACAAATCCACCCTTGTTACTGAACATATGGGACCAAAATGGTTTCCCAGTCCAATCTGAATGCTTAAATACACCAAAACCATTTTGCTCAGAAACCTGGCGTCCAGGTGACCCAGTACAGTGTGATTCTCTTCGGCTAGTACAAAGTCTACTGTCCAATTCTAGTTTGGCTCCAAACGCGGCTACTTTACTTGATTTTATGGAAAAATAATAAGGTTTAGTTTCTTACTGGTTAGCCTGAGTACCATCATTTAGTGACAAATTGTGATCCATGTCATGGTTCAACTACAAAAAATGATTAAAATTAAGGTTAAAATTAATCACATATTGCATTAACTTTTATCAAAATGTACTAAAAATCTGATTTTTATCTAAACCAAACAGAGAAATAATATCTAGCAGCTATATTCCAATTAGGAGCTATCTGATTAAACAATCATGCTACATTGCTAGAAAAGTTTGATATCTTCCTTGATATGACATTTAGGGCTGTAAATGGATCGAATATGGACTGGATCTACCTATATCCAATCCGATCCGATAAGAATAATTATCTGATCTGATAGTCCAACGGATATTTTATTGCTAAATCTATATCTGATTTGCTATGTTATCGGATATCTGATCCGATAATCCGATTTGAAATTAAAGAAATTAGGAAAAAAAAAAAATGTTGGGATCAACTTTTTTTATTTATTTATTTCCAATTTTTCCAATTCTTAAACGGGTTTAATAATTATAAATTTTTCAACTTTTTTAATATTTTGAATTTAATGAATTTTTTATTATAAATTTATTTATTTTCTCATTTATTTATTTTAGTCACAAATAATATGTCATAAAAATATTTTACCGACTCAATTATTTATAATAAATCCGATCGAATTGTTATCGGATCGGATTGACCTATATCTATACTTGATCCATTTAGTTAACTAATTATCGGATTCGGATCTTGATCAGGTTATCGGATGGAGGCCTTGGATCCATCTCCCATTAATTTCATCGGATTCGAATCGGATTTAGATCAAAATCAAATCCATTGACAGCCCTAGTGACATTCTGCCATTGAACTTTATTAAAAATAATCAATTTTTACATTCAATCATTTCCTGCCACCAATACATATGTTAACTAGGATGTCAACATTTTCTAGCGAAGTAGCCTAATTCCTGATTGAATCAATAGTTTCACATTGCCTTTCAAGTATTATTATTATTGTGAGTTACAACATTACAAGCTGAGAAGCATACGATAAATAGTACTTGTTGAATCGGTGCGAAAAGTTGAGAAGCATAGAATAGTACTTGTTGAAGTGGTGCGGGGCCAAGCCCATGATCGTGTCACTAATTCTCTGTGGGCTGCAAACACGTGTATTTATTACGAGATCCAATGTTATATAACGTCACGAGGCCCCACTAGATTAATTAGTAGATTGTGTCTCACGCATATGTCTCGTGTCTACTATAGAGAAATAGAATAGTCGAGATGTCTTTACTTTTTGACATATCGCTCTTAACCTTAAGAGCAATGTTATTTAACATCATTAGTGTTTAATATCAATTTAGATGACAATATTAATAATATTAAATTATAGGTTCAATTACGTAATTTTACCTTGAAATATATTCATTGATATAATGACACATGACATCCCATCATTGAACTATTTTAAACACTGTCAACATCCTCATCAAATCATATGTTGCCAATTGAGATTATGTCACTGCATTCGTTACCATTTTTTTGTCAAAGTGGCAAAATGATTTGACCTTTAATTGAACAAATGTTACATATCTGGTTGCTCCAACACCACGAATGCTATGTAGCGTTATTCCAAGATTAAAATTTCAGATGAGTAGGAAGTTGAGAGGAACGAGATCCATCCACGTGGAGTTTCTAGTTTCTACTTACCGCCATCAAATTGTCGGTCCCTGACCATATCTATCCTATATTGTACTATCAACCCAACGTCCATGAAGATACGACAGAATACTACTACGGTGTCAAGCCAAGCACACCTGTTGTAATCAAATCCAATTCCTCCTCCTTCCCATGGCAAATCAAACCCCTATTTACCATTAATATTCTTCATTGAGCACTTCTCTATCACCAAGTTCGCAGTAATTTTCAATCCGCTTTCTCCTTCTTTCATTTCTGTAAGTAGCGGTTTCCGGTTTTAATTTTTTTTTCTTGTTATCATGATCTGTTTGATGTTTCAATAATGTGATCTCGTTTTCAATATTGATACGCACGCACACTTGCGTTCCGGATGTTTGTTATTGTGTGTGTTGAGTGATATGAATGTATGGAGCCTGATTTGGAGTTAACTTGATAGTGTAGTTGATTTACATATGTTACATGTATAATGAATCAACGGGGAATTTTTTAGAATTCAGGTAGATCGTTTCTTTGGTTAACAATGTTGGAGAGTTTGTATAGAAATAGGGATTTTGGATGTTGTTGTTTATCCCACGTAGGATAGGAATAGAAAGAAAAACTTGTTTATAAGTGTGTAAGTTATATCCTTAATAAATTGAATAAAAGACCACTCAAATGGGCTTTGGGCCTGACCCATATGATTTGGGCTTGATTGGGCTCCTTGATAGACTATATAAATATATATATTATATAGTCAAAAGATGGGCCTTGGGTCTTGGGTCTTGTGATGTCTAAATTTCAGTTTTAGCGCTTATAATTTTCTTTTTCGGTTTTGTCTGAATGGATGTGTCTGATCAACACAACTGTTTTACCATAACCGACACAAAGGATAAGGATCTTCGTTTTCTATATATCTGTAGAGAAAACGTCTGTTTCGATTTACTGAAAAAATCCTGCATTTTTATTCCTTCATAAATTTTGTTTGAGAGAAGAAAACACTAAGTATAATCGCCAGAACCAAGAATCGAGTGCTCGTTTCTTGGATATAGATTGTTGAATCCTGGTGGCAGACGCTCATCGAACTACAAGCACAGGAGTAGGGGCGAATTTCTGCTATAGGACATAGCGTTGTGCTAGCCTCAATCTGAAATTCAAGTCAGTATCGTTTATGTTAATTTTGTTGTCTATATGTTGCAGTGATATTATTCTGTTTTGTAAGTTCGTTGCGTTATAAGTTCTGTCATATTCTTTATTGTTTCCAACAAACAATCTGTGGACACATAAGCGAGCATGTATAGGTATGCACATGCGTATTTAGAACTATCACATGTTCAATTGTTTTCAATCAGATTGGAATAGATCTATTCCAGCTTTTATGTTTAGTTGTTGCTCGTCCATGCGTTACTTTTAACTAATCCGTGACAACTGCCTGCATTGGTGCATGTATGCTCTGTGCGATGTGGTTGCTATACACTTGCAAGCGAAGAATACACAGAGTCTATTTTTATGTTTTACTCGAATCTCGATTTTCTACACAGAAAGAAAGACGATACTTGTTTATTTCCGTCGTGTCTTCGAATGTTCACGTGGAAATCTTCTGGTTATTTATGCAACATTTTCAAGATGCTTACAAGTAAAAAAGTAATTCTTGTGGAGCATGTTTGCATAACTAGCTAGCATTTTGTGAATTGAATGTGGACATTGTATAAGTAACATGAAGTGTATCTAAGACTGTAACAGAATGCGGCTGCTGGTTAGTGAGGATACTACTACCCCAAGTTATTGGTTGAATTGGAGATTCTTGCTCTGTGCAATATGGGTCTTGACATCTATGCTCCTTGCATCATTTCTGATATGGAAATATGAACGTTCAGACAATTCCAAATCTGAAAGAGGGGAGACGCAGCAGGAGAGACCACGGATTTTGCATTATGATGAATCTTGGAAGCCGTGCCTAAAAGAAATTCACCCGCTTCATTTGGTGGTTTTTCGGTTGATAGCATTCTGTCTGCTTTTAGTTTCCCTCAGTCTCGAAGTTGCTGCTCACGGTGGTGAATTATTTTACTATTACACTCAGTAAGTGATCTTTTTTCTTCTGGAATACTGATAAATGTGGGGTCGCTGACAAATTGAAACAAACTCAGATATGAGTTAAGTCCTTCCTTGGTGACACTTATTGTTGACAAAACCGCATAGCTTCTTAATGTACGAAGTATCTGTCCCCGGGAATATTTGTATTGCGTACTTTTGATCAACTCATGGAAATTGTTTTGACTCCCTCTAATTACATGTTCTTTTGGCTCCATGCAGGTGGACTCTTACTTTAGTCACCATCTATTTTGGGGTATGGTTCATTTATTACATTATTCATAACATATATATGGAATGTGCTATGATGTTACTCTCTTGAACCTTATGATGTGGCCGCAGTCTCTCTTCAAGGCACAATACTGTCCAATTCTATAAATTCATCTTTTCCTGTGTAGTTTGGTTTGTTGCTTTCTATCAATGGATGTTTACAGCATCACAAAGCAAATAGCTGCAACGACTACCATGTATCAGAGGTTGTGGAGCAAGGGTTATATGAGCCTCTTGCCCATGGAGTAAATGAAAATGAAGTCAAATTACGAAAACAAGAACACCATTGTTCGCGAACTGCTGGCCTGTGCGGATACCTGTTTCAAATTTTATTCCAGGTATCGTTTTTGCTACTAAGAGCATCTCCAACAATGCTCTTTACGTTAAAGAGCATTTTTTCATTATAAGATCATCTTTAAAAATAAAGAGTAGATTTTTTGTTCAAGTCCAATAGTACTATGTATATTTCATCTTTATTTTGATCTTTTTTAATAAACTATTGTGTTTCACTCTGTTTCCTCATTTTTTTCACTTAACTTCTCTCTTGTTCGTGACATTGTCATTTTTCCTTTATTTTGAATATAATGTATGGGAAATTTTGAAATAATAAATAACAATACTATTATATAGAGAGTGGAATTGACTCTATACATTTCGAGAGCGAAATTCACTCTTTATTTTAAATGTTAACTATAGAGAGTCTATTGGACTATTAAGGAACCTACTTTCTAAAATAAAGAGGAGGAGGCTATTAAAGGGCTCTACTGTAGATGCTCTAATACATCTAAGAATCTTCAGGTAATGTCATATTTGGTTGCAACTATAATTCTTTGTCAAATTGATCAGATCTTCTAATGCATATTTCCAATGAGCAGATATCTGCAGGGGCGGTAACTCTTACTGATGGTCTTTATTGGACCATAATATTTCCCTTCCTTACCATCAGAGATTATGAGCTGAGTTTTGTAAGTACTTTATATAATCTTTTTAGTTTCCATTCTTAATGATTATCGAGTTGTGACAGTTGTCTAGGACCATACATGCATCCTTGAAAACTTAATCTATGCATCTGGCTACATATTTTATTTTACTAGAACTTACCGGGGGAGGATCCTTGATTTTCCCTCAGTGCACCATTTAAAGAATCTATGCACCTTAATCTATGCATATGGCTACAATATGCATGGTTCACTTGTGCAGATATTTCCTCTTGCCGCATTCATTGTTTGTCTTGTGATTATATAGAAAATAGTCTCATGCTTGATGTTCTACGGATGTATGGTATTATTATAGTGTTTAAACCGTTTCTTTTGGGTAAAACATTATGGAAGGCACCAACACCTTCTGAATGACAAATAATGAAAGTTACTAGTCAGTAGTCACTACAAGCATATATGAAATATAAAATAGCATTTGTATCCCCATCCATTTCCAGTCACCAATTCTTGCTTTGTATATTCACGGGTGCTAAGGATTCTACTCTTCTTGCAGCCACAATGCTTTTCATTCAAAACATTGCTGTTCATCGTTTCATGTATTTCTTTTCCTGTTGCTGTTGTTAGTTTTGGTGACCAATTTAAGAAATATGTCTTTGTTTTGGCCAGTTGACAGTCGTAGCACATTCACTCAATGCTATCTTACTCCTTGGGGATACAGCTTTAAACAGCCTGGTATGCTTCTGCTACATTTTTTGTGTATTTTTTACATATTGTTTATATTTGCAATTCATTTTCATTTCTTGTGAGTATTGAAATACTCCTGAAATCTTCCTCTCAGGGGTTCCCTTGGTACCGAATCTCTTTCTTCATTTTGTGGACGGCTACTTATGTCATCTTCCAATGGATTATTCATGCATTTGTATCGATTTGGTAATGTCAGTCTCTCTTCTATTCATTTACGCATATTTATTTCATGTTTCATTGGGTATTTTCCTTGTTTCAGGTGGCCATACCCAATCCTTGACTTGTCATTTGAATATGCTCCTTTATGGTAAGTTTATCGGGCATTGGGTTTTGCTTTTTGTAAATCAGGATTACAGCCCCCTCACAATAAGGGGAGCTCACGTCCAATAAAAAAATTGGGGTGATGCTACACGTACATAATGCGGTGTCCACCCCTTCACATGGAAGAGGACCCACTTCAAATAAAATATAATATATCCGAAGTAAGTACCCCTCCATGTGAGGGGGTGGACACCACATTATGTACAAGTAGCGTATTTCAAAAAATTGTGACCCCCCTATTATGAGGGGGGCTATACACCGGGGTGTTACATAGCAACCCTTTTATGATTACCAATAGTGACTTCCATGTTGTCCTTGAATGACAAGTTAAGAAAGCTCTTTTTTTCATATTTGTCATGGATTTTTTATTTTGCCACAACCTCTGGTCATTATTAATAATTCAACGGCTTTCTTTCATCAAGCATTCTTTTTCGAATAGTATATACAAAAAGGGAGCTCAACTCACTTGACAGTATTAAAAATAAAAAATAATAATAATAAGTCAATTTTGTTTGGAATACCGTCTAGTCATATTTAATATTGTTCGCTAAATATTCACTTTATACATTGGCAGAATTGATTTCTAGTAGTATCTAATCTAATTTTCTCCCTTTTTTTTTTCCTAATATTTGATGGGCAGGCATTTGGTAGTGGCACTATTGCATATCCCGTGTTATGGTATCTTTATTTTACTGGTGAAGATAAAACATTTGGTATTGTCCAAACGGTTCCCTCAGTCATATCAGTTTTGCCCCTAAGCGCCCCCCCCCCCCCCCCAACATCCAATATTAAGTGTCTCTTATGATCTGCCCCTAGAAGAGGTATATTCAAAAAAGTTGTACCATTGGAAAGTTTCCCTTTCACGAATCAAGATATGTGGAGGTATTTTGCTGTGTATCGGTTTTCCCCGCTGCAATTATGTTATTGGAAAAGATGGGTCATTAAATTTGCAGAAATCAAAAGCATTTCATTTTGGCTGACCTTTTTTGTCACCAAAAAGGGCTGACCTTTTAAGTTTTAACTAGGACAGTATGAGCCGTGTAATAATTTTTTGTTTACTCGATCAATGAAACAGTCTCATAAAGATGAAAGTGTTTTTTGTTTTTTTTTTTTGTTTTTTGAAGTTATCTCGCTTTTAATGCCACTTGACTTAATTTCTAAAACATGTTAGAAAATCTTTTACTAAAAAATATGAATGGAAGTAAGTTATCAATCAAATTTGTAGAGTACTGCCAAAATGCTTGTATTTATATTATGGTGTAGCACTACTGAGGTATAACCGAACACATTCAAGCATACTATTGGATAAACTAAAACGGCTTTGCTCGTACCATCGCGCGTCCCCAAGCCCCAAAGCACTTTGGTACCAACCATTTTTCTTTCTTTAGGTCTCTAGCATGCAAATTTTAGAGCAATTTTATAGGCATAAAATTTATTCACAAACTTTTTTACCTTGCAAAAATGCAAGCCTCTACCCATGCACACCACCATCAGCATCCCCTAATGGATTCTTATGTATTCGGATATTCTTATATTATACACATTAAACATCATGTCAATTCGCAACTTCGAACAATTTGGAAAGACTTCAGAAGTGTCAATAGCATAGATAGAACCAAAAGAAAAATAGAAATATAATTCTTCAACGCCTTTAGTAGGAAGGCAATTCCATAGTCCTTTTAAGCAGAAGATGATTTGGCAAGCGCTCCAGCTTCAGTTAGCAGCGGGACAAGATTTCCACCCTTGTGCATAGCAGTTGTTGCTGCAAAAGAAAACAAACAGAGAAGTAATACCAACAAACGAACGAAAACTTACACTTCTGCAATGAAGGATAATAATGATACCATCACAGCCACCAATATGCTTGCCACTAATAAATACATTGGGCATGGTGCGTAGTCCGGTCAATTCAGCCAGTGCAGATTGTATCTCACTTCCATCACCTTCATAGTTGCAAAAACAAATGTGCTATAATTGCAAATATGATATAGGCTAAGGAAGAATGCACAAGCAAAGAAACAATGTGAAAATTTCCCTCCCCATGGTCCCATGTACTTAACTCGCGTGTGCATTTCAAAGTCAGAGAACTCATGGCCCTTGTTTGAGCCACATTTTCCAAAAATTCATTTTCCCAAAACTCATTTCAATCCTACATTCTTTCAATAAAATAATTTTACACGCAAATTCAAATTTTTTTCCTAGATCAACATTACAACAAATATCAGTCTTTCAATATTGCTCATAAAATAGAATAGGATTAATAGCAGAAAACCCCTTGGAAACTTCTCAATATATCACCCTACTTATTGGAAATCGCAGAATATCCCTCATATTTTTTTTTGATAATCGTGGATGTCCGGGCCAGCTGCGCGCACCTCGACTAATTCCACAAGGCCCTTAAATTTACGGTCGGGTACTCACCGAATATCCCCCATATTTGAAACCTTTTGTTCGAAATACCCCCTTATCGTCAAGATCCGTTAGTTCAACAATTAAAAACAGTATAAAATGCCAAAAAAAAAAATTTAAAAAAATTGCAATGGTAGTACCCAAATTTTTTATATCTATCACCCACGATTCCAAACCTTTAAAACTTCATTTTCCGCCCCCACCCAAACCTACTTCATCTTCTTCCCCACCCTAACATAATCATCCCCAGTGTAAAACTCCATAGCCATGCCTCAATCCATACCCATCATACTACCCATCAATCCAGTCTCCCTCGTATCGCCCATTCGCAAACTAATTGTACACTCCACTCCCATTGCATTTACCTTGGTGAAACTCACCTTCGTAGTAATCCCCGTTGCTGTAAAACTCCACAACTTCTCAAATAATTTTCTTAGCACTCTCTTTGTAATCTAAGTTTGATTCACCAATGAACCATTTCACTGATTTTTCATTGTTCTTGGAGGTGAAACGGGGGAACCCAACTTTTTTCCCATACTCATAACACAAATAATGATTCAAAGAAAAAAAAAAAATGACTCGACAGAAATATAGACGATCTGTAGTTAAAAATAATGATACAAAGAAAAAAATCAGCTTATTCTAAGCACAGACACAAACAAAATCTTAAGGAAGCCTTAGTGAAGTGAAATTCGTCCCCAATAATGGAATTAAAAATGAATTTTCAAATTAGTATTCGAAAAATCACAAAACTGAAGGGCGCAATTCTTCACCACCAAACATGCCCAAGAGAAATGAAATCTCAGAATTAAAAAAATATAGATATTCACCTGCATAAATGGAGTGTTTTCTTGTGCTCTTTTCATAGTGAATGCACTGGAAATAGTGGTGAAATTGCTTCTATTAGCAATTTGGGACTTGTTCGAACAATGGAGGAGTACTAGGGATGTCAATGGAGCCGAGCGGCTCGTCGGCTCGGCTCGTACTATTCATGCCCACGAGCTAGGGATGGCAACGGGGCGGGTTCGGGGCGGGGCACCCCCGCCCCGCCCCGCCCCGCCACGCCATCACCCCACCCCCCCCCGTGCCCCGCCCCGCCTTAAACGGGGCGGGGCGGGGCGGGGCGGGGCGGGGGCTTGCCCCGTTAAACCGCCCCATTTAATTTTTTTTTTATTTTTTTATTTTTTTTTCCTTAAAAAATCCACATATATATTTATTTATTTTTTTTAAATCTTTCACGGGCCGGGTTCGGGCGAACATCCCCACCCCGCCCCCGTGCCCCGCCCGCGACTGGCACCCATATCGCCCGCCCCGCCCGCCAACCCCGTCGGGCGAAGCCCCATTCGGGCGGGGCACCGTCGGGCGGGCGGGCGGTTTTTTTTGCCATCTACCACCGAGCCACTCGGCTCGTCAAAATGCCTGAGTACGAGCCGAGCGGCTCAGATATTCTGTTCGCGAGCCGCTGGCGAGTGGCTCGCCGAGCAGCTCGTGGGCTCGTGTATATATTTAAAAAAAAAAAAAATTTGAAAACAACAAAGTAACCAGAACGGTCACTGAAAATCAGTGACTGATTTTTCAGTGACCGTTTGGTCACTATTTTTTTTTTTTTTTTTTTATTATTATTATTTTTTATTTTTCTTCTCCTATAAATACCTACCTATTACAACAATTTTTTCTCACCAAACTTTCACAATTTCATTCTCTAATCTCTACTCTACTTTCTACTCTCTACTACAATTTACAAATCATTATCAACCATTTCATTCATTTATTCTATAATCCTCTTCTACATTTTTTTACATTATTATCTTGATTTTACAATTCAATTTCTATTATCACAAATGGATCCACGAGCATTTATTGAAAATTTGTTCGGTATGGAAGACGAAACACATGCCCAAAATCAATTTGGGAATGAATTCGCCGGTCTAAATGAATTACCAATTCCAGAAAACATTGAAGATTTCGACGTTCGTGAAGGTAGTCATCCAAATCCAATTGATTTGGATGACATTGATGTTGATTCTAGTGTTTCGATTGATTTGGAATAAGATGAAGAATCTACATTAAATATTCTCGATGCAAGAGGGAAGAGAAAGGGGAAGAAGCAGGCAAAATGTTGGGACCATTTCAAATTGGTTCAAACTGGTCGTGTGGTTGATGGAATTTCAGAAACCAAAGCAGTATGTAAATACTGCCAACAACGACTGGCATGACAAAGAGGCATTGGAACCACCCACCTCAACCGTCATTACAAAACATGTGCGGCCAAACATCGGCTTCTTCCAGCTGGTCAAACGCAACTACAGTTTGACACTCCAAGCGCCGGTGCTACAACTACGCCACTTTCTACGTGGATGTATTCGGAGGAGGAAGCTCGAACGGGAATGGTGAAGTTCGTTGCCGCGGCGGAGTTGCCACTAGCAATAGCTGACAACCAACATTTCGTCAACTACGTCAAACAATATCTTCAACCGAGGTACGTTGGGGTAAGTCGAAATACTCTTCGGTCTGATACAATTGAATATTTTATGAATTCAAAGAAATTATTAATTTCAGATTTAGAAAAATATGGGGGTGTGATATCGTTAACTTCGGATATGTGGGAAGAGATTAATAAGAGGGGTTATATAGTTGCAACTGCACACTATATAGACCCACTTTGGGTCATGCATAAAAAAATTATTGCTTTTAAAGTTGTTGAGTACCCGCACAACGCTCAAACAATATTTAACGCTATTATGTTCATAATTAAAGAATATAAATGTGAGAGTAAAATTCGTTCTTTTACGTTCGACAACGCTACTGTAAATAAGGTTGTTATCGATAAATTGCATAGAGTACTTCAACCAGATTTTAGTGGTTATTTATTTCATATTCGATGTGTGTGCCACATTTTTAATTTAATAGTATAAGACGGGTTAAAACATGTGAAGGATGAAATTAACCGAATTAGGAATGCACTTATATATATCACGATTACACCTAGTAGGAAACAAGCATTTTAGGAATTTTGTGAGGAAGGTGGGAATACACATACTAAAACATTTATTACTGACGTAGGCCATAGATGGAACTCAACTTACTTATTATTAAAATCATGTGAAGGTTATGAAGCGTTTATTATCGAATTTTATAACAATAGGCATGTTAGAGACGAAGACGATACCATCTTGAATGAATCCGATTGGAATGTAGTGTTTAAAATTAAAAATTTCTTGACAAGTTTTTATAGTCTACAAATATATTTCTGGTGTTTATTATCCCACTAGTTGTATGGTTCTTGAACGTCTTTATATAACTGCTAGGGCTTTTAAGAGATTTCAAAATAATCCCGATTTTGAAGCGGTTATATATTTGATGGAAGTAAAATTTAGAAAATATTGGGAAGAATTGCCTATGTTATTTCCTTTAGCATGCGTCATGAACCCCCGATATAATTTATCGGGTACTAAATTTGTAATTGATCAAATTTCAAATACTTTAACTTTTAATATGCCTATTACTTATAAGAATTTGGAACAAACGTTAACTGAAATGTATGAATTATATGCTTCACGAATGGGTACACATATTACTCGTGTACCTCCAACTGTTCATCCCACTAATATAACGGATGACGATGCTGAAGTTTTAAATTTGTTCGAAAACATGAACTCATATAGATATGATTCAACTACATATGCATGTGGTTCCTCTAGTAGTAGCAGTAGTTTGACTTCCACTGCATGTACTCAAACTTCGAGTACTAATCCGTCTAATCCAAATGCGTTGCCATTTGAATTAATTGATTACTTTAGTCATACTTTGCCTAGTAACAAATCAGTTAGGAAAAGTTCAGAAGAGGACATTGAATTTTGGCGAAATAACGAATGCCGATGACCAATAGTTTCTGCAATGGCAAAAGATCTATTAAGACCTCCGGTTAACACTGTAGTTTCGGAGTCTGCTTTTAGTGCAGGGAAGAGGGTTCTCTCCGAGGTCAGGAATCGACTAAAAGAAGATATTTTGGAAGCGTTAATGTGCGTAAAGGATTGGGAAGACACTAATTATCGAATTCAACATAAATATGCCGAAATTGCATGTAATCAAGTAAGTGATATTTAATTTCACCGCATTTATCACAAAATTTTATTTTCATTATTTCATACCTTTATAATTTTTTTTAAAAAAATTGTACACGTAACAAGTTGTTCGTGTACAATTTTTAACTCCACCTACTCGAAATTGAAGTAGCCGGTCCCAAACCCGAATAAAGGAGGAGAGTTTATTTTTTAAAAAAAATGTTTATAAAATGTGTATATTTTATGTTTAATAAAATATAAAAGGGTAAACAAAAAACAAAACTCAACAAATAAAATTTTGTTCTTATTATTTTAAAAAAAATGTAGGAGGGAATTATAGAATGTTAGAAGAAGAAAATTAGAAAAAAAAAATTAAATTTAGACAAGCTCACGAGCAGAGCGGCTCGTGGGCTCGTCTAGGACGAGCCACGAGCTGCTCGGCGAGCTCGAGCACGAGCCGAGCTCGCCCAAAATCCGAAGAGCCGAGCTTAAGCTCGGCTCGTGCTCGCTCGTGTGGGTATGGGCCGAGCCGAGCATTGACATCCCTAAGGAGTACCAGAGGTCACAGATTTTTAAAATTCCATTTTCACAAATCCAAAATCAACTTTAATAATACATAAATCAGGTTTTAATTAATGATTTTTAAATTAATTTTTATTTAAATCAAATTTCAAACCCTAATTTTTCATTCACTCCCCTCTCCCTCTCCCCTCTCTCTCTCTCTCCAAAATCGACCCATTTTCTCTCCCCCATCTCTCTACCCCCCCCCCCCGCCACCACTCCGCCGGCACCACCACCACCTCATCGGCACCACTACCGCCTCTATCTATTATCGTCGGAGACCGCCATCTCTTCCGCCATTCTCCTCTCTTCCCCTTTCTATCACAGATCTGTTATTTCCTTTTGTTTTTTTTTTAAAATTTTCGAGTTTGGATGGTTTTGGACAAATGAGATATGTGTTTTGGTTTTCAATGTGGCGGATATGGTGGATTTGTGGAGATCGTGGTGGCAGGGGCGGTGCGGTGCTTATGTTGGTGGTAGTGGTGGTTTTGGTGATGTTGGGGGGTTTTGGTGGTCTGGCTGTGGCGGCGACTGTAAGGATGGTGATGGTAGGTGGTGACATGTTCAAATCGGTTTGTGGCTGTCGCGGGCGCTGTTGTTGTGACCGTGAGTTTGGTGAATCTACAGGCAGTGACGATGGTGAAAGGGGTGATGGTGTGGCGGTAATTTGAGGTGTGGTGTACTGGCGGTTGCGCTGGTGGTTGTAGTCGATTCCATTTTTTGGTGTTGTTTGCGTTGTGGTGTGATTTGGGTGGTGGTGGTGGTGGCGGTTTGTGTTGTTGAAGTGGCGCTGGAGGCGGTCAGGTGGTTGTGTTGGTGATTTGGGATGGGGTTGTGGATGGATTTTGCAGGGTTGGTGTCTGTGACCTAGAAATTGTGACTGTGACTCACTGTAACAGAGTTGTGACCAAAATTTTTTTTGATTTTTTCAATTTGTGACCTATAAAAAATTTTAATTCGTAGTGGAGAAATAATCCGTGACCATAAAATTCGGTGGTCACAAATGTAAAATTCGGTGGTCACAATATAATTTTTGTGATTGTGACCAATAAACAATTTGTGACCAATGAATTCAATAAACTGTGACGAGTACAAGTTGTGTGACCTAAAAATTACTAATTTGTGACCAATAAATTGATGTTTGTGACCATAAAATAAGTAACGTAACTTTAAAATTTTGTGATTGTGACCGATGAACAAATTGTGACTTTTAAATTTTTAAGTTGTGACCGATGAACAAAATGTGACCTATGAAAATTCTGAATCGTGACCTAAAAAGTGGCGCGAACGGCATCGGAATACTCGTCGGAATCAGAGCAGTCGCCGGAGAAGAGTGGTGATCGGAAAGTCGGTTGGGGTGGTGGAGGTGGGGTGGGGTAATTATATTAAATTAGAATTAAATATTTAATAATAAATTGATTTAATAATTCATTAATTATTAATTAAAAATTTAAAAACCTGATTTGTGAATTTTCAAACTTTTTTTTGTATTTTTGAAAATGTGTAAAGTAAATACCTTATAAATGTATTGTTCCTTTAAATGTATTTTGAGTATAATTTAGCAGAAATTGGTGTTGGCCCAAACTAAAATGGGGAAGATGATGAAGTGGGTTTGGGTTGGGTGGAAAATAAAGTCTTGCAAATTTGGAATTGTGGGTGGCACATAAAGAAAATGGAAAAAATCATAAATCAAGTGTATAGTTTACACCAATTCACAAATCAAGCTTATAGTTTGAAAATTCAGAATTCAGGTATATATATTATTAATTAAATATAATAAAGTCACAGTTATATAATTAATGATCACAGATACAAAATTATAGGTCACAATATATTTATTAGTCACAATTTATTTGTCGGTCACAGATTTTTAAATTGGTTGGTTACAGATTATTTTTGAGTCACGGATTATTACCTCATTCACCCGTCTTCGTCGTAGCCAGATCCACCACCATCCCCGTCACTGTCGCCACCACCACGACCGTACCACCACCGACACCAACACCACATCACCACCACCAAATCGTCGCTACCAAATCCAGTCAACTGTCAACAAAGACCACAACCACCACCACTATCGAATCTCCAGCCACCACCACCAATAATCACCACCACTATTGCACTACCACTACCACCATTAACAAACCACGTCACACCACAACCACCACCCAACAAAAAATCACAAACCCGTCACCGCCACCACATCCCCACCCGTCACGACGCCACTGCACACACAAAACACTACCACCACCGCCGCATCCAACCACACAACACACCACCACCACCGTCGCATCCAACCACATAAAACACCACCACCGTCGCTGAATGACTATCAACACCACCAACAACAGATCTACCAACACACTGCCACACACCAACAACAGATCGAACAATAACAAAACCCTAATCTTCATGCTCGCCGGAAACGTGAATATTTCGAACTAGATCAGTAGATCTAGAGCAAAAATGCAGCAAAGAAGAACACTGCAGCAGCATATCCAGCAATCGATACTCTATTCAAAGTAGCGACGTTGGGTGAAGAGTTAGGAGCGGCGTTGGGTGAGGAGTTAGGAGCGGCGCCACCGGGTGCGGATGCGATAGATGGAGGATTAGCGACAGGTGCACCGACGGGAGAAGTAGGAGGTGCAGGAGGAGAAGACAATGGAGATTCAAAGGGTGATGAACTTGTAAAGAGAGACGAGGGAGAGAAGGGAAAGGAGGGAGAAGAGAGGTGAATTAGAGTTTTAATATAGTACCTGATTTTTGAATAAATAAATTGTAGACCTGATTTTTAAAATTCAATCTTTAAACACCTGATTTTTTGTAATTTCCCTAAAAAATGAGTATAATTTACAAAAAATTAAAAAGTTTGGGTACTACTAGAGATGGCAATGGCCGGGTCGATCTGAGTCGAGCCAAGCTTTGGCTTGCGAGCTGGTAAAAAAAAAAAATTTAAGATAACTTTTTTTTAAAAATAAAATAAAAAATTAACTCTTCGTCAAGACGAGCCCGTGAGCTCGGCTTGTGCTCGGACTTATCATTTGACCAGCCCGAGCCGCCTTTTCAAGAGCCGACGAGCCGCTCGGCCCGTTTGCCGCCACCACTAGGTACTACAATTGCAATTATTTCTTTTCAATTTTGACATTTTTTTATTGTTTTTACTGGTTAAACTAACGGAACTTGACGACATGATGTATTTCAAACAAAAGGTTTCAAGCGGGGGGATTTTCTGAGATTTCCAATAGGTAGGGGGTATATCGCACATGGATAAGATTCTGAAAGGTTTTCTGCTATTAATCCAATAGGATAAATTGAGAATAGTTTGATTACGTCAAATAGAATTTACACCAAAGTCGACAAATTATCTTGAAAAGTAATTTACTCGCATATAAACAAGGATATCACATGACCAAGGACCCCGTTTGGTAGAGCTTTTATTTTTTCTTCTGCTTCTTATAGAAGAGCATTACAAGAAAGCTACATTAGACCAACTTCCTTTGAAAACTCCTATAACCAAATAAAGCACCTCCCAAAATATTCAAACAGATTCAAAAACAACTTCTTAATTTCATAAACAATTTTTGACTTTTCAAAAACCATGCCAAATGGGTCCTAAGTAATTTTGGATTTTTGATATGCATGAACTGTTCCATAGGTACCTATTCAAACCAATATAATTCATCTTTATAAAATATTTAATGCATATCATAGATGGTGATGAGCGCCCTTTTTTGCCATTCAATCGACTAAAATGGCTGCCTTGGTTATAGCCTCACACAGAAGGGAAAACGTGTGCCTCCAAAGAACCAGGGTAGTTAAAGGTTGGTCACGCTATACTAAGTTCATAATTGATAGGCAATACAAGAAACTTAATAACAATTTAAAACTAATCAATTCGGTGTCAACGACTTATTATATTAGGATTAATATTCTTGGCCAGCTCAATGCCAGGCCCAAAAACAGGGGCGCCGATCTGGCGCCCTACGATTGGAGGGCGAGCTCGCCCTCCAATTGCGCCCCTATTTTTGGGCCTGGCATTGAGCCGTCCCAGTAGCACGGTTGATTATATTAAGAGAAAATTACAAAAAATCAGAATTTTAAAGTTTCAATTTCAAATTTCAGATATAAATTTTATTTATACAATAATCAGATATTAATTCATCTATATCTAAATTATAATTAACCAAACCCTAAAAATTTCAAATCATTTATCACCATCTTCATTGTCTCTCCTCCTCGTTTTCTCTCATCTCTCGCCTCTCTCTATTCCAACTATTATTTTCGCCGAAGACCATCGCAAATGTTGCCTCTACGAGACACATCGCAGCTGCTCACGGCGTGAACATCGCAGCTGCCACGGCGCGAATCGCCGCTGCTGTGTGGCGTGAACGGCGCTGCGGCTCACGCCATCGAGTCTTCAATCGTGGTACAACCATCGGAGCTGGAAAAAGGCAAGGTCAAACAGAAACATTTGGTGGGGAAGAGGAAGACGAAGAAGACGGGTTGAGATTTCTGATTTTTGGATCTGATTTTCTGATTCGGTGGGGAAGAGGTAGACGAGGAAGACGAAGAAGACGGCGTTCTAGTTGTGGTGGTGAGGCAATGGTGGCGGCTGCATTGGTGGTTGTGGTGGTGAGGTGGTTTTGGCGACTGTTTTGTTGGTGGTTGGGTGGTGGTTTTGTTGATTTTTGGGCGATGGTGGTGGTTCAATGGTGTTGATTGTGGTGAAGGCTGTGGCAAGGAATGAAGAAGACGATGGTGTGGTATGAAGGGAGTGGTGGTGCCGACGATGATGGTTGTCAGTGAGGTGGTTGTGGTTTTGGTGGTGTTGTGGCGAGGGCGACGATGGCAATTTTTGTTGGTGGTGTGGTGCAGAAGGCGATGATAGTAGTTGGGGTGATGTTGTGGCGGGGGCGATGACTGTGGTTGTGGCTGTGGGGGCGATGACGGTGGTGATGTGGGTGGTATTGTAGCGAGGCGGGGTGAGACAGTATTTGTGACCATGGTGGTGGTGTTGTGACGGGGGCGATGGTGTTGGTGGTGTGGTGCAGGCGGCAACAGTGGTGATTTGGGTGGTGTTGTGGCGGGGACGAGGTGAGATAGTATTTGTGACCAATTATTTGGTTGATTTGTGACCAAGTGTTGGCAGAGGATTGGGATGGGAGTAGGGTGTTTGGTGTATGTGATCAACTATTTAGTTTATTGTGACTCATTATTAATCTGTGACCTTAAATTTTGATAATTTGTGACCAAGAAATTTGAAAATATGTGACATATCGATAAACTGTGATCTATAATGTTTTTTGATTCGTGACTAATGAAGTAAATTGTGACCTATAAAATTTTTAATTTGTAACCGTAAAATAATTTATGATGTTTTAATTTTTGATTTGTGATCGATGAACAAATTGACCTATAAAATTTTTGAATTGTGAACGTAAAATAATTTGTGACCTATAAAATTTTTTATTTGTGACCATAAAATAATTTGTGACGTTTCAATTTTTTATTTATAACCGATGAACAAATTGTGACTTATAAAATTTTTGAATTGTAACCGTAAAATAATTTATGACATAAAATTTATGATTTGTGACCAAATTATATGAAATTGTGATCTTAATATATTTAATTAATAAAATATATGTTTAATTAATTAATTTATAAATAAAATTTTAAAAATTTTGAGATTTGAAATTTGAAACTTTGAAAAATCTGAAATTTAAAATTTTAAACTTGATGTCTTAAATTTGAAATGAGTAAAACTAAACCTCTTAGTTTTGAATTTTTCCCTTATATTAATCATAATATCCTTCTTTAAGATTCTGAAGAAGTTGACAAGGACACAAAATCATTTATATAAACTTGAATTAATGAAAAATATAACCTGTAAATCGTCATCATATCAAATGAATTTTAAGTCTGCTTAAAGCCCATGTTTGATTCTCATTATTTCAAAACTCATTTTTCCTCAAACTCATTTTCAACCACATTATTACAATAAAATATTTTACACGTATACTCAAAATTTGTTATACATTTTAACCACACTTCCTCCAAAAATTCAATATTACAAAACTCATTTTCTTGAAATAATGGCCATAAAAAAGGGCCTAAGATTCCCCTATGCAAACAACTAATACAATTTTCGAACAACTAAAAAAAAAAGATGAATAGCAGAAAGAAATTCACACGGATACAAAATCGTTTATATACACTTAAATTAATGTAATTCACTTATGTCCATGTTTGTCTACCATTAATTCAAAAAATTATTTGTTACAGTAAGATTCTCAATCACACATTCACCCAATAAAATATTCTACACACAAACCAATAAAGTTACTTTAATTTTCAACCATACATTCTCCAAAAAATACTATTCATTACACTGATTTTCTCCCAATAATGAAAGACAAACAAGCTCTATAAATCATCATCATATCAAATATTTTTTAAGGCTACGCTTCGTATTTGGATTGGATCTGTACAAAGACCAATACAAATAAAAGGTGCATCATGCCACCAGCGAGTAACAGAAATTCAAACTATACTGAACACTAAATAGACTGTAAAATTACCCATGGAGAAATCAGTACCAATATATGAAAGATTTTAGCATGTGAAAAAACTTCCAACTTCTTAAGTAAAAAATTCTGAATATTAAAATCAATCCACGCGAACAGGGAGAAAGAGAAAGAGAAAGAGAAAGAGAAAGAGAGATAGAGATAGAGCTAAAGAGAACATACTCTCAGTGTCCAGTTCAATAGCCTTGAAGGAAGCACCAATCTCCGTCAACAATTTCTTCACGCTCACAGAGTACGGACAGTATGACTTGCTGCCATCAAAACAACAACATATCCATCAATTCAATCCATCAAAAACTCACTCCACATAAAAATTCACGATCCATCCACACACATGATTAATTGTGCGTATTTGTAGAGAGAAATATATAATTAATACCTGAAGACGACAACGGGATTGGTAGCTATAATTTCCTTAGCCTTGGATAGCGCCATTACTCGCTGTTCGCTGATTAAATTCTCGAGACCCAACTCTCTTCTGTGGCAGAATGAGAAGCAGAATGAGAAGAATAGGAAATGTGAAAGTAGACTTGGGATTGGACGCGACAAAAATAATAAATGAACCCTGGTCCACTCCAAGGTCCGCATTTTAAATGTCCGGCCGGCACTCTTCCAGTTAAATATTTCATTGACGTCGAACTTTGGACTTTGATAAGTGTAGTTTTTATACTTATTCGAAATTATGATATTTTATTATTTTTTGAATAAAATTTTACCTAATTTATGTTAAATTGTATTTTGTAGGTAAAACTTTATGTTTAATGAAGAATTGAAGAAAGGAATGCAAAATAGCGGAAAATAGCAAAATTCAAAGTACGGGGACTAAATTGGCATGGGCTGCACAAATAAAATTGTTTTGAAGGACCAGCTTGCATTACATAAAAGAATTGAAGACTTGGAAAGAAGAAATAATTTAATTTGGTATTGAAATTTACTGGGCTTCAAACTTGGGCTTTCAAGATTGGACTACACATTGGCTGCAATATATATATATATATATATATATATATATATATATATATATATATATACACACGGCCGGCTGTTTTGGAAGAGGAGAAAAGAGAGGCAGTTTTTGAGAAAATATATTCACGCGCTGGAGAGGAGGAGGGCGGCCAATTGAGAAAAATAAAAGAAGGAGGAGAAGAAAAGTCAACTATACGGCTAGAATTAGAAAAAAAAAAAACAGAAGCTGAATTGTGGGAAAAACAGGGGCTAAATTGATTAATATATATTTACACATTCACGCGTGGCCGGCAGCTATTCTGGGGCAGAAAGTGGTTGAAATTGAGAAATATAACTTCACGTTTCGTCAAATTTTGGTGATGTCTTTCCACTTTTGCGTGTTTAAATTCAAAGTTATGAGTGGCTAAATACTTTTATTGTTAGGATTGATGATTTAGTTTAAGGTTTTTATTATGTGTTTAATTTCAAGATTTTTATATCATTTTAATACTTGTTAATTAATTATTGTGTGTTTAATGATATTATTTGTTAGCGCAACAATTAATTGATTTAGAGATAATATTGTGACCAAAAGGTAATGTATAATTCTAGCTCGTACAATAACTAACGTAGACATTATAAGAGACCGATAGATAATTTTAAGTTATGCGATCTTTGTTGAATTTCTATAGATAAATGTATTCATATGTGTGTGAATTTATATAGAAATATAACAAGTTCGGGCATATGAATATGATTAGTGTTGCTCGAGAGATATCACTAAATCACTAGGTTCATTCGATCGTTGGTACGTATGAAAAATGGTTGAATGAATTGGAATTAAATGTATGATAAATAACCTAAATGAAATCAGAAATCCTAACTAGCCAATCACATAATCTTTTCTACAATTTTAATTTGAGTTTGTTATTTTTAATTAATCGTTTGTTATTTTATTTATTAGAACTTCATTTAGAAAACATAATTTGATTTGATTATTAGTTAATATTTTAATTTAAATTGAGGATAAGTTAGTTTAAAAATTTATAGTAGATAGTAGTCTATGTGGGACGATATTCGGACTTAAGAAATCTACTTGATTACTTGTCACGATCCGTACACTTGCAAAATTTCTCGAACAAGTTTTTGGCGCCATTGCCAGGGACTAGTTTATTTGCTTTAAATTTTTAATTAATTCTAGTTTTGATTTAAATTTTTTTCTTTGTTTTTTTTTTTTTAGTTTAGGGTTGTGTATTTTTGTTTTGATTTTCGTTGCAAGTAACATTGCATGTGAAGTTCGAGAGTAAATAATCTAGTACTATTTGATCCCGAAATCGAACGCACTTTTAATCATAGAATTAGGCAACAATGAGAGAATATCATGACAGAACGGAACAGAGAAGTGCAACCGGCACAAGTTGGAAAACCAGTCGAGATTGATAAAGATGATTTGCCAATTGGACAATTCATCACACCACTTGTTGCATCAAATCAACCAAGCATCGTTATCCTCCATTTGGACAACCAAACTTTCATATAAGGACATACCTTATTTTATTGTTCTAGAATGGAGTATCATTTTATGGGAAACCTCATGAGAATCCACAAAATCACATCTCACGTTTTTTGGACATCTACCAAAATTACAATTTTCATGGAGTATCTAATGAAGCAATCAAGTTGAGACTATTCCCACATACACTCAGAGATGGAGCAAGAGAATGGTTGGATGCCTTACCCGCTGGAAATATTAGGACTTGGAATGATCTCTTACAAAAATTTGTCGCAAAATACTTTCCACTGTCAAAAGTAACTAAAATAAAACACGAGATAGCCACTTTTCAGCATGATGAATTAAAGAGTTTTCACGAAGTATGGGAAAGGTTTAAGGACTTGATCAGGAAATGTCCTAATCACGGTATTAAGAAAAAATTACAAGTTCAGTACTTCTACACTGACTTAAACCTAGCATGTCATATATCGTTGGATGCAGCTTCAAATGAATCTATCACGTTAAAGTCACCCAATGAAGTTGAGGAATTATATGAGACGATGATAGCCAACAAAGCCTTATGGCCTTCCTAAAGATCCACAAATAAGAAGCACACAGGTCTACATGAGGTGGATGTTTTCTCGGCATTATCAGCACAGATGTCAGCTTTGGAGAAGAGGTTAATAGATCACTTGACTACGAGAAATTCAGCAAAAGCAGTGCAAACGAAATTTTTGGTTTGCGGTATATGTGGTGGAGCTCACAATAGTGGGGAATGTCATATGACATCTCAAGAGATAGAGGAAGTTAACAATGCGCAAAATTATCAACGCCAACAAAATAATGCATTCAGCAATACATAACCCAGGTTGGCGTAATCACTCTAACTTTTCCTAGAGCAACAACCAAAATAATCAGCAACAGCCTTCCCCTGGTTTTCAACAGCAAGAGAAAAATCGTCGCTAGAAGATATCTTGGGTAAATTTATACAGAAGACCAACCAGTATATGGAAAAGACCGAAACAACTTTGCAAAATCATTCAGCAGCCATAAAGGTGTTGGAAACGCAAATAGGTCAGTTGGCCCGTACTATCTCAGAAAGACCACAAGGAACCCTACTTAGCAACACAGAAACTAATCCAAAGGGACATGTGCAAGCAATTACAACAAGAAGTGGGGTACAACTGTCTGAAATTACAGTAAAAAGACCATTAGCAAATACAAATAAAGTTTCTACTTTAGATGAGGAGCAAGGGGAAAGATTTGAAAAGTCAACTAAGAAAAATTTGAAAGAGAATTCAGACACACCACAGGCTAAGGAAGTCGTTTCTATCAGAGAATATGTAACCACATTCCATTTCCTCAGCGACTGCATAAACATAAACTGGACAAACAGTTCTCTAAGTTCATTGAAGTGTTTAAAAAGCTGCACATCAACATTCCATTTGCGGATGCTCTAGCACAAATACCCAGCTACAAAAAATTCATGAAGGAAATTCTCACTAATAAGAGGAAGCTGGAAGATTATGAGACTGTGATGCTAACTGAGGAGTGCAGTGCACTTTTACAGAATAAATTGCCTCATAAGCTCAATGATCCAGGGAGTTTTACTATACATTGTACCATAAGAGATAAATATTTTGAACATGCTTTATGCAATCTTGGCGCTAGTATAAACTTAATGCCACTATCTTTGTACAAGATACTAGGAATTGGAGAGGCCAAAACAACCACAATATCATTGCAGCTAGCTGACCGCTCCATAAAGCATCTAAGGGAGATTATTGAAAATGTCTTGGTGAAGGTAGACAAGTTCATTTACCCAGCGGATTTCATTGTATTAGATATGGAAGAAGACCGGGATATTCCAATCATTTTTGGGCAGACCATTCTTTGCTACAGGAAAAGCTTTAATTGATGTACACAAAGGGCAATTAATTTTGAGACTAGAGGATGAGCAAGCCACTTTCAACGTCTTCAAATCAATGAAGTATCCATCTAAATCCAACTCTTGTTTCCAGGTCGATATTATAGATAACTTGGTGGTAAAGTCAGTTACACATGAACATCTTACAGAACCATTGGAAGCATGCCTAGTTCATTCTGGATCCAAAATAGTAGAAAATCTTAAAATTCAGAAGTACATCAATTATTTGGAATCATCGCCACCTATTGCATTCCCAATGAGGCATCAATTTGAAGAGTTTGGTAAAGGTTCTACTAAACCATTGCCATCTATTCAACATCCACCAACTCTTGAGCTGAAACCTTTACCAGCGCATTTGAAGTATGCCTACCTGGGGGGAAAATTCTACATTTCCAGTCATCATTGCAAGCTCTATAACAGATGAGAAAGAAAAGAAATTACTTAGGGTGCATAGAGAACATAAAACTGCAATTGGATGGTCCATCACTGACATAAAGGGTATCAGTCCATCACTATGCATACACAAGATTCTTATGAAAGATGACTTCAAGCCATTAGTTGAGCATCAAAGGAGATTGAATCCCAGTATGAAAGAGGTGGTTCAGGGTGAAGTACTTAAACTTTGGATGCAGGTATTATATATCATATTTCTAATAGTAAGTGGGTGAGTCCAGTGCAAGTAGTACCAAAGAAATGGGGCATCATAGTGGTGAAGAATGAGAACAACGAACTCATACCTACTAGAACAGTAACAGGATGGAGGGTCTGTATTGATTATCGAAAGTTAAATACTGCCACGAGAAAAGATCACTTCTCTCTACCATTTATCGACCAGATGCTGGAAAGACTATCAAGACATTTTTATTATTACTTTTTGGATGGATACTCGGGATACAACCAGATCTCAATTGCTCCTGAAAATCAAGAGAAAACAACATTTACATGTCCATACGGAACACTTGCTTTCAAAAGGATGTCATTTGGTTTATGTAATGCACCTGCCACATTTCAGAGATGTATGATGGCAATCTTCTCAAACATGGTTGAAAAATTTATTGAGGTATTTATGGATGATTTCTCAGTTTTTGGGTCTTCATATAATACATGTCTAAAAAATCTAGCATTAGTTCTATAAAGGTGTGAAGAAAGCAATCTTGTGCTGAATTGGGAGAAGTGTCACTTCATGGTTCAAGAGAGTATTGTATTGGGTCATCGAGTATCAGGTAAATGTATTAAGGTTGACAAGGCAAAAATTCAGGTAATTGAAAAACTGTCTCCACCTACTTCAGTTAAGGGAATCAGAAGTCTCCTAGGTCATGCGGGATTCTACAGAAGGTTTATTAATGATTTCTCAAAGATTACTAAACCATTATATAATCTGCTTGAGAAGGATGTCAAATTTCAGTTTACTGAGGAGTGTTTGACAACATTCAATACACTTAAGGAAAAGTTGGTAACTGCACCTATCATTGTAGCACCATATTGGGATATACATTTCGAACTCATGTGTGATGCAAGTGACTTTACAGTGGGAGCAGTGCTGGGTCAGAGAATAAATAAGATACTTCACGTGATCTTCTATGCCAGTCGAACCCTCAACGATGCTCAAATCAACTATGCCATGACTAAAAAGAGTTGCCGACAGTGGTGTTTGTATTTGACAAATTTCGATCATATCTTATTGGGTCGAAAGTCATAGTTTACACTGATCATGCAGCCCTTAGACATCTACTAGCCAAGAAAGACGCTAAGCCTAGACTTATCAGATGGGTATTACTTTTACAAGAATTTGACTTGGAAATTAGGGACAAGAAGGGAACAGAAAATGTAGTGGCAGATCACCTATCTAAATTAGAGAAGGTCACACCACATGGAATGATCAAATCAACGAATTCTTTCCAATTGAACAGTTGATCGCTCTACTTGAGGTCCCTAGTATGTAGAAACTACCTCGCTAGCAACATTTTACCTCCTGACACCACCCACCAACAGATGAAGAAATTCTTTTCAGATTTGAAATATTACTTTTGGGAAGATCCATATCTATATAGGCGTGGTCTGAATCAAATCATTAGAATGTGTGTACCTGAAACAGAAATGGTTGAAATCTTAAGGCAATGTCACTCGTCACCATATGGAGGGCATTTTGGAGGAACTAAAACAAATGCTAAGGTACTCCAGTCTGGTTTCTATTGGCCAACTATTTTTAAAGATGCACATAACATAGTTAAGGCATGTGATCAGTGTCAAAGAACTGGAAACATCTCTAGGAGAAAGGAGATGCCTCTGAACTTCATACTTGAAGTATAGCTCTTTGATGTTTGGGGTATAGATTTCATGGGTCCATTCCCGTCATCTTATTCATGTCAGTGCATCTTGGTGGCAATAGATTATGTCTCTAAGTGGGTTGAAACAATTGCTACACCAACCAATGATTATCAAGTAGTCATAAATTTTTTGAAGAAAAATATTTTCAGTCGATTTGGAACACTAAGGGCACTCAATAATGATGGTGGCAAACACTTTTGCAATAGGATGTTGGACTTAGTTTTATCAAAATATGGAGTGAAACATCGCATTGCTACAACGTATCACCCACAAACAAGTGGTCAAGTAGAAATCTCCAACCGGGAGATCAAACGGATCTTAGAAACGAAAGTTAATACATCAAGAAAAGATTGGACAAAGAAATTAGATGACGTTCTCTGGGCATACATAATAGCGTTTAAAACACTTATTGGAATGTCCCCATATCGATTGGTGTATGAAAAAGCTTGTCACTTGCCTGTGGAGTTGGAGCATAAATCATACTGGGCGGTGAAGAAACTAAACTTTGATATGCAACAAGTTGGAGGAAAAGACTTTTACAGCTCAATGAGTTCAAGAATGATGCCTATGAAAATTCCCGCATCTACAAGGAACGAACAAAGCGATCGCATGACAAATTCATTTAAGGAGAAGAATTTCAAATTGGAGAGAAAGTGCTACTCTATAATTTTCGAATAAGGCTCTTTCCTGGAAAATTAAAATCTCGATGGGCTGGACCTTTTACGATGGTGAAAGTATATCTTTATGGTACAATTGAGCTACAACATCCAAAAAAGGGTAATTTCAAAGTTAACGGTCAAATGTTGAAGCGGTATTTGGAAGGAGAATTCTCGAAAGACAAATCCTCCATCCTATTAGATGAGCCAAAATAATCATCATTACAGTCAAGCTAATGACGCTAAATAAGTGCTTCTTGGGAGGCAACCCAAGCGTTTTTCCTTTTTATTTATTTTGTTTTGCATTTTAGGATAGTTTAACTTATTTTAAGTTTATTTAGGACTCATCATCCATACTACGTTTCCCTTTGGGTCTTCGATATGTTGGTTTATTAGATGTTAGAGCTAAGTAACACTTGTTCCAGTTATTTAATCTTAATGCTTTATTTGATTTTTCAAAAACATGACGTCGCAGAACATTTAAACCAATTTTAACCAATGAGTCAACGGAAGTAGTAGGAAAGCTAGCCATTGAACTACAAGCCATATCAGGGGAGTCATTTCTTCACTTTCTTTCCTACCCCTTTTATATGCGGATTTGAGATTTAAGATATTGAGAACAGTGTTTAGTTTAAATTTGGAGGTGGAGAACATGAGAGTTTTCATATTTTTTTTATGTGCTTTAGTGTGATTTATTTTTAAAAAAAACTTGAAATATTTCAAATTTTTCAAATTTTTTTTTTTTTTTTTTTTTTTTGCGCTTGTGTGAGTTAGTTGGCCGACGGCAATGAGAAATGTATTGAATCATAAATTATAAATGGTGAATAAGTTGGATGCTTAAATTATTTTTTGCTTTTTCATGTGAATTTTGAAATATATTGAGCACATGAATTAAGTTAAACATTGTGTATAAATGGGTTAAATTCATAATTAGATAAATTGAAATAGTGACCATAGATGTTAAACCCAAAATCACAAAATTTTACATCATTGGACCAAATTTAGAGTAGTTTGGGGGGATCTCATTGTGGTGGAAAGATATTGAGATAAATGAGGATTTCATGTGTGAAAAAAAAATCTTGTGTGGATTGTCTAAGGTCAATATAATGAAATTTGGTGAAAATCTCAAGTTAGAGGTTGTTTTTCTTAAATTGGTGTTTAATGAGGGACAATGCACTAATTAAGGTATAAAAAAAATTATTATGTTATTTGAAAATTCTCTTCGTAGCCATTATGACTCGAACAATTATGTCTGCAATGATTTTTAAAATCTGGTGCCCTATGGTTATTTGATTTGGGAGTCATCGGTCGAAAGCTTGTTACACGTGTCATTTAGAAAGTTTAAGGGTGAGAATGCTTCAAATAAAAAAAATTGGAAAAAAATTATAGAAAATTCGAAAAAAGCAGGTGTATGAAACAGAAGACACACCAAATGCCTTGGTTGTGTCCTAAACACTTATTTGGAAAAAAATTGACTTTGATAAGGGATTATTAGTCTAATTAAGTCCTAGAGATTGAAGCAATCAAACTATGGAGAATCCTTATTTATTGTCATATTGACTAGTAATTAGTGAGATTTACCTAAATTAGAGAGGTGGGGATAGTAAAAAATTCAACCTTAGTTCACACACTTGAAAAGAGTGAAAAGAATAAGTTTGGGTGTGTGTGAATCTTACGAGTGTTGAAAGAATATATTTGACCATTGATGGTCGAGAATTGAAACAACTTATAAATTTATAATGTTATGCTTAATTCTTCGCTCACACACGTCAATTTTACATTGAAAAAGTAGATTTTAATTTCCGTATTGTGATTTTGAAGTTGTGATTAGATTTAATATTATGATTTCAATCCTGAGTTAAAAAGTCAGGTTAGCTAACTAAATCTTTTTGCTTTGATTATTGACTGGCTACCAATTAGGTAATTAGTAGCATATTTGTGTGTTTGTTAGGTTTTAATTTTGTTTGAGAACAAACAAAAAGTCAAGTTTGGGGGTGTGATAAGTGTAGTTTTTATACTTATTCGAAGCTCTAAATTATGATATTTTATTGTCTTTTGAATAAAATTCTACCTAATTTATGTTAAATTGTATTTTGTAGGTAAAACTTTATGTTTAATGAAAAATTGAATAAAAAAATGTAAAATAGCGGAAAATAGCAAAATTCAAAGTACGAGAACTAAATTGGCATGGGCTGCACAAATAAAATTGTTTTTAAGAACCAGCTTACATTACATAAAAGAATTGAGGACTTGGAAAGAAAAATAAATTTAATTTCGTATTGGAATTTAGTAGGCTTCAACTTGAGCTTTCAAAATTGGACCACACATTGGCTACAATATATATACGATACACAGCCGGCAGTTTTGGAAGAAGAGAAAAGAGAGGCAGTTTTTGAGAAAATATATTCACGCACAGGAGAGGAGGAGGGCGACCAATTGAGAAAAATAAAAGAAAAAGGAGAAGAAAAGTCAACTATAGTGGCTAGAATTGGAAAAAAAAAAGAAGCTGAATTGTGGGAAAAACATGGGCTGAATTGATTAATATATATTTACGGATTATTCTTCTTGTACATTGGGGTGTACATAAGGGTGTCCATAATGGACACCCGGCACCCCCCTATTGGATGGAGTGCCGGCCCCACTGGTACTCCATCCAATAAGGAGATGCCGGGTGTCCATTATGGACACCCTTATGTACACCCTGATGTACTTGTAGCAAAGCCCTATATTTACACATTCACACGTCGCCGGCAGCTATTCTGGAGCAGAAAGTGGCTGAAATTGAGAAATATAACTTCACGTTTCGTCAAATTTTGGTGATGTCTTTCTACTTTTGCGTGTTTAAATTCAAAGTTATGAGTGACTAAATATTTTTATTGTTAGGATTGATGATATAGTTTAAAGTTTTTATTATATGTTTAATTTCAAGATTTTTATGTCATTTTAATACTTGTTAATTAATTATTGTGTGTTTAATGCTATTATTTGTTTGCGCAACAATTAATTGATTTAGGGATAATACAGAGACCGAGATGTGATGTATAATTTTAGCTCATGTAATAATTAACGTACACATTATAAGAGATCGATAGATAATTATAGGCCGTGCGATCTTTGTTGAATTCCTATAGATAAATGCATTCATATGTGTGTGAATTTATATAGAGATATAATAAGTTCGGGCATATGAATATGATTAGTGTTGCTCGAGAGAGATCACTAAATACACTAGGTTAATTCAATCGTAAACACGTATGAAAAATGGTTGAATGAATTGGAATTAAATGTATGATGAATAACATAAGTGAAATCGGAAATCCTAACTATCCAATCATATAATCTTTTCTACCGTTTTAATTTGAATTTGTTATTTTATTTATTAGAACTTCATTTAGAAAACATGATTTGATCATTAGTTAATATTTTAATTTAAATTGAAGATAGGTTAGTTTAAAAATTTATAGTAGATAGTAATTTCTGTGGGACGATATTCGAACTTAAGAAATCTACTTGATTACTTGTCACGATCCGTACACTTGCGAAATTTCTCGAACAGATTTCGTCACGTCTTACTCATTCAACCTTAAAATTCATCCCCGTGGCTACTGAACTTAGGTTCGTTGCTTCCTGTCACTCACATAATGAATTCCTTTGACTCTGTCTAGGTGGCAGACGACAAATCTACATGGATCGTTAAATCACTCCAAATGCTAAGTTCATTGCCATGTCATCTCTACGTCAGCGGATGACTCTTCCAAACATGCCCTTCTCAGCGCAATTCGGGATTTAAGCACCACTTCTTCCTCATGGTTGAAAGAAACATCAGTTGAAGATGAAATCCGTTCATGTGAAGTGAAATCGAAATCCCCAAAATCCAGACCCAAACCCTAAGGCGAAACCATCGATTTTGCCCCAAAATTTCAATCTGCCCAGGACCGTAGGAAGAGTTTGTGACAGAATCCAAGGAAGAAGACGGTACAAATTTTGCTATTTTGGTGAGTGGATTTGAAAGTTTTACCATGGAAGAAGACGAAACCATGTACGGACAAATTCCCAAAAATATATGCAAATTTGAAAATCCAATTCAGAATGTATTTAGAGAAGTCTTGCAACCAGAGAAAATAAGGCCCTGTTCTCTTTACCGTTTTCAAGCCGTTTTTTATTTTTAATTTTCGAAAACAGTAAAAACGCGTTCTCTTTCCTATTTTTGAAAACACGTTTTTGAAAACGGAAATTTTTTTTACAGACAAAATAGAAAATGTGGTTTTCCACGTTTTCTATTTTCTGAACCAATTGAAGGCCAAAACACGCACTGTTCAAAAACGGCCCAAAACGCGGCACTGGAGGAAAGCATGAAATGAAACCCTCTTCCTCGTTCTCGTCTCTTCCACACGTTCTTTCTCCTCTTCCTGGTATCTCGTCTCTCTCTCTCAGAAACTGAAAACCGAGCAGCTCCACCAGCCAGATCTCCGGGTTCGCGTTTTCAAGCAGGTCCGAGCTAGTTCATTGCCTGCTACATTTGTTTTTGCGGTAAGTTCGAAATTCTTTTCCTTTGGTCAGATTTCGCACCTACCAAATTTGTGTGTTCTAGTTGTTTTGGTTGGTGGGTATGGGTGATTTTGATAATCTTGGATGGTATGTGTATGTGTAATGGTTTAATTTTGATTGATGCCTGAATAATGTGAAATCGCAGTCGAAACTGTCGATTTTAGGTTATCTTAGGCGAGGCTCGATTAAGTTCAGCAAATTGTTTTCATTGTGTATTAGGTATTGAATTAGCAACTGAATCTTGAAGAGTACACTGATTGTTTATTAGTTTTGCTGTAACACACTGAACTTAACAACTGAATCTTGGCCTCACTGATTGTTTATTAGTTTGGCCTCACTGATTGAACGAATCTTGAAGAGAACAGAGGCATGCTTTACATCAATGTGAATGTTTTATTTGTTTCGTTGGCTTTGGCTTTTGATTGCAATGAATGTGCCAAACTTCTGTTGTATGTGTGCCAAAACGAGATCAGTGGTGAAGGCATGTTTCTGATTTGTGTGAATGTAAAATTTGTTTCTATTGGATTTGGCTTTTGATTTGGCTTTTACAGTGGCTTTTGATTTACATCAATGTGAATGTTTTATTTGTGTTTTCATTCACACGACAGCTGAGAGTTTATATGTGCAAATCTGATTGGATAAATTTTGTTCGACAGAGGAAGAAAAGGACAATGAATATTATCAGTGAATAATTTATACACAAGCATATATGCATTTGAGTATTTTGTAAATTTATGCATTTGAGTATTTTGTAAATTTAAATGGTGTATTGTTGTAACCAAGGTTCGTCTGCGGCAACTGTTGGACAAAATTAATGTAAGCAACACAATAGAAATGTATGTCATTAGATACAAATCAAATAGTATTATCACCTCTTCCTCACCACCATACTGCTCCTCTAATGCCCTCTTCATGTCTTCTTTAGTAACCCGAATGATTGAGAATAGATGCCAGTAAGTAAGGAGAGGAAGCTGATTGAGGATAAACTAATTTGACAACTTAGGTGGTTGGGTCATGTTTTGCATCGGCCTAAGGAGGTCCTGTCCATAAAAGGTAGAAGAAATTGTTTACCCTTTAAACTTTAGAGAGGAAGCAAATGCTCTTGGATTTGTGAAGTCTCATATCTTTTAAACTTTATATGCTCTTGGATTCTAACCTTTAGTTTCATTAACCCAAATGTAAATTTAAGTTCCAAGCACTGATAACTTGTAAGGTAAGAAAGTAAAGTAAACAGACCATGTATATGCTTAAGGAAAGGAAAAAATATCAGAATGAAAGAAAAATGAAATTACATTGATAATCTTCATTTGTAATTGGAATTCCCACTTCTAGTTCCACCTTTTCTTTGAGAAACAAGACGCTTTTTTGACTTCTATACATGTTTTTGCTTTTATGACTGCTAGCTTATCCCTGTTACAGACCTTGTTTTTTGGCTGGTCAAGCTAAACCTTCTTTGGCATAATAATTCAGCAGTTAACCACAATTTTGTCCTCTCAAATTAATATATTAACTTAATAATTTTATTTGGCATTGAAATAGAACATGGGTGGTCACAGAGGTAGGAATAACTTTCCAATGTCATGGTCGGATGAGAACGAACACACTTTTATTAAAATTCTGTACGAGAAAGTGAAATCAAACGTATTGCAATGTTCTACATTCACGAAAGACGAATGGGGCAGAATTAATAAAACCATGGTAGCTTCAACAAAAATGAATTACGGCATAGATAGATTGAAGGGAAAGTGGAACCGCTTACGTAAGATTCACCGCATGTTCTCCGAACTTTTGGCACATACAGGTGTTACATGGGACCCAAATACCAACCAAGTTAATGCTGCAGAGGAAGTTTGGCAACACTTTTATACGGTATATATATTTCATTCAGAATATTTTCGTCTTTAATTTTTTATCTTATCAATTGTACCCATTCTCTAATGTAGCTTCTTCTTGTAATGTAGATTAACAAATCGGATTACAAACTGTTCAAAAAAGAAGGATGTAAGCACTACCACGTTTTGGGGGAGATATTTAGCGGGACTACGACTGGGGGATTAGCTAATGCCTCCACTCAGCTTCCAAACACATCAGAGGATGAAAGGCAGCTCGAAGATGACTTCTTGAATAAGGGAGTGCATGTACGTGTGGAAAATGATGATGAAATCGATGGGGTTTCAAATACTCGTCGGCGTGATCAAATTGGTACGTCGGGTGAACGCCGACGTAAGGAACCGAAGATCAGTAGAAATGACAAACTCGAGGCCTGCATGACACAGTGGTCATCGTCAATGAGTATGAGGAATGAGGAAACAGAAATTCGAACACTTTACTTCAAAGAAAAGCTTGCAAAGATCCAAGGAAAATCATGTCATCAATCGGATCCCGAAATTACTAGTCAGGAGCCTTATTCAAGCGTGATATGTATGGACATCTTAAACAATATGGAAGGGGTGTCAAATGAAATTTATATGAAAGCAATAAAGGCGTTTAAGGATCCGGATTTCAGGGTGTCATTTGTGAAGATGCCAGAAGCAAGGGGAGGACCTATCTTGGACCTACTTTGATATGATTGATGTTTTCATTTATCTAGTATGTTGTTTTCATTTGTGAAGTGCAAGACCATGGTGACGTAATGTTGTGTACTTTATTGGACCTACTGTTGTTATTTTCAAATCTGCTAGAATGAATGTTGACTTTCTTGGTGGTGTAAGGTTTAATGTATGAACTTATGTATGAACTTATTGATGATATGTTATTTGAATGAATGATGGTTGTCATGACTTGTGAAAATTAATGTGGGTATATTTTGTTTACAGTATGAATGATAATGTGAATACTGATGATTCGATTGTTGAAGATTTGAGTGATGATGATTTGTCATTGATGGATGAGTTCGACACAAATGTTGATGATGTAATGATGCTTACTATGATTAGTCTTCACAGACGAAGTACCGTTGACAGGATACCTTGCAGGACATCGCTGCTAACGGGAAAAATGTACATGCGAGAAATTCTAAATGGACATCCGGACGTATGCTATCGTAATTTTCGTATGCAGAAACACGTTTTCATGAACTTTTGTGATATTTTGAAAGAGAGAGAGTTGTTGAAAGATGGAAATAAAGTTAGTGTGGAGGAGGGTATTGCTATGTTTCTGATGATTATAGGGCACACTACACGATTTAGTATTATTGGTGATAGGTTCCAACATTCCAACAGTACGATACACAAATGGTTTAAACGAGTGCTGAGGGCTGTTTGTTCATTTGGCATCGAGATAATCAGATTAAGAAATCAAGATGTTGTGCATGAGCGTATTTTGCGCAAATATCCGTTCTTTAAAGATTGTATAGGCGCTATAGATGGTACACATGTTGCAGCTTGGGCACCTGCATCGCGACAAACGTCGTTTCGTGGAAGGAAAACTAATGTCACACAAAATGTGATGTTGACATGTGATTTCGATATGAAATTCACGTTCGTGTACTCTGGCTGGGAAGGCACTGCGAATGATTCACGAGTATTCGTTGATGCAGTCACAAGAAGATCTAACAACTTCCCAATGTCAAGGGGAGGTATATTCTTATACTTCAACTTATTATTATTATTATTATTATTATTATTATTATTATTATTATATTTACATTTTGCAGATCAATTTTACCTTGTTGATTCTGGCTATCCAAACATGCCTGGATTCCTTGCCCCATATCGAGGTCATAGATATCATCTTCGTGACTATGTCGGACGGGGAAGACTACGTGGGAAGGAAGAATTGTTCAACTATCGTCACTCCTCGTGCCGTAACATTATTGAACGTAGCATTGGAGTTTTAAAGGCAAGATTTCCTATTTTGAAATTGATTACCAATTATCCTCTGAGCAGACAAAGAAAAATCCCTATTGCATGTTGCGCAATACACAACTTTATTCGCCAGGAGCACGCTTTAGATAAATTGTTTGCTGAATATTCAGAGGAGAATATGGTGTTTCAAGATATACCGGAGTCTAGTCAACATCAAGAAGCCATACATTTTGATGCTAGTCAAACAGCTCAAATGGGACAAGTCAGGGATCAAATTGCTATAGACATGTGGAATGACTACTCAAGATGTCGTACATGACTCCGTAGATGTATTTTATATTTTGTTCAGTACACATGTATTTTGTTATGACACGTAAACTTTTAATCATATCTATTGAAATGTGTTGACAAGTTTAATTAAAGTTGTGTTTTTTATATTTGGAAAAAAAAAACACTTTCAAATAATATATTAACATTAGACCAGTACAATTTTATAATTTATTGAATAATCAGATTTTTTGAATAAAATATTATTCAAAATTATTTTAAGAATTTTAAAGTGTTTCATTGTGCATTTTTATGTTTTCAGAAAAAAAAAAAAACATTTTCAAATTCATCAACTTCAAAATGTATATGCTATGTAATAATATATTAATATTAGACCAATACAATTTCATAATTTATTGAATAATCAGATTTTTTGAATAAAATATTATTCAAAATTATTTTCAAAATTTCAAAGGAAACGCATTTTCCATTTTTATGTTTTCAGAAACAGTTTTCCAGAATTACAAAAAGAACGCATTTTCAGAAATCTCAAAACAAACACTCAAAACACAAAACACAAAACGTTTTCAAAACACAAAACACAAAATTGAAACACAAAGAGAACAGCACCTTAGGTTTTTCAAACCCCATTTCGTTTTTTCATCCATGATAAATAGAAAAAAAGGATTTTTTTTGAAGTTTTATGGGTGCGAGTGATTGAGAATCCAATCTTCTACTTTTTCCACTTTTTGGGGTTTTCTGGGAATTGATAAATATGGCTTGGAGAAATCAATTAAAGGAGGTGGCGAGTTCAAACCCATTGTACATGACGGACTAATGGTATACACCACTGTGATAATTGGAATATTGGTTTCATCTTTTTATGTATTTTCCTTAGTTTTTTCGAGTGCCGGCTCCTTCTCTTCTCCATGGACGTCCACTTCTGCTATACTTGGTATCTGTTTTTCTTTAGAGATATGAGGAAGAAGTGTTTAAATTCCAGATCGAACTGGGAAGGCCATGTTTGGAATATTCCACATACAATGTCCATTATCTTATCTTTTGGAGTGTTTTAACAGTCCACATAGATTTACCGTATGCCACCTAGACAGAGCTAAAGACGGAATTCATCCGGTGAGTGACGGAAAGCAACGGCCCATAACAGAATCACAACTGAATACATAGAAAAAAGATCTTGGTTAGAATCAATACATTTGATCGCATTCAAATCATCAACTAAATTAGCGAAATTGTACATATGTGGAGTCTTATGGCCAAAAATTGGTATGTTACTAGCAACTGAATATAATGACCACCAATAATGGTGGCAAAATAGATTTACCCATAAGTTCTAAATTCAATTGAGATGTATTCTTCAAATAAGACATCAAATTAGACTCCAACGGTACATAATCAAACTCCAAATTCACCTGAATTCTTAAAACATGCTGATTGCTCAAAGATTTTGTATAACATGAAAGACATATAATAAAAAATGGGCTCCTTTACAAACCTTCTGGACTCGACCTTCACCAGTGTGCTTGTACCCTTTCAAACAAAAGTATCCAAAGAAATAAAAGTTCTCTTCAAATCTGTAATGTGTCTCACTGCATCAAGTGTAACCATCCCATCAAACAACTTATTCCGACCCAAACAATACCAGCTATCCAAAAAAGTCTATTATTTTCCATTACCAAAACACTTTCCGAAATTGTTTCATATGTTGAAAACGAATTCCAATTGAGATACATAAGTGCAAATTGTATCAATAAGTCAATCATCGTCAAGTTTGGAGAGTAGTTAAAATAAGTAAAAAAGTTCTACATCACTATGAAAAGTTTCAACAATGACTTTACCTGAAGTGTCTAATTGGTTTCCATTCTGAAAAGCTACAGTCAAATTTTCTCTATTCTGCAACTTATAGCAATCTTTAATTAAGTAACCAAATTCTTGCAATAAATTTTGAAGTTATCTTATTTTGCCCCTTGCACAACCACCATCAAGAACAAGCTAATCTTCCGAGCCTTAGTTTCAACTAAATGCTTCATTTTCTCTTTTGAATATAGAGCATCATAAACTTCTTCAATTGCGAGATCACGACTATATAAGATCGTGTCTTTAAATAACAAATATGAAACAGACAAAAACACAACAAAATCAATCCCATATAAGAGAGCGTTGCTCGCCTCCCAATCCGCCACACTGAAAATCTTGTACTGTGATTCAATAGCGAAATATCATACTTTATTGTTGTCATCACGAAAGATTAAGTTGAGCTATTAACTTGAACAAAACCTCGATTTTCTCAAAAACAACACCAAAAACTCTGATACCAGTTTATTGTAAGCTGGAATGTTCTTATACCAGTTTGTTGAGAAATGTGAAAGATAACGGATAAATTTGATACCAATTTCTTGAAGTCGATACGAGATTATATGAAATAAAGATCACAAATTCATAAGAAGAATATAATTTGCAGAATGAAGGAAATTTCACTAAAATATGGAGAAAGAATTACAATGATTTATATTTACAATTTGTCTAACTAATAATGGGGGATAAACAAAGCTCCAATAAAGTTAAACCAACCTATATTGAGGTTAACAATCGATAAATGGGGTAAAACCAACCCAACTAAATTATAGAGAAGAGTCAAATATACATGGAACAATCAAAATCCTAGAATTAGAGTTGTAGATGAAATAGAATGCTCAAAATTCAACAAGAATTTCAACTCCCAATAGGACTTCCAAATATAATTTTAACTAGAATTTGTCAAATAAATTTCGAATAGGATTCCAAAAGCATTTCAAATAGAATTCCTAATTATCTTCAATAAAGAATTCGGGTCACACTTAAATTCTAACAATTACGATATATGAATAGAATATGAACTTTATAATTTTTTCTTAAAATCACATTTTTATCTTGAAGATCTATTATTCAGGATATGTAACATCATTTCAACTCAGATTTAAATAGCTCAACAAAAAATCTTAATGACCAATTTGAAATTTTACTTGAACTTCAGTGACCATTTGTAAATTTAACTCTACACTAAATTGATTTTCTTTCTATAATCCGCGACGATATTGGAGTGGTAATCCATATTATATCAAGTCTAAAGCAATGTATTAAAAAAAAAAAAGAAACAAAAAATCCATAGATGATAAGTTGCACGTAAAAAAAGTTTACCTTCTAAAAATAACTTGCATAGTGTACAATGTGATATATAAGAATCCATAACTTGCATCATTGTTCCTCTCATATTCCCGCATCAGTTGTGATTAACTGATGAAATACAAAATTGATTCGCAATAATTTAGAAAGGTTCAGAATTTATTGTCCAATACCCAACTCTATCTTCTCTTAGAGAATAACTGGAGATCTTCACATTAAACAAGCGATGGTGATTGAAGCTTTGACTCGAGATTATGTGCAACAGCATCAATGAACTCTTCTGTATTCAAGTAAAACTCTCTTGAAACCCTGCATGTAAACCAGATCCCTTAGGAGCTGCAAATAAATATAATTCGCGCTGAAACGACTATGAGAAAGTTGAACAGGAGTCGTGGCAAGCGGATCAGAATCTTGTACCCTCCGAAAATGAACCATATTCGGAATCCCCTCCGAATAATGATTTCAAAATGTGTAGCCCCTATTTGGCCTCCATTCTCCAAAAATACATTTTTCTCTTTCTTATTTTCAACTACACATTTCTCAATAAAATAATATTACACGTAAATCCAAAACTTTTCCTTATTTTTTAACTACGAATTCTCCAAAATATTACTATTCAAAAATGTATTTTTTCCCAAAATGCATTTTTAATGGAGCCCAAACAAGGACATGGTTTCAAACTTGTCTTTCAGGTAAGGAAATCTTAGATCAAAACACTACGAATGGATGGTATGAATAGCCGGAACAAGAGCAAATAAAAGCTAAATTAACTACGGTGTTGAGAATAGTCGAGTTAGGTTGTGTTTGTTGCACCGTATTAGCTTGTATAACGAGATTTGACAGGATAGTAATTGGTGGAATGTATTACAGTGGATGAGATGGATAATATTATTATATCTTCTAGTTAAAAAGTGCAATTTGCACTATGAACCAATAACATAATGTGGAGGGTGGAGATAGTTTGACAGGATAAGATAACTAGTATAAATGGCATTTGTTTGACTAAAACATCAAGGAATACAATCCACCATAATACCATCGTCTACTAAATATCTATTCTAATTTTACACTAAAATCTCCTCTATTATGGTGCACCAAACTCAACCTTTGTGTTTAGGGTGATTTAAGGGCTCGTCTACTAAAATATTTTGAGGGCTCTTGACTTCAGTAGGCTCCCCACCATACACTACATATTTCTTCTTTCGGGGCAAATTATGGTTTTTCATTTAGGTGCTCTTTCATTCCAAAGTAACAATTAAATATTTTTGTCTCAATTAAATGCGAAAAAATACAAGTAATTACAAAGATTCAGATTGTGATCATGATAACCATTTGTTGTCAAATCATCAACAAATTTCAAAAACATGGAAGGTACCACTTACTTTGGTCCGTGAATCAAAATGGCAAGATCCTTGGTCATTTTTCCAGATTCTACTGTCTCAATGCACGCAGCTTCTAGCTTGTGAGAAAAATCTAACAACTTTTCATTTCCATCAAGTTTTGCCCTGATAAAGATGTTGATCAGCATCAGGATATGCTTAAATGCAGCACGGGACACCTAGCTCTTAAAAAGCACATAAGGTAAAAGGCAAGTAAACCAGGTGAACGATTTACGTGGCATTCAAAACTTGCAATATTTAATATTGAATGTGGCATAGAAGCAAATCTTATAACTGAATTTCCAGAAAATTTTGATAAGATCTCCAATGTAAGGATGACTTGGGTGCAAATCTACAACCAGACCCAGTGAGATTAGACAACCTGATCAGGAACAACCAAGGGTATTGAAAAGAAATGCAAATTTGCAATTCCTCCAACAACTGATTACACTTCATCACAGATTGTCTTAACTAAGAACATAATATTCTAAAGAAACAAGCTGCACAAGAGGATTCGGTGTTCAGATTCAAATAATTGCAGCAATATCCTCATGATACCCCGGAGGCTTCGAAAATAAATCAAGTAGTTGATTGTTATAGGAACAAAAATAACCTGTGTTGTAATCCTCTTGTCCATGCAAATATAGAAGCAATGCTGTTTGTACTCGTTTCTTGTCCCTTCTGATACAACCGATAATGGCGAGTTACAGTGCCATGAGCCGCCTCAGCTTCTAATGTTTTGCCATCACCCGACAACTTCAAAACAGACAATAGACTGTATCAATATCACATGAAATACCTTGAGACTAAAGACAAATATGACAAAGCAGCACTTACCAAAACAGAAGTCATCAGGCCTAGAGAACCAAATCCTGCATTTACATGAATATTAGAAACACTTGCCATATCATAATTAACTTACAGGATTAGTTAATATATTGCAAATCATATAGAAAGTATAGCCATGTTAATTCTATTGTTTATGTCTTGATTTATAAAGGAATTCCCACCTTGTGCAAGCAAATCACTCTGGACATCTCCATCATAGTTCTTACAGGCCCAAACGTATCCGCCATCACTCTTCATAGCATAAGCCACCATGTCATCGATCAAGCGATGCTCATACCTATGGGAAGCATGGATTTCGTAATCATAACTGTTATAGAAAACAATGTGAATAGGCACATGAAGCTTCTGTACATCAAAGATATAAAACCAACCATATTGAATGTTCTTCAAATTGTTCCTTCCACTTCTCTTCATATACCTCCTGAAATATATCCTTGAACCTGAAATAGTGTAATATTGATGTAAATGGTAGAACAAGTACATTTAGGGTCCGTTTGATTGCAAGGGTGGAAAATGGGTGGAAAGAAAATGAATTCCAGGAAAAGTAATTGCCTATAAATTGTTTTGCAGGGAATTGTTAACTAAGGGCTGTCTGTTGGAGATTTTCTCCAAAATTTGAGTGAAAATTAGACCGTTTAAGTCAACAGGTGGGGGTCACCTTAGAGAGGAAAGTTCAAAAATGGTAGGCTGCCTTGTGGTTTAACGGGAAGAAAATCAATTCTAATTGGGGAGAAAATCTACAACAGACATGTCCTAAGTGTGTTTGATTGGTATAATTTTTCACCCGGAAAATTTTTAAATTTTGGATCTTTTTGTATTCGGTTGCCTTTGTTTTATATGGAAATTGTCAATTAAAGTGATATTTTTTTTCACAATTAGTTATAAAATTTGTTTCCATTGTCAAAAAGAAAAAAAAATGAAAAAAAAAATTCCTAAAAAAATCATTTTTTTATCAAAGTTTAGTATTCGTTTGTCTTTGTTTTAAATGAAAATTGTCCAATAAAGTGAATTTTTTTTTACAACTGGTTATGAAATTTGTTTCCATTGCCCAAAAAAAAAAAACCAAAAACGGCAGGTGGGAAAAACTTTTCATCGATTGGCAAGAAATCAGGCGCGTGGAGAGGTAAAATGGAAAAAATTTTGCCTAGAAAAAAATGCCAATCAAACAAGTCAAATGGGTGGAAATGGAAATCATTTTCCATTTTCCATGGAAATTTTAAGTTATCAAACAGGGCTTAGTTTTATTAATATAATTGAAGAAGCTTTTCCCAAAAAAAATTACCTGCCATCATACTTCTTAAGAATTGTATTCTTAGTGCTCAAGTATAGAGGCCAATTTTTTGCAAATGCCATTGCCATTGATGATTCTGCAAATGCTCGAATAGACTGACAAATATTCACAAAAATCCAGATGATGAGGCAAAACACTATAAACGTGCCATAAGAAAAGATCCAATATGCAGGCGAGCTGTGTAAGAGACAAACCTGATCAACATTATACATGGCAAGGGCAACACCAGGACCTTTAAAGTCATAGACATCTAGTTCCATGGGTCCTTCCCCATTTTCTGGCACTGGGAATGGACAGAAGAAACATATTTGTAAAGAATGGTTTGTTCAAAAGATACAGTTTATGGCAAATTTACTTACAACAACTACAATGGAGTCAACTGACCAAAAACCATTTTAAGTTTTCCAGGTCCTTTTATGATTGTATCGGTGGCACGGTATTGATCACCAAAGGCATGTCTGCCAATACAAATGGGTTTATTCCAGCCTGCAAAAAGGGATTAAATTAACTCAATGGTGATTCAATATATTTTAATTAAATTCAGAGAGGGAGATGCAGAAGTACCAGGAACAATTCTGGGAATGTTGCTGCACAAGATTGGCTCACGAAAAACAGTTCCTAGAAAAAATATCATGAATATTTTTAGTCAGCAATGAACATTATCAAATGGTTACACCTAGCAATGAGATAACAGGGCACTAAGTTTATTTCACACAGACCATTCAATATGTTTCTGATTGTGCCATTGGGACTTCTCCACATAGCTTTTAGGTCAAATTCCTTGACTCTAGTCTCATCTGAAACAAAGCGCAATCAAGCAATAATGAGAATTTATTTTCCTTAGTAAATACCATTCAAGAGATCAGGAAAGAACAAAAGATAGGGAACCAGACCTGGAGTAATTGTAGCACATTTTATGGCAACATTATACCTGTAGCAAATAGATCATGAGAAGATGAGAATGCATTATGTGTGTCCACATCCATAAGTTGTAAGCAAGGTTCATCAGTCATTTTTGTACGAAACACAAGGATCAACAAAATACTGTGATTTTATTGTAACATGTCTATTTATTAATTTTTATTTTCTATTTCTTTTATCAACAATGACTTGAATATTCCAAGAACAAGAGTTTTTCTAATTCTATTTTATTGACTAAAGTTGATTTCACCACTAAAGATTATTACAGTACTCAGATTTACTTTATCAATAAGATGTTGTTTGGTAGTCAGTCCTCGAAGTTTCCAAAGAAATGATGGACCAAAAGTAAAGAGGCGTTCTTCTCTTTTTATCTTCAACGTGTTTCGCTTGTAAATAAGCAGTGGAATGCAGTTTATACTAGTACTACAAATTTCCCTTCCTTTCCGAGTTAAATTACTGTCGGAGTACTGCTTCTCGTCCAAAGCACCCACCCTTTAATAAATGCACAATTGACCAACAAATCCCTAAATTCTTTCTTTTCACATGCTCCTTCAAATCTTCTATTTCCAGGGACTAGAAAGATAAAATAAAGTCATCGGTATGGTTGTGAGCACTAGCTCTAGGCCACCAAATCAAAATATAACTATGAGCTAGTAGTTGCTTTGACTTAGAGTACGTGAGAAACTGACTACATTCAATTTCAGTGTACCGATTGACCCTCGCCGTAGTACAAGCTAGATGTCAACAACCAAAAACAAATGGAGTCACATGTTTATGTTAATCTTATAACATTAAATTAACTAAGCACGAAGACAACATTCTGAATACCATGTGCAAGTCCAATGCTCAAATAAAAGATACACGGGAAGATGAATATCCAGAAAGCTACGTACTTAAGAGTGGCTTCAGCACTTTCAACGGTAACTTTGTCATCAGTGGCATCGCGGTTCAAAATCCCTAAATCAAAATACTTTACATCCAATTCCAGATATGGAAATATCAACTGCAATAACAGTCAATCCAATAACAGAAAAAAAAAACAAATAAATATATTAAAACAATAATAACAAAAGAAAACATCGCAAGAACGAACTAAAACCTTGTCTTTGATCATTTTCCAGATGACTCGTGTCATTTCATCACCTAATATCACCGAATGAAAAAATAAAAAATAAAAATAAAAATTGACAAAATGAACAAATTAATCTATACATTAGCTGTCTCAATTAATTCTTTAATTTCGAAAAAGTACCGTCCATTTCGACAATAGGGTTTTGAACTCGGACTTTGTCAATGGCATTGGACGTAAAGCAGCGAATTGAGGCATTGGAGATTCGAGTGGAGAAACAGAGGCGGGTTTTGAAAAATACTCCATTGAAGAGTTTAGGATTGGAAATGGATACTAAGCTAGGGTTTTTGAATGACGAATAAGAAGAAGATAAATTGAGAGCGCCAGCCATGGCGGTTTGCAGGACACGGATCATTACAGAATATTACGCTTTATAGTGACGCTGTGGGGTTGGGGCAAATTGTTCTGCCGTTCTGTTTGTAGTTTTCAATAGATTGCAGCCTTTTGTTTGAAACCTGAAATAGCCTTAGGATGCGAAACGTGCAATTTGAGTTACGAATAAAAATGAGCAATTTTGGTTTTTTTTTTTTTATTTTGACATTTTTTGTTCAACTTTTTTTTTGCAATAATTTATTAGTTTAATTTTTTTATTTTTTATCTATACATTAATTGGTGATTATTGCGATCTTCATACTTATGAATTAATAAAAGTTGTTTGAACAAGAAGATATTTTGGAAAAATCATTTATATATTTTGGAATGTCTTACTTCGACGAGTGCTAACTTTTGTTACGGTTGGCCGTTTCACACGTCGTTAGAGATGGGGGAAATAAGGTCGTGAGCACTTGGATATAATATTAAAAATATAATATTTCGACTTCATTTGATATCCCGTAATGACCTCGAAAATTGAGACAAAAATAAGAAAAATCATTTATATATTTTAAAATTGTCTTACTTCGACGAATGCTATCTTCTTGTTCAAACAACTTTTATTAATTCATAAGTATGAAGATCGCAATAATCATCAATTAATGCATAGATAAAAAATAAAAAATTTAAACTAATAAATTATTGAAAAAAAAAAATTGAACAAAAAATGTCAAAATAAAAAAAAAAAGAAAAAAAAAATAAAACTTAAAACTTAAGGGCTGTCTGCGTTGACAGCCCTTACAATAAAGAAAAAATAATAAAAGTTTGGCTTTGGCTGACACACAAAGAAAAAAATTGATTTTTGGTCTCCTGCGCGCGGCGCGCAGGAGACCAAAATTGTTCAAATGTATAAATTGTTGTCACATTA